>JACMZG010000022.1:35887108-35992108 GCA_018340805.1 Microvelia longipes | reverse complement strand
CTACATACCAACGTGGATTTATGTGGCACTGGCCTACGTCGGCACTTTTTCATTAATAAAATTTAAATTTTATTTTCTAAACAAAATACTTTTATTCCATCAACAATAAGAATATAATTGCTCATTTCAGACAAAAAAGAAGCTAATTTAAAATCAAAATAAATTTAAGAAAGAAACCTCAAAAAAGTGAAAATGAGAGGGGGGGCAAGAGAATGTTGATCAAGGTCATGTTCACGTTTTTGTTTTATTTCAAGTGTTAAAATTTTAAATTCTGTATAGTTCTTAAGTTAAAAATTTATTTGAAAGTAGTGAAATTTACTATTTAAGTGTAATATTTCATCTAAAATATGGTAATTTGTTTGAGTATATTTTAATATATTTTTAAATAAATCAAAATCATGTATAACCTTATCGATATAAGTTTTCTTTGTCCAAGTACCTGCTATTTGCTGTAAAAATTTTGATGTTCTAAATATTTATTAATATATTATTTACATATTGAAGACTTGCCCTTATTATATGTTTCATTATAATGTATAAAGACTTGTTTTTAATACTATTTGTTCGCTCCTTTATCAAGTAGATATTACGAATTGGGTGTGATGGTCAGCTTTTGAACAATGGATTATCTAATTAAACGATTATTAGGCATGAATCATTTTTCGTTTTCTCTCAGATGACTTTAAACGATAATGCCTGAAAAATGTATAAAGCTTAATTCGGTTACAAATGTTAAAAATATGTTATGTGGCAGTTATAACTTAATTTGTAAGGAACCTTAATATTTTTCTGGAAATAATTTGTCCAAAGAGATGTCTATGCTGCTAATTTATTATCTCAATAGAAAACATTTAAGTTTATTGAGGCAGGCATTAGGAAAAGTAGACAATGCTATGTGCAGTATCAAGTCTTTTGATTCATCTTTGTAGTAGTCTGAGGACTAATAGAAGTTTTCCCCAGTACTTCTTAAGATCAGTTCATCCCTCTGTTTAATGTATAGTGGAATAAAATGATCATGTGACTTTACACATGTATTTTGAGCTTTCAATATGACTGTAAATTTTTTTTAAAAGAAAAGTTTGACCTCTAGGGCTACTTTTAGCGACTAATGTAATCAAGGATCTTGAATAGAGGGGGATGACACACTAAGTAGATTTGCCATACAAAAAAGTTACCCCATCGAAAACTAAAAAATTGGGAAAATTCAGTACGAAACACAGTCAAAAACCAACTGCACATGCTTACAACTCTTATAACAGTGCAGGTCTTAATTTTTAGAGGCAAATTTACCTCTCAATGGTTTCCCATTGTTAAATGCTTGAGAAGGTTATAAACATGCTTAAATTATCACACACTGAAAAGGCTAAAGTGTAGCCCAAAATTTAAAATTAAATAAGCACAAATGACTTAACAATCACCACAAATATGTGCTTCTTAAAAAGAAGCACAGAAGAAAGTTGAGAAGCAAACTCGACAACCTTTCTACATAACCTGTGTTTGGCGCCTTTAATCATTGTAACCATGGGTAAGGTAAGTTTGCTTCTATTTCTCTATCTCATACAACTTCCATGGGATCAGGAAAGTTCCATAATGCATCATCCCCTTTATTCAAGATCCTTGATTGTAATCCTAGAGGAGGTAATGTCATGTTGCCTGTCATTGATGAAGATTACTTTGAGAGCAGGGGGGTTAACTTAAATGAGGAAAAGTTTGGATTCGATTATCGCAAGCTACTAAAAATAGCGCTGCAGCGGACCGGTGCGGACAACTTATGAACTAACCCCAATAGCTTTCAAAAAATGACTTATAATATTTTTATATTTAAATTTATGAATACCATGGCAATTCTTATGACAGCTACATTTATTATTATTATAAAATGATTGTTTTCTTTATGTATTTTTCACAAAAACGGTTCGCCGTTGCATTTTCTGTATTTCAAAAATTAAAAGCAAATAGAAACTTTTTTAAAACTTCTAGAGAATGCTACTGATGGCAGATAAGTGTAAAATTCATTCAATTAATTAATTTATCGATTTAGTGGATTTTATCAGGTAATACGTTTAATCACATGTGCGCATCTTGCCGATGTAATTAAAATACAGGCTGCATTAAATGTCAAAATCTATCATCTACCACGCGTAAACTTTAGCCACTATTTCATTATTACCTGATTGAATCAATTAAATTATTAAGTTATTTGAATGAAAAACTTAAAAATAATCAGAAGCGTTCTGTGTAAGATTAATGTGGTAGGGTTAGTTAGAAGTATAACTATAGAAAGTATTAAAATTAAATTTCAAACTGACTGTGGGCAAAAAGCGGGAAATCGGAATCCAAATTTTCCCACCATTGAGTCGACAGTCTTACTGTTAAAGTATCTATAGTCTCTGTTTGAGAGATAGATATTTGTACAAAACTATAACAAAAACATACAATTATGACATTTGACAATTTTCTGTCAGTTACAGTGTGGCAGCCGTCGTTGAAATATAAAAAAAATCAAGATGATGGAAATTTATAAGGTGATTCAGTTCGATGTAAACAAACCAAACCCAGTAAGAGGTTATAACCTGATTTTTTTATGATTGGCGTGAAGTCATTGCAGTATTCGATATAAGCGACTTACCTTGAAAATCATGAATAATTACCGATTGTAAACAAAATAAGTAAAAGATTTCTTCTTTTGCTTTCATTCATAAATACCCTCCAATTGAATCACCTAATAAACTCTTATCAGCTTGGAAAAAAACTATCAATTTTTAGAAATTAATTTTTCAGAACTCCCACTAGTTTTTAGGGGAGTCAGTTCACTTATTATTTTACTCCACTATAGTTTAATATTCATAAATAACTTCATGATAAATAATGACACTATTAATTAATGACAAGGTAAAAAAAACTAAGGGCTCGCCTAAACTAAAGAACAGAGGAGTTTAGCTTCAGCGATTTGTTTGTTCCATAGCAGTACTGGTCCCCCAAGGTAGGAGAGTAAATACTTAGCTTGTTGATTATAATCAATAAGACAGATATTTCTGGGGTGACAGGAAAACTTTAGTAGGAACTACCCCCTTTGTGTATGTCTGATTAAAAATTTTTCTTTGCTTTTTCCTTTTGATAATTTCTAATAAATTCCTTTTAATTTTGCTTATTAAATTCAATAAGGCATAAGTACATGCTTCTACTATTTGTGTTACATAAATTCATACAATACATTTTTAAATACAGCTGGTGATTTAGTTTTTCAAAGCTGTACAGTGCCATTTTTTTCTTTTAGCACATTTTTTATTAATGGAAAATAAAACAGAAACTATGGTGCTCTGTGCCATTTTGGGGTGTCCCAATACAGCTCCAATAACTACTATGTGCTTCCAAAAGATGATTTGTAAAAAGGCAGGAGGGAGTAACTTGTGTTTCCATTCTTAGCACTATTCTGGGGACCAGGGCTAGTAAAGTGTCAATGTTTGTTGTTGTTTACCTGCAAAGCTCTAAATGGAACTACATATTAAAAAAATCTTCAATATTTTTAATGTACACAAGTCCATTTATATAATGTTAAAGATGATTAAACATTTAATTATATAAAATTGTAGATTTTAAATGAAGATTAAATGACAGGGAAACAATTATTTACTTATATTATACAATGCTTAAAAAGTTAGTTGAAACCCTCTTATAAAAATCATTGTAAAATTTTGTTGAGCTGGTCTCCCAGCAAGTGTGTCTGCCAGGTCCAAGGTTTACAGTCTAAGTTAAGTTTACCTGTTCTACTGCCAGTCCATACCATAGTCCTATTGCTCTCTATGCAGTTACAGCTCTTGTTTCTTAAAATATAAACTTAATTAATATGATATATTAATATTTTGGTTTGTTTATTTTACAGACAGAGCAACAAATAGACTGTGCTCTTGATTTGATGCGAAGGCTTCCACCTCAAGAAATAGAACAAAACTTAACAGACTTAATTGATTTGGTTCCTAGTTTATGTGAAGAATTATTATCATCTGTTGACCAACCTCTAAAAATAGCGAGAGATAAAGAATTTGGAAAAGAATACCTTATATGTGATTACAATAGAGATGGAGATTCTTATAGGTTTGTATTATCATTTGTATAATTGTAACAGTCTTTAGGCTGGAACAAGAAGCAAAGAGTTCATACATACTACATTAAGTTCAGAGTGCAGTTTATTTTTAACAACCATCAATAGAATTGCAAATTAAATGACCATTATAATTTGTAGACTGATATCCAGATACTTTATTTAAACAATTATCTTATATAAACTGAGAGTGTAACCTGGGATGCGAACCCAGACCTCCATGGTGTTAAAGGTCAGTGTGAAAGCTTATGCAGGTGGCTCAGATATGCAGATACCATTATAAAATTAGATAGGGGAAATTTTTATTAAAAAAAATAGGGAAAATTTGAGCTAACATATTCTGGTCGCCATAGCAGTCAAAACTTTATTTGTGAAACGTATGGCAGCTTGAAATATGGTATTAAACTTACTTGTTAAATCTATTTCTTTAAAAAATAATTAATGTAGACAATTTTTTTCACTGCCTTTGGGATGACTCTGAATTACATTTATATACTTTAGTAAACAAAAGTTTACTTTTACTTTGGTTTTGGCTGGTTCTAACACTGTAGTATAACACGAGGCTAAAGTCAGTTGACAGCATGGTAAATAGTGTTGATAAACCAATGAGGTTGGTCCAATATGAAATATGGGTGTGGTTCAACATCCATGACTTACCTCATTGGTTCCCGTTCATTATTTTCCCACTCTATCAACTGATTTTAGCCGTGTGTTATACTATAGACGTTGTGAACAGAGCTTTCATTGGACCTCATAGCTTAGTATAATAGTGAGTAAATGGTGAGGGGGTGGGGTTTTTATTTAAATCCTGAAGCAACCAATGAGTTAAGAGGGTTCGTCTTAACAGGAGATATTTCTTAATATAGACTTATTTTTGCAGATAAAAACTGAGCAAATCATAGCAATAAAAACATAAAAAACTAGTGATCAAATTGTTTTACTTGATTTATGTATTATTAACTGATTCAAATAAAATAATTGGAATAAAAGTCATCAGAAATCAAGCTGCGTCTTCATTTATTAATTTAAAGTAAAATAATAGAAATGGAAGTCATCAGACATCAAGTTGCGTCTTCAAAATTCTATATAAATAAAATGTATAAAATAAAAGAATTGATTTTGATTTTAAAGGAAATAAATAATTGTTCCTTTAAAACATGAAGATATTAAATAAAAATAAGTATTTTTTTAGTTAAAATCAGAGAAAAAATATAAATCTAAAGAGGTAGAATAATGAGACCCTGTGGTTGAAGAGGTGAGGGTACTAGAATAGTATAACTATCCCAATCTCACTGCGAGCTGTAACAACTAATGTAAAGACTGATCAACCAGAGTCCTCACCACAATGTCCAGTGTCTAACTTCTAATTCGCTGGTTTATAACGTTTTGTACTTGATTTAAATATTCATTAAAAACTTTTTCAGGTCACCTTGGAGTAATACATATGAACCTCCTTTAGAAGATGGTTCTATGCCTTCTGAAAGGTTGAGGAAACTTGAAATGGAAGCAAATCATGCATTTGATCAGTATAGAGAAATGTATTTTGAAGGAGGTGTTTCCTCAGTTTATCTGTGGGATCTAGAGGTTAATTTAGGATTCGCAGGTATGATACATGATTTTTGTGAAAACAATCATTACAAAACTATGTTTATTCATTGGGTTATTAATTTAGATTAGGGTTATTATTAGATTTCTTGATAACAGTTATATTGTATATTCATTGGGTACTACTTGATTTCACTTTGATAACAACCAAAGATAGTGAATTATGAACATTTTATTTTGTCACTGTAAATACTCCAATTATTACTGGATCTTCTGTATTTTTCAATTAATATCATTTCTGATTGGAAAACTGTTGTGTTAGTAAAAAAATCCAAACCAGGATGCCAACTGAATTATCTGATTTAAGTGTTTCTAAGACCTCTTAAGTGGTGTTTATAAAGTTGTCTGTCTGTATGCGTGTGTGTCAATTATCATTATATCTTCAAGCGTTAAGGCTAGAGAGTTGAAACTTGGTACAAAAACCAATCTTTAGGTCAAGTATCCAGGAAACAATTTTGTTATGGCGTCATTAACCCTACAATAATTACTATCAAAAATTTAAAAAAATGCAGAAAATTAGTTGACCAGTTTAAGATTTTACATGCATGTAGTCATATATAAGACCAACATATGTACCAAGTTTCATCTATTAATCAGCGTTAGTTAAATTTTTATCGAATGACTTATATGTTGAGCTGAAATTTGGTATTACTTAACGTAACAAATAAGTATACTATGTATAAAGTTTTGTTTCAATATGGCAAGTATATCTACTGTTTTTGTTGGATTATATAAAATTTGTATGTTCTGAAGATGATCATAGCGAATCAAATGTGGCGAAGAAAAGTTCTGAGGAACTCTGTACCCTATTTTTAACTATAAAATGGCAAAAGACATCTAAAAATACTAGAATATTACTAATATTTAGAATACCTACTTGTTACAAATTTAATTCTAACAGGAGTTTATTTTTCAGGTGCAATTCTAATTAAGAAAGCTGGAGATGGTTCTAAAAAAATTAAAGGTTGTTGGGATTCTATTCATGTAGTTGAAGTTCATGAGAAAATGAACGGTAAAAATGCACATTATAAATTAACATCTACCGTCATGTTGTGGCTTCAAACAAATAAGACTGGCAGTGGAACTATGAATTTAGGAGGCAGTTTAACTCGACAGGTTAGTCTAATGTTGGTCAAATGAAAAACCTCTGTTTTCTATGTTTCATAAAATAAATCAATTGTCATTAATCACTATAATGTCAGGTAAAGATTAAAATTAGGACAGAAAAAGAAGAACATCCTGATTGGTCTGTCATCTATAATGGAACATGGGTGACAAACATATTAAAATGGAATATGGGTGTCTAATCATATTAGACTTACCAGGATGCTTCATCTAACTTTATTTATCTAAATTATAATTATATATGAGACTATTGTAGAGTTTAACCGAGATTATCTGGAAAACTAGCATGCAATTGTTAGGTTCTTTTTGCCATTTCCATTAAAGTTGTAGGACGATTAACATTTGTATGTCATCATCAAATTTTCACACCTTTGTCAGCATATATTCTCTAGTTTTTTATTATGATTTTTTGTAATCATAACAGTTCTGTTAAGAGAACCTTAATTTCACATTGGCTCTCAGTGCTTTACTATGTAGCTCAATATACTTTCTAGAGCAAGGTCCTCTTGGCTCCACAAGAACCCTGTCCTCATCAGTACAACGATTCCTTGGGGATTTTTGAGGTTCCAGGCCTACACAGAATGCTGGGTTTCCATGTATCACCGTACCTTACTGTTCAATTGATGTACTAACCCTGTCATACTTTAGTGTTTTGCAATTTAGTTATCTGGAATAACGTGTTCCCTCTTAACATTGTTGTGAACAACTCCTCAACATGGTGTGATCACAAAGCAAAACTACTAAATTGTTACTACAGTGAGGGTCTTAAATTTTTATTAACCTGGTGAATTTTGGGTTTTTCTTTGGGGAACTTTAATGAGAATTATACAGGCTCGGAACCATTTCAAAAGATGGGGTATACAGAATTTGTTTACCTCTCATAAAAATCTTAGAGCCCCATTCTGTGATTGAACCCATACAGGTCTCTTTAAACTCATGAGTGTAAACATGGCATTTAGAACAAGATTCCATTAAAAAATAAAAAATACTATATCTTATCTACCCTCCAATAATTAATAAGTTAAGATATTCATCTTTTAGACAAGCTCAGACCAAATCCTTAGACTGAGTTTATAGTTAAAAATGTCTTGGCGAGGCAATATCAAGCATGTAGGCCACACTCTGAAGCGTGAATATTCTTTTTAAATTACATCAAATAGTGCTTTATATCTCCTTAAAGCTAACTTTTACAAAGTTTATAGCATTAATCTTATTGTATAAACATACAATTTATTTTAACTGTTTTATTTGATTTTTTTAACCATTACTTTGATCATTATATTTTAGTTTTATTTTCAGAATAAATAAAATTATTGTTTCAGGTGGAGCAAGACTGTCCTGTCTCAGACGCCTCACCCCACATAGCTAATATAGGTAGAATGGTCGAAGATATGGAAAATAAAATAAGAAATACTCTTAATGAAATTTATTTTGGAAAAACAAAAGATATTGTTAATGGTCTTAGAAGTGTACAGCCTTTGCTGGATCAGAAGCAACAGGTTCAACTAAATAAGGATCTAATAAGTGCACTACAGAAACGACAAGCGAAAACAGCTGATAATTAAACACAAGTTAGTATAGATAAGAATTTGTTTAGAAAGTGGAGAGAAAACATCTCTTGGGTGTTGATGGATACTGAAGAGAGTTATATCTCATACAAGGCCCAGGGATTTAATCCTGCTTTAAATCCCCTTTCCTCCTTAAATAATATACAGACAGTTTGTTTTTATTTGAATTTAACTGAGAATCCGAAGATATACTGGAATATAAATTAAATCATTTTCATATTCTGAGGACTAGCTTAGCAAGTCCAGAGTGGTGAGGATAAGGTTATCAAATCTAATAAGGTGGGGCGAAATTCCAAGGAACCCTTTACCCGTTGTTAGTGTGTTCTCAAGGAAAAAATGAGCTTATGGGGTTAGGGTCATGGAGGGGTGAATATTTTTGGAAGGTGGGATTCACTAATCAAGAATTATATATATATATATATATATATATATATATATATATATATATATATATATATAATATATATATATATATATATATATATATATATATATATATATATAAATATTATATATATATACATATATATTATATGTGTGTGTGTGTACGTATGTATGAGATTTATGGGGCATGCTTTCTCGGATGGAAATGAATTTTGGTACAAAAATTAACCTTGTAATGTCCTGAACCCTATTATTCATGTTTTATTATTTAAAATCTTTGTTTTTTCTGTTTCAGATTTTCAACTTGATGGGAAGATAGCCATCATAAAAATTAGACTGTTTAAAAACAATCATTGGTGCAATTCAATTTATTAATAAAATTAAATCATGTTAGTTCCCTCAACTTTCTTACTAAGAGCATGACTATAAAAATACCTTCTTGCATAATTTGTCTAAGAAATCTTAAATTACAATTAGGGAAGAAATCAAAGAGATTTACTTGTGTACTGTACATATTATCTTGTAATATATGCCATGTCATTTATCATCCTAATCTTATGTCCCATAAAATTTATATATTTAAAACAATTTTTAATATGAAAAAACTTTGTATGCTTTTAATATGCTGCAAGCCTAGCCTAATCTAAAAAAAATTGTAATTAATTTTTATTTTCTTTTAAGGTTTTGTTTATATTTTTATTTAGTTTTTTGTATTATCGTTTTTATGTTATAATAATTAAATTGTTTATGATTATTAATTATTTTTTACCTTGTATTTTTTTATTGTAACATGTACTTAAGTCTGTCGATTTATTTTAATATTTTAGCTGAGTTTGAAAATGAGGTTGTAGTGCTGGGACTTAAATTAATAAATACTTCCAGATGTTTCTGTTTTATCTTTTAATTCCAAAATATTTTGCCATTGCAAAAGATTTTAGAGCGTCTCTTATTACAATGAATCACAACTGCACTTTGTTACCAAAAGATTTTACAAAGACTGGCCTATTGCCTCTATTTGTAACTAATTTGGACTAATATTTCCCAGTATAAGTATTTCAAAGAGGATATCATTCATATTTTTTATACATTTTTAACTCTACTAGGAATAAATATAATGCTTTGAATTAGGGGAAATGTTTGCTTTTTTATTTTATTTATAATATACTATTACATAATTTGTTTAGGCAGACTTGTCTTGATTTTATATTATATTCTGCAGTATGAAAAAAGTTAACCCCTTGTTATGGTTTTATTTTTAGCCTGGTAATAAATTTCATTTTACACTTCTCCATACCTAAATTAAAAAGAAATAAAAAAACCCTCTGTTATATATTTATTTTATCAAGATTTTATTCAGAATAGAAGAATTTTGGACATTTCTATTGAGTACTTTAAATTTGAAGGATGAGTATACAATTTTTGTATTATTCCCAAAATTAATTTTTTCAATGAAAGAGCTTTATACTTTGTATTTTATACTAGTTACTAATTGTTGTAAATTTAATTTGTGACTATTAGCTGGACCCATTAGTTATTAGTTTCTGATCATACCTTAGATAATTATTTTTTAAATTTTCAATAATTGTAAAACAAAACAAAAACATGAAGACAGTATTACAATTAACTTTTTTTTTCTTTAAAGGTTCTTGCTACCATTTGGTGTTTTCTTAAAAGCATTTAATATTTTTTAACATAGAAATAATATTTTACTTTTTGTATATTTTCTATATTATTTATTTTCTTAATTCTATGTTCAACATCAATATATTTCTCTTTTTAGATAAAATTATTAAAGCAATTATTGTAACAAATTTGTATTTATTTATTAGTACTCTGAAGGAAGTGCAAGTGTTATTTAACCTTTTTTTTATATTTGTTTTATTTATTTTTCTGTTAATGTAAATCATTTATAAAGACTAACTCAGGTTAAGAATTAAATACATTTTGATTTACAAAGAAAACTTTTTTTTAATGATTTCTCCTATAACTATCATTATATTCAAACTGCATTTCAATGTGGACGTACATCTGGTATAATTATTTTGTATTTGATGGTTCGGATACTTATCTATTGAAGAGGCTTCTTTATTTTTAAAAATGAGGTAGGAAAGCTTATAAAGGGGGAAAAACTATAATTGGGTGCTTGTTTTCCATTCTTTACCTTTGTGTGCCTAAGTTCTGCAATCTCACAGTTGTTGGCACTATTCTAAAAGGTTACATTATTGACCACTTTTTTATCAGATATAAATAGTTTCACTCCTCTATCATTTTTGTTACAATCATACGGTAATTTGATAGTTGAAATTATCAAACCAGGTAGTCAATAGTCAGGACTCGAGGTGCAGAGCATATACCAACTTGATTAACACAATAACTTTCATGTTGTAGCTTATGAAATTTTTAAAAGTTTAACTTACAATTGTTTTTTATTTTTATTAACAGTTACAACCATTTCTTAAAAAATTCGGGTACGGGGTACCTCAAAACTTTTCCTCATCACATCAGATTAGCTATGCTCATCCTCCCTGCTTTAGACTCGCTTCCCTAGTGCTCAGAATATACTATTTGTTAAATTTTTACTGCAGCATCTCTTTAGACTCACTCCGATCGTCCTCAGATAGTAAATTCGCAGCAGTTACCCATACAGCACTGACCATGCTCAATGCTGCTTCACTTTTATGATCCAAGAAAAATTGTAGATATACTCGTCATATTGAATCGTAACGTTTAAATAAGTGCACACATAGAGACAACTTAGTAAAAACCACTCAGGAGGTCTTAAAACACCTAAAATGGATAATACCGGTGACGTCCCTGTTTGGATTTTTTAGCCGTTATTCACATTACTTCAAGCTATGTTTTATCTCGAGCCTTCCGGCGGCTCCCTCCCATCTTACCCCTATATTTCCCTTTTTGTCGAAGCTTTATAGTGGGTCCAGACATTGCAAGAAAACTCGCAACACCTAGAACGAACCCCAAAACCTGTCAAAAAATAATAATAAAAAATAAATAAATAAAAATTTTAAAAAAATAGTCATAAATAAATTATAGCTAGAGTATTGGTAATGTCCTCCTATATAACATTATCTAAATCCACTTTTTTAGCTCGTAGGATGGTCTCAGCAAAAGTATTGAACATTTTTTACGAGTACTCGTTTTCAGCATGACAGTTACTATGGTGTCGGGTGTGATAGACCCATATATCGTGGTTAGATTTAATCCCTTGTTGGTTCATTTAGTACAATCAAAAAATATATGTTCTACGTTGATAATGGGACCAGGGCAATAGAGACAATCAGAAGACCAATGTTTCCCGGTTTTGTGTTAGTAGGACCTAAAATATCCGTGCCCACTAAGGAGCTGTGTTATGTAGACGCCTACTTCTCCATGCATTCGATCTACCCATGATTTGATATCTTTTATTAGGCACCATGTCCAGCGGCCTCTTGTCTCCTCATCCCATGAAAGTTGTCACTGCTCCATGGTTCTATCTCTTTCTTCTTTTTGTACTGTATTATGTTTGGCTTCTATTTTTCTGTGTATACCAAATAATAATAATTGTTTACATCTCTATAGCTAGCAGGTCAATGGGAATGACGCTTGTAATAACTAAAACATCTGGTTCAGAGACCATTCGGTATGCAGAAGCTACCCTCATAACTGATTTCCTTTGGACTCGGGCCACGATTTTTTGTAGCTTTTTTTGCTAAGAACATCGGCCAAGATTTCAGCTCCGTACAGAATTATAGATTGAATTGATGACATTAGTAATCTTCTCATGCTGGCTCTCGGGCCTCCAATGTCAGACATTAGCCTTCCAAGCGCCCGCACTCGCAGTGAAGTTTTTCTGCAGCTATTTTTAGATGATCTAGGAATTTCATCTTTCCGTCGATGGTAATTTTAAGGTACTTAACAGTTGGCTTGCCGGGGACTACTTCGGTCCCGACTTGGACAGGGATTATTGTAGGAATTCTCTTTTTAGTTAAGAATATGGCTTCTGTTTTTTTTTTAATGCTAAGGAGGGGCCATGGTTTGACATCCATCTCATAATGATTCTCATAATTTGGTTGAGCTTTATCTGGGCCAGTTCTACGTCTCGGGCTATGATGATTGCTGCTATATCGTCTGCATATGCGATTAATTTGCATTCATCTGGCAAAGCAATTCTGAGAAGTTCATCATATACTATGTTTCACAGGTCTGGGCCAAGGATAGATCCCTGGCGATGCACCAGCTGTGAATTTTGTTTTTTTCTGTCCATCTTTTGTGTCATAGAGAAGGCTTGTATCACTGAGATAGTCGTTTAATATTCTTAACATGTATTTTGGTAACTTAAATTGTTCTTCGAGAGCCTTTATCATGTCGCGTTATCTGAGTTAAAAGCGTTCTTTACGTCTAATGTTACCAACAACACAACTCGTTTGCTTCGGGAACTATGATTCTCTCCTGCTGAGTCAGCCTCAGGGATCTGTCTTACTGCATCTATGGTAGAAAGACCTGATCTAAAACCAAACTGCTGCGGCGCAAGGTCTCCTGATGAAGTTATTGCGGACTTCATTCTTGCTTTTATAAGTTTTTCGAGCACTTTCCCAGCTGTATCTAACATGCATAAAGGGCGGTACGATGAGGCTTATTCAGGGTCTCCCTTACCTTTGTCTATTAAAACGAGACAACCTACTTTCCATTCAGAATAGAATATACTTTCGTTGAGGCAGGAGTTGTACATGTCCAGTAGAAGGGTGAGTTTATGTTTCAGTACTTCCTATAAGGCTTCCGATGGTATTCCGTCTGGTCCGGGCGCATTTTTGTCCTTCATGGATAAAACAACTTCCTCTAATTCTCCGAGGGTAAAAGGGGGACATTCGTCGACATCTCTGAAGGGATCTATTATCCTTAGCTGGTAAGATGGGAACAGTGTATCGATAATTTTTTCTATTCGCGAACTATCCATTTCATTACTTGACTTCATATCACCTAGTTTTTCATAACGATTGCAATGGCTATAAGATTTTATGGCCTAGGCCCCAGGGGTCTGAGTCGATGTCCTTCACCAGTTGTCTCCTACACTCAGATTTTCTTTTCTTTATAGCCTTGCGTATTTATAAGACCCAATATATTTGTTTTTTCGATTTAGTTTTTGCAGCCCTTTTAAGCTTGTGGCAATTCTTTGGAGCTCTGCGATCTCCTTTGTCTGTAAAGTAAGATTTCTTACCCTTATCTTGCCTGACGCGAACCATGGAGACGTCAGAGGCTCTAGTAATTAATCCCATCGTTGATTAGACTATCTGGTTCGCACTTCCTGCTTCATTTCCATTTCTGTTGATCGATTTTAGCCCACAGTCAAACATCATGGAAAAAATATCTTTTTCCATTTTTCTAGTGTTCCATCTTGGTTTTTGGTTCGGGTTCTTAACTCTTCCCTGGTGTTTGTGAGTTGAAGTCTTTAAGGACTCTCCAGTTGCATATTCTTCTTTCGAAGCATTTTGAAACGAGAGAGATGTCTGGTATTGTTTCTGCGTAACCAGGCCGTCGAAAGGTGGATACATTTCTTTCGTTTAGTACTTAGAGACCTGTTTTCGCTGCCATTTCAAGAAGTGATCTTCCTCTAGAGTCGGTGTAGGGCATTCCCCATTCGAGTCCTTTTGCATTGAAGTCTCCTGCTACTATAAGGTTTTGCTCTAATCTCTGACTATTTGGTACTCGAGATCGTCCAGCTTATCTCTGAAATCTTGTATGGGTTCGTTTGGGGTGAAGTAACAAGATATAAATGTTGTCCCAATACATTCAGTCCATACAAATCCTCTGCCTCTGCCGTTTTTTTTGTTTGTAATTCCTGCGGGTTATCCATATAGCAGCTGTTTTAGTGAGGTCCGAGAACCAATTAGCAAATCCCTATTTCTATACTGTTCGTTGATTAGGACAATGTCTACTTTCTTTTCTCGGACCATTTGATACAGTACGTCGTCTACTTCTATGCACGTTTCCTTGTAAAACGCGAGCCATCATAAACGCTGTTTGGCTTCTCTAAAAACTTCACAACGTCCGGTACCGGGAACGTGATTAACTTCGGTATCATCTGGGTTTTTCTCAACACAGAGAACGCACTTTTCGGGTTCAGTACAGTCTTAGGCCTAGTGGTTTTCCGAACCACACTTGTAGCACAGCTTACTTCTGTCAGGTCCTCTGCAGTTACGAGCCATGTGGCCATAGCTGAAACATCGAAAACATCTTTTCACCACGGTTCTTCTCCTTACTCTGCAAACAAGCCATCCAATTTTTATTTTTCCGGTGTCTACAATTTCTTCTGCTAGTTTTTCAGCCATATCTACAATTGCTATCCTTTGTCCTTTTTCATTTAGAGTCGTAACTCCTACTTTAACATCCTTCATCCCAGGCAGATTCCTAGAAAGGGCCTGTTCATCTGGCTCTGTGAGGGAGTCTAAGCCCATTATTTCTATAGAACCTTTAGGCTGGAGATTTGACACTGTCGCATCTGATCCAAGGAACTGCTCTTTGCTAGATTGGAAGGCTTCTTTATTTTTGCTGTTAGGGGCTAGTTCTAATAAGATCCCCCCATTTCGAGTTTTCCTGATGGACTTTACTTCCGTCTCCGTTTCTTTCGAATTTATGTTCTTTCTTATTTCCCTCAGAACTTCTACATAAGATTCACCTTCTACTGGTTTGATTAGAATTGCATCCGGCCTAGGTCTTTTAACCTTACCTTTTTCACGCTTTTCTTCTTCATTTGTTCTTCTTCTCTCTTTTTTCTTTCTTCTTCTTTCTTTTGTTATGTATTTTCCTCTTCTTTTGTCTTCTTCTTTTTTTCTCCTTTTAGTCTCTTTTCTCTTAATTTCTTTGTCTTCTTTCTTTTTCCGTTTTTGCTCTCCTGCTGTTTTTTTTTCTTTTTTTCCTCCTCGGTATCGATTCGGGTAGACGAGACTGAGTTGAGCCTTGACGTGTCCGTATCAGATCAGCCAGAATCAGTATCATCTATTTTCTTACCAGAGGAGTCAGATTCCTCGTTCTTAGTTTTCCTTAGGGGGGAAGCTGCTGGTCTTTTCCCCCTTAGAGTTTCCTGGCTTCTTTGCTGAGGGTGAGTGGTTTGAGTAGCTTAGCTTATTGCTTCTCTTTCCTCGGCCGCAATCCTTGTTCCTTGGAGGTTTTCCATTACTTCCAGCGATCCCTCTAACAACAAAACGCTTCTTTTGACGTCTTGGCTTATGTTCCGCTGTCTTTCAACTGTTTTCTTCATAGCCTTCACAAGGTTTTTACATTTCAACAGATCTTCTTCTTCCATCTGTTGAGAGTTCAAGATGTGAACGGCAGGGTCGCTTAGTTCTGTACTATCTTTTTGCGGCGCGCTCTTGTTATTCTGGACTTGTTTATCTCCTTCTATAGTTTTTGGCTTGTCTTTTACTTCATCCTTACAAATCACTGGTAGCATTTGGCGAAGCCAAGCGACTCACTCCGCTATTTAGGTCTGGTACTAGTGTGCTCCCCCCAGAATCCGTGGAGCAGCCCGATTTCTCGGGATGGGATTTGACAGTATCTGCCTCACCCACCTGGGTAAAAAACCAAATGTTTTCCCTAGCATGGTTGGTTTATTGAATCGAGGTTCCTTCCCATATCTGCTGCAAGCTAGCGTTTTTAAGGGTCCAACAGAAGATCCTTTTAAATATGCTTCAGGCTTCAGTTATAGATTAATTTGGAGACTTAGGGTGTAGGCTGAAGCCCTATACGTCTCTGGGACGTCTCAACCCAGAACACATGACAGATAAACTAATTATTATTAATAATAATAACAGTAATTAAATACAGAATAGACAAATAAGTAGATAAATATAAATGAGGGTGTTGAATAAACCCTACTTCAGCATATTTTTAGCTTGGACGTATTCTGGATAACCAACAACACTATGGTTGTGCTTGTGCCCCTTAAGGCACACAGAAAGGGGCTAAGTTTTTGTCCGGGCAGTATTTTACTGTATGGCCTATTTATGAGCAATGAGCGCACGCTAGTTCTTTACTGTCACAGCTTTGTTTGACATAATACACTATAGACATAATAGACAAGCTGATACATACTGCATGGTAATGTCATTGTCTTTTTCATCACTAATAGTTGTTATCTATAATAAAGATTAACACTGTCAATTAACAAGCTGTCAGGTTTAGAATTTTAGCAAAATCGTTTATAACTCTTTTGAGCTATAAAAGAATGAGTCACCCTACTGGACATATGTTGTTTATTGACCGTATTGTAGTGTACCCAGAAAATTACCACCGTTTTTCGACTTTTCGGTCATTTAAGGTGGTCATATAGTCATATCGACTTCGGAACAGTTCTTTTCGCATTCCACACCTAACTCGATTTGTTTTTACCATAGGGTTTTCTGTTATTTTCCACAGATTTTTCGACTTTTTGCTAATTTAGATTGGCCGTATTGACTTCGGACCGGATTTATTTGATTCAGCACTGCAATATACTTAAATTAAAACATTTTTCCTGGCAAAAAATGTAATCTTTAATTTTACCGTGTTTTTTGAAAATTTTGCTGACTCAGCAAACTGGGTTAATGACGTCTAAATAACCTGGGTTTCAAGATGGTTCGTGCAATGCTGATTTTTGTACCTAGTTTGATGAATAAAAAATAATCCGTTCGAGAGATAACGGATAAAATTAACCTAGGGGATGAAACGAACTCTATTGAAAACCAGGTTTTGTGATGTCAATAACCCGGTTTGCTGAGTCAGCAATTTTTTAAAAAAATTCAAGGTTAATATTTTTTACCATGAAAAAGGTCCTCAAATGGTTTTTTGGGGCGCTGAATCGAATGAGACCGGTCCGAAGTTGATACGACCACTTTAAGTGACCAAACAGTTAAAAAAACATGGTAAATTACCGGAAACCAAAATTATAGTTGATAAAAAATACAATTCGATTAGGGTGTCGTCATCAATATTTTTTGGGAGCTGAATCGATTAAAATCGGTCTGAAGCTGATCCGACCACTTAAAGTGACCAAAAAGTCGAAAGTTAATTTCCGAAAACCTAAAATACGGCCAGTAAAGTACATATTTCAAGTGGGGAGTCGTTTACGATGTCTTTTAAGCATGTGAGTTGAATGAAAATTATTTGGAGTCGATACGAGCATTCAAAGTACTCAAAGCAAGGGGTCCGTCCGGCAATTAGAAGCCCTCATGAAGTCGAAGTAAAGAAATGACTAGATTAATAACAAAAGTACACTAGATGCAACAATTAATATAAATATTTCCTCATTAAGTGACCATTATACGTAATATTTCAAAACTCAGATATAATGAATATATTCAAATAAAGATAACACTCGCTTCTTTGAAAGGTCATTGCAGACATTAAGCAAAATAAAACCGTAGACAAACACGCAAAGGAGAGCTGTTCTCATGTCGAACCAGCAATTATACGTTCCAGGTTACAAAGTACCAGAGCAAGATCTTTATGGACCTTAAAAAGTGTTTGCTAGGCAAAGATGGTAATCATCCAGTAGAAAGTTTAATAAAAATATTCGGACCCGAAATGGACAAGATCCATGGTTTTATAAGCATAATTTAGGAAGATTCATGACTGTTTCAATAAACCGAATAAGAGCTTACCATGGTATATGTAATAATTACCTGTATAAAATTTAAAAAAGCCGTCAGTAGTTCTGTTCGCTCATTGCAATGAGATCGACAGCTTAGAACTTGTAATAATGAATCGTTTTAAGTACGAGGATAATAGAAACATAGTTTTCCAAAGCTTACATAAAACCGACCTACTTCAATCTTTCAATTACGCTAGTATTATTTCAAGCCGGAATATTGTGGCTATGGACACAGGGATTTTTTCAGAGGGGTCAAAGCTGCCAATTCAATATACAATGTTGTGCGGATTTAGTGTTAAGCACCCGTTGACAAATGTTAGAGATAGCAGTCAAGCATACCACAGGAATGGGGATTTGCAAAACTAAATGTTAATGTATTGAAAAAATTATGCAATAATTTAATTATGCATTTAGAAAATTTTCTAGGTTTTTTAATCTCATTACACATAGTTCTCATTAGGATTAGTCAGAGTTAGTGTAATGAGACACTACAAGTATTTAATTAAATATTACATCCCTTTTCATGCAAGTAAATACAGGGTACCTCGCAACTTTCCCTCGTCACATCGGATTCGCAACGTTCATCCTCCCTGCTTTAAACTCGCTTCACTTATCCTCAAAATTCTAAGGACTTGCTGAGTTAATGACGTTAATATTATCCGAATAGCATAACTACAGCTGTAGACTGATTTTTGTACAAAGTTTCAACTCTCTAGCATAAACACACTATGCGCTACGATGACACACATCAGGTCAGACACACACATACAGACAGACAACTATGTGAAAACCACTCAGGAGGTCTTAAAAACGCCTGAAGCGAATAATTCCGATGAAATCCCGGTCTCGTGTTTTTTTTTGCAAACAATACTTTCCTATATACCTACGGTATAAATGAGAAAAAGTAAAAAGGCTCGCTTTGCTCGCTAAATTGCTTATATTTATAATAATAAATAATTGCAAGAGGCGCGATGTCGGGGAGGTTACAAAGCCTATTGTCTCTGACAAATTCATGACTTCATCCACCCAAGTTTCTTGTGATTTTTTTAAAAACTTGAAATGGATTTTTAACAAGGTAGATCCCAAGATAAATTAATTTAAATCGGTTTCAGCTGAATCGAACCATACCAAGTTGTGCAAACGTCATAATATTTGGTTGCGATTTCGAAGATTTTTAACCGTATAAGAAATAGCGTGTTTACTAAAGTCTGCTAAAATACAATGCATTTTTAACACAACTATATATATATATATATATATATATATATTATATATAATAATATATAATATATATATATATATATATATATATTATATATTACCACAATCCTGGGTACACCTCTCGCCAAACGAGAAACTTCATAAGAAATTTGTTAAACGATAATTCTCTAAAAGGTATAGGTCATGTTGTAGTTGTATTGGTATCGTATAAACTAAAAGAAATCATTGCGTCACTTTAAAATCCGTAGTAAACCGATTAAGGCTTTGTTTACAACAATATAATACTCATTCTAATTCGGTCTAAATCACGTGTATCGTCGCTTGTATAATATAACAGCTGTATTACATTCCTGTATCACAGAGGACAATTTCCTCTGACTCATAATTCCCAAGGCTATTTTACTCGTATTTGGAAAAATACTTACTTATGTAAAAACAAAACTATTTCCCATAATAAAAGTAGCTGCGTATAAATATGATTGACGTATTTAATTAATCAATATTATTAAAAATTATTGTTATCAAACACGACAGGGCAGTATTCAGAATTCAAAACAGTTCACAGTCGTCTACTGATAATTATAATTAATAGATTACAAAAAGTAAACAAAAGACGACGATAAAATAGAATAATAGTTAGAAATAGGGTGCGGGGTACCTCAACACTTTTCTTTACCTTACAGTATAGGACACGCCTATCCTCACCACTACGGACACGCTTCGCTCGTCCTTGGAATATAGAAGTCACCTAATTTACATTTTAGCGCATGGAGATATTATTACTAGAGGGACCCTATTGGTTGAATTTTGAAACATCGAAAAAGTAACCTGACCACCTTCGACTAGAAATATAATTCCTATTTTTTTTTATAGAAATCATATATATAACAAAAATAGAAAAAAAACTATGTCCTTTTTGTGGAACGATTTAAATACAAATCAAAACACTAAAAAATGTGCGAAAGCCAAAAAGAATTGATTTATTATAACCTTAACTTTCTCTTGGAGGAGATTTCAATGAGGTTACAAAAATCCCCTGAGAGTATGCCTGAGAGCCCCAAAATTATGTTTCAGGCCTCTCAAAGTATTGAGATAGGCTGTGGTCCCTCTAGTAATATATATCTATGCATCTTAGTACATCTACCATCTCGTATTTACGAGAAATACAGATATAATTTTTAATACCGGCGGTCACCCATTCTTTTATTGACCTCGTAATATAACCTCGACGAAAGCACTCAGATTGCTCGTCTGGCTTTTTAGACGAGCAAGATAGCTTCCATAACTCGTCTCGACATCGGTAAATCAAAATGTTTCTGCTTTGGTTTGCCTTTATTCAAAAGGAAACTAAGTTTTAATTAATTAAGTCAAAGTATAACAACTTTTGTAGTACTTAAAAAGTAAAAGTAAGTAAGATTAAAAGTATTTGCAATGGTACAATTTAATGATAGTATATCCTGTATATTAATGATTGTACTATTGTACTTAATAATTGTATATATTTTATTTTTATTGAAAATAAAAAAATATTTGGACTCAATATTGGACTCGCTTCGCTCGTCCTCAGATATTAATGCATTCGTTTCATCCTCAGCATAACTACAGCCGTAATAGCACAACTACAACGGTAGACTAATTTTTGTACAAAGGTTCAACTCTCTAGTATAAATACTCTGGGAGCTACAATGATAACACACAAAGACATACAATTCTGCGAAAACCACTCAGGAGGCCTTAAAAACGCCTGAAACGGATATTTCCGGTTACATCCCAACTTCGGATTTTTCGCAAACACAATACTTTTCCCATATACCTACGGTATAAATGAGGAAAGTAAAAAACTATCTCATAAGCATAAAAAACATATCTATGAAATAAAAAAAAACATCTCATTTTTCCTTTGAAAATTCGCTCAAAGATTAATGTAAAGAATGATCTTAAAAGGATTTAAAAGAAGGCGTAATATTATACCTCTTTTTTTATAAGTAAATAGCTGCAAAGTTTTGCCCCAAATGTTGGGTACATAATAATTGTGTACTTTTTAAAACTGAAATGCCGCTAAGTTAAATACCGCGTTCCTTGACCCCAAAAAACAGGATTCCAGGATTTTTGTTTATAATTTTCTCAAGTTGAACAACCTGACTTGACTTGATTAAAAAAGGGAACACTGGCAAATTGTCAAAAGTTGTGCAATCACAACAAAAATAAACATTTCGTCTCATACAATTTCTTTTCTTTCATATTTCATTTTCTTTAGTTAAAATTGTTAATCATTTATGGTATTTCACGTAATAATACATTAAATTGACGTAGTTGTGTGTTTGAACAATTAATAAGATAACTATGAAGATAGTGTATAGGACTTGTGTTTTACTTATCTTAGGTGTATTAATTGTAAGTTAAACTTGGTGGGGATATTAAGGTAATTGTGAGTGGGGATTTTAACTGCGAATATATAGATAACTGCTCTGTTTTTAGTAGGTTTTAAACTTCAACTCGCTCGGAGAGTTTCTTTTATTTCGGGGGAGGGTGTTTTTTTAAAAAGTTGACTCATTGGTTTATGGGTAAGTTGATTTTTATATTTGTTAAATTTCAACTATGATTCAATCTAAAACATATTAAGTCTTACTGATACCTAATTTTAATATGACCTTCATATTTAAAGTTGAATCATATATTTAAAATAATTTTCCACTTAAAAGTGAAATCTAACTCAAATATGGCCATATGAGTGGCTATAGTAAAAAATGTCAAATAATTTAACATATCTTATTATCACCAACCAAAAAACAATTTTCACTTTTTTAAACTAAAATAAAATTATTCTTAGAGATAGTTCTCTAAGCCTAATGAAATTTAGAGATCATTGTGGAAAGTAAATTAAGACAGATCATCTTGCTTCCCCATGCTGTTTACACTATTGACTTTCAGGAGCTTAAAAATTCTTTACATCTGGTTGGTACTTAAAATTTTAGTTATTTCTTTGTTTATTTTTGTATCAAACTGTTTCCGTAATTTACTAAATGTCTATGACTATGATTCCATTTCTGAGTCTTACCTTCAGTTTATTTATAATAAAATAAGGTAGGTTTAAGGGGGAAAATGGAAGGAGAAGTCTTCTGACTCTTGAAAAAATATGCAAATGTACTATACATCATTCAGTTTAAAAATCTCCAAGGTCATAAGCATTTTGGGGATTAACCAATCAGAGAAGCTGCTGTCAACCCCCTGTTAAAATCATAGCCAAGAAAATACGGGTAAAATAACCTGATTTGTTTATAAAGTTTTTTCCCCTCTCACTTTTTGTAGGGATTTTTTTTAGAATCGGCAGTGCCTAAACTGAACGGTCAAGATTTTTCAAGTTTTCGATAGACTGCATACATCAGGCTAAAGGAAAACATTTTTCTCGTACACATCTGTGTAAACTCTGTGTCACAAAAGAAAAACCAAATAATAAGGAACAAGCTAAATATGGAGACACTGTTTTCTTAATTTATGATAATGATATCTAGGAGATATAGATACTGAAATTAAATTTTCTGTTTCTTAATCTATAATTAAAAGTTAATCACATATTTAGTTAACAATATTTTAAAATATAATATTGTATACTGTACACTTGTATATTATTCACACAAGTATATTTATTTTGGCCCATTTGAAATCTTCCATCCAGTAAAGATCAAACATTATTATACCATTTTTTTCATGTATTGAATATTTTTTTATATGAGTAATACTACACTCATTCTTTTATAAATGGGAGCCTCAAATATAATTTCCCAGGTCATTATTTTTAATCAGTGCATGACGTATAAACATATAGATAAACATGTGCCTCTTACTTAATTGGTGATAATTGTTGCTAATTTTCCCTGACAAAAGACTATTATCTCTTAAAAGTTTATATTCCTGACCATTGAGTATAAATTTATATTACTCTATTTCGATAACATTATTTGAAATTTGATCTTGATATACTTATAAGTTTATTATACTGGTGGGCAATATGCCTGGCTTGACTATCTTACCCTATTACTAAGTATATACGTACAAAAAATAAATAGTTTTACTTGTTATTATTTCTACACCAAACATATAAATTATATTATTATAGCAATAAAAATATATCACACAATATAATTTTGCCAGAGATTGTGTTAACTATTCATGTTTTGCAAAACTCGGTTGTATCAAATGATGTATAAAAATATATAAATTTAAGTTATTCATGAAACATAACCATATTGATGTTTCACACTAATTAATGTTTAAATTAAAAACATGGTGAGGAAATTGTTTTTATGGTTTTATGTGTAACAGTAATCTGAAAAAATGTCTGTCGTCATATTATGATGTGCATATACTTGAGATTGGATCTGGGTGTGTGTGACCCTGACCATGACCTCCATAAAAGTATTACACCATCAAATATTGAGTTCACCACTCCCTCATTTAGCATATTTTTTATCTTTTTGGTTTATATTATTTAAAAAAAAAAACATAGAAATAAATATTATTAATTTATTTTTTTAGAGCAGGAGAAACTTTTATTAGAAACGTTAAGCTCTCTTGAGGGAGCTGGAAAGGAGAATGAAATCGGCTACTGGGGTTCGGAATGGCCAAGTTGACTCAAATCATTCAGATGTGGTTTACTGGACGAGGCGGCTCGAGAGGCGAGTAGGTTAGATCGTAAGCAGACTTGGCCTCTTAGTCAGCCGCTTCCTACTCCTTACTGGGGTCAGAACCCAGAACAGATCCTTAGCTTACAGACAGTTGAAGGGTATGAACAACTCGCTCTATCTATTGAACTAGTGGTTCAACAATTGATTCAAGCAGAGAATTATAATACTGTTGGTAATTTTTTAAGGTAATAATTTTTTTTAATATTATTGCTTATTTTTATTTATCTAAAATTACTATTTTCCCCCTATTCCGATTTTATAAACAGTTATATTTTATTTTGTAAGAGTGAGTTAAATTTTCACGCAATGTCTTTACCAGTATTTTTTTTTAAATACAAAAATTTAGTTCTTTAGGTTTATGAAATGATCATAGTTAATAAACCTTATTAAAAATAATTTTATAAAGCTCTGTTAATATAATACAAAACAGAGTATATTTTTAAGCCATTAAAGAAAAGCCAAACAATATAAAACAATCTGCAAAAAATTACAAAATATAAGGAAGTTGTTTAGGAAGTGGTGTTGTTAGTATATAAATTAATTTTGCGGTGGTTTAGATTAAGTTTAGTTTTTAAAAACAAGAAAAGATAATTTTTTTCTTATTCAAATATTAATGTTTATGTATTCTTGTTACAGGTTCTATTCGTCTTACAAATCAAGCAAGTCATGGAAATTATCAGAATTTTATCGGGATTATATGCCCAATATAATATCACAAGAAATGACATGTGTGGGGCTTGGTTTGGAAGTGATAAGACGTTTAATTATGCTGGACAATCGTTTGGCAAAATATGCTTACATTGCATCTTGCGAGGAATTGGTTGAACATGTATCGGAATATACTAGAAATGAACCTGATAAAATGAGTTGTGAAAAAGAGCACGTTATCGTCGCTATGAAATTTTGTATTGGAGAAAGAAAAGGCATACTTCTGTTAGATCCTGGATACCATATAGCTCGTGTTGTAACTGTAATGGAGGACTCTAAATACCCTCATTCTGGTAATATATTAAATTGAATATCTTTATTTGTTTTTAAGCCTAACAGAGCTCATATGAAACTACCCTTTAGTGCTCTCTTTAGCAAATAGTGTCTTATGAATACATAGAGTCCAACCTAAACACAGTTAAACTCAGTTACTGCATTTTAGCTTTGATAACAGAAAATTGATTGCAAAAACGTAAAAAAAAATATTACATTTATTTTATTAGGTATATCAGTGTAAAAATAAAATATCTGTTAAAACTAATAAAATAGTTTTACTTTAATATACTTCTTATTTTTTAATAAAAATTATTAATATTCTAAAGACAATAAGTAGTCTATTTGCCTAAATTAATCAAGTGGACAAAAATGTGAAAAAAGAGGATGCAAGCAAGATAAATAAAAATGAACAGTGTGATAAATACAAAAAATTATTTTCCCTGAGAGAATATGAAACAATCTCTTGTCTTATTTCCTTTGCACAAACAATCGGAATGAGTATTTAACCACTTTGATCAAACCTATAAAAATTATACTCAAGGTTATATTTAAATTAAAGTTTCACTCAAGGTATACCTATATTAAAGTAAAAAGTCATGCAAGCCTTAAAATTATAATAATTTAATTTTTAACCAAAAAAACAATACTTCATTAAAGTATCCCATTTTTTCACTGCGAAACTATTAATTACCAAATTTTTGTTATCTTTGGGTAGCTCATATATTACTTGATGAAATATCCGATTAAAAATTACTAGAAGAATCCTATGGAAAAGAAATGTATAAGTGAAGAAATATGTATTATCATTTACACATATTTTATTTTCTCTATAATGGCTAATGTGTAAAGATGAAGTAAAATATTTTTAATCTGTTGAAACTATAACTTGGAATAATAAAACATTTTCTCTTTTTAGGTTGGTTTACTCAAACTGAAGAAGGTGGAATAAAAAAAGAATACAATTACAGCTTTTTGTCTGACCACCATGACTACATTATCTGGAGGGTAAAACAAACCAGATCTAACAAAGAAACTATTGAAGAGAATCTAATTTACATAGGGAAATCATTTAAAAATCCAATTGATGTAACAGAAAGACGTAACTTGGTTTATAATTTTAGAAGTTGGTTGTCACGTAATATCAAAGGACAGATAATATCAGGGATATACTTCCCTATTGTATCAGATGGATTAGGTCAGTTTACTGTCATGTATTCTGATTCAGATTATAAGAAGCATAGAGTGAAAATACCATTCAGCAAAATATTGACTTTTGAGGTAATTTTAAACTTTATATTTGTTGAATTAAAATAATGTTTGTAACTAATTTAATACTTGTATAGCAGAGGTAAAATTTGATAAGGTGCTTATTTAGCTTTAAGGGTAAGAATAAATGTATATCATTTGTACACACAACTTAATTTAATAATGTATTAAAAAATTCATTTAATTCTCAGTCCATTTTCTTTGGTGGACCACATTTTTTAACATTTCTTCATAAGCTTTAATGCACGAATAGACAAATAGCCATATACCATAAGATTTTGTCATAAGATTTGACAAATGCAAAATCTTTGTTGAATGTGAAAAAAGATTATATTAATTCCTACTACAAACTAATTTTATAAATAAAAAATATACATGCTGTAGTATTCCAAGGTGTTATTAAATTTTTGAGAAATGGAAAGCTGTCTTGTCTGGTTACAATTTTTTTTTAAGCCAAAACAATAAATAAATAATTCATGAAACTAGCATTACTCACTATCCTAAGCTAGTGTTTAAACTTGCTTATAATTTTTTAACTTCTTAGTTAGTTTCCAGTAAATCTTTTTCCTCTCCTTGGTATCTGTTATCATGTTTACTCAGTGGCGTAGCCAGGGGGGGGCTGAGGGGGCTTCAGCCCCCCCCCCGAAATTTTTACATAACCTAAACCCGCAAATAAATGTGTGAAAAAGCTATAAAAACACATAAAATAATAAATTAAGTAACATATATTTTTTAACAATAAACTTATAATATAAATATCATAATATATCAAATACATATATAAAAATAAAAATATACAAATAATTTGAAAACAGTGAACAATACAAAGTAAAGTAGGCTTGTCCGAAATATTATCACGAAGTTCCAATTACGACATAACGGTCAGTTCGGTCTTTCAGTAATAACTGTGTGACCTGTGCTTAGAATAATACTATACATAGAAGGAGCACAGGACCGTAAACACAATGTAATACCACTGATAACACGAAAGCCGGTTAACACGATAAATCCATTTTTTAACCATCAAAAATCGGTCCAGTAAAACCGGAGATACAAATGTTGAAAGATTACCGAAAAAACATCTAAAAAGCATACATTTTTGTCCAAAAACGCATAAAAAACCTTAAAATGTCATGTTTTCCCATATTAACATGTTTAAGAATTAGGCAGACTTAAAAATCATGCATATTTTGTTAAACTGCAGGTAATATGGAGTTGTTCTAGAGAAAGAAGTCAGCACAGCTCTAATATGTGATGACTTAATGACCGACATATAATGCTGAAAGATAGGTAAACACTTAAATTGTAGAAAAATACACTTTTTTTCAGGAATATATGTCGGTCATTAAGTCATTACATATTAGAGCTGTACTGATTTCTTTCTCTAGAACAACTTTATATTACCTGTAGCTTAACAGAATATGCATAATTTTTAAGTCAGCCTAATTCCTAAACATGTTCATATGGAAAAACATGACATTTCAAGGTTTTTGTGCGTTTTTGGACAAAAATGTATGCTTATTAGATGTTTTTTCGGTAATCTTTCAACATTTGTAACTCCGGTTTTACTGGACCAATTTTGATGGTTAAAAATGGATTTATCACAAATTTAATAAACTTTAAAAACAACCCTTTAAATTTTTGGATAAAATCAATAGGAACACCGTTATTGGGCGAAAACAGAATTTGAGTTCATTTTACGGATTTTAAAGGGGCCCCGGGGCTAAGATTCCCTTATCTGAAACAGCAGACCACCTGATTCATTATCAGAGAGCCAGAATAAGTCGATCTAGTGGGTTAAACCTTTGGGGCTAGACGGTCACGTTTTTTTGCATCTGGCTCTTGGACTATAATATATGACTTATAAAAGTTAATTTCAAATGGAACGTAGGCAAAAAGCGAGAAATTAAACCACGCCTACTTAGTTGAAAAGTAGGTCTGCCGAGGCGCTATCGTCGATCGGCCAAATTTTCCCACCATTGGGTCGACAGTCTTACTGTTTAACTATATAGTCTCTGGTTTGTACAATCCGGTAAATGACAAGTACCCCTGATGTCGCGGACTATTTCAAAATTTATATTAATAAATTTTATTATATATATAATATTATAATAAAAATTAAATGTTTTATTAATTTTACGTTATAAAAAATTTTAATACATTATGTGCAAAATATTGTGTTTTATAACTATGTGTATTTTATTGATTATATACTTTACCAGAAACAATTTATTTATTTAATATAAAATAATATTAATTTAATAATAATAAAAAAAACAATGTATACATTGTATCTTGTCTATTTTAACGGTATATATATATATATATATATATATATATATATATATATATATATATATATATACATATAAATTTTTAACATTCAGCCCCCCCCCCCGAAATTAAATCCTGGCTACGCCACTGTGTTTACTTATCTATTAGGTTTTTACTATTTTAATAATTTGATATTGAAGCTTAAAATGCTTTATTTTCTGGTGGATAAAATAATTGTACTTGAATTTGTTTTAATATTTTTGTTGTTTTTTAGCCAAACTTGCTAGGTTTTCCTATGCAGGATTATGGAGGTAATAATGTTTTATGACTTTTTATTACCTATGTAACCTTTGCGCAGGAATGCAGTAGTAGTTCTTTATGTACTTTCTAGAATTTTTTCCTTAGTAAATGCTCCTATATTAAATTTTTATACAATTACAACATTTATTTATATATTTTCTTAACCTTATATATTATTATACATATTTTTTTACTATTCTTTTGTGTATTATATTGTTTAAATAATAAAGAGACCTTAATTTTACTAAAAAACAAAAGGATCTATGATATTTCTATTGTCTATGATCAATTTAGAACTATATAATTTTAATATATTCTATAAAATATATAATTTTAAAATAATAATTTTTTGACAATTTTTATTTCAATGTTTTTTTTCATCTTATATAGGAATTAAGTGAGGAAGAAAAAATAAGTTTAGATCTTTGTGAAAGACAACTTGGACTTAAAACTGGTGAAATGCATTCTATTATTCATTTAATCGCCGTTTCCCTTTCTGATTCATCCTTTAAAAAGCAGCTATTAGAGATAAATGAAGAAATAAGAGCTATGTCATCCTCGGTGTGTTGTATTTGATGTTGGCAGCGCTGGGGATCAACTTAAACCAACCATCACATTAAAACTTATTTCTTCAATAAAATCTGTCTTATTTGTTTTAATTATATTTTGCTTTATTGGTGTAATTCATTTTTTATTTTAATTACTTCTTTTGTTTTTTGAAGATTAATTTATTTTGGTTTTTAATATAACATGTTAGTACTTATTCTTTTGTGTACTTATTAATGTACTTTATCACCAAAAGACATTTCTTTTAATAAAACGTTTTTCTGCTATTTCTGATTTTTTATTTTCCTTGAATCCCAATAACTCTATCTTAAGTTTAGTATAGCTCCTTAATTACGTTAATTTTTTGTAATGATAAGGGTCTAAAATAATGCTGATAAGACTTGCAAAGACAACACTGTTTTTACCGTGAGTTCCAAATAAGAGGAACTCCAATGCTTGCATATGCCCTATTTAATAGGTAAGCTTACTATTGCAGATTAAAGCAAGTAAATAACCCTCCTCATTTTAAATGGAAAAATAGCCATTTCAAAATTTTGATGAAAAAATCAGGTTGGGTTAATGATGTCATACATTATCTACAGTCACTAGGCTTTATAACCTTCACAATATCTGGCCATATGCCAAGTATCATTTTGAATAATTTTGATTCAAAAGAACCTTTGAGTTGATGTGAAACTTTACTCTCCTCACTACTTCCGTCACACAAACAAAATCATTATAAATAAATCGTTTATTTATATCTAAATACCTGTTTACAAAGATTAAATGATAAATAAATAAAGTAATATATATTGACCATTTGTGTCGTATAAGCTCAAGGCTTGTGCGCGACACGAGTCTACTCCTTATATCTAATGCTTATATCTAATTTGATAAAGTATAAGTAATAGCGCACTACATCAGTCCTGAACTGAGCTCTGGAGTAGACTAAAACTTTTAAAAGACCAAAAATTTATAAAAACGCCAACTAATTATTAAAAATAATTTGTCCTATTTAATAGGTATGTTTCAAATGCAATTTTTTTAAAATGGGAAATAGTTTTTTGAGATTTTTTTTTTGGGAAATTTGGATATGTTGTAGTCGCTAATCAGGAGTGTTCAAGAGCACACAATTTTCATTACGCTGTATTCGAGTGGTAGAATGATACAAACACAGACACATATAAAGAGTAACTTACTCTTTAAAAAAAGGTTTGCTTATTTTAAAATAAATATTTATCATAATACAAATGTTTTACGATGAACCTTATACCCAAAAAGTTTACTTTTTAAAAAGCTGGCTAGAACTAGGCCTAATTTTGATAATTCTACAAAAAATGATTGCTTATAAAAATTCCCCCTTTTAATGAGGAGTTGAAATGTGTAATAAAAAGTACCATAAAATAAATTATTACTCAACAGCTCCTAAAACTAGGTAACGGGGCGGACATTGACCATGCTTGACTTTCATAACTCACTCACCTGAAAAATTTAATTCCAATTTCTTTCTTAGTCCTCTTAGATGGGGTACAATTTACCCTCAGAAAATCCCAAATAATCACAAAAATTAAGGAAAATTCTCAGATTTTTTAGGTGTTTATAAATATTTTACTCAACTGCTCCTAAACTAGGTAACAGAGAGAACAATCACTATGCTTGACCTTATTGATATCGTATTGTTAAGGGCGGTCTTATCTATAAGCAGAATACAGTCAATATACGCTCTGTTACCTAGTTTCTTACAAATGAGACAATAACAAAAAAATGATCTAAAAATGCATCATTTTTTTCTATTTTTGCACTTCTGTGCTTCTCAAGTCTCTTTTTGAGTTCAACGAATAGGGAAAATCATTTTTATTTGGTACAACGGTGTACTTTTAAGGTACAGGGTACGAAATATTAAATTAATGTAATGAAAAATCTTAGTTTTTCAAGATATAATTTTTATAAAGAGCGATTTTTTTTGAAAAATGAAATTTTTCAATTATAAAAATAGGTCATTAATAAAAGGCTCGCTAAATATAACATTAGGTACATTAAAAAGGGTTCTTCGCTCCCTAGCGAAGAAATAAATAAATAAATGAAGGAAAAGAGGCTTGATTCGTTCGCTAAAATGCTATAAATATATAGTTCTGAAGTAATAAAAGCTCGCTATAGGCAAAAGGGTTTCGCTTAGCTCCCAAGATTGTTAACATATAAAATTAGGATCATTAAGAAAGGCTCGCTTTGCTAACAAGCTAAGTGAGCGATATATTGTGAGATATATTTACGTAATATAGAAATATATACATGAATATAGAAAAAGGTGGTCGCTTCGCTCGCTAAATTGCTAAAATATAAGATTAGGTCCATCAAAATGGCCTCGCTTCGCTTACTAAGATTGTTATATAAATATATACGTAAATATAGAACCAGAGGCTCGCTAAATTGCTATAAAAATAAATTTAGGTAGATTAAGAAAGACTCGCTTCGCTCGCTAATTAACAGAAATTTAAAAAAATTATGTATATTATTAGAGGCTCGTATATTATTATTTTTTTAAAAAGAGTTTTTTTCATGATTCTGATATGATATGATATGATTACGGGCCATAACACTGTAGTAATTTATTCTATATTAGACAGAAGCTTATTCACTTCTCATCTTAACGAGTAAAATATAAACAAATTTGGAAAAACAAGAGATATTTTTGTTTTGGTCAAGTAGATTGAGGAAAAACTTATTTTAATCAGAGTAATTAAATTTTTATAACTAAAATACAAATGTTTCTGTCATAATATATTGCTAAAAAACAATAATACTTTATATATATATTTAAGTTATAATAACTATAATAACGCTATAACTATAATAAATAAAAACGCTGAAGCGCCAACGATTGGGAGCTACAACAAGGCATCTCGAAACCATTGTAGAAGGTTTTAGTAAGGTTTCTTCATAATTTTAAAAATATTTTCTTACGCTTGTGCAGTTTTTAATGAAAAATATTTTTTTACTATTTTATTCTGATTTTTGGAGTGTAATGTTAATTATTGAAGTAAGTCGTGCTTATTTTATTACAAATTAATAAAAAAGTTTGAAGGTTATTATCTAATATTGATCATTAAATACTGAAAGTAGCCAGTGAAAGTTTTGTGAAGTACAGATGATTTTTATTTATTAATTATTTAGATTTCCAGGCACTGCGTACAAAACGATGGAAATCATTATAGTATATATTATAGTATATTAGCGAAATCTATTGTTAGTACTAAATGAGGCAATACCATTTCCGTATTGCTTACACCTTTTCAAGTTTGTTTGGTTTTAAATCAAATATTTCGTTATTTAATATTAAAATTGAATTTCTTTTTTTATGAATTGAGTTTTAGTTTTACTATATTTTATAGCTCCATATTTGTGTCTCCTTTAAATACTTGTTAATTTCTATCAATTCTAGCCTTGAACACATTTTAGACGAGTATTTGTAATTTTGAATGTCAATATGGATAAAGAGTAAAAGTGATAAGACAACTTCCAAATATATTAAATCTATGAATATTGATTCATTCTAGGTTAAATCGTCCTGGTTTAGGACCAGGACGATTTAACTTCCAATTAAAAAAAATCAGGAACCCCAAAATGATTTCTAGGAGTAATTTACTGCAACACACAGCACATTAAATCCGCGAATCATATTAAATACACTGTATGAACCTTGTAAGGTTCATACATAATTCTCTGTGGAGAGAATCCAGTTGGACACGCTAGAACAAGGGGAATGGAATCCTATCCACTCCGCTTGAGGCGATCGTCTTGGACGTATAACCTTACTAACTAACAATTATTTTACTTAAATAATACTGATTTTCACTAAATATTTTTTCAAATTTTTTTTTAATGCAATTTTATTATAATGTAAAGGAATCTTAATTTTATTGAATATTATTTAACTCCAGTTATCCTTGACTCTGAAAGACACAATGTTTTACTAGGTTTCGTTATAATGCCATTGTACTCAATCAACTAAACTAATATGTAGCAAGAACTGGAGAATATTGATTGCAATAAGATTACTTGTGTGTACAATGTAAATGAAATATGATATCAAAATGAAATAAACTCACATAGTGGAATGAAGTGAATTCACTCTCCTCAAATCTCCCACGAAGTGGCTGCTGTTATGGCTGAAAAATAAAAAGTAATTTATGTTAAGTTTCAACAAATTTGTAAGAAATATCCAGGATGATAGACTGATATAAGGTGATTTAATTCGATGTAAACAAACTAAACGCAGTCAGAGGTTATGACCTGACTTTTATTAATGGCGTGTGACACCAATGCTGGACTCGGTACAGGCAGCTTACATTAAAAATTCTCTGTGAATTCCTGAAATAGAATCACTACCAAACTATAAGCTAAAATGAAAAAAAAATATTTCATTCATTAAAACCCTTTAATTGAATCACCTTATTAAATCTATCAGCTTGGACTATTATTCAATAGTTGACATGTGACACAAAATAATCTTTGATAAAAGACAAACATGCGCAGACTTAGGAAGAAGTTTGGGGGCGGGCTGATCTTTTTTAAATCTGGTAAAGTAAGTCTACCTTTTCTTGGCTATGATAAAAAAATAAGGCTTACTAGAGGCTTGGCCCCCTTCCTCCCATTTTGTGAACATCACTTTTGCAAGCATCATGATGTTTACATCACTTTCACCATTGACATGACTGACAATACTTAGTAAATTGAATTTTTGATTATATTTTACTATAGATTGAAATCTTCGCTGATTGATAACCATCTATTGTTTGATATAGAGCTGAGCCATGGCCGTACATCCAGTGATTTCCCTCTCTTTGTAATAAATATATATGTGCCCAATGATAAGGAGCTTATCATTAGTTCTTTTCAACCTTAAAAAATTGTAGTGGGGAATCAATTTATCTATTAAAAGGTTTATAAATTATTTAGTGTCACAGAGTTGCTTTTGTTTGAATTTGAGTTATTCAGTTTAATTCATTTTAATTAGGTATGAGTGAAGCAACACGGAAGAAGAGCACGAGCAGTGACTCGGAGTTATCTGATGGCTGGAGCCTGGTGGATCACCCCGACACAGCTCAGCTAACAGCTAGGAACCAAGAAATGATACCTCAGCTTCACACAAACTTGCTCCAGCAAGTCCCCCCATCATCTCTAAAATATAACACAGCAGAAGAACAAAGCAGTGATGCTGAAAGTGTTGAAATCATTCAGGAGGACCATCTTAATGATTATCTGTTGCCGAACTCTATTAGTAGAGTAACCAAAATATCTAGAGGTATTTTTACTAATTAGTTCTTATGTGAAGAGAGAAAACTAAAATATTTAAACATAGAAATTTTTTCTAGATTTCAATTATTTTTATTTATGTTTGTTTTACCTTCACTATATGCTGTTAAAGAGAGAAACAAAAATAATAACATTATGTCGTAAAAAGAAAGATTTAACAAATCAGATCCTATGAAATAGTTAGAGAAACGAATTAAGACACTCAGACTTTTAGCAATTTTCAAAGAAAAATGAGCTTAATTTATTAATAAAGTCAAATAAACCATAAAAAATAACATTAACTTATACAGGATGGACAAAACGTCTCCCTCCTTAAATTTTGAACTATTAAGCATTAATTAATGGAACTCGAGGTACTTTTTTGAGTAAAGGGAACTTCTTTTTAGTGGTGTAGTTAACTTCAGGTGTCGCATACAACACTGAATTTAACCAAAAATAGAAAAAAATAAATTGAAAGATATAGTTTTTTGGGCTCTTTTGTCTAAGACGGTCCGAAGTATAAAAATTGGACTTTTTAATTCAAATTTAAAGCTTAACTATTGACATAAGAATGAATTTGCCAAGAGTAAAATTATCCTTATTTGGATTCAGAACACAAATCATTATATTAAAGATAAAATAATTGACTGGAATAATATATCAAGATGCAGATGTTAAATACTTGACTTAAAAGTCCTTATGATTTGATGTATTACACTCTAGCGTATTGAATTCTGGCAATGGATCAGGTGGTATGCAGATCAGTTGTCTGTGCAACAAGGAATCAAAGCATCTTTTCTAGCATGAGATCTAGTTTTCTCTGCTAGAGAAAACTGCACTCCCTTAGTCTGACAGTTTTAAGAGCTAATGCAATTTTCTTAACTAGCCTAATAGCTTAATTAATTAGCTTTCTAGGCATGCCAAGGGAGTAAATTTCATTTTTGTTTTCTGAAGCATATCTTTGATCCATGTTTGCATACTATTTTTATCTAAGACTAGTTTTCAATAGCTGTTAGTGGTTATAATATTTTATACTTAAAAAATTCTAACTATTACAAAGACTATGGTCTTTGTAATATAAATAAATAACCCTTCAGTAAATTTTCCTTATTTACTTTAGAGTAGGCGACCTAATAAAATATGAGGAAGCATAAGAATGGTGATTTAGTGAATTAAACTATTTCTGCAAGGTTTTCAGTAGATTTTTGTAGAATGATGAAATCACTGCACAATATGAGTAGTGTTAACCTTCTATATTAACTTTAAACAAATACAATGCAGGTACGAATTAAAAGTAAACCTATAGAGACATTATCTTATTTAAACTAGGTTATCTTTTTAATGTGTTTTCTCACGCATACTAATCAAATGATAATCTATTTAGACATCAAACATGAATTGCTCTTATTCATACAGACGTCTCGTCTGTTTCCTTTCAATTCGTGATTTTACAATTCGTCTGCTAAATAAAACAAATGTTTATTTTCCTAATCTTTATTTTTTTTACAAAATTGGAATAGAAATAATTAAAGTGGATTCATGTGAACCAACAATACTTTTAGATTCCACCAAATTAGAATATATGGTATATTCAATGCAAGTGTTCAACAATAAATATTTGTTTTAATTAATTTTCTTGCAAGTGCTAATTATATTTTTGTTTACTTTTATTCTACATATTTTTTATTCTCCTTTCAGTATTTAATAATTTTTACATTCAAATTAATCTAGATTGAGAAGCTTTGTGTTTGTAAGCCTTTAATCGAAATTATCATAATTTTGATGAAATAGGTCTGAAATTAAAATAGTTGAAACTACTCAGAATGTTAACTAGGTTAAGCAAATAAATTATTTCCAAGCATATTTATTATGTGTACTTAAATGGTACACATGAAAAAAAAGCCCATACCTTCATAGCCCCTTAGCCTACCTTTCATGTTCTAGTTTCATGAATGGTATTCATGAAACTAGAACATTACATTAGTTTGAGACAGACTTAAATGTATTTTGACATTGGTGTAACTCGATGAAAGTTTTACAGGGAAAATTTTCCCCTTCTCTTATTTGTTTAAACTTTTAAAAATTTATAAATAAATAATATATTTTAAATGATGAATTTTTAAAACTCTAGGGATCTCGATTATGCATAGTGTAGTTTTTTTATGTATTGACCAATAGGGGGGAGCACCTCAATGGCATCTGATGACACCTGTTTTTGAAAAATTGGACCCAATTTTTTATTGCATACTTCAACTCTATGACCCAAATAATTACTATTTTTTCTATTGGTTTTTTCAATCACTAATGGTTTGCCCTCTTAGGGCAAATAAATAAATATTTTTTCTTTAAATTTATTTACTTTTTCACTTTAATTTTTTTGGACGCCTTATTAAATTTTTACTGGGTGGGAGAAATTATTGTTCTACCCAGTTGTCCCTTATTATTTTAAAAGTTGGATAAGCTCCTTCTTTTAAACATGAAAAAGATTTTATATACTTGCATATAACTTTATATCAAGTTAAAGCAGGGTTTCTATCAAGGGGGGTTCGGTGGGTATTACCCCCTGTTACAACCAGGATCCCCCCTGGCAGGACAAATTAAATTTAATCCTTCTATGGGATGAAAAAATAGTCCCCTAATTGTAAAAATGTGTTTCTTGCCAAAAATGTTTGGTTGAGATCAAAATTGTAATTTACCATTATTATGTTGGTAACTATTATTCAAATATGTTGATTTTGTTACTATTTTTGGTATCTATAAATATTTAAGTTACAGTAAGTTGTAATATTGCTGTTTAGAAACCGTATTGAATCCTAAGAAATTTGAAACTAATATTATATTTGGGCAATTTCTCATCATGCTATTGTTCAACATATATCATAGATTTTTGTTAAGAATACTTTTTTCTTATAGTTGTGAACAAAAACCAATGATATATGTCAAACAATAGCATACTAAATAATTATCGGAATGTAGTCATATTAGTATTAATATTTTTAAAATTTAATGCAGTTTCTACCTTAGGCAATATTACGGTATTGTATAACTTAACTTTTTGAAGTTACCAAAATTAGTGAAAAAATAAACATTGATTTGAGTAATAGTTATCAAAATAATAATGATAAATTTGAACTCACAAGAATTAATTTATTGGGGGGTAGAGACAATTTTCAAAAGTCTTGGACTGCGCTTTCCCTTTATTTATGAAGGATTTATTGTTGGTGTATCTGAGATGTTACACCCTGTATACAGTACCTCCTGTATTAGACATTATTGGTTTATTATTTGTGTTACTTATTAGACATTTTTTATTGGTAATTATTATTGTGTTACTTATTAGACATTTTATTATTGGTAATTATTATTGTGTTACTTATTAGACATTTATTATTATTATTGTGTTACTTATTAGATTTATTATTGGTAATTATTATTGTGGTTACTTATTTAATTTATTATTGGTAATTATTATTGTGTTACTTATTAGACATTTTATTATTGGTAATTATTATTGTGTTACTTATTCGACATTTCATTATTGGTAATTATTATTGTGTTACTGATTAGAAATTATTACTGTCTTCCTTATTACACATTTAATTGTGTTACTTTTGAGTACTTTTAAATATTTTTAAAAAACTTCTTATTTTGTTAATTTATTTTTTTTTGTATAAACTTTTACTAGATTCGATCTATGTAGGGAAAAATTTAAACCTTTCATTTTGGTCTCTATACTATAGAGACAAAAACCAGTTGTTACCTAACTTTGATACATTCAATTTGTGTTATAAATTAATAATGTCATTAATAGTATTGCCAGTAAAAAAAGCAATACTTATGTCTGAAAAAAGTAACCGTGTTGAGACTGTGTTTAAGATTAATAGTTTCACTAATTACTTTTCTAATTTATTGCTATTTATTTAGTTTTACATTGTTTTTTTATCTATTTATTTGTTTTAAAATTGTCTCAGAAGAGAATGAGAAAGAAGATAAAATGAACTTGGAATGTCAACAAGACAAAGAGATAGTAGAGTCAAGAGAATTGAGTTTGGCAGAGTCGGGATCTGAATATTTTATAAACACAAGTACTTACTCCAATGAATGCTTTAGATTACTCATATTTATTTCTTCAATTGTGGCATTGGTTTTATTATTGATCTCTTACACATCTCTCTTCTTTAAAGGTAACTATTATACTTTTTTAAGTTGTTAATAAATAAAGCAGGTGTATAGTAAATAAATAAAAGCAGACGTATTAATGATAAAGATGTAAGAACGGAATTAGGAAGTAAAATAATATTATAGAACTGACAATATTACTGGAATTACAAATTTTCTTATGCAATTTGGAAAAAGTTAATAGCTAGTACTTCTTGCTTGAATAAATTAAACAAAAAGAAATCTGCTCTAATAAAACACTCTTTTCTTTGAGTAAATTATACTGTAATAAAATTAAGCTTTTGATTGATGGATACACTACTATACTATTGCACACGGTTACAACAGTTTACAGTGTGGTTAAATAGTGTTGAGGAACCATTGAGGTTGGTCAGTTATGAAATTGTGGGCATGGTATAGCATCAAGGACTAGCCTCATTGGCTCCCATGCATTATTTTAACACTGTCAGCTGATTATAACTGTGTGTTATACCATAATCAGAAACTCACAACAGCCAATACTTAAAAAATATTTTTAAGTTTTGAAATTTTTTGCGAACTACAATATGAAAATTATCTATCATGTTTAACCCTAAGAAATAAGATTCAGCTTTCCCTAAAACTTGATGTATTTATATATTATTACAGAACAAGGATTTTCAAAATCTGATGGATTGATAGTCCTTCCTGATGAAGATTTGTGTGAGTAAAATGTTTAATTTTTTAATTCATATGCATAATTATTTTGGATGTATATTATTACTCTTAATTAGCACTTTACTCTATTATAGTAAATTATCGTTAATATTGATCATTTTAAAAAATTGTTATCATTATCAGACTAAGGTCTAAACTTTAGAAGGATTCAGTCTTATCATTTGAAATTGGCAGACCACTTTTGCACACACTATTTACATGAGGCCTTACATACTAACTCTAAAGATAAATAAAATAAATAAACTGACTAAAATAATATAAATATATATTTATTATTTTGATTAATAAGGTAATGTAAGAGACTGCTATAATTTTAATTAAAAACTTTATTATTTGTAACTTAAAGATTGTTTTATAATTTTAATTTTCTGTTTTCGAATGTATTTGAAAGTCTTCAAAATAAGTTATAATTTATAAAAAAAAAAAAAAAAAATTGAAAGTGCCTTCTCACACTTATTGTTAGAGGAATCTTTCCTAAGAAACTATAAAATTATGTTTATGTACTAAGTCTAAAGAATCATTTGAAAAGGATTGTGTAGAATTTTGTTGTATCTTTTGGATTTTACTGTAATTTCCATTTTATTTCATTACAGCTTCCTTGATAGCTGATTTAGCTCTGTTTAAAGAAGAAAATAATAGACTAAAGGAAGAGTTAAACATGATTAAGTATGGTTAGTATCCTTAATTTTCTATTTTCGCTGTATTTTCTTATTTATTTGATACAGGGGCATTCACATTTGTATATTCATAATCTTATTGTTGTATTCGTTATTAAAGATCAAAATACGCACTGCTCCATGATTTTTGAAAAATGATGTAAGCTTAGTTCTATATTTGGCACACAAATTCATAACGTCAATAAAAACATGATATAAAAAAGTGTATTTTTCATAATTTTTTATGATTTTTAAAAAATTTAAAGTATTTTAATATACCAGGTAGAATTGATGCTACAATTTAATAAATTCTTCTTCTCTAAGTTCTATTCTAAAAATTATAGGACATAATTTTTGTGCCATGTTACATTGAAGTTGAAGCTGTAGTGTGCTTACAAAAAATGAACACATACTATTACAAATGGAGACTAATTTTTTCCGATTTTTGGGATATGTAGAGAATTTTTTTATAATGCAACCCTTTTAGGAGGTAGGTAAGTAAAAATTATTACATACATTTTTATTTTATTTTTTTCAGAATATGGAAATTCTAAGAAAATAGATAAATCTGCCAAATTAGTACCTATTGATGATTCTACAACTGTTTTATCTACTGACGATTCAGAAATTGGACTAGAAGTGATTTCTGATGATACATTAGAAAGGACAGAAAAAAAGCCTTTTATTAAACAAGCAAAAATACCTGTAGCAAACTTCAATTCTGAAAAACCGCCAAAACCTCTAAAACAGCAGAACCATGGTTCCCAAAATGGAAATAAAAAGGAACCGTTACATGATGATTCTTCCAATCCTGAAACTCAACAAAAGAGAATAGAAGATCTTACCAATTTAGAAGATGATTTAAAAACATTTGCTAAAAATATTGGTGTCAATGATATCATAATGTCTTCATACAATATTGCTTCTAATTTAAATAATATTAATGCTATAGTTACTAATCTTGATGCAGCAATAGAGAGAGAAACTGGTGATAGAAAAGTAAATAAGAAGTATCAGCTCCAACAAAAAATTAATAAATTGAAAATCAAAATTGAGCAGGATTTTAAGAGGAGTGTGGAAAAGGTCTCAAAAAGAGTTAATAAATTTTACAATGAATTTGCTATGGCTTATTGCAGAATTCAAAATGGAGTTAGTTATATAGATGGACTGGATTGCAATAATTTAAAATCTGATGCAATAATTGAGAATAAAAAGTTTGAGGAAAATAAAAATAATTTTAACACAGTTAGTTATACTCAAAGTGCTGAAACAGAGATTAAATTTGCAACTACCAGGGATGAAGAATCAAGTTATGAAGATGATAAAATAAGGTATAAACGAAGCAATGAGTACGAAGGCTCTAAAATAACTAAGAAAGTAAATGAAAAAGAAAAATATACAGAAAAACAGAAGAAAAATAGAGATAATAATTACAAAACCAAAAAATTGAAAGATGAAGAACTGAATAGTGATGAAGAGTTGAAGAATACAAAACGGTCAAATGTATACGATAATAATTCTGAACCAAAAAGAGGGGACAAACAAGAAATTGATACAGAAAAAATTAAAAATGTAAAAAAGTTTGTAAATAAAGAAAAAATTAAAACTGAAAATGAATATAAAAATAAAAAAATTGGAAACGAGAAAAAAATTAAATATGAAAAATGCACAAAGAAAGAATGTGAAAAAAGAAATGAGAAAATCAATAAACAAAATTTTAAAGTTAATAAAAATAAAGAAGCATTTATGAAAATTGATAGTAATAAAAGACCAAGTACGATCCATAATGAATCTATTTATTCAAAAATAATTAATAATAACAGTAGGCGTAAAATGGAACCCAATGGTGAATGGTATTTAGATATGGGGGAAGTGCGCAGTCAGAAACGATTGCGCAGGTCTAACTCGAAGGATCGTAGTGGTTGGTTGTTTGATAGAGCTTTGGTTAGAGATTGGTGTAGAACTAATTCTGGATCATCACTTTGTGCTTCTTTTGGTCAAAATTGTGATTAAATCATAGATAATTTTGTGTTTAAGCTTTTGAAATTTAATGTAATTTGTTCAAAAAAATTCAAAAATAAAAATAAAATACACAAATCATTTAAAAAGATACACAACATTAAAAAGTTTGGATTTTTTGTAAAACTTGATCTTGGTAGTGTTAACATTATAGGGATAACATTTATTCATGAATAGTAATTTTATTTTTTTACCAAACTTTTTCATCCTCATTTGACAGTTAATTTGAACCAAATTAGCGCTTACGGATGTTAAAATATACAATTAACTCTAACAATTTATATGACTGTAGAATTAGTTTTTTATTTTAAATTGACAATCATACTTGCTAAAATTTTTTTATTGGGAGATAAATTCACTCAGACTTCATTTTTATGAAATATTTGAACCAAACATTTATTTGGTTATTTCTTTGTTAATTTTTTACATCAATATGAACTTTGTTTGAAATGTTTCGAGTTTTTGTGAAGAAAAACACTAACAAATTTTATAGATCAAATTTTGATAGTTATTTTACCTATATGATTAGGTAGCTTTTGAATGATTATTTTGTTGGTTTTATACCAATAATTCAAATTTTTTTTTTTAAACAACGTGCAACATCCCAAATTCGAAAGTAAAAAATACTATATTTCGGAACAAAATATGTATTGAGCAAATTGGTGTTTGGTTTTAATAGCACATTATCTACAAGTTGAGAAACTTGATTTTTTGATAGTGGCTGGTAAGTAGTAGAGGTAACTATCTTGCAAACATTTTCAAATAGGTAAAACCACACCTTATCACATTGTCTCCTAAATTTTAAAAACATCTTGAAGAAGGATTGTAACCATAATAGAAATATTTGATGCTTAAATACAATGTTAATAATATCATATTATTAAAAACATCAAGCAAATTTGTAGCTAATTTGCTATAATGCTTTTTTAATTACTTTAGTAGATCATATGTTGATCTTTTAACAGTCTTACAGATGGTCATTCAAATAATTATTACCGTTCAGATGTACCAACATTGAATCTTAAATAATATGGTAAAGTTTAACATTTGAGATAGTTTTTTACTCCTGCAAGTTTATATTTACCAATAATTATTACCGAAATGTGATGTATTACCAATTTTGTAACATAAAATAGAAGTAATACCAATATTCAAATTAATGTTTCAATTACATATATTTTTTTTATCAAATAAAATATTTAGCCACCCCCCCCCTCGCCAAATAAAAAAAATTTGAGGAAGGTGAGGAAACTCAAGACTGTATTAATGGGAAAAATAGATCAGTAAAAAAATTGATAAAAATGTAAAAATAATATAACAAGGACTAAAATATATAAAATAATCTGTGACAATATCATCTGAAATATATATATATATATATATATATATATTATATATATATTATATATATATATATATTATATATTATATATATGAATAGAATAGAATAACCATTTATTGCTTTTTTTAGAGATTAATACAATACATAATGTAACAATAATATATATATTATATATATTATATATATATATATATATATATATATATATTATATATATTATATATATATATATATATATATGTATACCAAATTAAATAGTCATACAACGATGTGCACAGGGTTTGAAGGTTGGTCCATTTGAAATGTTCCTGAACTACTTAAATAGGACATTAGAGCACAGGGGAACATGGTTTCTAAGTTTTAACTCGGATGAGCTGAAAGTTTGGTGGGTTATTTCCACTACTTATAAGTTTCATCAATCTGTATATGTTATCTATCTGGTATTTTAAACCACCCACAAAATTAAATTGTTTCTTTTATTTTATCTTATAATTATGTGTTGATCATGCATTTTAAGATTTTTTTAAAATTATGATACTACTTGAGAATCTCTTTTTAAATCATATTCATATTTTAAAATAATTGTATGATATATTTATTACCTTGATAAATTTTAAAATAATAATGTGAATAAATATTTTATATATTGGTCATTTTGTTGGTTACAAAGAATTAAATAAGTCCCATATTAATAATAGATTTTTTAGTTCTTCATTAAAAAAGAAGGAAACAGTTATTATCTGAAAATATTTAAAGTTATTATTGTTTAGCTGATCAATTAGACCTAAAAGATCTATTATGTCAAAGGCAAGATATAGATATCTGAAATCTGAATTATTACAATTCCTAAATTTTTTTCATAATAGAACAGACAAATTTTAAAAATCTGCTTCATCTATGTTTAGCTATGTTTAGCTCTCTTCCAGAGCATTATCACTTACATCTTAAAAGAAAAGAAATTTATGTAACCAAAAAGGTAGTTATTGTCAGGAGTCAAATTTTTATTACCCTGGTGAGTTTGTATGAGTAAAATATAAATCATATAAAACTAGCTTGTAGTTTTATTTGCTTTATATTTACTTATAAGATTCTTGGATTATACCTTTCTTTTAATTAACTTTTATTTTTCTTTCTTTTGGCTGGAAGAGAGCGAGTTATAGTTTGATACAGTAGATAATTTAAAAACTTTATGACCCATTATGTCAAAATTAAGTATTTGTAAATTTAATATGGGCTACAAAACTTAAAATTTTCTTATTTATTACTCACATTGTAAGCCTTTTTAATACATTTTTAGGAAAGAAAAATTAATTTCCTTCTGAGCCTATCATTGTGCAACAACAGAAAGTACTAATAATGGCTCTTTGTTTTTATTATGTCTTATTTAGAACCAAACAAATCTTTATGCACACCACAAGTAAAACTTACATTCAACAGAAAGTTAAATTTATTAATATTACATGAACGAGATTTGAAATATTTACAAAGCAATAGTTATTAGTTCAAATATTTATATATTTGGACTAATAACTATAATAAGACATTAAATAATGACTAAACTAAAAATTTACTAAATTCTTTTAAAGTTTAGAACAGGCTTGATATAATACATAATAATATATATTTGGACTACTATTAGGTAGATGTGGATAATATGGCATCCATCATTTTACCTCCCTGCATTCTCATGTGTAATAATTTATGCACCAATTTAGACCATTTCACTCCCTAATCATGATAAAATATTATTCTCTTTATTTTAGAAAAAAAAAATATTAAAAATGTGTACACATGTTTGCTTCTTCTTACTCATATTAAGTAGATGTGTGAGATTGTTTGAAATACTTAGAGACTAAGATAAAATTATTCTGTGATATAATTATTATTATTATTATTTTAATTAATTTGTGATGTTACTAATATTATAGGGCTTCTTTCTTATATATAAGTGTTAATGAAACAGGCAAATGATAAAAATATAATACCCCCAGTGAATGCTTCTATGAAAATGAAATTTGGGATTTTTTAGAATCAATTTAATTTTAGACTAACTTTAGGAGTTGCCAGTCCAAATTCAAAATATTTAAATAATTTTATACTATTTCAATTTTTTTTTTCATGAAATAATTTAATTTATTTAATATGAAGTATAACAGCTCCAAATATTTAAGCTAAAAATGTTAAAAAGAACAATAGATGTTAGAAAAAAATTTAGGATAATTATTCTAAAGTAAACACAAAATTTAGGCTCCTATTCAAGTTTTTAGAGAAAATCCCGAAATTATTGATTAAATAAATAACAATTAAAACTGTAGAAATCTCCTTAGAGTCTAAAACCAAGCAAGTGTTTGTCTTGAAAAAAAAATATTAAGGATAATAGTTATTTATGCACCAAGGGAGTAAAGAATGCTATTATTTCTCTGAGCAGTTAGTTATTCGATAACTTGACTCTAAAATTTAAACATATTGATTCAAATTACTTGATACTTTTGTCATTTGCCTATTGAAATATATCTTATTTTAATGATTTGGTATTCATTATATTTTATTAATCACACTTTTTATTTTGTAGAGGAATATTAATCCGTCAATTTGATTATTTTTTAAAAATTGAACTCTGTACTCTGTATTAAGTAAAGTAACTTTGAACGTTTTTAATGTCTAAGTTTTGACTATATTGACAGATTTTACCAATTAGTGGTATGACTATTTTTTAACATTTTAGACTACTAACATATTTTTACCTCCTACTCTTCATAATGGATGCAAATCTGAATGCATAAACAAACTAGTAATTAGAATGTGTCAGTTTTTAAAAAAATGTTTGGGTACTTATAGTGGTCATTAAATCCATGAAAAGTGGCAGTGCTTACCAGAGTACCAGCCCAACGAAAATTTAAATTGATCCTCGGGTAAATAAATCTAAGTGTTGTATTCTTGGATTTACAGGCTATAATAATGAACATGTTACATCACTTACTACCAATTAAAAAAAGTTTTATCAATATTCATATTGTCTATTTCCTCTACAAAGATGAGTTTACTCTAGTTTTAGGTTAAGATAATTTTTAAAATATTCTTTTTTTGTTTAAATGTGGATCTGATTTGAGTTTTTTTTATAATTTATGTGGTAGACCTTTTTTATACTTTTTAATAAATATTAAAAAAAGGATTGAGGAGCTAGCAATCACTCAGTTAGTGCTAGCATTGAATTACAATTGTTAAGCCAGAATAATTTAAGAATTCTTAAGTATTTAAAAAAAGAAAAGCTGACAAAAGTCAGTTGCACCAACTTTTCAGTAGATACTATTTAAAATATATTCTAACATTTTAATTAGAAAAAATAGTTCAATTTAAAAGCTAAATAATGTTTTATTAAAGAAGTTGTTAAAAAATACTTGAATAATTTTACCCCTAAAATACTGATTTAAATGTACTATCTTTTTAATATTCAAGCGGAAATCTCTTTTACACAAGTAATTCTTGTGTAAAAAATTGTACTTTTTAATGCTTTTAAATTGATGGTTTTATTTACTTGTTAAAACAAGTGTTATTGCAATGAATCCAACCGTCCTCTTGAATCTCCTCATTCCTTAGAATGGATTGTTATTGTTTTATTTCTTTGTTGTTTAAGTAGAGTAGATAAAGTAATGCTTATGCTCCTAAAATTGTTAAGAGCTAATATATCATATAATTTTGAACTGGTCTATTGTAATAGTAGAATTAAGCAACCTAAGGCTTTTCCACAAACCATAATCCCAGTACCAGTTGTGTATTCAGTGCCAACATAATCAACATTTTTAAACAAGGTTTTTTAAATAGTTTAGAAATATTTAAATTTTGTAGTTTATGGAAGCATTTTTACCAATAAAATATACATTTACCATAAAAGTGGATTTTTACGATTCCTTTTTTTAAAAAGTCTTTCCCTTACCAAGAGAGAAATGTGAGTTTGCTCCCTGGGCAATCAATCAATTTGGTTCCTTAAGACAAAGCCAAAAACCACATTATTTAATTCCCTAGGCTTGCTGAGGAATTTATTTAGTTGGTTCCATTTAGCTAACTCATGAGGCCAAGCTAAGGTAGTTTGTTACTGATTAAAAGCAACAACAAATTCGTCTTGTGATATATTGAAGATTTTACCCCTAGGAAGGAGAAAATAATTGGAAATTCTCTCCTTCCTCCACGATTATCATAAGTTTCAAATTTGTGGTATTTTTAAGGCTTCCCAAGTGGTTTTGCAAAGTTGTCTGTCTGTATGTGTGTGTGTGTGTCTGTTATCATTGTAGCGCCAACGATATGTGTGCTAGAGATTTAAAACTTTGTACTGCTAAATCATATCGACCTTTCAGTCTGAAATCTTTCTTTCTGATAGTTTTAGAAAGGAAGGAATAATTGTAATTAATTTCAACTTAATTACATGGATTTTAGAGCAACACAATACTTTTCCTATACAGGGTGTACCAGCTAAGTTGGAATAGGCAAATATCTATCCCGAGAACAAAAGTAGATAGAAACTTTGGACATTCGGTGGCCGTTTCGGGCCATTAATGCAGAGACGCATATAACGCTACTTTTTAGGAAATTGGCTCGAGTTGGGCAAAGAGAAAGAACAGAAAGGAGAATAGGAATCAATACTTTTAACACTAAATTTTAATTTTATTGGCAAAAATAAGAACTTTTTACCATCAGAAATGTTTCAATCCAACTATTAGTTTTGCCTCTGGAGAGCATTAGTACCGAAAAATGGGTATAATTCAACCTCACCAGTCCAGTGCTCTTCAAAAGTAAACATTTTGAATGGATAGTAATTGATTTCGATAGTATGGCTGTAAATAAGAACTTATTACCTTTTGCGATACCTAATCTACAATAGATTAAAAGTTATTTAAGGTTTCAACCTTAAATAAACACATTAAACCAAAAAATTTTAGCGCGTATATCTGCAAGTTGGACAAATTTTCTTTGAAATGCGTCCTTTTTTGCTAATCGATCCAATTTTGCTTAATTTTTCAGTATATATTTAAAAACCTGAGCAGTAGCGTGACAATTTGTTACTTAATTTTTCGATGTTTTCAATGAAAATGCACATTTTTATCCAATAGATATGACATTACACAACACAGCATTATTTGCACTTATTTGAAGCTCAGTTTATGGTACTTTTTAGCGCATATTCTTTGACAATATTTAATAACAAGTTGTGACGCTACTGCTAAGGTTATTAAATATATACGGAAAAATTAAGCAAAAATTGGATTGATAACCAAGAAAGCGCCCAATTCAATAAAAATTCGCCCAGCTTGCGGACTTCCGTGCCAGAATTATTTAGAAGTTATAAACTTAAACGCTGCAAATAAAACGATAAATTAGCGCCGGTACCAAGATTCGATTCTGGCAACATTAAGTAGTCTTAATGTTAGTTTGTCAGATGCGGAGTTAAATGACAAAAGTGTGCCTTTTCTCCCTTCTTGAGGTAAAAGTTTAATTTTTTCGAATGAGCGTGAATGGAGTCCATAACAAATAATGAAAACTACGAAGTCTCTCCACAAAACAAAACTTTATTGGCAAAGCGCTTTTAACCTACAAAGAGGCCATCATCTGAGGAAAACCAACAAATAAGTACAACAGAATAAAAAACCAAAATAAAATAATGTGATAGAACAAATTATCTTAATATATTCCTGTTCTAAAATGAAATAATTATAAAGTGAGCTTTTCCTGTACTAAAACCCTAAGGAATATTTTAAGCTGCGTTAAGGACCCAATACCACAGTTATAGAGGAGCGGAATTTACATGGTACAATGTGGCATATGCCAAGCTGAGAATCTTGGCCAAACTGGCAGGAATATACTTACCAGGGCTAGTGAACATAGATCAAGACAGAACAGTAAATTTTATTAACATTTACTTACTGAAAATCACTTTAACGGTCCTTATTAAGTCGGGTGTCTGCATTTTGTTAGTAAAAGCCGGAAGATGATTTTTTGGAGAAATTGAGCGGAGTCAGAACAGAGTAGGTGATTTAAATTTGAAAGCTATGCTACAGGCGCCTGCTCCAACTGTCAGTCTGACTCAGATATCAGGTAAAAAACAGTCTCGTTCTTCTGCCTTTTTAACATCTCAACGGTTATCACTTTAAATTTACACTATATAGATTACTTATTTAATTTGCATCATAATTTGTTTTTTCACATTATTTTATTTTGGTTTTTTATTCTGTTATATTTGTTTGTAGGTTTTGGACTGATGATGGCCTCTTTGTAGATTGAAAGCACTTTGCCAATAAAGTTTTGTTTTGTGGAGTGACTTCGTAGTTTTTATTATTTACTTTTTTCCTTTCTCTGGCAGCAATTATCCATTACCCACCCGATTAATTAATATCTTTATCTTCATATTAATACAAAAAAATACAATGTTGGGCACATTTCAGCTAAGCAGCATTATTGAATTCCAGTCTTTTAAATTCATACTAATAAACTAATTATAACGCCTTTCAATAATGTAATAATAATCTATGCATTATTAATTGAATAATCTTTTCAAATTGAATGTAGGCAGTTTACGTTATTCATCATCATCAATTTGCAGAAGGAAATCCATTTATACAGAGAGTGGGACGAAGTTGAAAATAATAGACAAAGATAATAAAAGGTCCATTTAAGTTTTTAGGAGGGTGCTGGTTTCTATAAGCTAGGTTTGGGCTCTATTAAATTAGGGAGTCTGGTAATATGATTTAGTTTTAACTTGGATCTAACATGTTGGAAAGGACGTAACCATGAATTCTGGACTTCATAAGAGAGAAGCAGAATTAACTTAATGCTCGTTTACTGAGCGAAGTTAAAACAGTCATATTTCATGGAAAGTTTTAAAGACCCCCCTAGTTTTGGGGATGTTTTGTATTTAACTGCTCTAGTTTCCAGAATTTTCTTAGAAAACATAACACATTAGTTGTGACTTCAAAACACGTCTGGCGTTTAAATTTAATGTTTAATATGAAGCTATTAGATTACACAAGATATGTCACGATATTAAAATTAAAATGTGAATGTTTGAGTAGTTATCAAAGAAGCTTTGACACTTCCGGTGGAGACGGCGATAATAATACAGATTGACTTAAAAGTAGCCTAAACGCGCATGCAGCAGCAACATCAGATATGTTGCATTGATTAGGAATTAACACCGTAGGTATTTCGGGGACGTGGTATAGACTAGAAAATTACGCAGTAACAACTTTAAGGAAATGGAATGAAATAGTTGGGCCATTAGAGTATTGTTTAACCATAAAAATCAGTTGTTAGACCATCTATAATGGAGTAGATGGTCATTAGGGGGCCATTCAACCATAGAAATCGGTGATTGATGGATGTGTTGAGTCTTTGTTAGAATAAATAAATAAATAATTTTATTTCCTTTGACCTTTTACAGGGATTAGACATGGTCAATGAATTTAACAATACATATAATTTAGTTGATATTTCAAAAAATAAATTAAAAATTCTACATAGTTTACTTTGGGTAGTATAACATTTAAACAAATAATAATTATGTTTAGAATATTTAAAAAATTAAAATTTATCTTCTAAGTATTTTTTATAATCATAATATTCTTTTGTCATTAAAATTTGTTTAATTTCTTGCTTAAATTTTTTAATATTTTTTTTATGTTTTTAACACATTGTGGTAACTTATTATACATTTTGGAACCCATATACATGGGTGTTTTTCTGTATTTTTCTAATTTAAATCTATTGATTTCTAGAACATTGGTATTTCTAGTATAGTAATTTCCTTTTTTTTAGTTTTTTAAACCAGTCAATATATTTATAAACAAAAATTAAAATATTATAAATGTATTGGGATGGTACTGTTAGGAGTCCTAGTTTTTTAAATTTTCCTTTACAGGATTCTCTAGGTTTTAATCCTAGGATGGTCCTAACTGCTCTTTTTTGTTTTATAAATATATCTTGCCAGTTACTAGAAGCCCCCCACTGTACTATAGCATAAGATAGTATTGAATTAAACCTGGCATGATAGAGAGAAATGAGAGTCTTCTCATCTACTATTTGTTTATAGTACTTTAACAGATAACAAACTGAAGAGAGTCTAGATTTTAGTTTAGTTACTTGTTTTGTCCAGTCTAGGTTAGTTTGGAGAGTAACCCCCAGTAATTTAATATTATCAGTAACTTCACATTATAGAATAGATATATATGTTTGTCTAACAGTTGTTGATAGTAAAAGCCATCTTTACATTAATCATTGGTACTTATTTGTTAATTTTAAAAATACCACACGTTAATATTAAACTGTTGGCCCTCTGTTGTTCTTTACTTACATTTTTTAAATGTCTGTGTGGCCTTTAATGGTTTCATCTGTTACCCATAAGAAACGTCACGTGGACAATTTTGCAAGTAGTCTAACTTTCCCAACTAACTTTCATTAGTTGGGAAAAACACTAGTTCTGTGTTACTCGAAGTAGAACATATTTTACAAACGAAATGTTGGGATCTGAAAGTTTATTAGCGTGGGACGATTAGTTATATAAAGAAATTTTACTAAAGGTGTTTGAATGAGATGATGAAAACCCCGTGTCGCTGTTACAAACATGAACTAAATCCGATGACGCGGGTTTTAAACCCCGCGTAATAACCAACACAGTATAAAATGTAAAAAATTCTTTAGGTCGAAATAATCACAGACTATTTCATAGTACTTGTTAAGAATTGATTCATTTTTTATAACAAGAAATCTTCTTAATAAATACAAAAATATCACTATGATATTTACTTAAGAGAATAATATTCTTGAATCTATTTTTAAAAACAAAATATCATTTCATATAAAAATTATTTAAAATAAAATCAATGAGTATAAACAAAGTTTAAATTTTAAGTATAAAAAAATTTAATTTTTTAGAAACACATTATTGATTCTGTTCAAAGATAATATATCAAAAGAATATCTTAAATAATCTTTTCGGTAATAAGTCTTCACATTTGAAATGTAATGACGATATATAAATTCGCTGTAACAGGATACATTGAAGCTACACATGATTAGAAAAAATTGGCCCGTTTTGTGTTGTACTAATCATTTATCATTTTGCAAAAATAATAATATTATTTTTCAAAAGTCTCTAAAGGTCCAAATGTCCCCTTCTTAAATTTTAAAGATTAGATATAAAGTGACGAAACTTGCGTATTTTTTTAACTTTGGGTGTCCCAAGCAACACTTAATTTTGTGGAAAAAATAGAAAAATAAAATAAATTGAAAAGGATAAAGACAAGACATTTTACCCCTCACATATTTTCGCCTAAGATTGCTGTTTTGGCGAAAATAAGTGTCCAAAATTGTAAAAATTACATTAAAATTTTAAATATTTATATTAAATAAATATTTTATTTCTCCAATAATAATTACAAATTATTTTTCTAACATGTGTAACAACAATGTATTCTTGGAGACCCCTAAAAGGCAAAGCCTTGAGCCGGGGCAAAGGTTCAAGGCTTTGCCTTCTATATTAAAATATAGAAGGTATAGATAGACAAGAATGTATAGGTATATAGATAACACATATAATTCTTAACCTTTAAAACCATCAATAAAATCATCTCACAAGTAAATACGTAGTTTTCCAACTAAGACACGGTTTAACCAAGGGCAAGATAAAGTTAGATTTTGATTTGTAATATTTGTGTTGGTCATGTTGGTATTATTTCCCTCGAGGTTTGGACCCTCATGAAAGATCCTAACTTCCACCACGGCTAAGAACTCGAACAGAAATATAGCAGAACATTTTTTCAAAAATAATCACGTTTCTTGTAAAAATTATTTAACTGTAAATCTTAACTTTTATGTCAAAGGAACATCTCAAATGTTTATTTCTAAATAAATTCAAATAAGTGTAAAATATTTTACTGCAGATAAAAGAAAATATGTTTTTATTGGGAATACAACTCGATATTATTATCTAACGTTTGTTTATTGTATTAAAATTTATGACAGGTTATAGATGTCAATCATTGGTTAAAATGGCAAACAATAGAATTACTAATAGAATATTAATATGCCTGTTTTTTCATTACTTCGTTTATATTATGTTGTAAAACTTTTCCGACCATTTTTATCTTTTTACTAACTATTATCATGAGTAGCTGTTATAATTTTGAAAAAAGTAAATAAAGCATATGCTGGTATTCTATCTATGGATTTAACAAGATTCTATAAATAGAACCTTATCAGATTGAATTGGAAAAATGTAACATTCTTTACAAAAATGACAGGTCAAAACAAAGAATACTTTGTCGGAATAACAAGCATGTCTGGCGCAGAGAATAGTACAACATAAATAAAGCCGGACACAGGTAAATGGGTTAAACATGCAGATAACCCAATGAAATCAAAACAAAGCATAGTAACCTTCTACAATTCAACGTGGATCAATACAACCAAAGGACAAAAATACGCAATTAAAAAACTTCGATTTGGTTTTAGCACTGAAATATATTACTAAAGGGGGTATACCTTATCTCAATATTTTGAGAGGCTCGAAACATCTTTTGGGATCTATCAAGGGCTCTGTGTAACCCCATTCTACCATTTTACCAAGGCTCTTGAATAATGACGGATTAAGTCCATTTGCCATATAACAATATAACCCCGCTGAGGATTAAAAAAATATAGAAAAATCAATCACAAAACACACGTCAAAGACAAACTGCACATGCTTGGTACGAACTGAAAATGCTGACAATCAATACATTAACTGCGAAAAAAGGTCAATAACACAAAATCAAAAGTAATATCTGTACCTTTTTATACTGCTTTATTTTAATAGACTTTGCAAGCACCAAAGGTAACTAAAATTACGAACGACAAGCACAGAAGAAAGTTGAGGAGCAAACTTGATTATTGTAACATAACCTAAGATTCACTCCTTTTTTGCTCTAAAGGAGTATTTTTGGCCGCGTGAAGGTAAGGTTGCTCTGATTTCTCCGTCTCATGCAATATCCTTGGCGTCAGAAAAGTTTCTTATCGGGACATCCCTTTATACAAGATCCTTGACCCTATCTTACTACATTAAGAAGTTTGAAACATTTTTTGGGATCTCTCGGGGGCTCTGTGTCATAGAGATATATTACTAGAGGGAGCATAGCCTATCACAATACATTTTTTGAATGTATTGCAAAATTTTAAACATAATTTTGGGGCTCCCAGGGGCTCTGTGTAACCTCATAGAAACCTCCTCTAATAGGTTAAGGTTAAAATAAATTCATTGTTTGTGTTTTGATTTGTATTTTATAAGTCATTTGTAATTTTGTTCTGTTTATATGAATATATTAACTGTCGAATGTGGTCAGGTTACTTTTTCGATGTTTCAACATTAAACCTCTCTAGCAATAATACCTCCATGCTCAGTAATGTCATTGTAACCTTCTCCAAGAGTGCGTTCAGGTAGTAATAAACCAATTGTTTTTTCCCGCACATTGCTTGCGTTTTGTTTTGAATTATTAACGATCTGTTATACAAGTATTATTGTTATAAAGTATAATTTTCAGTATAAATCTTTATCGTTATTTATTGGCATAGAAAATTTTATAATTGCTGTTTTAAAATTGTATTTTTAACCTCCTTTTCTCCTTTCTTACTGGTCCGATTGAATGATTTTTTTTCTGTACAAGACACCCTTTAAAGATATTATAATAGCATTTATGTTCCTCTAGCTATTTTTATGCTACAGAGCCACAAGAACCAGACATTGTTGCATACAGTATAATATACAATGGCTGCTTTACTGGGTTTTTGACTTTTTACTGACTATATATAATAATATAATATAATATAATAATGCCTGTTTAGAGCCTTGCGGCTCATCAGGGATAACCCCTGGTGGTAGTAGCAACCGATACGCTCAAAGTGTATTCTAAAGCTAGCGATAATTTATCAAAACAATAATCATCTATAAACTGTATAATCTACAGTATAATACAGTACTGTATAATCTAATTCTATAATCTTCTATAAACTGAGAGCGTAACTTGGGATGCGAACCCCAGACCTCCGTGGGTGTCAAAGGTCAGTGTAAAGACTAACGCCTTAACGGCAGCTTTTCTAAGCGGGATATTTTAACTTTTTTTTTCGACTTGGCAGGGCGGAACACTGCTGCGTTCTTAAATTGACTTTATTCTGGGTGTTTTTACGTTTACCCAGAGCCATGTAACTTATGGCTTGCAGACCTTTATTGACGTAGTGAATTTAATGTCAATTTTTAAGACCAATTTCTCTTTAAATACCTAAATAATGTATAGTTGACACAATATAATTGTGCAAGAGACACCTAGGAAATGTAACAAGCAAAATGCAATGCTACATCTGGGAACTGTTCCATCATTCGACATTCGTCATCATTGATGGCTCGAAATAATGACATGTCCCATTCTGTTTCGTTACGTCTAACTCATCAGGGCGCCGACATCATGAGTGTCCATATTATGATATATATATATATATATATATATATATATATAATATATATATATATATATATATATATATATATATATATTATATATATATATATATATATATATATATATATAATATATATATATATATATATATATATATATATATATAATATATAATATAATTATAATTAAAAATTTAATTAAAATAATTAAAACTTCAGGATAAGATAAAATTGAGTTTAATTTTAATCTGAAGGTATTGAGATCAATTCATTAAAGTGTAGAACATTAAAACTAATTTAAAAAAATCAACGTCCCATTGATAGGTCCCCCGTCGTTTTCGAGCAATTACCTATTTTTCTAAAGTTAAAACTCTACTTAAAGTTTGACGGTAATTTATAAATAATTAAAACTTTATGAGATTGAAATACAAAAATTTTTCAGTTAATTTATAATGAATAATAGTTCATTTTACTGCACATCTTACTGTACTTGGATGCTCCCAAATGTTTTTGGAAGATATGTTATAGTTATAACCAAAAGTTTGGTTCTAACCAAAAACCTTAAACCCTTTGAAGAGTACTATCACCTCTTTCTTTGGTGGACACTTAAATGTATATATGAAACACCCTGTATACATGTATATGTATTAATATATATTATATATATATATATATATATATATATATATATATATTATATTCGGAATCAGGATGCCATGCCAAGCAGAATTGATTCCACATCCGTCATTGAGTCAACATATGAGCGTCATTTTCTGAATTTTCAACAAATGTAAAATTATTTACATTAGATTTATTAAATAAAATAATCTCCACGAAAATACCTTTAACTTGATAAATGATAACAAACCTTCATTCTAAAAACTAAATTTCGACCAGCATTACTATCTATAGCGCTAAATAAAGATAAACTTCATTTGGCAAAGTGCTTAGAGCGGTATGGTAGTATTTATAACGACGTAAACGTTAACACAAGATAAATTAGGAAAAAAGTATTAGCTCATACAAGACCCTTCTCTCTATTTCTTATGTACATACACGTTTTTAAAAATGCAATTTAGCTATGCAAACAACTTTCTTTCGAAATAACCTTTGACCAAGTCTCAGTATAGAATTACCCAGGGAAAAGCTACACACGATATCGATTCAAAATAATTCGTATTAAAAATAAATTCGTTTTCGCAACAAGATTTTAAGGAAGAATAAACATCGTACTCAGCCCAAGTTGAATTCTGCACAAAGAATAATTAAGTATTGAAAGCAGCCCTTGCTAGATCGAAGTGTTTTCACAGTGGACTAGGATCTGTTACTGTTAAAATTATATACTCTATGGATGTAAATAAGAACCAAATAGGACTGAACTAAAATATTCAAGTGAGCTAAAATAGAACTCAACTGATAAATAGGAATGCTTGTCATTTACCTCCATAATCTTGGTAAAATATCTCTCTCCTGTAACCATGTGTTCCATGATAATTGATGATAATATAATATAATATACTTTAGGTGCTATGAATAATATAACTTTAGGTAAATAATATAATTTTTATTATACTTTAAGTGATTTCCGCGCTTCGCCTCGCACATAGTTGATTTATCAAACAAAAAATTATTTATTAGAGAGGACTACAAAAATATAAATTGTTGTCAGTTGTAACAGCAAGTTTGTTTAAGATGTTTTTGTCTATGGGCGATTGTTAAGCTGTGCTTTATGATTACGTGGGTCTAAGTTCAAAAATGGTTGACAAAAATGTGATTGACAATCAAAAATTAAAATCTTAAATCTGTACTGAAAACACAATGATATTCTTAACAAAATAGGCTATGAATTGAACAATTCTAAGACAAAATACAAGAATTAAGTATTACTTTAATACAACATATATATCACCATTGAGTTAATTATTGTAATATTCTTTCTTATGTATCAATATGGAATACCTATTTATTTATTAATAACATGGAAATATATTTGCTTAGCTTCCTAAACAATTTTAAAGATATAATTGCTTTGATAAAACAATTATGTGTCATACAAAAACATTAGTCCCTATGCAGATGATCAATTATTTATGAAGCTTTGTAGCTAATCACATAAATCCGCTTTACCTCAATCAGATAAGAAGGTGACTATTTTGACTGATATGGTATCTTTAATGTTAAAACGTATCTCGATAAGACTTAAAAAAATACTTTTCTACCTAATAAGAACTTTATATTAAATAATATCTATGTAGACATGATTTGTCAAGTAGATTCCAAGCTGTGATTAATAAGACTCTTATAACACTATACGAGGTGTGTTCAAAAGTATCGTAATTTTCGCGAATTACGTAAATTCGAATTTAGATCTTTTTGTGGCTTTATGTTGGTACTCATGTCTCTCACTTACGCCGACAACCTCGGCCATTTTGAATGTTCACTTAATTGTTGACAGCTGCTTTGCTTGCACGTGATTTGGATTGTCTTTGATTTTTACTTATTCAAAAAATGGATCAAAGAACCTGTATCAAATTTTGTGTGTAAAACGAAATTAAGTGCGCGGATGCATTCCGAATGTTGACTGTGGCATACGGAGAAGCTACCTTGCACTAAAGCAACGTTTATCGGTGGTACAAAATGTTCTCAGAAGATGTGAACGACGAAGAGCGTACCGGACGCTCAAGACGAACCAAGACCGAAAAAAGCGCGCCTAGTTCGGTCGACAATTTTCTTCGATTGCAGGGGCGTGGTGCATCATGAGTTCTTGCTACATTGTAGAACGGCCAATAAGGAATATTTCCAGCAAGTTATGCGCAATTTGCGCGAAGCAATCCACCGGAAACGCCCGGATTTGTGGAGGAACAAAATTTGGCTTTTGCACCACGATAACGCCTCTGCTCACACATCGTTGCTTGTGCGCGACTTTCAACACACTATTGATGCCGCAGCCACCGTATTTCCTAGATCTGGCCCCCTGTGACTTTTTCTTATTCTCTAAACTGAAGAGGCCCATGAAAGGCGACGTTACGCAACGCTTGACGAGATAAAAACGGCATCGAATGAGACATAATAAAAAAAGGTTTTTTGAAGTGCTTCGAAAATTGGAAAACAGTTGGCACAAGTGTATAATATCTCATGAGGATTACTTTAAAGGGAACAAAATAGGTATTCATGAATGAATAAATAAGTTTTTGAAAAAACACAAAATTCGCGATACATTTTGAACACACCTCTTACGCTATATTATATAGGAGCAGATTTCAATAAGCATAGAACGTGTCTATTCTGACCTATGAGTAGTTGTAGTTAGTCATTTTCCGTCGATTAGATTTTGAGCTGTAAGCACTAAAATTTGTTTTAAACTACAACTATTATTTTAGAACGGATCTCAACATAAAAGGTATCATAAAAGGTATCCATTGTGACCTATCAATAATCTACATTAAAAGTCAAGTCAAGAACAATCGATTAGATTCAATTTATTAGCACTGAACATTTTTTACTCTAACCCCTACTATTAATTTAGAACGGATCTCGATCAAGCATAAAATGAGTCAATGAAAGTATAAAGTTTAAACAAAATCAATTACATTCCGAGTAGTAAGATTTCAAAATTTTAAGATACAATAAACCCTATTATTTTAGAACGAATCCCCATGAGACTTAAAAGGTGACCATTCAAACATATGCTTGCCAATAAATTAAGTTTACGTATATACCGAATTTCAAATGCCTCCAATTGCTGTTAGTACATAAGAATTAATAACCGAGTGTCATAAGCGTCTGACTTAAAGACTTCAAAACTAACAATCAATGAAATGGAATGAAAGTACACGAGTGGTAGCTAGAGTTGACGGGGGCACTCACGTGCCCCCAAATATTGCGTTGAGTTACCCAGTCACACTGTAGATGTTGCTATGTAAAAATATCAGAACTACCCTTTCTTTGGTAGTTTTAAATAATTTCAGAGAGATCTTTGTAATAAATAGAGCTAAGTAAACAATAACCTGACGTAGAGGCGTGGGAAATTACACGTATATTGATAAATCAAGATAGATTACGTTTTAAAGGTTTCTAACTACACCTCATTTCAGCGATATAAAAGACGTTTAGTCTGAGAAACGACGTTGGTTCAATGAACAGATAGGTCCTATATTGACACCTCAAAACTTTGAGTATAAATAATATCAGTTTACGAGTTGTGGTACATTACGCGGAATTAGAAGGATGAGTCTCATCCCAACCGCCTCCAGGGTGGTTGGGAGGCGGTCATGAATGAGTAGGTGGCAAACTGGTGGGGATTTAGGGGGGCAGGAGAATAACTATATGACTACGAGAGGAACAATACTCCACTAAGGTTCCAATATTCCAACGAGTATGTCCTGGTACACATCCATAGCACCCCTACTCTTCATCGTACTAATAACATCACAAACGAGTAATTATATCGCTAATATGTCATCTAATTAATTTAAATCAAGTATAACTCTAGAGAGACACTTAATTAAAATTTCACTAACATTTTATGCTACATAAACAGAAAGTACAATATCAAGTATTAAAATAAAATTTTTATCAAGTCATAAAGTGTCCCTACTAGAAATATACTTACTGTAACTTTTTTTAACTTATTTAGGAATTTAATTAATTAATTTGTTGAGTAATTACTCAAGTCTTGGTAAATTTGTTATTTATTCTTTCTTGTTGTGTCATTTACATATGACAATATATTTGTTATTTATTTCTTGTTTTATTCATAAATAACAGAGAAATTTGTTATCGATAAATAACAGATCAATTTGTTATGTATATAAAATAACAACACAATCAGGTTGAATATATAGTGTTGTTCAAAAAAATTTGAAATGCGTGATTTCTAGCTCTTTTATACATTTCTCGCTTAAGTTTTCGGTGTATGCTTTAAAACCAGAGCAGAAGCGTCTCAATTTGTTATTTAATTTTTTCAATATTTCAAAAAAATGCATACACTGAGCTTCAAATAATGCTGCGCCATGCACTGTATGATCTATTGGATAAATATGCGCATATTCTTTGAAAACTTGGAAAATATTAAACAAGTTGCGTCGCTACAGCTCAGGTTATAAAGCATATACCGGAAACTTAATCAAGAAATGGATAGATGAGCAAGAAAGCACACATTTCACCTTTTAACGTTACTTATTTATCATTTGATACTACCGAATTTCGCAAAACAAGAATAGTTGACACAATATCTCACGCACAATTATATTGTGCCAAATACTTATTTATAAGTAACATACTAATATATTTGCAAGGCTGCTTAACAATTTTTTTACAGATATAATTTTTTCAATGAACCACGTCATGCACAAACACTAGTTTCCTGTGTAAATTAAAGCGTTTTTAAGAAAAGTTGTAATCTCTTACAAAAAATCGATCAATTATTTTATAAAGTTTTGTAGCCTAATCATATAAACCCGCATTTTTTTAGAACGGATATCAATTAGACAAAGAATGCGACTATGTGGACCAATAGGTTACACTAAATCCCTTTTATTAAAACAAAATTTCAAAGAAACTTATTATTTGCACCTCACGTTAAAAAATATATACGTAGTCATTATTCGTCAATTAAACTACAAGATGTTATCAATAAGATCTTTTTTTACCAAAATCCGTTTTTTGTGAAAATAAGAATGTTCTTTAACACTGTATTTTAGAAACAGAAAATAAAACATAGAACTTGTGTATTCTGACCGGAGTTATTTTAGAAAGGGTCTCAATGAGGCAAAAAATTGTTTTCATTTAGGCTTATGAGTCGTCTATATGTAAAGATTTGTCAAAATCCATCAATTAGATTCCGAGCAGTAATCTCTCTAAACTTTAAGTTGCACTACATAACTAAACCTCTATTATTTTAAAAAGGATCCCGATGAGACTTAATACTTGATCACTCAGTTCTATAAACATTTTAAGTTTTAATTTAGTCAAGATCTATCGAATAGATTCCTGGTATAAGTACTCAAATTTTATTTCTTTACACTAACCCCCTGATTTTTATTTGAGAACAGATCTCGATGAGTCATAAAAATGTCTATTTATACCCATGAATACTCTAAGTTTAAAGCGTAGTCAAGATCCATCAATCAATCCATCAGATTCTGAGAAATAAGAATTTAAAACTCATTTTTGTACAAATTCGTTATTTTAGAGCATTGTGTTTTATCCATGATGTCCTACATCCCTGAAGATGCCTCCCGCAGTGGAAGTGAAACTTCGGATTCTTCATCTACATTGACGCGGTCACTACCAGAAGACCTAAATCTTCAAATTAGTTATTATTTTTCAAAAACGAATTTTCATGAGACATAAACTGTGTTCATTAAGACCTATGAGTCGTCTAATTGTAGAGTTTAGTCAAGGACCATTGATTAGATTCCGATTTGTAAGCACTCAAAATTTCATGTAGTACTAAACCCATATTGCTGGTTTAACTGTTGGGAGAACTGGTGGAACTGAACTGATATTTAATGGTTTGGGATTAACCTAGAGACTAAGTGGACATTTTTAAACAAATATGTACGGCTGTACGACCATATTGAAATAACGGCCGTTAAGTTTTTAAATCAGATTAATTCTATACGTTTGTTATTTGCGGGAAATTTTAAAGAAACGTTAAATAAAGTAGGTATTTGTGGTGTAGTCATGTCGCATAGGAAGTAAAATAATCACGCAATTGTATCAAAATATTACAGTTCATTATTAAAGAAAATGATTGCTGAAAATATTAACTAAGTTTTGTCTTGAGTTTTACATCATGCAATTTTACTAATAATTATGCTGAAAGTTAATAAAGTAATTACTTGAGAAAGCTCCTACATTGAAGCACTTGCTCATTATAAGCAAGTACTTATAATGAGCACAATTGTATCGTACTTTGGCCACAATCGTTGGATACAATCGTGGCCAAATATTTAACCTAATTAGATGTTTTTTCGATGTTAAACATTTTTACTCTTCCTCAATTATATCGCAGGTGTATAGAAAAAGTTTTTGCAAAAAAATCCAAAACAGGAATGGCACCAGAATTATCCGTCTCAGGTCTTTTTAAAACCTTTTGAGTAGTTTTCTCAAAATTTTCTTTTTGTATGTGTAAGTGTGTGTGCGTCTGTTATCATCGTAGCTCCCAGTGTATTTATGCTAGAGCGTTGAAACTTTGTAAAAGATCAGTCTACAGGTTTAGTTGAGCCAATCGGAAAAGAATTCTTTATGACGTCATTAACCCGCAATAATGACCCATTAACCCGCAAAAATTTCGAAAAATCATAAAACGCGGAAAAATGTTGCGATCATTTTGAGATTTGTCAGCCAGGTCTTCATGAATAAGAATAACATATGTGCCAATTTTTATCTTATTATCAGCATTAGTTCAGTTAGTAACTAATAACTTGTGTACGTTTTTTAAAAATTAAAAAATCTGAGAAAAATCCAATTGAGTTTAAATTTAATACAAGTGTATACCATTACGTAATAAATAAGAAAACTAAATTTTGTTTCAATACGACAAGTATATCCATGATTTTGATGGATCATAAAAGTTAAGCTGCATCGAGCGTGAACATTGCCTGGATGGTTGACCGCTGGGAATGAAAGGATGTATTTTCTATCCGAGTCCGAAGAGGTGCTGTAGTATAAATTTAACGATTTGTATATTCTGAGAGCGAGCGAAGCGAGTCTAAAGTATGGAGGATGAGCGGAGCTAATCTAATGTGATGAGGAAAAGTTCCGAAATACCCCGTACCCGATTGTTTTAAACGTATACATGTCATTAGATAGATATTGGACTGATGATGATAATAACATAAAACATTTGCATGTTTGTGAAAAAGATTGTTGTTTGTCCACAAAACGTTTTGGTATATTAGTTTAAATCGATTTACCTTTAGTGCAGTGTTTTACGAGTGTTTGACAATTACCTGCGTCATTAGTACCGTTTAATGACGTCATAAAAATATTTTATGAAAAGCAAAATTAGACCTTAAGGTTTATTTTTGAACTAAGTTTCAAGTTTAATATAAACACTACAGAGATATGAGACAGATGAAAACAGAATCACACACGTACAACAGAGAATTTTGTTAAAACCATGCAGAAGGTGTTAAACATCTAAAACAGATAATTTAGATGAACTTTTGGTTTCGGATTTTTTTTAAAACCACTACCTTATTTTGTCTATATACCAACAATATAAATAAGGAAATGTAAATATAAACAAAAATAAATTCATTATATGATATAAATATTTAAATGTTATTTTATTGTGTTTATAAGAAGAATAATTGTTAAAACGCTAACAACTCTAAATATAATAAATAATACTAAGATTAAAAGAAGCCTAAACCTGGAAGTAACAGAATACAATAAATAAAGTTATCACCAAATCCAAAAAGTATTAAAACAAAATATGTATTTCTAAACTAACATTTACTTTACTACTCCAATTCTGAAATAATACTGATAAGAAAAACTCGAATGAAAATAGCTCAGTAAAAGACAGAATATTGGTCCATATAACAGAGACATATGATAGATTTAAGAAAACAAAAAACAGAGACAATGTGATAGATTTAAGAACACAAAAAAACAAATACTACGTTACGGCAAATAATGACGAGAAAAGTAAAGTAATCTTTCAACTTCGCAATACCCAGGAAAATAGAATAATTTCCATTTCTCTTGTTTTTCCAGAGATATCGACAGTGATTTAATTATTCAAATCTCAAGTTGTATAGTAAAGTTTGTGTTGTAGCAATATCTATAATTTTATGCCTTTAGATAAACAAGGCATTTGGATTAAGTTAGAATTCAGCTTTAAATACTTAATACTAAATCCAAGCACTTTTAGTAATATACATTTAATACTTCCATGTTTACAAAACATAAAGAGTTGACACAATGCGATTGTGTAACAAACACCTAGGAATGTAACCAGCAAATGCAGGTTCCAATCCTGGATGAAATGTGCGAGATAGTGAGCTGTATCTTAAAATTCCCATCATTCATCAATATTGATGGCTGGACATAGTGCCATATCCCACTGTGTTTCGTGGGGTATGGGATAATTTTTATATCAGGGGGTATCAAATCAGGGCTACGAAGACAATCCAAAACACGTGCAAGCAAAGCAGCTGTCAACAACTAAGTGAACATTCAAAATGGCCGAGCTTGTCGGCATAAGTGAGAGACATGAGTACCAACATAAAGCCACAAAAAGATCGAAATTCGAATAAACGTAACCCGCGAAAATTCAAAATTAGCAATACTTTTTGAACACACCTCATGTTTTGTATACCAAGCATGATGGTGATTATTAGATCACCGCTCATCTATGTCTGTAGTAAATATTTTACTTTGTATTTTTCTGAATTTTAAGTGAAGGGCAAAGTTAATTTAGGCTCTTCAGGCGTCCTGATGTGAAGTGACGAAACATAGTCAATAATGATAAATGATAAAGTTATTTCCAGGTGGAGTGTAGGATTTCGCTGGTTCCATTTCTGAGTGTTTTTTCACCCTGAGAATTCGCTAGAACTTTCCGTGTTACTTTTATTATTTAGACAGCTGCTTTCTGCAAGTCATATGTTACCCCGCAAACTAAACAATTTTCCCACCCCGACAAATTAAATTGTCAGGTTGAGAACAAAGATACAGTATTGAATTATTGTATTCAACTCCACCAGTGGAGTTGAATAAAATATACAAATCTAAATAAAAATATACAGCCAGTATGTATTAGACTATGGAGCTCCAAACAAGCTAAAAGAAAAACAAGTCACCACAAATACATTTTTTGAATAATCTTTTCCTCTAAATAAAAATTTACTTTTGCAGGTGGTTTGATAAAAGTTTTCATTGGTTGAAAATATTAATGAAATTAAATAATTTTTTTCTTTGAAGTTTTTTCAAATCGAGATACAAAAGGGACAAAAGATCGAAATGGTCGAATAATTCAAATTTTATAAACATCTAAATTTGACGTAATTTCGCACATGTTAGGTATTTCCTCTTGAAAAAGTGGCTCCACTTTTAAGTCGATAATAAAAATGTATATTTTTACACTGCATAGGCTTCCGTGGTTCATGGATAAAAACATGATGCTCTACAAAACTGAACTCAGTTACAGTTCAGATTCGTAGATCATTGTGTTTTCATCCATAAAGTCCTACATCCCTCAAGATTCCTCCCACAGAGGAAGCGAAATGTCGGAACCTTCACGCGGTCACCAGCGGAAGACCTAAATCTTCATGAATATCTATTGGTATTTTTTAAAGAGAAAGTTGAGTTGATGGAGAATCTAGATTAGAAATTATTAAATGTAGAATGTTTATCTTGAAAAACATATTTTATTAACTGATTAAAATAATAACTAATTAAATTACAAATAATTAATTACTAATAAATTATTAATTAGTAATTAATTACTAATAAAATTATTTATAACTTATTATAAGCTATTTTTAATAATAAATAAAATAGCATTAGCTAAAAAAACTCAACAGTCATTTTTTGATGCTCATCCGAACTTCAATGCGAAGTTCTACTCAAACTAGCTAAATACGAGTAAAAAAGAGCTAGGAGGTGTTAAATTTAGAAAAATTCATGTCGTAAGCGTTATGCCCGATGCATAACAGTGGAAATTTAATTCTAAATCTAAAATGAAACCGGTCTTATTTGATTTAACACGCAAAAGACTAAATAACATCTCTTTGATTCAACCCGTCGGATCAATTTTTAAAATTTTGATGTAGCCATTATGAAGGGTTTATGACTTCATGCATATTTAATATATAATAAGCATGTTTAGGCCTATATGATAGTTATGTCAAGTGTTATCCCGGTCAGCGTTTATGGCTAATAATGGTTCTAGTTGTCATTGAATTGTTAAAGTAGATTGTACAGAAAATGTAGTATCAACATGGTGAAAGCTCTATTTGAGAAAATTTTAATTTAAAATAAAAAAGGACTTCTGTCTTCAATAATTTGCTGTCCTTGTCTAATACTATTACATCCATGAACTTTACTGAATTAGGAGTTCTCACACAGGGAAAATAACACGTTTTAATCCTTTAACACATAAAAATATCAAAATAAGAAAAGTCGCACAATAAAAAATAATGATAAACAAAAAATTATTATGCACTATAATAATGAAAAAAATGCTAATAGTGAAAAGAGAAAAGTTCGCATCTGTACTTAAAACATTAATTTGAATATTAACTTTACAATGAATCTAATTAAATAAAAATAAACGTTAATTTAATTTTAACATTAACTGTGATATAATCTATAAAAAGGGTTGGTTATTTGGATTAAAAGCAGGTCTTAATTTTCAAACCTGGATTAATATAAAGGTATTAAATAGTTTAAGTCAAGTTTTACAATCTCAGTAAAATTTAGGTTTTAAGGTCGGGAATTTCTTTGAAAATCTTCCTTATATGGCTCATGTCATCCCTACGTCATCCAATGACCTAATATCCCACTAGAACCTATATCATGTTATACAAGGTTTTAACATCTGCAATCTTATATAGATGAAATATAAGCTAAGTAAAATTAAAATAAACTAATAGGACCAATGTGACAAATAAAGATTAAAATTTTACTATAGGATTAAAATGGTTTTATGTAAATGAGATTAAAACTTAACTTTAACGATAAAGATTTTGTTCAAATAGATTATATTATAAGTAAAAGATAACAATATTACTTATTCTAGCTAGTGCACTTTAATACCTAGAAATGAAAATTGGAAAAACTGTATTTTCACGTTATTAAATCAAGCTTCCAATCACGGGACAAGGATTATTCCATGGCTTAGAGAGTATAATGAATAAAACAAATTGAGTACGCGTTACATAGAAACGTTTCCTCATTACGTCGGATTTGCTACGCTCATCTTTGCTACTTCGGACTCGCTTCGCTAGTCCTCAGATAGTATTTTATTCTCAGCATAATTATGCTGCTCAACTTTTATGATCCGACAAAAACAGTAGATATACTAGACGTATTGAAACGAAACATAGCATACTAAATAATTACAAAATTAATACATTTGTACTAAATTTCAACTTAATTGGATTTTTTCGATTTTCACAATTTTAAAAAAGTCGTACACTTCAAAATCGAAAAATTTATAAATTAAAATGTAAATTTTACAAATAAATTACACTGAAAGATAAAAATGTGTTTTAACCTAACCGGTATAATTTCCGAATTTTAACGAATTTACGATGTCTCAGCAAAATAGGTTATTGTGGTTTAAAAATATTTTCTACCGGGCAGCAAAACTAGACCTTATGGTTTTTTTTACCACAGAATTATTATATTAGCAGATTACAACTCTTACAACATTATCAAATAAAATACAGTATTATGATGACAGCTTTGCATTTTGCTTTTAAAGGAAGTTACAATAAAATATATAATATCATGGTGTAACTAAGTCACAAAAGTAAAAGCAAGACTAAAATTAACAATAGAGAAAGAAAAAGAAAATTAAAAAGAAGCAATGTTTTGCACTTAGTACAGATTTTTTTAGATATTTTTTTTTGATAAGCATATGGATGCTTGAAATACATTAATACAAAGCAAGATATTTTAGTTTTTCCTTGGATTTAAACCTTTCAAAGGTTTAAGCGTCAAGGAGCTTTACAAAATTTTAAGTGTGAACAAAGAGAAATTGTGAAAAAGAATGAAAATAAAAAAACATTTGGTTAAACAAACAAATCTTATAAAGAAATCACAACAATAGTGTGGCATACCTACTTCAAATAAAACAATACGTTTAATACTCCTTAAATTAAGGAAAAATATAAGAAGATACATAAACAATTTGGGATAAAGTATTAACAAAGTCCTTAGTTCTCACACTCTTATAATAAAACGCACACGCCATGGATAAAGAACAAATAAGTGGTCATAGAAATATCATTTCAAATGGAAAGCTGAGAGCGGAAAGATAAGATAAAATGAAATTTTCAGATTATACTTAAATATAACTTTTATCCTTTTGATTAAACTTGCTTCTCTTTATTATCCAGATTCGTTTATATCCTTTATGATTCGGTCAGAAAAGATTATCTCCAAAGCTTGTTTATAGGTGATTAACTTTTATAAACCTTATTACTTGTATTTAACACCATAAAAGAGCATATTTAATAAATAAAAGGGATTTTCATACAATTTTCTTTTCAAAACTGAAACTCAGGGGAAAGGAAGTGTTGGAGAAAATGACTAAAATGCTAAATTTACATTTAAGGAACACATTAAATCAATTGACGTTTAATCAACCGTGAATGCAATGTGATAGGACGAGAGAACAAAACCCCGTTAGACATATTATAGGCTCCTTTGGATTAGTTCGTTGAAGCAAGAGCAAAGCAAATATAAGTGAACTTTAAGTTTTACAATAAATGAAGTTTAAAACTTGAAATATCTTGGATGTGATTTATTAAGAATTATAATTATAAGAAGACAGATTTCGAGAAGATTTAAAACTGCTTTTCAAGTAAATTTTAACATTAGCGCTTGTATTTTTATTAAAGTGGGGAGGATACAAATAATTATGACGTATGTGAATATTGACGATAAATCCCATTGTCAGGAAGCCCCCTATATTTTGTTATCTCGATTGTATACAATTCTTAGTGTCTAAATTGTATTTCACTTTCTTACTGTACCATTTAAACCTAACAAAAAATAAAATTCAAGTAGAATCCATTAAACAGAAAAACAACTTTAAATAACCAAGTTTGATATCCTATAATAAAACAAATAGTAAAAATTTTATGTAATAAAACTTTAAGGATGTAATTAATTAGAAATGATTAGAAGTTAATGAGAAAACATTAACCCATTTACAGTAGACAAATTTGTGTAAGAAAACTTCTCTGTTATTTTAATGTCAGGGTAAAATTAAAATTCATCATCCATTAGAGTCTTCTTAATGTAGAGGGTCAGAGAGGGTAATTTAAATTTTTTGGCCCCTCATTAAAAACAAATAAGTAAAAGTGCGTTGTCCTATAATTTCAAGACCTACGCTTCTAACCGCCTACTTTATTGACATACTTAGAGTACATGATTTATAAAATATAAAAAGTACTGTTTCTGTGAGAAGTATTACATTTCATTGAAGCTCATTAAAAGAAAGCATAATAGAGTAATAATCTTCAATTTATACTAAAAGAAATACAACATGTCAACTTTTTCAACTTAGGACTTCAGCCAAAAAGAGCTAAAACCACGACTTAGCCAGATATGGAGAAAAAAAAATATAAATAGCATCGCAAGTTGTTTGAATGTTATTTATATATTAAGTGTAGTAAAAATCAAAATTTAGGTTTTATAATTAAAAAAAAAGTTTCCATACACCTTATTTAAAAAAATCAATTTAAAACATGCAACATGAGTAGCTTATAAATAGAATTTATAGGTTCTTTTTTTGGTTGAAAGGTAGAAAGTTGATTAGTTTATAAAACGTCTGGAGGTTTATAAAAATGTTGATCTCTATTACAGACATTGAAATGTATTAATATTCTAAAACATATTTATGTTATGGATCTATATATATATGTTTAAACAGGCTATTGTTGTCTTCCTTTTGTATGCTTTGTAAATAAATAAATATAACTATTCTACTCGAAAACTAATAACTTATACCATCTTAGCTTGACCTCAGCATGCCGTGTTTACCAAAGCTTGAGGTAGAATAACTATTTACACTAATATCTATGGTCTTATAACTTCAGTCTCGCTTACACCAAAGAATAAATTAATGATCCAATGTATTATTGGCAATAAAATAGTGATCCAATGTCTTATTTGTAATAAAATAGTGATCCAATGTCTTATTTGTAATAAAATAGAGATCCAATGTCTTATTTGTAATAAAATAGTGATCCATTGTCTTATTGTTAACTTCAGTCTCGTTTCTATCTCGCTTACACCTCAGAATAAAATAATAGTTAAATGTCTTATTGGCAATAAAAAAAAGTGATCCAATGTTTTATTTGTAATAAAATAGTGGTCCAATGTCTTATTGGTAACTTCAGTCTCGCTGCAATCTCGCTTACAACTCAGAATAAAATAATAATCCAATGTCTCAAATGTTTTATTGGCAATTAAAAAGTGATCCTCTTCCTCAGAATAAGAACCAGAATTGCTTTGGTAACCTAGTTACCAAAGCAACTAGGTAGGTTACAATGTATTTCGGTATCTCTGCAATCGTCCTTAGAAGTTTCAAGTATCCTAATGTCCAGGGTGTTATAACTTAAAGCTAATGATTGCATAGGAAAGTGTTAATAGATAACTATTTTATCTATTAATACGGGAAAAAGATAATTTAATCAAGTTAAACTAAACCATAAGCCTTGATTTTCGTGACAAATTTTGAATCTCGAGCGTGATCATAAACACACTGGCAGCATAACGACAACCACTCAAAAAACCCCTACTCCGAAATCTCGATTTGGGATTTCTAGGGTGAACACTATGTACTGTTCTTCCATACCGACGGTATCAGGCGAAAAAAAGTAAAACCATTAGTCTAAAACTAACTTTGAAATAGAGGCAGTTTTTATTTTCCTTAATAGAAAAGTACTTCCCTATATATATATAATATATAAAAAGATTTTCCTCTAAATTTTACAGCAATTGAATGCGGCAATTTCCCAATCAAACTCATTCAATCAAGCTTTAATGAAGGTCTCTTTCGGAGCTCAAAGTGTTTCATCCAATAATAACAGTTCCCAGTCCCGCTTTTATCTATAATTTTCATTGAAGGAAAGAAAAATATAATTTATAACAGGAAAAAAACTGAAATACAAAGAAGATCAAATATAAAAGGAAGGAAATACTATATTTAAATAAAAGTTTTACATGAATATGTAAAACTATTCATGTACAATAAATATGCACTAATGAGTCTTACTTACTGACTGGCCTTATAGAAACGAAGACGGTAAATGGCCTTACCAACCTTAGCAATAAAATTTAGCATTAGGATCTTCAAGGAAAATTTTTAAAAAAATTACATTTCTAAACAAAAAGTTTTTTCTAAAAGGAAAAACGCAAGTAAAAGAAAGGTCATGAATCACTAAGTGGAATAACAATGATTTTTCTTAATTATATTACAAAATTCAAGATAAATTTAATTGGGATACAATTTCTTTTTCTTAAAGTTTCCTTCTAAAGATAACATTCAATTTTAGAAATACCTGAGAACGTCATTACGGGCAAGACAATTCTTAACACCAACAATAGTGAATTTACTGTAGTGAAGAGTTTTTTCTTTACCGAGGCAACGAAAAAGTTATTGGGAAAAAGCAATTAAAAGTTGTAGACGATGCTACTCTATCAAACAGAGATCGATTAGAGCCAATCGTCTTACCATCCAAATGTATGACTATATTCAACACTTCTTGAGATAGTCAAGTGCATAGATTTATTAATACTAGAGAAGCCAACTTATCAGTTAAATATTGAAAAAATGAAAAAGTGACCTGCGAACACCTTCTATTGGTAATATAAACAAATAAACAGGACAAATTTACAAATACTTATACCTAATAAAACCGAACAATTATAATACAAGAAAAACACATGATAACGATTTATTTATTTACCTTAACCTACTCTTGGAGTAGATTGTGAAGATTATATTTGTATATAGAGTATGTATATATAGCTTCTGAGAGCCCCAAAAAAATGTTTCAATCCTCTCAAAGTATTAAGATAGGGTATGCCCCTAATAGTAGTATACCTCTATGTAAAAATTCGATAACTTAATTATAAGAGAGTCTATTAGTTGAATTTTGAAATATCAAAAAAGACACATCTTCTACTATAAATATAATCAATCAAATAAATAGTATAAAATTCCAGTAACATATTACAGAACGTTTATGATACAAGAAGAAACACAGAAAATGTATGAAAATCAAACAACAATAGATTTATCATAATGTTTCTATGCTGAAATGCGTCCATATTGTTTTGCGAATTTACAATTAGAAAAATTAAGCTTATGAGGTTAGCCGCAGGTTATAAATTTTGAAATAAGATATGAACAAGCTAAGTATGAAATAATTGTTTGTATAATTTACGTCAAACGAAACCCAGACCTGTTTATTTTTAGCCTCTTGTTTCTATTTATTCCTACAATTTATTCTTAATTTTACAAGACTAGAATTCAGTACGATTTCTTATTCAATACCAGAAACAGGCTTAGCAACTGAATAATACAAAAGCCTACTAGACTTGAGATCCAAGAATATTTTATTAACTCGGAAAAGGCTTTGTTGCAACCCTTGTTATTTCCCTCGATAATCTCAGGAAGTGCAGGTTTCATTTTATTTGATTTCGATTTCCTCTAAATGAGTAGCACGATCTTTAACGTCTATGGGGAAATGAGCAAAATAATATGTCTCACACACAGCTTTTATTTAGTCTATTTTAACCAATTCTTTATTCCATAAGTGTTTAAGCATTAGAATAGAATATATTTTTTTATACAATTATAACTTATAATTTAACTATACTAATTAATGCATTTAAAGATTTAAGTCTTTTTACCAAAACCTAAATAAAGAGTACTAAGACAAAGAAGAAGGGCAAGTGAAGTATACAGTATTAATAAAACACCCAAGTCTCTCCACATATAATATTTATTGACAGAGCCAGCTTTCAACCTTTCGGTCATCATCAGTGCCGGCGAAAGATGTATAAAGGTAGTAAGGAGTAACTTGTTAGCTTTGACAAATCGGGCTTGTCCGATTTGTCAAAGCTAACAAGTGACTCCTTACTACCTTTATACATCGTTCGCCGGCACTGATGATGACCGAAAGGTTGAAAGGTGGCTCTGTCAATAAATATTATATGTGGAGAGACTTAAGTGTTTTATTAAAAGAGTACTAACCCAAGTTTAGAATCAATTTAGACAAATTTGAGACATAGCATCCACTTATACTTATATCATACAGGTTGTACATCTAAAGCCAGAAAAAAGTATGAGAACCGGGAGTAACTTTTACTTTTCCAGTTCAAAACTTTAGCCAGCGTCTATTTTTGCATTGTTAAACTAGCGCAAGCGGTAGTTTTCTAGAAGAAGTTAGAATTAATTTTGTAATCATCTTAGAAGGAACTAATTTGATTTCATATCATTATTTTATAATTTTAAATGATACAAAATTTAAACCAATATTTAAATTTATTGATTCACTTTGGTTGACTAGATATAATTACTTAGAAGAAATATAATTTAATATTGAACATGTTGAAATACTAATGTTGACTACTTTAAGAGAAGCTATTTATGTTAATTCTATTATCCTATAATTTAATTTTTTTACTGATGCTATGGTTACATATTTTTTTTCCAAATATTTTGATTTACATATTAATGTGTTTTTACATTTTGCAATATTGTAACTTAATTTTATAATTTAATTTAAGGAGACTAAATTAATTTTATTTATGTTTTACAACTACCCCTTTGTAAAGAACATTATTGTTTAAAAAAATATTATTATTATATTATTATTATTAGTTTTCTGGTAAAGTTGAGACTTCTAAACAGATCTCTAATGCTCCGTATAGATAAACCCACGACTCAGTGGTTTACATTACATTAGTTACATTCCACGAGACAGTCCCTGGAATTTTCATTTTCAGTTGTTCTGTTTTGGCATCGCAAAGACTTGAATGATGCAATATCTCAATATTGTTCTAATCTTTATAGATTTTAGTTTTATTTTCAATAAATACTGTTAACCAAGGACCGATAGCTCAGTGGCTCTCGCCTTACGACTTGGATCGAGGGTTCAAATCTAACCGGGGGAGGAGCTTATATAAGGTTACCCCTTGTAACGTTCACTCGGGGGGTCTTAAATTCAGTAACAGGCCGGCCAACCCAGTCTAGGTTTTATGGAGTTTCCTTTGACTGTTACGCAAATGCGGAGTTGTATATCGTCCGAGACAAGTCTGGATCTACGTTTCCGTTGTCTCCAGCTCATGTAAAGACCAAGTTCTGCGGACCGATAGAGGGTCAGAAAGATACAAAACTTTCTGACCGAGAACTGTGAAATGGAAACCCGGATTTACTTTTGTCCGTGGTCCAACGATTAGTGTAAGAGATTAGGAATGCTGTGTTCGGTTCTGGAAGACGCTTCCTAGCAATTTATGAAACTTTGGGTTTCAGGTCAGGGCTATGGTAATGGGTTTATGCACACTGAATTCGAGTTGCTACTGGCGTCTCTCCCCGTCAGGCTGTACCGGACTGGACAAAGCAGTAAGATTAACGAGTAACAGGTGACACTAGAGGAACTGGTAAAATTGGTAAAACTAGTATCTGGCGGACTAGTAGAGACTAATGAGATCAGAGTAGCCAGTAAGATTAGAGAGAATATACAGGACAAAATGTGAACTTGATCACGGGTACAGTCCCTTAAAGGGAGGGGGAAGAAGTACCGATGTGATGCAGTGTTTGCATAAACACTAGGGGTTATCAGTTGAGTGGCATTCGGAAGAGTATAAGCGCTAAAATGACCCTACGGTATCAGGTGTAAAAAAATAAATAAAAACTGTTGGAACCTCAAATAGAAATCGAATTAAAACATTAGATTTTTTTAGTTTAGGTATAAATGTTAAAGTTGGATTGAATATTCCAACTTAATTTTTTCCATAATTTAATCAAACTTAGTAGTGATGAGATCCCAACCGTTTTGAGCCGTCCCCAATACTTAACGAGTCGTAACTCGCTTAAATACTGAAATATCGTCAAAAATCATTCATTTATAAGAAATTTATTGCTATGAGTACCAAACATACATATAAAAGTCCACCTTCACAAGTTAATGTAAATTAAAAATTATATAACTCAGCAATTGTTCAATTCAACATTACACGTAAAATAAATCCAATTACGCAGTTCTAAATATAAAACGTAGAAAATATTTTACCTGTCTGCCTACATATAGTAAATAAAATATTAAAAAAAAGAAGAAAACTTTTGGGGAAAAGATTCGGTGAACCATAAAACTCTTTCGCCGACTCCAAATAAGGATACAATACAATCGCAACAATACATATTTTGGGATGTATAAATAAATGAAGTTATCTCGTACACAATGCATTCACTGACATTTCTAGAGATCTCTACATGAGAATAATACGCTGAGAAAACATACTCACAAGGTTTTATTTTGGTAGTTATACCAAGTTGAGAAGCACTGATTTTATAAGGTCATTTGATTGTTATGTTACCAGAAAAATTAAAGCCACTCAAAGTATCTTTAGAAAACGTCCACGCTGTGACCTCGAAGGGTTTAGAGAAATATTAATCCAAAATAATACACTTGAAGAGGGACATATTTTCCAACTACGCTAGTCCCATACTTATCTGGTTCCCTTATCAGTTTCTCTAAGCCCACTCTACTTACATCATGTAGCAAAATTTTACTACTTCCTAGTCGCACCACACTTTTACAGTCGCACCAGTCCCTTTATAGTAGCCCTAGTTCTTCTATAGTTACACTAGTTCCTCTACAGTCGCACCAGTCCCTTTATAGTAGCCCTAGTTCCGCTATAGTTACACTAGTTCCTCTACAGTCGCACCAGTCCCTTTATAGTAGCCCTAGTTCTTCTAAAGTTACACTAGTTCTTCTATAGTTACACTAGTTCCTCTAAAGTCGCACCAGTTCCTTTATAGTAGCCCTAGTTCTTCTTATAGTTACACTAGTTTCTACAGTCACACCAGTCCCTTTATAGAAGCCCTAATTCCTCTATAGTTACACTAGTTCCTCTATAGTCGCACCAGTCCTTTTATGGTAGCATTAGTCCCTCTATAGTCACACTTGTCCTCCTATAGTAGCGCCAGTTCCTTTATAGTAGCACTAGTCCCTCTATAGTCACACTAGTCGTTCCAACCCATTTTAAAATGTTTTAATATTTTCTCTAAGCTCATAAAGTTCTTTAGTCTTTGGATAAGTTCTTTTGACAAATTATTATATTGTTTCTTATCTTTAATTTTATCTACATAATTATTCAAAAAAAATAAAGTTACACTAGTTCTCTTTTAGTCACTTCAGTCCCTTTTAAGTCACAGCAGTCTCTCTATAGTCGAACCACACTAGACCAGAGACGACAAAACAACGTTAACAATTTTTAGCATGCACAATCCTCCCAGGAGGCGTTTTAAGGCCTCCTGAGTGGTTTTCGCAAAGTTGTCTGTGTGTGTGTGTTTCTCTTATCATCGTAGCGCCTAGTGCATTTATGCTAGAGTTGATTTTTATTAAAAAAAATCAGGCTACCGCTGTAGTTGTGCTATTCGGAAAATATTTTTTATGACGTCAATAACCTACCAAAATGACTACAAAATTTCAAAAAATCATGAAACGCGGAAAAATGATACGATAGGATTGAGATTTGGCACGCATGTGGCTATGTATAAGACTAACATATGCGCCAAGTTTTATCTCATTATCAGTATTAGTTCCATTTGTAATAAATGACTTATGAACGTTTTTAAAAACAATTGGAAAAAGGTCCAATTGAGTTGATTTGGTACAAGTGTATATTATTACCTAATAAATAAGTACACAAGTTTCGTTTCAATTTGATAAGTATATCCATGATTTTAGTTGGATCATAAAAATTAAGGAGCATTGAGCATTGTCAGTGCTGTTTGGGTGATCGCTGAGTAATAAAAGAGATAGTAAATACGGATGCATTTACTATCTGAAGACAAGCGAAGCGAGTCCCAAGGTATGTTGCAGTATAAATTTGGCGAACCATATTTCTGAGGACGAGCAAAGCGAGTCCGATTTAACGAGGAAAAGTTCCGAAGTACCTCGTAACCATTTTTATGTATGTGTCCATTTTAAGTATGTATGTGCATAAATGATGTTCTACTAAGAGATAAACACCTCGTTACATAATGCAAAATATTTAGTTTTGGTTTTAAAGGGTATTTATTGATATTTATTTATTGGCCTTGCATGTTTGTATCTTTTACATGCAAAAATTATATTCTTACTCTAAACTACTGCTACAATGCTCATTAGAATCGCACCACATTTGGTGTACGTCGCAAAATGCATCAAGTCTAGCATCATTAGACTTTTTAAGAAGAGTAAAAAGTGAGTTTCTAAGCGTGATATTTAAATCGGAAGACACAAGACCTATTAACATAATTTGCTGAGCATTTATACCAAATTTAAAGTCTCTACGACCAATAATGACGAAGCAGTTTGAAGATGGCGAAAAAGTACAGATAGCACAGCCTTGAACGAAACGAAGGAGAAAATCGAAAAGCACAGAACAGATAGAACACTTATATCTATGTATAATTATTACTATAACTGTATAAAACGAATAACTTGCATCTATAGCCCACATCTACAATTAAAATCAAATAGGAACTTAAATAAGTCCAACATTGCTTCATTCTGGGCTTAATAATAAGTAGCTAAGTGCAACCACGTATTGTATTAAACCATTACCCATATTACAACAGCTTAAGGATGATTCTAAGATAATACTTAATAACTTGATAACTTCAATATAATTTAAAGAGAAGACAATTAAAATATTAGAAAAGTAAAAACTGTTTTATTATTAAATTTTAAAAATTAGTGTAGGGATAAAAAGTTATTGCGTTTATCTTAAAAAATTTATAACCGACACATTTAAAATATTAACATTTTAAATATGTTAAGTAAAAAAACCTAATATTCCACACAATTTTTCGACCCCATTTTTCCCAGTCCCTGTCCATCGTTAAGATCTGGAAATTCGAATACGTACTTAATAAATTAAGCTTAACAGAATGCGTTTTTAATATTAAATTTTAATATCGACCACATAAACCCTATTTTAATCTTTATTGGACAAAAAATAATATATATAATAAGATATATAAGTTTTAAATGGGCAAAAACTCGATCCGAATTCACAATCGATTGCAATACTATGTCAGCAGAGCAATAAGCGTGGTATAAACTATAATCAATACAGTCACCAAAAAAAGGAAGAAAGAAATAGTTATTTTCCAGGTATCATCCGCCCATGTTATCAGCGAAGTATTACGATTATGTCAATTGTAATACATGTCAACAAAGCTTGACATAAATTAAAGAAATAATAACAGAACAGATTCATGTTATTGTTGTAATTATTCATGTGTTTTACATTAGATAAACAATAACTTATGAGGTTATTGTAGGTTAATTGAACGTCAAATACAGCAGAAATATGCAAATGAATTGAAATTCTAAGCAGGAATAAAAGTAAATAAAATAAAATAACACTTAAGGGCTAAAGAAAGAGTAAAATTAATACAGAACATTGAGAATAGAGCCTACTCAAGTTACTTTAAATTTATTATTAAGATCCCTCAGGGCATTTAAAATAACAATGTGGTAGAGAGAATTTTATTTTCTTTAAAATATCACCGGCAGGGTGGTTCAATAGTTTTAACTCGATTTCTTACTTTTAATAAATATGGTAAGCCATATTTATTTTATTATATTTTACTCGCAAAACTGAGAGTAAAATGTAATACAATTAAAAGAACTCGGTTTCAACCTCCTGAGCCAATACCAAACTTCTCTAATTAAACTTTTGTTCGATCTCGCATAAAATCATTTCTTTAACCCGGACCAAAAAAAACGGATTACTTTTCATTGTGGTCGAAAACTTGGTAGAAATTATAAAATAATTTGAGTTGGAATCTAAATGCAATACTTCATCGATTACAACTTGACTACATAGTATTATTGTATATTGAGTTAAACAGACCCCAACAAACATTAAACTAGTAATACATTGCAGGAACTCACGTTAGAAGAATGCATTGAATAAATAATTATCAGGCTCTCTAAGCTCGCAAGAATGCTAAAATATAATTTAGGTATATTAAAAAGAGCTAGCTTTACTCGCTAGAGTGCTAAAAAAACTCTTCGATCGCAAGTTGACAAATATATAAAATTATACAGATTAAAAAGGGCTCGCTTCGCTTGCTAGATTGTTGTTATATATATGAGAATGTGTAGGAAAAGAGGCTTTCTTTGCTCGCTAGATTGCTACAAATATACACGTACAATATATATAATATATATATATATATATATATATATATATATAATATATATATATATATATATATATAATTGTATAAAATATTTATCTCTACTTAGTTATAGTTTTCAAACGAACTTCTTAAACTCCGCCATTTTGAAAATAGGAAATTATTTTGGGTTTTTTTTACTTGCCTCATTAGTTTTTTTTTTACTCTTTAACAGTTAACGATAAACGACTTAATATTGTAACACAAAATTAATTTCAAGAGGTCCGATATATTGGCCGCCATTTTTTAAAGCCATTTTCCAATTTTGTCTAAAAATATACAGTAAATAAGTAGCTTTGATACGTAAACATATGCTAAAAAAGCATAAAAAATTTAATCTTTAACTTTTACAGCAGTCATTGCGACTCGTATACAAAAAAAACAGATATAAAAACTGAGTAAAAATATAGTGCTAATTAGCCGTTTAACGAAGAACTTACTGACGATCGTTCAATTAACTATTTTAAATCTGAAAATTATTCAAATCTATTTGAATAATCAGTCTTTTGACTGAATTATTTGAAATCTTATCTTGAAAAATATTCTCAGGTAGTCAGTAAGGTTGCTAGCTTGTCACCTACCGTCCTAGCTGTCAAACTTTGCATTCACATAATTGTTATGTGTCTCCATTTTCATCAACACTAACATCTGACAGGTCATGGATTACAACCGATTTTCCGACTATTATAAGAAAACAGTTGCAAAAGAAAACACATTAAAATTGTTGATAGAATCAGTGACATTTCTAGCTAAAATAATCACTTTATCAGCAATAGAAAGAGAATGTTAATTTAATCGAAAATGTAAGAATTTGCTGAAAGTGGATAGAAGTTTTAAAATATTGCATATAAAGATAACTTCTCCTACACATCGTGCTAAATCAATATAGTATACTTTTAATCAAATAAGTTTTTAAACACTTTAAAAATGTTGGGAAAATGTATTTCGTTTTAAGTTTGCATGATTGATAAAAAACCAATACGTTGTATCTTAAACTTTTTCTTCCAATAAGTTTTCCATCTTAATTCTAAAAGTTAAAATAGTAGAAACTTCTAAAAAGTTTTTAAACGTTTTTAATTTGTAAAAATAACCTTTTTCCGTTTTTGTTTTCTCTCCAACACATGGAGAGAATAGATAAAACAGGTCCGCTTTTGTAGAAAATAAAAATCGGATAATGGGTATCTTGAAACTTTTCCTCACCACATCGCATTCGCGACGCTCATCCTCTCTATTTCGGACTCGCTTAGCTCGTCCTTAAATAGTAATTACATTAGTTTTATTCCTAGTGGTCTCCCATCCAAGCACTGACCTTGCTCGATGCTGCTTAACTTTTATGAGACAACAAGACCTGTAGATATTCTTGCTGTCTTAAAACGAAACTCAGTGCACTTATTTATTGCGTGAAGATATACACTTGTACCAAATTTAAATTCAATTTGATTATTCTTTGTTTTTTTTACAATTTAAAAAAAAGTTTACAAATCATTTGATAAAAATCGAACTAACGCTGAAATATGATGAAACAAGGCATATATGTTGGTCTTGACTATGACTACATGCATGCTAAATTTCAAATCAATCAAAATATTTTTCCGGATTTTTCGAAATTTTTGCTGAGTTATAATAGTGGGTTAATGAGGAGGAAAAAATATTTTCCGAATAGCACAATTACACCTATAGACTGATTTTTGTACGAAGTTTCAACTCTCTAGCATAAATACACTGGGAGCTACGATGATAACACATATGCAGACAGAAAACGTTGTGAAAACCGCTCAGGAGGCCTTAAAAAGATCTAAAACAGATAATTCTGGTGTCATCCAAGATTATTTTGAGAACACAATACTTTGCTATGTACCTACGGTATAAATAAGGAAAAGTAAAAACAAAGTAATTAATGAGGTATTTAAAGTGTATTATAAGAAAAAATCAAGACACGAAGTATGAATTAAATGAACAATAACGGGGAAAGAAGTAAAGAAATCATATGAGGTGGAGAATGAGGATTGGTGGTGATCAAGGTGGTGAAAAATTATGAAGAAAAACCAAATAATGGAGAATGTTATTGAAGAGGTTATTTTATTGTTTATTTATGGTAGGTTGACATAATGTTTATGTGAAAAGAACTAAATTATCTGTAAATTTCTATATTAAAATATAGTAACTCAATTATCAAGCATAACTATTACACACGGCTGATATCAGTTGAAAGCGCGGGAAAATAGTGTTGAGAAACCAATGAGGTTGCCTGATTTGAAATTGAGGGTGTGGTTTAACATCCAGGACAAACCTCATTCGCTCCCTTGCATAATTTTGCCACGCTCAACTGATTTTAGCCGTGTGTCGTATTATAGTAACTCATCTTTTCTGTCATTTTTAAAGAAAATGCACATAATTATCTGGTTGGTTATACAATCCATTGTGTTTACTGGCATTGGCATGTTTACCGCATTGGCTTCAGACTTGGCTTTATTAGAATTAGCGCCCCAAAAAACATTGAAAACGACACTCTACTTGAAATTTATTTTTTAACGACCGTAATTTTGGTTTCTGTTCATTTACGATGGGTTATTTTCGACATTTTACCATCGACTCGAATTACCATTAATTTTTTTGGAATATTTTGCAGACTACACACACACATGATTAAGACATATATTTTGATAACAGGAGGATTCGATCTCTTCCTCTACTTTGGTCATCCAAACATCATCATAAGCGTAGTAGTGATAGTGATAGTAAGTAAAGAAAGGTGATAGACCACCTTGCAAGAAGGCCACGTTGTTGGGCCCTTTTGCAAACTCCCTTAGATAGAAGATACTATTCCACCTTGTAAGTCTTAGTGCACGGCACAGAAGATCTGTGACTTTACTATTAAGTTTCTATAGCTTTAATTAGAAACAACACGTGCCCCACTACCAGACGACTAAGTTTTCCTGCTCTCGAAACCATAAGGCAGAAACATTTATATTTAATATAAACTACTATTGAGGGTCCTAAATGTTGCCAAAACCCAGGTTCATTCTGTGTTAGGGTTCTTTTACGAGTACCTGACATCGCACGGGCTCGGAATCAATGGCTTAACGTTCCTTTGGAAGGACGTAAAAGTATTTCCATCCCTCGCATTATAATCCATAATCGAACCTGGACTGCCATAAGCGTAATTTACTTAATAAAAATTCGCTAAATCGAATATTTTCTACGATAAATGATTTTCATTTCTCTTTTCTATTTTTTTCCTCTTCAATAAACATGGCAGTGATTTTTTTACTAAAAAAATCTCATTTTTAATTAAATTGGATTTGACCACTAAGTTTTCCATACATAATGCCCATTCTTGATTCATACCCGACACAGAGACATTTCAACGAGACACACTTATAGAGCCTTATTAATGAAAGTCAAGCTACAGGTATCATCAATCATGTAACAATTGTTAAACTTCAATTTATAATCTCATATTTTCTGATTTTATGCAGTTAAATCATTTTTAGAGTTAAATCCCATCATCAGGCTAGCCATTTTTTTTCATTAAAAATGTAATTTTTGAGCAAGAATATTTAATGCATTATTACTCTTTTTGTTTCCAAAGAAGATGAGCACTTGAAATAATAAAACAATCCCTGTATTTTATTATTTTCGAATCGAAAAAATACGCTTCTTTTAAGTTTACCGACGAGTATTGATTAAGAAGGACGAGTATTTTAAATAGTTTTTTATAAATTTAAGCCAACAAAAAAAAATTTAATTTTTCAGTTTTCTAAACATTATAACACTTGGTATTCTTCACGTATTCTTATTAGTATTCGTCTTTATTTTATTAAATTAAGTTAATTTCATTAACGTTTCATTTATAAATTTGATAAACGTCCCATCAAATTTCTTTACTAACATTTATTTGTAGTAAATTCTATAACATAGCTCGCATAAATACTTTAAACGCTCAAAAGTTTTAAAGAAATCGTATAAAAAATTTGCACATTTTTGGAATTAAATTGGCAGTTTTAATTACTATCCTGAAATCAGACAAAAGTCCATTTTTTATTGCACTATTGCTCTTTTGTTCACCATTTATAACTAAGAATAAGAACAAGATTTAAATAGGAAAGAAGCTACTTTAAAACTCTTATTAGTAACAGATTGAAGCTTAGAAGGATAGAAAATAATCCGTCAACCCGAACTATGATTTATTTTTTCGTCCTTCCTCATCTCTTTGCTTCCCTTAGCTTGTTTTTGTTTTCGCTTACTTCTAAGAAGCTTATTTTCATACGAAAATTGTCACTTTAAAGTTTGATCCTATGATCCTATTCTTTTAGAAAATGAAACGCTTTTTCATACTTTTCGTGATCTTAGAAAAAAAATTGTGTAGGAGAGAAAGGGAGTTTCCTTGCCAAGTCTTATACCTTTTTGCCATACGATTTCCGTCCCGGGTTTTAAATCCAATATACAATATCCATCCCGCATTATACATCGCTTTAAATATTTGAACTAAGCTCTATTCAATTTTAGCGTACAGGCGGAATATCAGTCTAAAATCTAACAGTGAAACAATTTCAATAAATAGCAAATGAAAAACATAATTTTAAAAAAAAATTAAGGTAATTTTTAGAAAAAAAAACAAGAAGCCCTATGTCTAATACATTCATCATACAAATAGGTACAAAGGCTGATAATAGGGTATCACATGAGGAGAACAGCCGAATTTTAAAATATTTTTTAATTTTAAGCTCAATTTTAAAATTATTTTTTACCGGTGTAAGTATATAGTGATAATTTAAGCGTGTTTATAACCTTAACAATAAACAATATGAAGCCATTGAGAGGCGAGTTTGCCTCTAAAATTTAAGACTTGAGTTGTTATAAGAATTGTAAGCATGCGCAGTTTGTACCAAGCATGTGCTGTTGGTTTTGACGTGTGTTTCGTGTTGAATTCTCTCTATTTTTTGGTTTTCAATGTGGTTACCTTTTTTGTAAGGCAAATCGACTTTGTACGGCATCCCCTTTATTTAAGAAACTTGCTAATAACTCGAAAACTAGTCAAAGGAGTCTAGGAACTTAGAGTAAGCATACATTAGGAGTCATAAACTATATGACATCTTGATCCGTGCTAAAATTAGTATAAAAATTCTTTTACTGAGCACTTACAGCTCGGAATACATGAGACATCTTGACTAAACTTTTACTTTATAGTCCCAGAGACAGACCTAAAAAATCTGATTTATTTTGTACTACTTCAAAACAAATTTCGCTAAAAGAAATTAAATGTGTTTCTACTCTATATTCTAAATTTTAAGACAGAAGCTCGATCTTTATGTCAAGGATCAACCATCATTTTTGTGGTTACATACATAAGCTATATATAACACGTCTCGTGATTTTAAATACCGATTTATGTAAATTATACGTTTTATTAACTAATCCTAACAAAATTTAAATCCATTTTAGCCAACGAGGCAAATCAAAACGACAAATATATCCGTTTAAACTATTCGCGTACTAAAATTGTTTATAATAAAACAGAAATTTAAATCTAAACTCAAGTGGTAGTTACTAAAATAAATTAAATATATTTGTGTTTTATGATTGTAGAACATTATACTTGTGATTGTTTAAATATATTGCCTCTGTGTCAATATTACAAAATTTTGCATCAGTGTAAATGTTATATAATGTTGCCTCTGTGTGATTGTTTCCATATGTTGCCTCTGCAAGCTGAGTTCTTGTGAAATGCAATGAAAGCTTTATTTAGTTTAACTTAATTAAGTCATGGGAAATACATCAAGCTCGTTTATTGTCGGCATGTATGAGACTATTCAAGTATTTAATTTAAAACAAATAATTAACATTAAAATAATAACATGTATACGATTTTATAAGAATAATCTAGATTAACATGGTATGCAAAGTGATGCGCAGTGGGTTTTACAGTTTTTTCGCTTAACAATTTTTAGAAGTTTTGTAATAATTTAAAATTTTTGTTGAGTCATTATTGTGGGTTAATGACGATAATGATGACGGGTTAATAATATGGTTGGGGTCATTAACAAGGTCGATTTTTGTACTAACTTTAATTTCGAGTCTTTAAAAGTTATCGGGTTCCGTAGAAACGTCTAGGGACAAAAAGTTCGGATATATATATATATATATATATATATATTATATATATTATATATATATATATATATATATATATATATATATATAATATTATAATATAGATAGTCTGAAAGAGTAGGTTAAGAAAGTCTAACTAACCTACAAATCGAAAACTAATACTTATATATCGCACCTTTAATATCACCAAGTAGCCTAAAGAATATCATATTTCTTTTAAAAGCTGACAAAACATCCCTTCTTCTAAAGAGAAAATGTTAGCCCTTAAACATTAGAAAAACCACGCCCTTTATTGTATCACGATACTTTATTATAACTTAATCTTATAATTTTATTACAATAGAAAAAATATAAAACCTACGCAGTACACAAACAAGTTTAAAATTAGCTAAGGAATTTACAGGACAAGCCTAGCTATATGTAATCATAGAATCAATTTTTTTACTTTTATAAAAATTACAAGTACAAATAAAATGTTTTCAGTAATTGAGATGATATGATTATAGTACAGACATCTCATATCAAGATGTCTGTTCAGAATTTAAAGTTATTTTTAAAATTTGTACATGCAAGCAATCCTACTCATCACGTAATATTTATATGCTGTCATTCGGTATATGGAGCTTATGCCCCAGATGCTTCCATTTTTACAAGAGAAAGTAAATTTGCCGCTTCTAACCAAGTCGCCTTGGGCCCATTATGTTAAGAAGACCCTGCTTATAAATAATTAATAGCAAAATTACATAAGATGTTTGTACATGGGCTGAAAATTAAAGTTTAAAAAGGTAATTGAATGTAAACAAACTAAGTGAAGAGCTTTTGACGCCATCCATTAATTTCTGTAAAGGAAATTCTGTAACTAATGGTTTTTTATTCACACTGCAAGGAATGGATTTTCCATCCATGAATAGAAAGTCTTTTCATGGATGGATAGACTATTCAAGGCTATTTGGGGCTGAAGTCCATGCTGAACTTCAGCCCCATAGATGGCAATCCTGTGTGGGAAGAACAAAGAAAAACGAGAAGAACAGTAGTGATAAGAATTCATTTTCTAAACAAAAGATTTTCCCCATGTATAAGCATAGGGCAAAATTTTTAAGAGGTGTTTTTTAATATAATTTATAGTATTTAAGGCTTGAAATGTTATGAAATCGAAAATTGGACATCTGTATTTTCGTAAGAAAAAAATAAGTGTGGTTTGTTAGGTTTTTCTGAAATTAAATACGCTTGTAAAATCTAATGTTTTTGTGTACATTTTGCACTCGTTTGTTTCTGGAGTTTCGCACTATTTTTGACTTCTTTTTAAGATAATATCTTATATTATTTGTTTTTAACGACAAAGGTAATTTTTTATACCGAAAGAAGTATGTATATCAGCATTTGCGGTATGGAATATCAGTAACTTTGTTGATAAGTTGCTTAAGTCACTTCTGTGCTTTGTTGCCGCCCATAATTTAAGTGAAATGTGAAAATATTTATTTTCATAATCTAGAAGACGAGCGTGAAAGATTTTTGTTAACTGATAAAGGATGCACGGAGACGTTGACACAAGTTGAATGAACTTCATGCATAAATAAGTACCGCTGCAAGATGTCAATGTCATTTACTCAGTTTATGTTAAAAACCAAATAATCTGTCAATGTAACCTAACAAATTGTCGTTAAAAACAAATAATGTAAGATAGTCATATAAGAAGTCAAAAATAGTACAAAAACACCAGAAACAAACGAGTGCAAAATGCACACAAAACATTAGCTTTTACTACCGTATTTATTTCAGAAAAATCCAACAAACCACACTTATTTTTTTTCTTTCGATAATATAGTTGCCCAACTTTCGATTTCATAGCATTTCAAGCTTTAAATACTATAAATTATATTAAAAAACACCTCTTTAACATTTTGTCTTACATGGGGAAAATCTCTTGTTTAGAAAATGGTTCTTATCAGTAGGTTACAACAAAACCTATAGTGGTAATCTCCAGGTTACCCGTGTCCAGATGTCCATTGTATTCACATACGAATTGGAATGGATTCCTATAAGTGAGTAAATGGAGTAAATAAGCTCGAAACCGGAACCTTACGCAAAAATGGATGGTTGAGGACGAAAACACGCATTTCGTCCACAGGCATAAAAGGAAATTCGCCCGATATGCGTACTACCCCGCCAGAATTTTCTAAGTATATGCCGAAAACTTAGGCGAAAACTGGATTGACAAGCAAGACAGCGCACAATTCGATGAAAATTTGCACAGCTTGCGGACCTTTGCGCCAGCTGTTTTGTATATATTTGTAATGACTTTCTGACGACAATACACACGCATTCCTTGATATACTTCCCTTTTAAAAAGGAAATATTAATGTCTTAAAATTATACCTGACAAAGAGGTCTCAACATGCTTGATAAAACTTTCTAAGAGCCTTAACAAACACTACTTATAAAATTTCTCAATGTATTATTTTCTCTAAACATGTGGTATAATAAAGTTATTAAAAACTTGTTAAAAGTACAGACATACAATTTTGTTACACAAGTATAGAACAAAAAAGTTAAATTAAATATTGTTTTAACAAAAGGGAAACAGCCATGAAACAACTGATTTTGCTTGCACTCTTCAAGGCAGAAAAACTTGTAAATTAATATATTTTAAGTGCTTGTCGAACTGTACTTAAAAGTTACTACCTTCAAGCAAAGTAAATTTTATAGAACGAAAATTAGACAGAAATATAGTTTTTAGCAAAATAGTTAAATTAAAAACAAAGTTCAAAAATCAAAAAGTCAAAACGGAGAAAAATATCAAAATGAAATGTAGTGGATCGATTCAACTCTTAGAGATGTACATTTGAGTTAAATATCAACTCGAACATTCGACTTTGTTCGGTTTTTAATGAAACTTTTAAATTTTTGATGACTCAGCAAAATAAGTTAACACAAGTTTAAATTACACAATTATATTGCGTCATATAATAAATATACTTTTCAAGTTTCTAAAGTTCAACTTTTGGGCCAATGATAAAGGCACTGTCAGCCCCAGTAGTAAAGGGGTTTTCACAAGAAATACCCTAAGGGTAAAATATTTACTTTTACTACTGATGGACAAACCACCACCAATGCTATTAATAACTAAAATAAATAGCTTATGAAGGGTCCTCACTTACCAACCAAATGTCTTTCAGTCTCACCTGAAATGGAAAATAACTATTACTATACTTATAATAACTCCACGATCACATATAATAAAATTGAAAATAAAATACAGATTGGAATGTCTATGTCAGTTAAGTGTACACACAAATACTTATTGGACACACCAAATACAGACAATACAAAAATTAGGTAAACAAAAAAGGAGAGGGGGCACAAAGACATACACGAGTTGGAAATCTAAGTAATATAGGAGTTAGGGATATACAGGAGGTGATGACACAAAGAAATACAGAAGATTATAATGCAAAAAAGAGGAGGGAGACACAAAGAAATACAGAAAATTAGAATGCAAAGAAGAGGAGGGAGACACAAAGAAATACAGGAACTGGGGATGTAAAGAAGGAGTTGGGGACACAAAGAAATACAGGAAATAGGAATGCAACGAAGGAGAGGAGGACATAAAGTAATACATGAGTTGGAATACTAAGCAATATAGACGTTATTTCTTGTATGAGTTTGGGAAATAAAGGAGATGGGGAGTTGGGAAATAAATATACAGGAGATATGAATGCAAAGAAATTCAAGAGTTGGGGTACAAAGAAGAAAAATGGGACACAAATTAATATGAAGTGGGATAAAAAATAATATAGGAGAAAGTAAATTACACAGGGTATAAGGATAGAGAATTCAAGGAAATATAAGTTATAAATAGTACATAAGAAGAAATATAAGAAATAATAGTAGAAATAGAAAGAAGAGAGTTATAAATAATGCACTCTATAAGAAATACAAATAAATACAGAATACAAATAATTCCATGAAAGAAAATAGGGATAAAAGTTTCGAAATTAGGGCATGCAAGTAAATAAAGAAAATAGGTTGGCCAATATGTGTTTTTAAGTCTGCAGACTTTAGACATTGCATATTTTAATGTATACAAGAAGAAGAGAGTATACAAAAAAGATTATGTGAGTCGTCACAAACAACTCAGAAAAATAATGAAAACTATAAAGTAATGGAAGATTTATGAAAGTATAAAAACCAAACAAGAAAAGATTTAAATTGAAAATGGAAAGTCTCATTATGCGAAAACTTTGATAACAAATATGTTAATTATGTCGTATTTTATTAATGAAGCTCTTGATAAAACCTTTTCTAAAGTAGATATTTAATTAGTTGATTGCTCCTCTTCAAAGAAAGTATAAATTACTTTCCTCAGGAGTTATCACCCGTTCTACACTTAGTTCTGTCAATATTTACATTTCTTTTTTACTGTTTAAACTTTTGTAATAGGTTTTTAAGGAATATCTTTAATAGGCCCGTATTACAGACATTTAGATTTTTTTTTTAAAAAAAAGAGCCTAGAAAAAGAAAATTATTCTAACGTGTTAAAAAAGGACCTATAGAATCTTGGTAAGTTTAATATTTATTGAATATTCACAATATTTTAGCCCACCAGCACTGGGCATATTCATGTGCTACCTTTTAGCTAGGGTTTCTAACTAAGTTAGGTTAATAATTAATAATTTGGGTGTTCTTCAGAATTTTAGTCTACTTTGAGCGAATTTTCATCGGGAAAATGACGCTAATGAGTATTTACATTTAATTAATAATTAATTATTGTCTTTTCAGACTGTTCCTTTCAATTTTTGATGCTGTTTTAGTTTTTAACTTGAGCGTGTATTTTGATATTTTAGAGGCCTCAACTCTTCCTTGAGGCCTCACATGAAGAGGCCTCAACTCTCCCTAGAGGCCTCAACTCTCCCTTGAGGCCTCCGAGGAAAAGGACCTGACTCGTGCCAAGAGACTTTAGAGTAAGAGGTCTCAACTCTTCCCTTGATGCCGCATCAATGCAGCACATAAAGAGTACTTATAGCTTTACTTATAGAGACGGAGAGAGAAGACGGTTTCATTCATTAACTTAAAAAATCCTACAGGGTTTAAAAAAAATAGTGTGGAGATTACTTTAAATGTAGTGAAACTCTATGGTAATTTCTTTATGAATAAAATACAATGACATTTTATAAATTCTAGCAAACTTCCAAATGACGAGTAAGTAACCTGGGTCAACTCAAGGGATTTAAGGTCAAAGAGTATGTATCATACAACTACATTATACATATTATACTTTTATAAGCTAATGCATAAATATTTGTTTTTAGTCATGGCAGCAAGTTACTGGGGAGGCACGAGGCGTATGTCACCAATGCCACTATACCCGAGTTCAGGAAAAAGGCATCAGCTGCCGTACCATCCTGTTGCTAGATTCAAGGGAGGCGACACCAGATCTTACTACCAACCTTTCGAGTACCAGCCTGTACAGGATTACTTTACATCATATTCACCAGGTACGTCTCGATGGTGGATGACTAAGGAAGAAATTATACCATCAGGTAACATATACATAATACACCTATACATATACAAACATAACATCACTTTCCAATTCAATTTTCCATCACTTTTCAGTTCACATTTCATATCAAGTTCCAAAAATATCAACTTAATGTTATCTGAACATCTAAAATAAAATTCAATTTACTTGTATCTGACAACAGCGACTGAGAAGAGGTGTAATTGTTCAGGAAACAGAGGTTACAATATATAATTCGGGACATTAAATCATACTCCTTATAAAACATTTTACGATGTGTCGTTATCTCACGAGGTCTAACAAGGCTTTTTTAAGGACTGTCTAACGGATAACGACACAAGATTTTTAAGGACTGGAAAAAGGTGAAAGGTATCTATCATACATCTAAGTGAAACTCGTATGGTATCTAATGAGCGAAACATCCTGTTTACGATATTCAAAGACACTGTGAACAATGTCTTACTTAACATCAAAGATGTGTCATAAAACATGACATGAGTTCAGATAAAATCCAGGCCTTTATTTAAAAGAAAAATTAAATAAATTGTAGATTTGAAAACTAGTAATGAAACATCTGGTTATTATCAAGAATCAATTTCCCACAAATATTCTGAGATTTCAACAAACACAAACTTAATTTAAACTTTCAAATTGATACCACCCGACTATCATACAACAATGGACCATCTAAAAACACAACCGGAAATAATTTAAAGTCATAGCCACGTAGTTAGATAACAATATAATTTATCTTCAGGAACAAATATCGCAATCCAGAATGTCACGCTCTTTCGGCAAATTAATTTCGAGAATAATCTCCGACACATGAAATAATACCAAGACGTCACAGTCTTCTATGATCTATGATAATAAATTATGAAGGAAAACTATAAGAAATATCTATTTTAATAAATCTGGCCCTAAATGATTCCTTAAGTTTAAGTTGTCACAGGCTACTTATTGCAATGAATTTTATTTAACAAAATGAAAAATTAACCATCTTCGAGCTAGCCGCAGTCCAGGGAAACTCTAAGATATAAATAAAGAAAAATTATCATTTAAGCCATTTCTTTTCATCATAATACTTGTAGAGTCAAGTAACTTAAAAGGCAAGAATAAATGTCTTAGAAAAGGGTTCAGTTGTCCCGTAAATATAAGTTAAGGACCAAATAAGCCCGAGGATTTGAGGCGAAATATATGAACACAAAGGGCTCTTGAACAATTTATTTTCGTCCTACAAATCTTTTAAAGTTTCTTTTTAGTAATAATTTTAAATCAAGATCAAGCGATCTTGATGGGGTTCAGTCATATATTTCTATAGAACTAAAAGAGAACAGATTGGTTTGACTACTACGTAGTTCAACTATAGTATAGATAGAAAAATTACACTTATTATTGCCAAATCATTGGGGTCATATATATTGCCAAATCATATGTGTCAACTATTCATGTTTAGCAAAACTTGGTAGTATCAAATGATATATTATTACAGTAATGGTTGTTATACTTTTTTTTAGGCACTCTTTTACCTGGTTACCCACCAAATAATGGGTAACTAAGGAAAAAAGGAAGCATAGGGAAAACTTTTAGTTTGTTACCCACCAATAAAAATTTAAAAAAATATAAAGTAATAATTTATAAGAGTGCCTAAAAAGGCAATATTGTAGTCTGTTACCCACCAACCAGTGAAGGTGGGTAACTATGTAAAAGAGGCGCTATTAGGCAATATTGTAGTCTGTTACCCACCAACAAGTGAAGGTGGGTAACTATGTAAAAGAGGCGCTATTAGGCAATATTGTAGTCTGTTACCCACCAACCTGTGAAAGTTGGTAACTATGTAAAAGAGGTGCTATTAGGCAATATTGTAGTCTGTTACCCACCAACCAGCGAAGGTGGGTAACTAAGTAAAAGAGGCGCTATTAGGCAATATTGTAGTCTGTTACCCACCAACCAGTGAAGGTGGGTAACTATGTAAAAGAGGCGCTATTAGGCAATATTGTAGTCTGTTACCCACCAACAAGTGAAGGTGGGTAACTATGTAAAAGAGGCGCTATTAGGCAATATTGTAGTCTGTTACCCACCAACCAGCGAAGGTGGGTAACTATGTAAAACAGGCGCTATTGGGCAATATTGTAGTCTGTTACCCACCAACCTGTGAAAGTTGGTAACTATGTAAAAGAGGTGCTATTAGGCAATATTGTAGTCTGCTATCCAACCCAAAATCCCCCTCCCACCACCCAAATTTATTTTCAAATGACAGAAAAAATACAAACAGGTAATAAATAATCAAACAAATAATAAAAATGTCAAAGAATTTACATTCTGTTTTAAAACGCCAAACTGGAGTGTCAGGTGTATTAAAATAATAATAAGAATATGAATAATAAAGAATATGAATGTGAGAGATGTGATTTTGCTTACGGAACGACACAGCGAGTGGGAGTTTTACGAATGGTTGCAAGGTAAGATAAATTTTACCTAATATATTTCAATAAATTGGTTTATTCTTTTATGTTTAAAAAACGTAATGTCAAGAAGGAAAGATTGTTTAAAACGTATGTATTGCAGGGCTTGGAATTTTAAAAACTGAAAGACTGTGCAGTGAGTGTGGGAAAGATATGATGTTAAGGGGACCCCAAGAAGGCAAAAATTATGGGATTTGGAGGTGCAGAAATTTGTGGTGCCGTTGGTCCTCCTTATTTCATGTTGGATATCCTCATATCTCATTCCACCACGACACCAGAAATAACTCAGCATAAATAATGCTTCTTTTAAAGTAACTTTAGCATTTTCGAAAAATGTGCCAGTTAAAGGCACCTGCCGATTTCCTGTAATTTTTCTTTCTGCACCTCCAAATCCCATAATTTTTGCCTTCTTGGGGTCCCCTTAACATCATATTTTTCCCACACTCACTGCACAGTCTTTCAGTTTTTAAAATTCCAAGCCCTGCAATACATACGTTTTAAACAATCTTTCCATCTTGACATTACGTTTTTTAAACATAAAAGAATAAACCAATTTATTGAATTATAAGATCAGATTGTTATTTTTTTTCATAACATAAAATAGGCTGCAAATGCAAAATGTTTTATTTAACTCATTTTCCTTAACCAACACTCCAAAATACGTTATTTTTAAGTGATTTTAGGGGTGGGTAACTAGGTAAAAGAGTACCTTTTTTTAAAAAAGGTCTAAATTTGTGGCAAATGTCAACTCATTTGATGGATTTCCAATTAAATATTAAAATTGCATTCCTATCTCCTAAAATATTTTTTGGTATTAATTAGAACAATGAGTGTATTGAATTGTAAACCGATCCGAAAATATTTTCCGAGTTTTGTAAATGGTCTCAAGCCATTAATTATCAAGTTAAAAAATTCAATAATCAACGATCATTGTTGATAATAAATTGGAAAATATAAATCAATTGGACGTATTACAATGATAATAACACAAATAAAATGCAACTCCATTAAAGGAATTTATAACTACAAATAAATACGATAATAATTACTAAATTTGATAAGTTAATGTTTTATCATTTCTAAGTATATAAGATATGGATAAAAAGGAAGTTTATAATGCGTTTTAATGAGACTATATATTTTTTTTTTATTATAAATAATTATTAACATTACATCGTTCAAATTTAGTTACTATGTCTTGTTTTCAAGCAAGCATTATTTAGCTAGTAAAAAAACTGTACTATATTCACGGAAGAAAATACATTTTCCAGGCACAGAAATAAGGTTATACAAGCCATACATACTACTTATGTTAACACTTAATTGCGACGCAATGTATATCCAGATAAAATGATTTATTGCTATCTATTCTATACGGTTTTCATTATGTAACCATAAATTATAAACAGTTCTTTGCGAGTTTTTAATACATCTGAGGGCACGGCAGTGCACCCCCCCCCCCAAGACTAGCGGTCTCGAGGCTATTTTCACCCCCTCGTATATCTTTTATTAAGGACATTAAAAAATATAATTTTAATATTAACTAAAAGATCTTATTGAGCTGACCCATTCTACCAAATTTCATATCTTCACCATTCACAGGTGTTGAGATATAATGGCTCAAAGTTAGGCAGTTTTGACACTCACTTACTCACTCATCAAAATTTTAAGGCACTTCCAGCAATCGTAGAGACTTGAAATTTGGTATAAATATAGATAATTATTGATGTAAAAATCAATGAAAATTTGTCAAAATGTAACATTTTCAGTTCCTTCTACCTAATATGTTCTATTAAGGTAATCCTAACCTTTATCTTACGTATAAAGAAATATTTTGACAACTACCGCCACCTAGTAGAGCACAACAAAACTAAGAATATCGAGAGTTTTATTTTGACAGAACATAAATTATTTTTACGCAATTTATCTATTGTTAATATTAATTAAAGAAAATGGAACTGTTTCGTAATAAATAAGTGGTGTAATATGATGTAACTAATTAATAAGTAAACAATATTTCTTGGCGTATTTTTGTAAGGAATAATGTTCAAGCATACAAGAAGGAATGAAATCCCAACGAAAACACTTGCAAGTAAAAAAGAGTCAAGTCTAGCGTAAAATGTTGTGAGATCATTGAATAAATAAATAAATAAATAAAGTCTTTATTTCCATCATGAATAAAAATTAACAATAGGATAATGTCAAATCAATAAATAAATGTAGTAAGAGGACTTAGAATTTAAGTTTAAAGAAATCATCACTTTTTATACAGTGGATTAGTGATGAGAATATCCTTGATCTCCTTTTAGCGAATTTCCTTTGGAAATTCGGCTAATGGGATAGCGTCATGGCGGAATTCGAACAAATCCGTTTTAGAGGTCCCTAATGACGAAAAAATACGTTTTGCGAGACTTTATATATATATATATATATATATATATATAATATATAATATATATATATATATATATATATTATATATATATATATATATATATATATATATATATATATATATATATATATATATATATATATATATATATATATATATATATATATATTATATATGTATATATATATATAATATATATATATATGTATATATGTATTTCTAGACACTTTCTTGTAAACACTCTATCTTTCGAACGGATTAATATTTTTTAACCAAACTTGGTACAAAAATCAACCTTGGGAGGACACGAACCCTATTGAAAACCAGGTTTTTGTGACGTCATTAACCCGGTTTGCTGAGTCAGCGAAATTTTCAAAAAATCGGCAAAATTCAGGGTTAATATTTTTTGCCGCGAAAAAGGTCAATATTTATGTTTTTTGAGAGCGCTGAATCGAATGAAACCGGTCCAAGTCGATACGACCACTCTAAGTGACCAAAAAGTCCAAAAAACCATTGTAAATTACTAAAAAACCAAAATTTAGGCGATAAAAAATAAATTTCGAGTAGGGTGTCGTTTTCGATGTATTTTTGGGCGCTGAATCGAATGAAACCGGTCCGAAGTCGATACGACCACTCTAAGTTACCAAAAAGTCGAAAAACCACAAACATTATTGTTGTGGCAAGAGGATCGATTTATAACTCGATATATATCGAGTTGGTAGTGGAGGGGAGTGCTCGGCCCTTTCAGTGGTGTCAGTCGGAAGCTATCAGCCATGCTAAGGCATACCTATACGTTTTATTTTATGTTAATGTACTTTAACGATTATTATACAGTTAAAATCGATTTAATTCGCCTTCAAAATTATTTATTAAGCCCTATCAAACATAATTATGGTCCTTCGAGCCGGATAGTTTATCAGTTATTACTTTTTACAGTCCGAGTAATAAATAATAAATCAAAACGAATACGAAACATTTTATCATTAAGTTTAAAACATTCTTAATTTACATGTTTAAAATATTTTCTAATCAGTTCAGTTACAATCTGTAGTTTAGTACTAAAATTAAACGAAACGTTAATTATTTGTGTGAATCAGACAAAAATACGGATATAGACAAATAAGTTTTAAGTGAATAATCAGTGGATTGTTGTGAAGATAGTTTGTGGTGTGGTACGAGTACGGTATAGTCAAGACTTGTTCCAACAGGCACGGGAGTATAGTCAGTATACCCCCACTATAGTCATCTCTCTATGTGTTTTACAAATACGAGATCCTAGCTTCTTGTATGCAGGTTTTTTTTTATACAAGTCATCAAAAATTCTACTTTACGCGGTGTCTCTCCTACGTTCCTTCTTTATCTTATCTCTTCCCAATCGTTCCTTTATTTCAATAAAAAACCTATTTAATTTTATATATAATAATTTCCTTGTTACATCTTTTTACAATTATTTCTATTTTAATTTTAATATGTTCATGTTTTATATTGACTTAGATTTAAGGATTATATGCGTATTATTTTATTTATAATTTATAAAGGCAAAATTTACAACTTTTATTTTTTTTATAATTCGATAAATATACTCGATACGATAAATTATTCAACATTCAAAAATACGATAAATACTATCAATTACGATTTAAATGTACAAACGTTCATTTGAGCCATACAATTATCCGATAATAATATTTTAATTTTGAAACACGATTTAATCTTTCGTTATTTTTCGCTAATTCGTAATATTTATGTTTAACTTCTTAATCGAAAAATTATATTATTACTTCATCGTACAATCGTTAATAATTCAATCTATTATAAAATTTAGATACTATATTGTTCAAACAAAAATTATTAAAATACTTCGAACTAAGATATTCAATTATAAAAGCTTATATACGAAAATCGATCATATCAATATTTTTTTATTTAATTTTATTTTTAATTTTTTATTAAAATCGATAATTTTTTATAGTTCGCAATGGGCAAAACGACTAAGCCTAAGCCAACGCCTGCTTCTCAAACAGACGCTTCTAACACTTCAGCTCAACGTACGCGAATATTATGTCGTGTCGAAAATATTTTGAAGTTTGTTAACGAGTTTGATACTTCCACTGGTCAAAAGGGCATAAACCAATTAAAATCTCGTATAGCTACATTAGAAGAGTGTTGGGGAAAGTACGATGAGTTTGTAGATCAAACTAACGAAGATATGGAAGATCGATTTACATTTGAAGATTTATACCATACGACCCATGCAGAACTTCAAACGATAATTGAAGAATGGGAAAAAGTGAATAAAGATATAGCTAATGAATCTCAACCGGTAATAATTAATAACGGAAATAATTCTTTAAGGTTACCGACTATAAATATTACCCCGTTTCACGGCGAATACGACAAATGGATAACTTTTAAAGATACGTTTACTTCAATGGTTCACAACAACGCTAATTTAGAGCCAGTACAAAAATTTTATCACCTTAGAAATTCTTTAAAAGGCGAAGCAGCCTCACTTCTTGAAAATTTAGAAACGTCTAATAACAATTATGTAGTAGCATGGGAGCTGCTAAAATCTCGCTACGAAAATAAACGTATAATTGTTTCAAAACATGTCAAGTCATTATTTGAGCTTACTAAGATTGAAAAACCCTCTGGTGAAGCTATTCGAGGTCTACTGAATAACTTCTCCAAACATATAAACGCGCTTAAAGCACTACAACAGCCCACCGACCAATGGGATGCGCTGATAGTGCACTTAATAACTAGTAAACTAGATTACGCTACACTCAAAGAATGGGAAAGTTCTCTCTCAGGAGATAAGCTTCCGACTATATCCGATTTAAATAATTTCCTGTTATGGCGAACGCAAGTACTAGAAGCTATAGCGACTAGCAGAGATGCTAATCCTAATAAACCTCAAAATAAGGTTTTAGATAATTCAAAATCAAAATCATCTAACTTTAATTATACTAACAATTATTCAAGATTATACAACAAAGGCTCTTATACTAATTCTAGTAATTCTAAAACAGTCTTACACATGACTAAACCTAGCTGTTATATGTGTCAAAGTTTTCATCCGCTGTATCATTGTGAAACATTTAAAGCTTTGGCATTACAAGAAAAATACAAGAAACTACGAGAATGGAAGTTATGTTATAATTGCCTTTTAAGGAGTAATCATTCTCTCAAGGATTGTGGAGCTTCAGGGTGTAAAGTGTGTCACCTTAAGTCCCATAATACCATCCTTCACGACTACAACCGACAAAGTTCTTCGAATAATTCTTCATTTTCAAAACACGAATCTAATAATAACGTAAATTCATCTAGTCATCATTCAAATGTATCGAATAACAATCAGACAGCTAAAAACGTTTACTTCATCTCATGTTTTATACGATAGAACTCATACGTCAACAGTTCTTTTATCAACGGTAAGGATAAAGGTCCAAACCATAAGAGGCGATTTCGTTCTAGGCAGAGCGCTTCTAGACTGTGGCAGTCAATCTAATCTCATTACAGAGTCGTTTGCACAGTTGATAGGCTGTAAACGAAAATCAATTCAGTCTTACATAAGCGGTGTTGACGAAGTCGAAACGAAAATATCTTCATGTCTATCAACCAATATAAAATCATGTTATAGCGAATATTCAGCATTTTTAGATTTTTTGGTGGTACCAAAAATAACACAAACAATTCCTCAAGATAGTTTAAATATTGAAAATTTAGATATACCGAAAACTTAAGCCTCGCAGATCCTAATTTCAATAAAGCACAAAAAATAGACATGCTTATAGGAGCAGAACTATTTTATGAAGTATTAAAACAAAATAAGTTACCATTAGAAAATCAACCCGTTGTTCTACACGACACGAGTTTCGGATGGATTGTAACCGGATCTATTCAAACAACTCAAAGAAATCGAAACACCCTGTGCCATCTCTCCGTTTCACTACCAAGTTTTGCGGAGCAAATAGAAAGGTTTTGGAAAATAGAAAATGATCTTAACGAAAACGAGCCATCACTAACTCAAGATGAACACTACTGTGAGACACACTTTCAAAATACTATAATACGAGATGAAACAGGACGTTTTTGTTGCCACTTTACCCTTAAAACAACCTCCCAGTATGCTAGGAGAGTCAAGGGATATAGCGCTTAGACGTTTCAAATCTTTAGCAAATCGACTCCATCGGGATCCAGAACTTGAAAGTGGTTATCGTCAATTCATGGAGGAATATATTCAGCTTGGGCACATGACAAAAACACCTGAACTAAAAACGATAGTAACTCTATTAATTATTACATACCTCATCACGCCGTATTACGACCCGAAAGTTCTTCAACTAAACTGCGAGTAGTTTACGACGCATCTTCTAAAACAACCTCGGGCGTATCATTAAATGAAATACTACACGTCGGTCAGTAGTTCAGGACGACTTGTACTCTAACACGTTACGATTTAGAACACATAAATACGTAGTTACGGCCGACATAACGAAAATGTACCGGCAGATACGTCTTAATACTGATCAACAAAACCTTCATAGAATATTTTGGTTTAGGGATAATAACAGCAACGAAATAGCGGAATATCAGCTTACTACTTTAACATACGGAACAGCACCAGCTTCTTTTATAGCGACTAGATGTTTAAAAGAATTGTCAATCCAAAATCAAGAACTGTATCCTCTTGCTTCTCAAATTATCAAAACAGATTTTTTAATGGATGATTTGGCGAGTGGTTTTGAAGATACTAGCTTAGCTATTCAAACAATAAACGAAATAATTTTAATTTTGCGCAGTGCAGGAATGGAATTACGAAAATTTTCATCGAACGAACCAAAAATATTAGTCGACGTACCGAATAGTAATAAAGAAACGTTAAAGTTTATATCATCTGACGAAGGGTTTATAAAGCTGTTGGGACTTGGATGGAACCCATCTCGAGATTGCTTTCTGTACACGGTGTCTACCGATTTTGACATAAACGAATGTGTCACGAAACGAACCGTGCTGCGAGACATTGCTAGAATTTTGACCCTCTTGGTCTTATAGCACCGGTCATAGCACAAGCTAAAATTATTATGCAAAGAACTTGGGTGTTAAAAATCAGCTGGGACGAGCCTCTCCCTAGTGACTTTGTTTCTCAGTGGAATAGTTTTAGAATGCAGCTACAACATCTTAATCGAATACAAATAATCGTCATATATGCCCATTCGGTAAAAACAGTTATATCGAGATTCATGGATTCAGCGACGCATCTGAATCAGCGTATGGTGCATGCCTTTATTTAAGAAATATTAGTTCAAATGGAACTATATCATCAATTCTTATAACTTCTAAATCTAAGGTCGCACCTATTAAACACACGTCATTACCACGCCTTGAGCTCTGTGGAGCGCTGCTGCTCGCTCAACTGTTTAAAAAGGCAGTCGAGTGTCTCAAATTAGATATTAATCAATACTTTCTATGGACAGACTCAACCATAGTGTTAGGATGGCTTAAAACCGAGTCTCGACTTAAAACATTTGTGAGTAATCGAGTTTCACAAATCCGAACTATAACTGAGCCGTCCCAATGGAATCATGTTCGCAGTGGGGACAATCCTGCGGACCTGGTGTCTAGAGGCACTTCAGTTTCTGATTTATCTCACCAGGAATTGTGGTGGTACGGTCCACCGTGGCTAAAAACTCCTAAAGAAGATTGGCCAGTCACTATTACATATATTTCAGACGAAGAGCTTCCCGAAATTAAGACAACAAGTAAAACAGTTCTCGCTTCAGTTGTCAGTGATTCATATTTTAATAAGTACTCATCTTTTTCAAGGTTTATTCGAATTTTCAGTTACGTTTTTCGTTTTATTGATAGAGTAAGGAAAATTAAAACACCTAATAATTCTTGTTATTTATTAACATCAGAACTTAAAAGAACAACTACATACTTTATTAAAAGAGTTCAAAACGATATTTTTAAATCTGAAATAAAATCGTTAACTAAGAATAAACAAGTGAAACCTAAAAGTAAACTTAAACAGCTTTGCCCATTCTTAGACGAGGAAGGATTAATAAGAGTGGGTGGTAGACTATCCAAATCTACTAACTTAGATTTCTCTAGAAAACATCCTTTAATTCTTCCAGCTAACCATCAATTTACCAAGCTCTTAATTGGGAGTGAACATAAACGATTACTTCACGCTGGACCCACAGCTTTACTAGCTTCAATACGACTACGATATTGGCCACTTCGTGGTAGAGATTTAGTTAGAAAAATTTGCCACGAATGTGTCACCTGTTTTTAAAGTGAAGCCAAAGGAAATTACACAATTAATGGCTAGCTTACCAGCTCATCGAATAGAGCCAGCGAGGCCGTTTATTCATAGTGGAGTTGATTATTGTGGTCCATTTCACATGAAAACTGGTATAAGAAAAATGCTAATATGTAAAGTATACGTTGCAATCTTTGTGTGCCTGACCACAAAGGCAGTACACATTGAATTAGTCTCAGACCTAACATCGGAATCATTTTTGGCAGCTTTTTCGAGGTTCACTAGTCGCCGAGGAAAGTGCGCTCATCTTTATTCAGACAATGCTACTACTTTTGTTGGAGCCCACAACGAACTAAGGGATTTAAAGGAGCTAATATTATCTAAATCTCATCAAGATAAATTTTTACGTTACTTAGCTGAGGAGGGCGTACAATGGCATCCGTCTCCGCCCAAGTCACCGCATCATAACGGCTTGTCGGAAGCCGCGGTTAAATCTTTTAAGTATCATTTAAAACGCGTTGCGGGAAATGAAAGACTAACTTACGAACAATTAAATACGTGTTAATCCAAATCGAGTCGTGTTTAAATTCGCGACCTATTACTCCTTCGTCATCTGATCCCTCAGATTCTTACCCTTTAACGCCCAGTCATTTCCTTATTGGGGAGGCACTAACTTTCCACTGGAACCAGATTTACGCCATCTACGAGAAAATACGCTATCACGGTGGCAAAGAGTTCACCGGCTGAAACAACATTTTTGGGATAGATGGTCTCGTGAATATTTATCTGGTTTACAAGCCAGAGGTAAATGGACATATTCTTCTCCAAATATCCAAATTGGAACTTTAGTTATCATTAAGGAAGACAACCTTCCTCCATTACGATGGAAAATCGGAAGAATTCAAGCTATTCATCCCGGCGAGGATGGATTAGTGAGAGTTGTGTCAGTGCAAACACCTACTGGCATAAAGAAACGAGCTATTACACGCGTTTGTCCATTACCTATCGACGACAGTACAGCTTCACTAAGTGAAGATAATTCTTCGGAGCTGCAGGATTGATTGCTGAAACAAATAAAAATTTATAAGTTATTAATTACAGTGATTATTTGTTCAGTTTTAATTTTAAATTTTCATATTTTGAGTTTTATATCATTTTATTTAAGTTAATAGTTTATTACTTACCTTTTTTGAAGAAGTTCAAATATTTACCTTTGAGATAGTGTTCTTCATTAATTTTTTTTTTTTTTTATTATTCATAGTTAGAATAATGTTGCATGTTCGAAGTTTAACTATACAATTCATCAATATGCATAGTTGATAAGTCAATTACCTACTTTTTACTTATGTGGACTTTTCACCGATTTTCAATTATTTTTAAGTTGCTGATAGCATGAGCTTTTAGTTTGTTTCTTAATTAATTTTAATGATCTTTTCTTGTGCATCTTGAAAGAGGATCCTTTCAAGGTGGCGGCTATGTTGTGGCAAGAGGATCGATTTATAACTCGATATATATCGAGTTGGTAGTGGAGGGGAGTGCTCGGCCCTTTCAGTGGTGTCAGTCGGAAGCTATCAGCCATGCTAAGGCATACCTATACGTTTTATTTTATGTTAATGTACTTTAACGATTATTATACAGTTAAAATCGATTTAATTCGCCTTCAAAATTATTTATTAAGCCCTATCAAACACTTGGTTTGTAAATAACTGTTTGACTGTGAGCACAGGAAAATCTATAAA
>JACMZG010000022.1:35750249-35886108 GCA_018340805.1 Microvelia longipes | reverse complement strand
AATACATTAAATAAATGGGATAGCAGCGTCATGGCGGAATTTCGAACAAATCCGTTTTTAGAGGTCCTTTAAGACGAAAATACTTTTGCGAGACTTATATATATATATATATATATTTATATATATATATATAATATATTTATATATATATATATATATATATATATATATATATATATATATATTATATTATATATATATATATATATATATATTATATATATATATATATATATATGTATATATATATATATATATATACATATATGTTTATATATAATGTATTTTAGACACTTTCTTTGTAAAACACTCTATCTTTCGAACGGATTAATATTTTTTAACAAACTTGGTACAAAAATCAACCTTGGGGAGGACACGAACCCTATTGAAAACCAGGTTTTTGTGACGTCATTAACCGGTTGCTGAGTCAGCGAAATTTTCAAAAAATCGGCAAAATTCAGGTTAATATTTTTTGCCGCGAAAAAGGTCAATATTTATGTTTTTTGAGCGCTTGAATCGATGAAACGGTCCAAAGTCGATACGACCACTCTAAGTGACCAAAAAGTCCAAAAAACCATTGTAAATTACTAAAAACCAAAATTTAGGTCGATAAAAAATAAATTTCGAGTAGGGTGTCGTTTTCGATGTATTTTTGGCGCTGAATCGAATGAAACCGTCCGAAGTCGATACGACACTCTAAGTTAAAAAGTCGAAAACCACAAACATTATTGTTGTGGCAGAGGATCGATTTATAACTCGATATATATCGAGTTGGTAGTGGAGGGAGTGCTCGGCCCTTTCAGTGGTGTCAGTCGGAAGCTATCAGCCATGCTAAGGCATACCTATACGTTTTATTTTATGTTAATGTACTTTAACGATTATTATACAGTTAAAATCTATTAAATTCGCTTTCAAAATTATTTATTAAGCCCTATCAAACATAATTATGGTCCAATCGAGCCGAGATAGTTTATCAGTTATTACTTTTTACAGTCCGAGTAATAAATAATAAATCAAAACGAATACGAAACATTTTATCATTAAGTTTAAAACATTCTTAATTTACATGTTTAAAATATTATTCTAATCAGTTCAGTTACAATCTGTAGTTTAGTACTAAAATTAAACGAAACGTTAATTATTTGTGTGAATCAGACAAAAATACGGATATAGACAAATAAGTTTTAAGTGAATAATCAGTGGATTGTTGTGAAGATAGTTTGTGGTGTGGTACGAGTACGGTATAGTCAAGACTTGTTCCAACAGGCACGGGAGTATAGTCAGTATACCCCCACTATAGTCATCTCTCTATGTTTTACAAATACGAGATCCTAGCTTCTTGTATGCAGGTTTTTTTTTTATACAAGTCATCAAAAATTCTACTTTACGCGGTGTCTCTCCTACGTTCCTTCTTTATCTTATCTCTTCCCAATCGTTCCTTTATTTCAATAAAAAACCTATTTAATTTTATATATAATAATTTCCTTGTTACATCTTTTTACAATTATTTCTATTTTAATTTTAATAATATGTTCATGTTTTATATTGACTTAGATTTAAGGATTATATGCGTATTATTTTATTTATAATTTATAAAGGCAAAATTTACAACTTTTTTTTTTTTATAATTCGATAAATATACTCGATACGATAAATTATTCAATATTCAAAAATACGATAAATACTATCAGTTACGATTTAAATGTACAAACGTTCATTTAAGCCATACAATTATCCAATAATAATAATATTTTAATTTTGAAACACGATTTAATCTTTCGTTATTATTTCGATAATTCGTAATATTTATGTTTTACTTCTTAATCGAAAAATTATATTATTACTTCATCGTACAATCGTTAATAATTCAATCTATTATAATAAATTTAGATACTAATATTGTTCAAACAAAAATTATTAAAATACTTCGAACTAAGATATTCAATTATAAAAGCTTATATACGAAAATCGATCATATCAATATTTTTTTATTTAATTTATTTTTAATTTTTTATTAAAATCGATAATTTTTTATAGTTCGCAATGGGCAAAACGACTAAGCCTAAGCCAACGCCTGCTTCTCAAACAGACGCTTCTAACACTTCAGCTCAACGTACGCGAATATTATGTCGTGTCGAAAATATTTTGAAGTTTGTTAACGAGTTTGATACTTCCACTGGTCAAAAGGGCATAAACCAATTAAAATCTCGTATAGCTACATTAGAAGAGTGTTGGGGAAAGTACGATGAGTTTGTAGATCAAACTAACGAAGATATGGAAGATCGATTTACATTTGAAGATTTATACCATACGACCCATGCAGAACTTCAAACGATAATTGAAGAATGGGAAAAAGTGAATAAAGATATAGCTAATGAATCTCAACCGGTAATAATTAATAACGGAAATAATTCTTTAAGGTTACCGACTATAAATATTACCCCGTTTCACGGCGAATACGACAAATGGATAACTTTTAAAGATACGTTTACTTCAATGGTTCACAACAACGCTAATTTAGAGCCAGTACAAAAATTTTATCACCTTAGAAATTCTTTAAAAGGCGAAGCAGCCTCACTTCTTGAAAATTTAGAAACGTCTAATAACAATTATGTAGTAGCATGGGAGCTGCTAAAATCTCGCTACGAAAATAAACGTATAATTGTTTCAAAACATGTCAAGTCATTATTTGAGCTTACTAAGATTGAAAAACCCTCTGGTGAAGCTATTCGAGGTCTACTGAATAACTTCTCCAAACATATAAACGCGCTTAAAGCACTACAACAGCCCACCGACCAATGGGATGCGCTGATAGTGCACTTAATAACTAGTAAACTAGATTACGCTACACTCAAAGAATGGGAAAGTTCTCTCTCAGGAGATAAGCTTCCGACTATATCCGATTTTTAAATAATTTCCTGTTATGGCGAACGCAAGTACTAGAAGCTATAGCGACTAGCAGAGATGCTAATCCTAATAAACCTCAAAATAAGGTTTTAGATAATTCAAAATCAAAATCATCTAACTTTAATTATACTAACAATTATTCAAGATTATACAACAAAGGCTCTTATACTAATTCTAGTAATTCTAAAACAGTCTTACACATGACTAAACCTAGCTGTTATATGTGTCAAAGTTTTCATCCGCTGTATCATTGTGAAACATTTAAAGCTTTGGCATTACAAGAAAAATACAAGAAACTACGAGAATGGAAGTTATGTTATAATTGCCTTTTAAGGAGTAATCATTCTCTCAAGGATTGTGGAGCTTCAGGGTGTAAAGTGTGTCACCTTAAGTCCCATAATACCATCCTTCACGACTACAACCGACAAAGTTCTTCGAATAATTCTTCATTTTCAAAACACGAATCTAATAATAACGTAAATTCATCTAGTCATCATTCAAATGTATCGAATAACAATCAGACAGCTACAAAAACGTTTACTTCATCTCATGTTTTATACGATAGAACTCATACGTCAACAGTTCTTTTATCAACGGTAAGGATAAAGGTCCAAACCATAAGAGGCGATTTCGTTCTAGGCAGAGCGCTTCTAGACTGTGGCAGTCAATCTAATCTCATTACAGAGTCGTTTGCACAGTTGATAGGCTGTAAACGAAAATCAATTCAGTCTTACATAAGCGGTGTTGACGAAGTCGAAACGAAAATATCTTCATGTCTATCAACCAATATAAAATCATGTTATAGCGAATATTCAGCATTTTTAGATTTTTTGGTGGTACCAAAAATAACACAAACAATTCCTCAAGATAGTTTAAATATTGAAAATTTAGATATACCCGAAAACTTAAGCCTCGCAGATCCTAATTTCAATAAAGCACAAAAAATAGACATGCTTATAGGAGCAGAACTATTTTATGAAGTATTAAAACAAAATAAGTTACCATTAGAAAATCAACCCGTTGTTCTACACGACACGAGTTTCGGATGGATTGTAACCGGATCTATTCAAACAACTCAAAGAAATCGAAACACCCTGTGCCATCTCTCCGTTTCACTACCAAGTTTTGCGGAGCAAATAGAAAGGTTTTGGAAAATAGAAAATGATCTTAACGAAAACGAGCCATCACTAACTCAAGATGAACACTACTGTGAGACACACTTTCAAAATACTATAATACGAGATGAAACAGGACGTTTTGTTGCCACTTTACCCTTAAAAAAAAACCTCCCAGTATGCTAGGAGAGTCAAGGGATATAGCGCTTAGACGTTTCAAATCTTTAGCAAATCGACTCCATCGGGATCCAGAACTTGAAAGTGGTTATCGTCAATTCATGGAGGAATATATTCAGCTTGGGCACATGACAAAAACACCTGAACTAAAAAACGATAGTAACTCTATTAATTATTACATACCTCATCACGCCGTATTACGACCCGAAAGTTCTTCAACTAAACTGCGAGTAGTTTACGACGCATCTTCTAAAACAACCTCGGGCGTATCATTAAATGAAATACTACACGTCGGTTCAGTAGTTCAGGACGACTTGTACTCTAACACGTTACGATTTAGAACACATAAATACGTAGTTACGGCCGACATAACGAAAATGTACCGGCAGATACGTCTTAATACTGATCAACAAAACCTTCATAGAATATTTTGGTTAGGGATAATAACAGCAACGAAATAGCGGAATATCAGCTTACTACTTTAACATACGGAACAGCACCAGCTTCTTTTATAGCGACTAGATGTTTAAAAGAATTGTCAATCCAAAATCAAGAACTGTATCCTCTTGCTTCTCAAAATTATCAAAACAGATTTTTTAATGGATGATTTGGCGAGTGGTTTTGAAGATACTAGCTTAGCTATTCAAACAATAAACGAAATAATTTTAATTTTGCGCAGTGCAGGAATGGAATTACGAAAATTTTCATCGAACGAACCAAAAATATTAGTCGACGTACCGAATAGTAATAAAGAAACGTTAAAGTTTATATCATCTGACGAAGGGTTTATAAAGCTGTTGGGACTTGGATGGAACCCATCTCGAGATTGCTTTCTGTACACGGTGTCTACCGATTTTGACATAAACGAATGTGTCACGAAACGAACCGTGCTGCGAGACATTGCTAGAATTTTTGACCCTCTTGGTCTTATAGCACCGGTCATAGCACAAGCTAAAATTATTATGCAAAGAACTTGGGTGTTAAAAATCAGCTGGGACGAGCCTCTCCCTAGTGACTTTGTTTCTCAGTGGAATAGTTTTAGAATGCAGCTACAACATCTTAATCGAATACAAATTAATCGTCATATATGCCCATTCGGTAAAAACAGTTATATCGAGATTCATGGATTCAGTGACGCATCTGAATCAGCGTATGGTGCATGCCTTTATTTAAGAAATATTAGTTCAAATGGAACTATATCATCAATTCTTATAACTTCTAAATCTAAGGTCGCACCTATTAAACACACGTCATTACCACGCCTTGAGCTCTGTGGAGCGCTGCTGCTCGCTCAACTGTTTAAAAAGGCAGTCGAGTGTCTCAAATTAGATATTAATCAATACTTTCTATGGACAGACTCAACCATAGTGTTAGGATGGCTTAAAACCGAGTCTCGACTTAAAACATTTGTGAGTAATCGAGTTTCACAAATCCGAACTATAACTGAGCCGTCCCAATGGAATCATGTTCGCAGTGGGGACAATCCTGCGGACCTGGTGTCTAGAGGCACTTCAGTTTCTGATTTATCTCACCAGGAATTGTGGTGGTACGGTCCACCGTGGCTAAAAACTCCTAAAGAAGATTGGCCAGTCACTATTACATATATTTCAGACGAAGAGCTTCCCGAAATTAAGACAACAAGTAAAACAGTTCTCGCTTCAGTTGTCAGTGATTCATATTTTAATAAGTACTCATCTTTTTCAAGGTTTATTCGAATTTTCAGTTACGTTTTTCGTTTTATTGATAGAGTAAGAAAAATTAAAACACCTAATAATTCTTGTTATTTATTAACATCAGAACTTAAAAGAACAACTACATACTTTATTAAAAGAGTTCAAAACGATATTTTTAAATCTGAAATAAAATCGTTAACTAAGAATAACAAAGTGAAACCTAAAAGTAAACTTAAACAGCTTTGCCCATTCTTAGACGAGGAAGGATTAATAAGAGTGGGTGGTAGACTATCCAAATCTACTAACTTAGATTTCTCTAGAAAACATCCTTTAATTCTTCCAGCTAACCATCAATTTACCAAGCTCTTAATTGGGAGTGAACATAAACGATTACTTCACGCTGGACCCACAGCTTTACTAGCTTCAATACGACTACGATATTGGCCACTTCGTGGTAGAGATTTAGTTAAAAAATTTGCCACGAATGTGTCACCTGTTTTTAAAGTGAAGCCAAAGGAAATTACACAATTAATGGCTAGCTTACCAGCTCATCGAATAGAGCCAGCGAGGCCGTTTATTCATAGTGGAGTTGATTATTGTGGTCCATTTCACATGAAAACTGGTATAAGAAAAATGCTAATATATGTAAAGTATACGTTGCAATCTTTGTGTGCTGACCACAAAGGCAGTACACATTGAATTAGTCTCAGACCTAACATCGGAATCATTTTTGGCAGCTTTTTCGAGGTTCACTAGTCGCCGAGGAAAGTGCGCTCATCTTTATTCAGACAATGCTACTACTTTTGTTGGAGCCCACAACGAACTAAGGGATTTAAAGGAGCTAATATTATCTAAATCTCATCAAGATAAATTTTTACGTTACTTAGCTGAGGAGGGCGTACAATGGCATCCGTCTCCGCCCAAGTCACCGCATCATAACGGCTTGTCGGAAGCCGCGGTTAAATCTTTTAAGTATCATTTAAAACGCGTTGCGGGAAATGAAAGACTAACTTACGAACAATTAAATACGTGTTAATCCAAATCGAGTCGTGTTTAAATTCGCGACCTATTACTCCTTCGTCATCTGATCCCTCAGATTCTTACCCTTTAACGCCCAGTCATTTCCTTATTGGGGAGGCACTAACTTCTCCACTGGAACCAGATTTACGCCATCTACGAGAAAATACGCTATCACGGTGGCAAAGAGTTCACCGCTGAAACAACATTTTTGGATAGATGGTCTCGTGAATATTTATCTGGTTTACAAGCCAGAGGTAAATGGACATATTCTTCTCCAAATATCCAAATTGGAACTTTAGTTATCATTAAGGAAGACAACCTTCCTCCATTACGATGGAAAATCGGAAGAATTCAAGCTATTCATCCCGGCGAGGATGGATTAGTGAGAGTTGTGTCAGTGCAAACACCTACTGGCATAAAGAAACGAGCTATTACACGCGTTTGTCCATTACCTATCGACGACAGTACAGCTTCACTAAGTGAAGATAATCTTCGGAGCTGCAGGATTGATTGCTGAAACAAATAAAAAATTTATAAGTTATTAATTACAGTGATTATTTTGTTCAGTTTTAATTTTAAATTTTCATATTTTGAGTTTTATATCATTTTATTTAAGTTAATAGTTTATTACTTACCTTTTTTGAAGAAGTTCAATATTTACCTTTGAGATAGTGTTCTTCATTAATTTTTTTTTTTTTTTTTTATTATTCATAGTTAGAATAATGTTGCATTCGAAGTTTAACTATACAATTCATCAATATGCATAGTTGATAAGTCAATTACCTACTTTTACTTTAATTTTTTTTATGTGGACTTTTCACCGATTTTAAATATTTTTAAGTTGCTGATAGCATGAGCTTTTAGTTTGTTCTTAATTAATTTTAATGATCTTTTCTTGTGCATCTTGAAAGAGGATCCTTTCAAGGTGGGCGGCTATGTTGTGGCAAGAGGATCGATTTATAACTCGATATATATCGAGTTGGTAGTGGAGGGGAGTGCTTGGCCCTTTCAGTGGTGTCAGTCGGAAGCTATCAGCCATGCTAAGGCATACCTATACGTTTTATTTTATGTTAATGTACTTTAACGATTATTATACAGTTAAAATCTATTAAATTCGCTTTCAAAATTATTTATTAAGCCCTATCAAACAATTATCGAAAACCAAAATTACGGTCATTAAAAATTAAATATCGAGTAGGGTGTCGTTTTCTATGTTTTCTGGGCCTCTGAGTTGAATGGTAGTGGTCCGGAGTCAATACGAGCACTCAAACTCAGGGTACCTGGGTTCAAATCCTGGTAGGGACGATCAATTTTTATCGTTTTTTTACTTAATATAAGTTTACAACTAAAAAATAATTCTGGCGCGGTGGTCCGCATGTCGGGCGAATTTCCTTGGATGCGTGTTTCCGTGCTTTTTACACTATATAAGTTTTACAACTACTAAATAAATAATTCCGTCGCGGTGGTCCACTGTCGGCGAATTTCATGTAATTCGTGTTTCCGTGCTTAACAACCCATTTCTTGCTTAAGGTTCCGGTTCATGCTTTAGAACCTAAGCAGTTACTCGATTGTCAAGCACTGCTCATAACTCATTTTGTCTGTATTTTTCAAAGGAAATGCGCTAAAACCTTTAAAGATAACTGACTAACACAATATAATTGTGCGAGAGACAATTGTGTCAACTATTCATGTTTTGCAAAACTCGGTAGTATCAAAATGATATATAACTATGACTAAGCTTAAATATAAGTAACTAAGCTTTAAACTAGTGCAAATAATAGTTCGTTCTTCTAATTTTAGAGGCATAGTTTTGAACAACCAACTGGATAATTCTGCGCATTTCCTTTGAAAAATACAGACAAAATGAGTTACGAGCAGTGCTTGACAATCGAGTAACTGCTTAGGTTCTAAAGCATGAACCGGAACCTTAAGCAGAAATGGGTTGTTAAGCACGGAAACACGAATTCTACATGATAATATAAATAACTGCTCTGTGGAGTAATCCAAGGATAGATAAATAAATAGTCTCTCCACTAAAAAGTATATTACTAGGTTTATTCGAGAGTTAACTTTCTGCCGCACCCGGCCATCATCAGTCTATAAAAAGCCAAGAAAATACAACAAACTTTAAAATAACTAAAAATACAAAAAGTCTAACATAAAGCTAAAGAAAATACAAAACAATAACAAAAGTAAAATAAAATCGGCGAGAGACAGAAACACGTACCTTCTCTGGAGTGCTAAGAACGATCGTTAGTAACGATCTCTTTCCAATCTTTATAGCGCACTGACAAACGAGGGATACCTACACAGTTAGGGCGTACTCCCCTCTCTTGAAGCCAATATCTCAGTGCTACAGCCTTCGAACCTTCTTCTTTAACATTAATGGAGGTACCATTCTCAATATCTTCAGAATTTCGTATGCCTCGAGAACGTCAAGCCTCAGTCCTTTATTTTCGTACCATAAAGTAGCAACTTCGTGAGGTCCATTAAAATGGTTTTCATCTCTCATATGTTTATAAAACCGGGTATTCCTTGAGCTAGATTTATGTTCAGCCAAACGGGTAGAAAAAGAGCGACCTGTTTGACCTGTATAGGTGCACTGACAAGTACCGCAGCGTATTCTATAAAACCATTACGTTCAGCACAAGGAATAGGGTCTTTGACCTTAGATATTAAGTTTTTTAAATTACCCTCACTTTTGAACGCTACACGTACCTCACTTTTTATAACGTTAGCTACTTTATTACTAACTGTACTAATGTAGGGAAGTACACACCATTTAACCGGTTGTTCAGCCACCTGTTCAGTATTGGCGTTAATCATATTCTTAACTATTCTTTCCCTCTTTTTGTGAACTAATTTAGATATTAAGCTCTTAGGGTAGCCATTGACTTCAGCTATATGATTAATGATCTTATACTCCTCATCATAAGCGTCTTGGTCTAGTGGAAATGTTTCAAGCCTATGTATAAGAGAATGAAACGCCGCAAGTTTATGCTGCCACGAGTGATTAGAGTCTGCCGGTATGACTACGTCAGTTGCAGTAGGTTTACGAAAAACTTTAAAAGACAAAACCCTATCAACTCGTTTTATATTAACATCTAGGTAGTTGATAGACTCGGACGTTTCAATTTCCTTAGTAAACTTAATATTTTTTAAACGGCTATTAAGATATGGCAGTGAACGTTTCCAATTCATCTAAGTACCATCCCATACGCAAAAAATGTCGTCTACATACCGTCTCCAGAAACGTATACGTTTCAAAAACTTTTTCTAGGATTATCCACGTAGTTTTTGTAAAAGGCATGCATATACATTCTGCACCCAATGGAGAAAGTGGAGAACCCATAGCAAGGCCTTTACCTTCATAGATGTTATCTAAGAATCTAAAATAGTTTTGTTTAAAACCTAAGTCCAGACAATCTACCAAGTCCTCGTGGAGTAAAGGTCAAACCGTGTTTCAGTCAAAATTTGACGACTTAAATTAGTGCATATATCAGCAGGGATGTTAGTGAACATATCCTTCACGTCAAACGAGACAAGAATAGATGACTCTGAAAGTTCAAGGGTTTTAAGTTCGTTTAACAAGGCATAAGTATTACGAACAGAGTCAGCGGCTTTAAACTTAGTAAGTTCAAGGAATAATTTATTAGATTTCCGAGATAAAAGATCAGTAGGTGAAGAAGTACCATCTACGACAGGGCGTATAGCATTGTTTTTATGAACTTTAATAGCTCCATACAAGCGCGGTGCTCTTGGGTTCATAGGAACAATTTGCTACTTCATTATTGTCGAATAATAAAGAATTATTTAGTGTTTTTAACTTTTGTTGTAACTTAGCCGTAGGGTCTTCAATGAGCTGTTTAAAGGCATTATTAGTTAAAAACGCTTCGACGTTACATTATAGGTTTTCCTCTCTAAAATAACGGCAGTGTTACCTTTGTCCGCCTTAACCACTACTAAGTCATTGCTCTTAATAGTATCTTGCAATGCTCTAATCTGTGTCTGTACTCTTTATTATTAGAAGTATTGTAAGGACGAACAGATTTAATGAGAACAGAAGCAGCTTCATTTTCTTAGCAATGGAAATAGGAGCACAATCTATGGCAGCAGCTAACTTAACTACTTCCCCCTCATAAATATTACGCATAGGACAGAATTTAAGTCCTTTGTTAAGTAGCTCCATTTCTTCTTCCGAGAATTTAGTTTGAGAAAGATTACAAGTCCTAGGATAAAATGCATTAGGCATTGTAATATTATTACTATCAGAGACAAGAGAGTTATTAATTTTGTTATTTTTTGATTGTCACTGACACGAGATAAAGATGTAATTTTCTCATCCTGCTTTCTTTTCTTGTTTACTAACAAAACATCGTGTTTTATCTTCATTTGATTGTTTAACTGATCAAGATAAGGTTTATTATGAACGGAAGTCAATTATTTAAAAATATATCTGATATATTGAGCTGCACTATCCCTACGCTATACAGGCGCTTCTCTTCGTCTTTTAAAAGCATCTTAGTAATTTTGTCTTTAACAGAATTACGAACTCGTAGTTTTTTAATTCCAAACTTGTAAAGAAAAATTGGACACAGATTATTCTTTATGCACTCTTTTATAAAGTATAAATCTAAATCGGTACAATCTTTTTTAAATGATAATTTTCTGTACCTTCTCTCAAGCTGTATGTTAGAATATCCATCAATTTCTCGTAAAGTACTAATATTAAGTATGTTAAACTTACAGCTTTCCATATTGTAGCAGGCGACCCGACCAGGTTGATTAGATAATATAATAACTGCTCTGTGGAGTAATCCAAGGATAGATAAATAAATAGTCTCTCCACTAAAAAGTATGTTACTAGGTTTATTCGAGAGTTAACTTTCTGCCGCATCCGGCCATCATCAGTCTATAAAAAGCCAAGAAAATACAACAAACTTAAAATAACTAAAAATACAAAAAGTCTAACATAAAGCTAAAAGAAAATACAAAACAATAACAAAAGTAAAATAAATAAATCGGCGAGAAGACAGAAACACGTACCATTCTCTGGAGTGCTAAGAACGATCGATAGTAACGATCTCATTCCAATCTTTATAGTGCACTGACAAACGAGGGATACCTACACAGTTAGGGTGTACTCCCCTCTTTGAAGCCAATATCTCAGTGCTACAGCCTTCGAACCTTCTTCTTTAACATTAATGGAGGTACCATTCTCAATATCTTTCAGAATTTCGTATGCTCGAGAACGTCAAGCCTCAGTCCTTTATTTTCGTACCATAAAGTAGCACTTCGTGAGGTCCATTAAAATGGTTTTCATCTCTCATATGTTTATAAACCGGGTATTCCTTGAGCTAGATTTATGTTCAGCCAAACGGGTAGAAAAAGAGCGACCTGTTTGACCTGTATAGGTGCACTGACAAGTACCGCAGCGTATTCTATAAAACACCATTACGTTCAGCACAAGGAATAGGGTCTTTGACCTTAGATATTAAGTTTTTTTTACCCTCACTTTTGAACGCTACACGTACCTCACTTTTTATAACGTTAGCTACTTTATTTTACAACTGTACTAATGTAGGGAAGTACACACCATTTAACCGGTTGTTCAGCCACCTGTTCAGTATTGGCGTTAATCATATTCTTAACTATTCTTTCCCTCTTTTTTGTGACTAATTTAGATATTAAGCTCTTAGGGTAGCCATTGACTTCAGCTATATGATTAATGATCTTATACTCCTCATCATAAGCGTCTTGGTCTAGTGGAAATGTTTCAAGCCTATGTATAAGAGAATGAAACGCCGCCAAGTTTATGCTGCCACGAGTGATTAGAGTCTGCGGTATGACTACGTCAGTTGCAGTAGGTTTCGAAAAACTTTAAAAGACAAAACCCTATCAACTCGTTTTATATTAACATCTAGGTAGTTGATAGACTCGGACGTTTCAATTTCCTTAGTAAACTTAATATTTTTTAAACGGCTATTAAGATATGCAGTGAACGTTTCCAATTCATCTAGAGTACCATCCCATACGCAAAAAATGTGTCTACATACCGTCTCCAGAAACGTATACGTTTCAAAAACTTATTTCTAGGATTATCCACGTAGTTTTTGTAAAAGGCATGCATATACATTTCTGCACCCAATGGAGAAAGTGGAGAACCCATAGCAAGGCCTTTACCTTCATAGATGTTATCTAAGAATCTAAAATAGTTTTGTTTAAAACCTAAGTCCAGACAATCACCAAGTCATCGTGGAGTGAAGGGTCAACCCGTGTTTCAGTCAAAATTTGACGACTTAAATTAGTGCATATATCAGCAGGGATGTTAGTGAACATATCCTTCACGTCAAACGATACAAGAATAGATGACTCTGAAAGTTCAAGGTTTTAAGTTCGTTTACAAGGCATAAGTATTACGAACAGAGTCAGCGGCTTTAAACTTAGTAAGTTCAAGAAATAATTTATTAGATTTCCGAGATAAAAGATCAGTAGGTGAAGAGTCCATCCACGACAGGGCGTATAGCATTGTTTTTATGAACTTTAATAGCTCCATACAAGCGCGGTGCTCTAGGGTTCATAGCAACAAGTTTGCTACTCTCATTATTGTCGAATAATAAAGAATTATTTACAGTGTTTTTAACTTTTTGTTGTAACTTAGCCGTAGGGTCTTCAATGAGCTGTTTAAAGGCATTATTAGTTAAAACGCTTCGACGTTACTATTATAGGTTTTCCTCTCTAAAATAACGGCAGTGTTACCTTGTCCGCCTTAACCACAACTAAGTCATTGCTCTTAATAGTATCTTGCAATGCTCTAATCTGTGTCTGTACTCTTTTATTATTAGAAGTATTGTAAGGACGAACAGATTTAATGAGAACAGAAGCAGCTTCATTTTTCTTAGTAATGGAAATAGGAGCACAATCTATGGCAGCAGCTAACTTAACTACTTCCCCCTCAGAAATATTACGCATAGGACAGAATTTAAGTCCTTTGTTAAGTAGCTCCATTTCTTCTGCGAGAATTTAGTTTGAGAAAGATTACAAGTCCTAGGATAAAATGCATTAGGCATTGTAATATTATTACTATCAGAGACAAGAGAGTTCTTAATGTTGTTATTGTTTTGATTGTCACTGACACGAGATAAAGATGTAATTTTCTCATCCTGCTTTCTTTTCTTGTTTACTAACAAAACATCGTGTTTTATCTTCATTTGATTGTTTAACTGATCAAGATAAGGTTTATTATGAACGGAAGTCAATTTATTAAAAATATATCTGATATATTGAGCTACACTATCCCTTACGCTATACAGGCGCTTCTCTTCGTCTTTTAAAAGCATCTTAGTAATTTTGTCTTTAACAGAATTACGAACTCGAAGTTTTTTAATTCCAAACTTGTATAGAAAAATTGGACACAGATATTCTTTATGCACTCTTTTATAAGTAAATCTAAAATCGGTACAATCTTTTTTAAATGATAATTTTCTGTACCTTCTCTCAAGCTGTATGTTAGAATATCCATCAATTTCTCGTAAAGTACTAATATTAAGTATGTTAAACTTACAGCTTTCATATTGTAGCAGGCGACCCGACCAGGTTGATTAGATAATATAAATAACTGCTCTGTGGAGTAATCCAAGGATAGATAAATAAATAGTCTCTCCACTAAAAAGTATATTACTAGGTTTATTCGAGAGTTAACTTTCTGCCGCATCCGGCCATCATCAGTCTATAAAAAGCCAAGAAAATACAACAAACTTAAAATAACTAAAAATACAAAAAGTCTAACATAAAGCTAAAGAAAATACAAAACAATAACAAAAATTAAAAATAAATCGGCGAGAAGACAGAAACACGTACCATTCTCTGGAGTGCTATGAACGATCGATAGTAACGATCTCTTTCCAATCTTTATAGCGCACTGACAAACGAGGGATACCTACACGTTAGGGCGTACTCCCCTCTCTTGAAGCCAATATCTCAGTGCTACAGCCTTCGAACCTTCTTCTTTAACATTAATGGAGGTACCATTCTCAATATCTTTCAGAATTTCGTATGCCTCGAGAACGTCAAGCCTCAGTCCTTTATTTTCGTACCATAAAGTAGCAACTTCGTGAGTCCATTAAAATGGTTTTCATCTCTCATATGTTTATAAACCGGGTATTCCTTGAGCTAGATTTATGTTCAGCCAAACGGGTAGGAAAAAGAGCGACCTGTTTGACCTGTATAGGTGCACTGACAAGTACCGCAGCGTATTCTATAAACACCATTACGTTCAGCACAAGGAATAGGGTCTTTGACCTTAGATATTAAGTTTTTTAAATTACCCTCACTTTTGAACGCTACACGTACCTCACTTTTTATAACGTTAGCTACTTTATTACTAACTGTACTAATGTAGGGAAGTACACACCATTTAACCGGTTGTTCAGCCACCTGTTCAGTATTTGGCGTTAATCATATTCTTAACTATTCTTTCCCTCTTTTTGTGAACTAATTTAGATATTAGCTCTTAGGGTAGCCATTGACTTCAGCTATATGATAATGATCTTATACTCCTCATCATAAGCGTCTTGGTCTAGTGGAAATGTTTCAAGCCTATGTATAAGAGAATGAAACGCCGCAAGTTTATGCTGCCACGAGTGATTAGAGTCTGCTGGTATGACTACGTCAGTTGCAGTAGGTTTACGAAAACTTTAAAAGGACAAAACCCTATCAACTCGTTTATTTTAACATTAGGTAGTTGATAGACTCGGACGTTTCAATTTCCTTAGTAAACTTAATTTTTTTAACTCTCTTTTTTTAATAACTCTTCTTGTCTCTGATAGTAATAATTTACAATGCCTAATGCATTTTATCCTAGGACTTGTAATCTTCTCAAACTAAATTCTCGGTAGAAGAAATGGAGCTACTTAACAAAGGACTTAAATTCTGTCCTATGCGTAATATTTATGAGGGGGAAGTAGTTAAGTTAGCTGCTGCCATAGATTGTGCTCCTATTTCCATTGCTAAGAAAAATGAAGCTGCTTCTGTTCTCATTAAATCTGTTCGTCCTTACAATACTTCTAATAATAAAAGAGTACACACACAGATTAGAGCATTGCAAATACTATTAAGAGCATGACTTAGTAGTGGTTAAGGCGGACAAAGGTAACACTGCCGTTATTTTAGAGAGGAAAACCTATATAGTAACGTCGAAGCGTTTTTAACTAATAATGCCTTTAAACAGCTCATTGAAGACCCTACGGCTAAGTTACACAAAAGTAAAAACACTATAATAATTCTTTATTATTGACAATAATGAGAGTAGCAAACTTGTTCCTATGAACCAAGAGCACCGCGCTTGTATGGAGCTATTAAAAGTTCATAAAAACAATGCTATACGCCCTGTCGTAGATGGCACTTCTTCACCTACTGATCTTTTATCTCGGAAATCTAATAAATTATTTCTTGAACTTACTAAGTTTAAAGCCGCTGACTCTGTTCGTAATACTTATGCCTTGTTAAACGAACTTAAAACCCTTGAACTTTCAGAGTCATCTATTCTTGTCTCGTTTGACGTGAAGGATATGTTCTACATCCCTGCTGATAATATGCACTAATTTAAGTCGTCAAATTTTGACTGAAACACGGGTTGACCTTTACTCCACGAGGACTTGTAGATTGTCTGGACTTAGGTTTTAAACAAACTATTTTAGATTCTTAGATAACATCTATGAAGGTAAAGGCCTTGCTATGGGTTCTCACTTTCTCCATTGGGTGCAGAAATGTATATGCATGCCCTTTTACAAAAACTACGTGGATAATCCTAGAAATAAGTTTTTGAACGTATACGTTTCTGGAGACGGTATGTAGACGACATTTTTTGCGTATGGGATGGTACTCTAGATGAATTGGAAACGTTCACTGCATATTCTTAATAGCCGTTTAAAAATATTAAGTTTACTAAGGAAATTGAAACGTCCGAGTCTATCAACTACCTAGATGTTAATATAAAACGAGTTGATAGGGTTTTGTCTTTTAAAGTTTTTCGTAACCTACTGCAACTGACGTAGTCATACGGCAGACTCTAATCACTCGTGGCAGCATAACTTGCGGCGTTTCATTCTCTTATACATAGGCTTGAACATTTCCACTAGACCAAGACGCTTATGATGAGGAGTTATAGATCATTATCATATAGCTGAAGTCAATGGCTACCCTAAGAGCTTAATATCTAATTAGTTCACAAAAAGAGGGAAAAAGATGTTAAGAATATGATTAACGCCATACTGAACAGGTGGCTGAACAACCGGTTAAATGGTGTGTACTTCCCTACATTAGTACAGTTAGTAATAAAGTAGCTAACGTTATAAAAAGTGAGGTACGTGTAGCGTTCAAAAGTGAGGGTATTAAAAAACTTAATATCTAAGTCAAAGACCCTATTCCTTGTGCTGAACGTAATGGTGTTTATAGAATACGCTGCGGTTACTTGTCAGTGCACCTATACAGGTCAAACAGGTCGCTCTTTTCTACCCGTTTGGCTGAACATAAATCTAGCTCAAGGAATACCGGTTTTATAAACATGAGAGATGAAAACCATTTTAATGGACCTCACGAAGTTGCTACTTTATGGTACGAAAATAAAGGACTGAGGCTTGACGTTCTCGAGGCATACGAAATTCTGAAAGATATTGAGAATGGTACCTCCATTAATGTTAAAGAAGAAGGTTCGAAGGCTGTAGCACTGAGATATTGGCTTCAAGAGAGGGGAGTACGCCCTAACTGTGTAGGTATCCTCGTTTGTCAGTGCGCTATAAAGATTGGAAAGAGATCGTTACTAACGATCGTTCTTAGCACTCCAGAAATGGTACGTGTTTCTGTCTTCTCGCCGATTTATTTATTTACTTTTGTTATTGTTTTGTATTTCTTTTAGCTTGTATGTTAGACTTTTGTATTTTTAGTTATTTTAAGTTTGTTGTATTTTCTTGGCTTTTTATAGACTGATGATGGCCGGATGCGGCAGAAAGTTAACCTCGAATAAAACCTAGTAATATACTTTTTAGTGGAGAGACTATTTATTTATCTATCAATTCTACATGAAATTCGCCCGACAGTGGACCACCGCGACGGATTATTTATTTAGTAGTTGTAACTTATATAGTGTAAAAAGCACGGAACACGCATCCAAGGAAATTCGCCCGACATGCGGACCACCGCGCCAGAAGTATTTAAATTTGTTTATCTGCAAATCTTTAATACCGTCAGGTGCATTGTACATTTTGATACCAAGAACACTCTGTCCTACCTCACATTTGGTCAATCTATGTCTAGGAATCATCATAATAAGCTAAGTCGGTTCCCAATAACGCTTGTATATATGAGGTCTTGGCGTTTTCACTTCGTAACTTGGCCATTACGCAGGTTAAGGTAGTGTGGTACTATCTTGTATAGAGCACTAGATGTACTATCTGTTACAGTACTAGATGTACTGCTAACATTTTGTATAGAGTGTAGACATACATAATAATAATATATTCAGCCTATTTAACAAGCTTATTATGCATTTCTGTCTGCTGCGTAATGGCCAAGTTACATTGGGTGACTTGCTGCATATTGGGAACCTATACGACTTGGCTTATCCAATTATCTCACAACTTTTTACGCTAGACTTGGCTATTCTTTTACACACATGTGTATTTGTTGGAATACAGTAGAATAATAGTAACAACACCAACTTTGAATTTCCACTAATAAGCTATAATAACTATAAGCAGAGCTGGCTTTCGATAAAATATACCACGTACAGTGTCGGTGGGGTGTAGAAATCTGATTTTCTGTCTTGAAGTCAGACATCAAGTATTGAAAGATAACAATTCACGAGCACTGTAAATGGCATTTAAGTCGAAAGCCAGCTCTCAGAAGAGTTATCAAAGTTTATTAGTGGAAAGACAAAGTTGCTAAGAAGTTAAAATACAGTATAATTTCAAATTATTTATAAAATTAAATTTTACACAACTAAACATTAACTTAGCTTCAATTCCTCAGTTTACAATCAAGAACTTTAATTCATATTTAGTATATTTAGACACGTTAATCCTATAGTCAAAGTTAAGTTGCTATATGGATGGAGATAAATTACATGCATAAATAAATAAATATAGGATAAAAGTTACATAAATAATATATATTAGTAAAAATTTTAATGTTTATCAATTAAAAAAGTATTTATCTTGTATTATAGCAAATAAATGGTTATTATTATTAGGATGATGTTCTTAAACTTGATTTTCATCGTCGAACCTGAAAGCCGGGTTAAACCAAGGTATTTCAGGTTTTATCTTATTCGTCGGTTATCTTTGTTACTGTTTTACTTAAATAGTCTGGTTAAATATTGGGTTGAAGAATAATTCATAAGCGTTTTTTTCAAATTTAAAAATGCACGCAGAAATAAAATGCATCGGCAAAATGTTTTATGTTGTTTGAAAGAGAATGTTTTGCTCTACAAGATAGTGTGTTTTGATTTGTATTTTTTTTTATTTTTGTGTTTTTCCAGATCATTAAAATGGAATGTCAAGTGGACAAAACTGAGCATTTTCGACTCCATTTGCTTTTAGCATTTATTCGAGGTGTTAAGGCCGCCGAAGCTGTTCTTGATATTTGTGCTTTGTATGGAGAAGGAGCAATGCCTGATTACCGCCCGCCGTTGGTTTTCGCGCTTCAAAAATGGGAATTTTGACCTCAAGGACGTATTACACACCGGTCGATCAATTGAGTTCGACGAAGAGCGATTGAATCATCTTCTTCACGAAAATCCACGTCAAACGACCAGAGAATTAGCGGAGCAGATGGATTGTGATAAAAAAAAAACTGTGGTGAACCACCTTCACTCAATGGGTAAGGTTCAGAAACTCGGCGTGGTCTTTTGACGTAGATTGGTCGACCGGTGTGTGATCCGTCCTTGAGGTCAAAATTCCCATTTTTGAAGCGCGAAAACCAACGGCGGGCAGTAATCTCAGGCATTGCTCCTTCTCCATACAAAGCACAAATCTCACGAACAGCTTCGGCGGCCTTAACACCTCGATTAAATGCAAAAAGCAAATGCTCAGATTTGTCCATTTGACATTCCATTTTAATGATCTGAAAATACACAAAAATAAATAAAAAATACAAATCAAAACGCACTATCATGTAAAGCAAAACATTCTCTTTCAAACAACATAAAACATTTTGCCGATCCATTTTATTTCTGCGTGCATTTTTAAATTTGAAAAAAACGCTCATGAATATTCTCAACCCAATATTAAGAACTTTATGGACAATATGAATTTATTATTATTATGGATGGAGATAAGAAGTTGTTGACATTTAGTTCATAACGTAGCTACATATTATAGGTAATTTAAATAATATGTATAACTCCAAAAGAACATTCGATTTCAGCTCATGTGTAGTATTTTTGAAAACCACTTATGAGCATAAAAAAGTTTAAACCCCCTAAAGGCATGAGTTCTGTTTTGAACATATTTCTATTTTTACGATATAACTTTAAGCAAAACAAAGAAAAAGCTTAAAATTTCAACAGAGTATTCTAACATTTTTTCCTTTGAAAATAGCCTAAGCTTAGCCTATCTATCAAAACTTTTCCTCCTCTATTGAAAGTTGAAAGACTTTATCTTTAGAATTAGAGGATAGTAAAGGTCTCTGGGCTTTAACTTTTTTATATTTAATTGTAAGAGAAAGGTCAGTTGTTTAATGTCCTTTTACCTGGTTTGACAATCTTACATCACGTTTCTCAAATAGTTAATTCTTAATATTTACAAATAGATCTGTACGAGGTAGTTTGCCAGCGAAAACATTAACTAAGTTTGACTTAAATAATTACTCAGTTTACAGACGGAATCAATACTCAGTCTGTAAGCAGCTGTGATGACGAAGTCGAAACCGATCAGTTATAATTTTTTTTATACTATTGTGGTTGACAATTATAGATTAATTGTTTTCAATTTTAGTGTTTCTTTCATTTAACATCATGCTGAATAATTACTATGTAGTATGCATAAAATAGTATATAAATAAATGTAAATAATATATATATATATAAATATATATATTATATATATATATATATATATATTATATAATATATATATATATATATATATATATATATATATATGAAGGTATGTTCAGTAAATTAAAGTAAAACTTCATTAATGTATTAAATAAATAAATACATAAATAATTGATATATATATATATAATTAATATATATATATATAATTTATAATTATATATATATATATATAATATATAATATAATATATATATATATATAAAGGTAATCGGTCAGTAAATAAAGACAAACTTCCACTTGAGCTGTAAGTTTCGGTATAACTTTATTTATGCTACCATCATTCACGGCGAACTAAAAGCAAATTACAAAGACTATAAGTAACACAGTAAAATATTAATACAAGAATAAATCATAAAAAAAGAGACAGGGAAAGAAATAAGCTAATGTGAGAATAGTAGAAAGTTTTTTTTTTAAAATTAAACAATATAAATTGCCAGAAAAATAAATAGAAATTACCAAGGAACTATAAAATTTGAAGAAAACTTGAACTACGCAGGAGAGGAAATTTAAAGATTTCAGACGATTCGAATGAGAAATTAAAGTAAACACTAAACTGAGTGAAAAATATGCTTATAAGGTTCGCTGATTCTGGAACATCAGACTTATTGTTCATCGCATTATGATTCCGGTTGATGAAAAGCATCTCTAATTTTTTTTCTCTTTTTTCCGTGCGCGAAACTTTCACTTTATTAGGAACTAAATTTGCTTTATGTTTATGACTCCTAATATATACTTAGTCAAAGTTCTCAGACCCTTTGTCTAGTTTTCGAGTTATTAGCAATTCGAAATTTTACTAACTCCTCTAGAAATACATGCATATACGTATACATATTTATTTATTTATTTATTTATTTAATGATTTTTAATGAGCCCCTAAACAGAAAAACCACAAGTAGGGCGCTCAGTACAAAATATTACAAAAATAACATAAGGCTATAAAAAATAGGAACCGATTCCGCTCACTCCCACCCTCAACTTCCGTCATCCGAACAACCTCATAAGCGTCATTTTCATAATGAAAATTCGCTAAAAAAACTTAAAAATAACAAGTTAAGAAAAAAGATTAATACAAAAATTGACATAAAACAGCATCATAAAAACAGTTGCATAGCATATATTTTACCTTAACAAGCTAAAAGAGGAAATAATGGAAATAAATAACAGAAATAAAACAGACAGCAAGGTTAATGATTACGGTAATATTGCGAGATAAGAAATAAAAACAAATATTATAGATGAATAACTGAGTAACAATATATAATAATAAGTGATAAAAATCATAACAATAAAATCACATACAAAACAGTTAGGAATGCAGAAATAAATAAATTATTAGGACAAACAAAGGTATGACTAGACTGGGTAATGTTAAAATGTAAAATATATATGTCTAAATAAAAATATGAGAAAGAGAAAAAAAGTGAACTTATAATTAATAAATACTTAAAATTAAAGCTTATTAAAGATTATTTAATACTTAAAAATTAAATACTTGATTAAAGATTAATATAATAATATATATAAAAAAGGACAAGGCTCAAAACAGCGTAACAATAAATTAAAAGTTGAGAAAATAATAATAATAGTGGATAAAAATATTAAACATAGATTAGCTTAAATTAGTTTAAGACCAGCTTTTCCAGGATGGAACGTAGACTGTTTGCAGGATGTAATTTGTGAAGGGTTAAGAGGAAAGGAGTTTATGAGCGAAACGAGACGAACAAGGGGTGACAAGGAGGAAAGTTGTCTGATGTACAGCCAGCGGCCAGCTCTACGGCCAGGAGGCAAAATTACCACCTGGTTCTGCACCTCATCACAGCACAACTCCCTAGAAAGGGCTTTGATAAGGAACAAAGCATCATAAGCTGTCCGCCGCCTGCTCAGAAATTCAAGGTTAAGACGTTTACACATGGACTCATAGGAATAATAGACACGACGATACATATAACGAAGATACACAGCTCGGATAAAACGACGTTGGATGGATTCAATTTGATTAGACAAGGTATACCAAACAGTTCCACACGGGGTAGCATATTCAAGAATTTGCTATGTATATACAGGGTGTACAAAATAAAACTCCCTTCCCGAAAGGAGGTGGCACTACAGCTCTTTTCAAACAAAAAACTTCATATTAACTATGGTCCGATTCACAACCGTTTTCCCACAAGGTCAAATTTTATGATTTTTTAAAACTCCTTGACTTGCATTCAGAAAATGGCTGATATCTCTGAAAGTATAAAACCTAGCTTCAAAATATTGGATTTTTGGAAAGCTGAGGCAATTTCCAATAAGACAACACGGTTGTTAAAAAGTATGTATTCAAGTGTAAAAAATAGACATAACTCAAAAATTTTGACAAAAAATGAAAATTTTGTAACTATTTGACGGTACATTAAAGCTTAATGAACCAATTTGAGAACCTCATGTTGCTAGGAAAACTACCTTGAACACTCCTCTTTAAGGCGACACTCATAATTATACCCATTTGTAGGGCAATTTTTTGAGTTAAGACTGATATAAACTCAAAAAAAACACCAAAAAATACCGTTTTTTGTATTTTTTCAGTAACCAAAAACTTATTTCAGTTTTTTCCAATATTATCTTCCTTGTTAAAAAAAGTATGAAAAAGTGTATTTTCAGTCTTTGTGGTCAAATTTATTATGCAAACTCACGAGTAGATTAGCAGCAGTAGAACAAAAAATATTGGTTCTCATGTAAAGCCCAAAGAGGACTTAGGGCTTTATAATCAAACGACACCCGGTTCATTATATCAATATTACAGTAATATTAGAATATAATATTTGTTAATCATATAAATACAGCACACTTTTAATACCTACTACACCATACAATGGCATAATGGACCCACATATATAAAAGGTCTAAATCATTTGAAAATTAGAAAATTATATCAACCGGAAAATATAAGACTAATAAATTGACGTTGCTTTCATTATTTACTTTTTTAATTTTTTCAGAGGAACCACCAGCTGAACCAGAAGCGATGAGTGCTGCAGAAATCTTACAACTCCTCGCACACGCCGCAGCACTGAAAACCGACAGTAACGGTCGAATGCGCAGTACAATGCGTTTTGGCATATCCAGATAAATTACAAAACAAAAAATAGTAGGTTTAAATACCCATAAAGGCCTACTTCACCCTTTTGTTCGGCAAAAATATTAAATCAGTCTAAGAAAGATTTTATCAGTAAACCAGTAAATTTAAATTTTATAAAATTATGAACTATATAAACTTTTAAATGAATTTATTTTATTTGATTTCCCACTACCTGGTGTTAATGACTATCAGTGGAGGATCATAGAAAAATTATTTATAATTATGATTCTGTACACTTGTACAGTATCAATCTTCACAAACGTTTATTTATCATTGAGCCCCCTACATAGAAAAGTTGCACTTTTCAATGTAGGTGAAGAAGTTCATCTAATCACAAAAAAAGATTTTAATTAAATAAGAAGTTAAGAAATACGTAGTCAGATCCTAAATAATGAAGTTTTAGGAAGTGATTAAGCATAATTCCAAGTACAATATGATATGCTGAAACAATAGATATGATTAACATGGTTTTAACAGAAGTAGAATTCAAAAATGTAAAATCATATATCGTATCTGGTTAAGAACGCAAAACATTTATCAAAGAGAAAAATAAAAATACATAACTTTCTTCCTCACTAGTCCAATGTATTTATTTTGGCGTTTTTAAACCATTTTTCTTATAATGAAAGAAAAGAAAATCAAACTTTATTGGCAAAGCACTTTTAATCTAACTAGAGGCCATCATCAGTATCTACCATATTTATTATGGTAGGTAGAGACGTGTCCTTAGTGTCTCAAGACGGCCTAATTGCTAGTTTTTTTAACGGATAATGTTTAATTTAAAATTATTTTTTATTTAATGGTCTATTCGCGATTCAAAGCAAAGCTGCTAGGTTAGTAACACTTGCTATGACCAGAAAAAACAGGTTGTTCATAATCGTCTTTTATGCGAAAACTAAGTTTTTTACATTTTAATATACCAGGTTAGGCTGACGTTACTGGGAGGTTACTTTTGAAACCCCCGTCTAAAGATTATGATTTAAAAGGGGTTTCTTATTATTTATCCGGCTAATTAATGTCAAAATAAGGTCTAAAAATATATTTAGTTAAAAATTTGACATCAAGATGTTGACAATGAGTCAAAATATAAGCGCTAATTTTGATATTACTGTGTTAAAACAACCGGCTTATAAACAGATATTTATCGTAATATTTATAAATAAATAAAATTTTACACTCTAAAACATTTTTATACTTTATTTACGTCGAAAAAATTATAAAAATATAAAATATAGTCGGAATAAAATATATAAAAAAATAATAAAAAAATATATATAAAATTATAGTCGGAAAATTTAAAAACTTATTTTAACCGTTTTGAAATCATAACCTTTAGATACTAATTTTTAAAAGAAACCTCCTAATGATATCAGACCTAACCTGCCTATTAAATGGCAAACTTAATTATGAGTTTTCAAATTATTAATTATTAAATAATAAGGTTTCATAATTAAGTCATTAATAAGATTCATTATTCATTAAATAGTTAAAATGAACTTTATTTCATCTTTTTATTTCATTTTCAAATTTATTGGAAATCAACTTTATTTCCACAAGAGCCCATAATAAGTATAACCCTCCTGTTATCAATGTTACTAACAAACTTAACTGCGTTCTAGCTAAGTGTCATTTGCAAATACTTAAGACCTTTTAATGATTCAGCATGGAAAATAATAATGGAAAATAATAATTAAATAAATAAATAATAATAAAATAATTAATAATTAAGTCCATCCACTGATGGACTTATTTTCCATTAGCAGCAGTTTTATTAGTATTAAGTAATAATAGATTTTAAACATTTATGTAATCTTTGGACACGCCGTTAAATTATTTATTGCATAGATCTACATCACACAATCAATTTATTGTTCCTTTTTCAAGAGACTGATTTAATAAATAATATTTCAATAAAATCATTAAAACAGAATAAAAATATAACAAATTGCAATGTTATACATTTTATTTTTTATTTTATAATAATTACTCTATCATGAAGACTTATTTATTTAAAATATGTATTAATCATAAAAATTATTTTTTAAACTGAAAAATTAATTTATTTAAGTGAAATTTATGGCTTTGAAAGCTACTTAATATATATGTCTATTAAATTAATGTATTTATTATTATATTTTATTAATAATAAGATTGATTCATTGTTTTTGTTACCTTCATTCGGTTGTGAAACTATTAAGAGTAGTAAGTTTAGTAAAGAAATAAAGAAATTCAAATAAAAATGGTTTTATTAATTATGTGATGGCAAACAAGCATCTTATAATTTATTTTCCAAATTAATAAGTCGGGAGATAGCGGGGGTGAAAAATCATAATCGAATTCTTCTTCAAGCATTTGCTGACCATGCAAAGGGAGACCATTTTTATTATGTTTAAAAAATTTTGATCTTCACATGTAATTTACCAATTTGATAAATAAACATTTTCTTTTTATAGAAAAATTTAAATTTATTTATTAATTTTTGTACATGACTAACAAGAAATAATTTAAATATAAACAACAGTCTCCCCAGGAAATAATTTATTTAAAAAATATAGAATAAATTCTAAGTGATTTTTACAAATTTTAAACTTAAGCTATTATTTAAATTTAAGTTGTTAAATAATCGCTCAGGATAGACAGCCTATGATTTTTTTCAACAATTTAGGTTTATTTTAGTAAATACTATTAAATATTATTTTAGATAAATACTGTTAACATATTTAGACTTTAAAACACATAAAACTTTATTTCAAAATAAAATAACGAAATAAAAAAAAACTATTTGTCTTAAAACTAACATACTTCGAATTAATAAAACATCACAAATCCATTAAAATAACTAGTCAAAAGAATATTAAAATACTTGTATTGAACAAAGGTACGTAACACAAGAGAATTCCACTAAGAACATGAAAGCCAAGTTTAAGTAATATCAAGTAGGGGTACCAACTTAACAACAAAAACATATGTTATAAATGTTCAAAGAAAGTTTATAAGATATAAATTAAAAATATGAAAAAATCAGCTAAGAATTCAATAAAATCAGTTTTAGATAGCAAAAAGGTTAACGGAGTACAAGAATCTTCATTTAGGTATATAAGACTAGGACTACTATTAAATCATTTTTTATTAAAAGCATTTAAATGCTTAAATAATGAACCAATAGTTCTATTAATTTTTAAAGACAAACTGAGCACTAATTTTCAATATAACTTAATATTCATAGAGGTATATACTAGAGGGGGCATAGCCTATCTCAATACATTGAAAGGCCTGAAGAACCTTATTGAAACCTTCTTCAACAAGTGCGTTAATGTTAAAATAAGTCAATTGATTTCGGCTTCCCGCATATTTTTTGTGTTTTTAACGTGTTTCTATATAAGTTATTGTAATTTGGTATTGGCTATTTGATTATATTTACAAGGGAATGTGGTCAGGTTACTTTTTCGACATATCTTTATGTTAATACACTAGCAACCACAAGTTTTGACAACATTCTTAAAAGATATTTATTTGTATGTTGTTAGGGTGGCAGTTAAGACCATCAGAAAACCATATTTGATGAACCGTCATTTTGGAACTAAAAAAGGTTGAACGGCAGGTTTATTAAAAATAAACCTCTTTTAAGGCCAAAAGAGTGGCGACCTTTAAACCTCAAAATGCACATGAATAAGATTAAAATAAAATTTGATGACTAATCATAATATTAGTCATGCAATATCAACTCGTCGACAAACAGCTATCATTTTACAACTCATTAAATGACCATATATTAAGCAATTTAATGAATTATACTTTTGCAGCTTCGAAATGTATATTCTGCACTATAATAAGAATTGAAAAATGTTACTTTTATCAAACAAAATGTATTCTTATATATTGTCACTTTTCCACGCTCAATCCCGTAAGTATATAAGAAAAGTATTATGTTCACAAACCGAATCCAAGATTTCATAAGAATTTATCCTACTTAGGCGTTTTAAATACATCCTGAGTGGTTTTCATCATGTCTGTCTGTTTTTGTGTGTGTAGATGTGTGTCACGCATAACGCCTTAACTTTCAGGTCTAGTTGTGTTTCTCAAAAAATTTGACACTACTGTGAACACTATCATCTATTGATGATAAAATTTTACTATGAGCAGCCACTTTGAAGTTATCAACATTTTGATTGCCGATAACTTTAAAAGTAAATATCCGGTACATGGTACACCGGTACTTTTTCTTACTACTTCAGACTCGCTTCACTCATCTTCAGAACGTCTTGATAAACCGAGACTTTAGGTCGTATTACTTTGGTCTCACTACACTCGACCTCAGAATTATTAGGTAGATAACTTAATATCTAGGGTGTCTTATCGTGAGGTAAATTAAACTACAAAAAGTAATACAATAGATAGGCATTTAATCAAATTATACGGATAATACTTTTATATTATGTTCGCGAATAGTACAGGAACCAGATCGAAAGAAATTTTGGCGCGGTGGTCCACACGTCAGTCGCCTTCCCTTTGGAATGCATGTTTCAGTGCTTAACAATCCATTTCTTGCATAAGGTTCCGGCATATGCTTTATAGCTTGAGCAGTCATTTAATTATCAAGCACTTCTCTTGACTCATTTTTCTGTATTTTTTAAAGGAAATGCGCATAATTATCATGTTGGCTACACAAAACCATGCCTCTGAAATTGACATTGCACACTATTATTATCACTTGTTTGTCACAGCATAGCTCATTTAGTTTCCTGGTTAGTTTCTTTCAGGCTTTAGCACATTTCCTTTGAAAAATACAGAAAAAATGGTTTACGAGTAGTGCTTGATAATTGAGTATCTGCTCAGTTTATAAATCATAAACCGGAACCTTATGCAAGAAATGGATTGATAAACACGTATTCCAAAATAAATTCGACCAACATGCGGACCACCGCTCAAGACTTATTTAGTAGTTATTAACTTATTTATTGTAAAAAAAACAATAAAAAATTATCATCCTCCCCAAAATTCGAACCCAGGTACCCTGGCTTTGAGCACGTATCGAACCCTTGACTTCTCTCATTTAACTCACATGCCCAATAAACTATCAAAAACGACTCCCCACTTGTAATATACGGTTAACCGACCGTATATTAGGATTTTCTGGTCTTTTTGGTCACTTAAAGTGGTCATGTCGACTTTAGACCGGCTTTATTCGATTCAGCACCCACAAATACAATGATAACGACACCCTACTCGAAATTTAATTTAAATCGATCGTAATTATGGTTTCCGGTGATTTATTATGGTTGTTTCGTCTCATATGTGACTTTGAGTGGTCGTATGGACTTAGGACCAGTTTTATTCGAATCAGCGTCTCAAAAAAACACGAATAAAGACTTTTTTCGCTGCGAAAAAAGTCTTTATTCGTGCTTTTTATACTTATTCGAGCTTTTTTATACTATTGTGGTTGACAATATATTAATTGTTTTTAATTCTAGTGTTTTTTTTTTATTAAACATCATGGTAATTTAACAAACATGGCTAGAATTAGGTATTAGACTTTAAATTAATGAGGTTAATCAAAGCTAAGGATAGTGATACCTTAAACTCATTAAACAAGTAATTCAGAATATTTGTTTATGTTCATGAGTGCTTAAAACCAGACCTGTGATCATAGCTTAAGACTAATGTTTACCATTCGCTAAAAACTCATTAAAATGGGCTAACAAGGTCAAACACAAACTGGTGTTTTCAAACCAAGTTTCAATGCTCTAGCAGAAACAAAGCAGGAGTTATGCTTTTCAAAGTCAGCAAACATGATATGAAAACAGAACGTTTTGAAAATACCTGTCATGGGTAATTCTGGTTACGGGGCCAAGCAAGCGTCTAACTACTGGCTTTACGCGGCTTTTAAATTAAATTTTAAAAGTTATTTAATTAAATTATATATTAGAGTAAGTTATTGTTATAACTGAGTATAACGAGTTTCACTAAAATGTATGTTTCAATTCTAATAAAGAACGCGTTTTTATTTCCAAGAAATGTATTGCAAAGACAAAAGAAGTTTCCAGTGTACAGTAATATAATAAATTAATAAAATAAACAGAAGACATCTGTTTTATTAAAATAACGACCTAACATTGCATCATTTGTCTTTGACATCCTAAGTATTTCTTATTCTTGACAAATGATGTTCATAATAAGACACACTGCACACCTTCTCGGCATTCCTTTCTTACAATTTATCTTGTTTTCCGCATCAAATAATATAAAGGATAACATCAAGCAAAAATTCAAATAAACTAATCAAATCAATAACAAGAGATTTTTCAAGAAGATTTAAGAAGATGTTATTTTTCTTAGACAACGCAATCAAGTTTTGTATAACAAATATAATACGTGTTCAACAAATATTACCACTTTGGTCTAAAACATTTAAAGTGCCACCTTTATCATTTTTAATAAAAATGTTAAAACACCAGTTGATAACAAGAAAAATAATATATTTTATTTTTTCAATATTTGCTTGATAACCTACATTAGAAAACCATTTGTCGGAAGTTTGCCTCTAAATTTAAGACCTTCACAGGTAATGAAATTATAGCAAGCATGCGAAGTTCGCACCAAACATACAAATGTTTTTAGATGGATGCTACTTTTTTATTCTCAACTGGGTCATTTTGTTAGATGGCAAATTGAGGGCGCCACTCTCTTTATTAAAGACCCTTTGTCTGGGTAATATGCTCTTATTATACATATAAAAAACTGTTCAATTCTGATGACAAGTGAATTTGTACAGGCGCTTTCTAGAATTCTTGACCTCCAGCTGTGTAAACCCGAAATACACATTTAAAAATTAACATACACTGGTAAAATCTAAAAATGACCATGTATGTTTAGTGATTATGACTATCCCTTTTTCCTGCGTGGTGCACTACACAACTTTTAGAAGTCACCGATGTATATAACTTTTTGATTACACTTGAATACACAATATACCCTAGTTTTAACTCTTAATAAGTAACTTAATAAAAATAAAGTAATAAAAATAAAATAAAGTAACTTAATAAGTAACTTAACTAAGTAATAACTCTTGCTGATTATATTTCATCTAAGAGTTCTTAGATGTAGTATAAGTTCGTATTGTTCTTTTCTCTTATTATAAAAAATTAGGGGGGGGGGGATTAAATTCATATATTTAAATAAACGGAAAGGAATAATTGGAGTAAAAATGATATTAATCATTGATAGGTTCTGGTGAGAAATTATACTAATTATGCAAATACCCAAATACATAGGCTCTTTACATATAATGCTTAAAAGCGTGTGTAGTACTAAAGTGGAACACACACTTAAATAAAATAATAAATAAAAAAAATACCCAAGTTTTCACAGGAACACCTAGCTGTTCCACATCTTTTTGCAGTGACATCTTTTATTACTTTGAGTACAAGATTTGTGATGAAACCATAGCAGTTCCTCGCAGAAAAAATCTCATAAGACAAAAGAAACCTCTTCCAAAACTACTATTTATAAGATTCTTTATAAGTATTAAACTTATTTCAAGTGAATGTTTGGTTAAACTTCCCATTGTTATTCTCTAGTTTACAAAATTCAGCGTCTATTCCTTCAAAAATTCTAGGTGAAATGTTTCTGAAATCCGTCCCTCCTCTTTCCACGTCAGCTGGTTTTAGTCAACTGAGTTATCAAATTTATAAACAGATAATAAAATACTTTTAAAATTACAGAAATAGCAAAATAAGAAATAGGATTGATATTAATAATAATATCAGTGTTATACTGCACAAGAGAAGGTTGTGCACAACATCCTAAAATGTTATTATCATGGATATTTTCTAGATTACCATTAAAACTTCGTTGAAATTTTACCTCAGCAATGTTAGCAGTAGGACCGTCAGTATTTAATTAAGTAAAACAAAAAAAAACAGGTTCGGGGTACCAAGGATCTTTTCCTCAAGAATCTATTTGAAAGGCTCATCCTCCCTACAAGTCGTTAAATTTATAAATAAATAATAAATAAATCTTTATTTCTCATAAAGATACTACATAAAGATATACTTCATCACAGACTTACTTCGCACGTCCCCATCAGATAGTAAATACATCAGTTTAATTCCTAGTGGTCACCCATCCGGGCAGTGACTACGCTCGATGCTGCTTGACTTTTATGATCTAACAAAAACCATAGATATACTTGTCCTATTGACACGAAACTTGGTGTATTTATTTATTACGTAAAGGCATACAATTGTAACGAATTTCACTCAATTAGATTATTTTTTAAAAGAACTTACATATATCATTTAATAAAAATTGAACTAATGCTAGCAATGAGGTGAAACTTGGCCCACATATGTTAGTCTTATGCATACCTACATGCGTGCCATATCTTAAATTGATATCAACATTTTCCTGTGTTTTATGATTTGATGAAATTTTTGCTGTCATTATTACGAGTTAATGATGTCATAAAACATATTTTTCGCACTGGTATAGCACAACTATACCAATAGACTGATTTTTGTACATAGTTGCATATGTCTAGCATAAATACTGTGGATGATACGATGATAAAAAACACATACATACAATTTTGTGAAAACTATTCAAGAAGTCTTAAAAAAACTGAAACGGATAATCCCGAAACATTCCGGTTTCGGATTTTTTTGCGAAGATAATACTTTTTCTATATACCTATGATATAAATGAGAAAAAGTAAAAAGTGTTATCAAAACAATGTATATGGCACGTGTGAAGTTTTTAAAACTGAAGTCGTTTCAATAAGGAGTAATTTCTCCTTCTCTAAATGACTTTAATAAAAATAGATTAAAGAAATGTTTAGTTCTTATCTCACGTGATATCTATTATAGAATGCCACAAATAATATTATAACATTGTTATCAAAAACACGTATAGTTTAATGAAAATAGAACTTTCTTTTTTAATGATTAACAAATATTCTAGAACTAGTTTAATGATACTTGCAAGATAATAAAGCATAAAAATTAATGACAGATACTAAAGCAAAAGTCATTGAGTTAAATAAAAGCTTTCCAGACAGAAAGTATAAAATTGATTGTCATATATCATGTAAAGTCAAATTCTGCAACCACCACACCGTTCTAAAATATTGTTTAAAGATTGTATTGATTTTAATGTGTAGCATAGTCCAAGAGCTAAGACGCCAAAACGACGAGCCCTAAAAATATAACCCACAAGACTTAACTTATTTTGACTACCTTATAAAGGGCGAGCTGGTATACCTTTCAGATTAAAGAATTTTGGCCGCTGGGCCTCTTCAAAGTTCAGAAAATGGCTCAAACCCAGTTTTTGCCCCTGTAACATATTGTTTAAATACCCAACTTAGTCTGGCCGCAGGGGTGGGCTTAACTTAAAACTTAGTCTCAGAATATGAGTTGAGAATAGTATATGGTTTGACTGCTTCCAAATAACAAATAGAGCGCCAGGTTCTCTTTAGATTACTGTAGGAAAAGAACCAAACCTACGGTTCCTTCATTGAAATCCAAATGGACTTAAAAATTAATATGACGTAAGGTAACTTACAAACTAAGTACTCAATAAAGAATAACTCATTTCATTTAAAAGTTTATAAGATCAAAACTATAGTGTTAACTTTTACGATAGATTTTTAAATACAAGATTAATAATTCTGATTAATAATCAAGTTCATGATAGAAAGAGAAGGTGTTCACAACCTGGTTACAGATCATAACCACTGTTAATAAGAAGGTTAAATATATTTTTCTATTGCAACACTATAGAAGGTGACAAAAAGTGAAATTTATACCTTAGGTTTAAATAAAGCTATGCAATACTTAAAACTAACTTAAATTAAAAGCATAGAATGTGTTTAAGAGGTTGGTTGAGGAGAGGGGATGAACGTTGACCAAAATATATTTTGTAAAAGAGTAAATTTTTTGGACTGGTATTTATCAAGAATTTTAATTCAAGAAATTTAAATTCTAAAAATATATTTTGAATCATGCTTTTTCAATCAAATGTGGAACCAAAGTACTATGTCTAGACCTGCCATCTTATCCAAGACTAGAACTCTTCATTTTAAGGGTGACAATATAACTTTTACAGACTATCCTTAACAACATAATTGAATTCTACTAAATGCCTGAAGCCAAAAACAAACCAAAAAATAAATCAAACTAATAAAGTTAAAGGGACAAGCTCTCGGCAACGCCGAGGCCACCAGCGGTCAACCAAAATTTCCTAACCAAGGGTTGCGAGTAATAAATCAACGCCTTCTCAATATTCTACTACAAAACTAAATTAAATAAAATTAAGGAACTATTTAGCCAAAATAAAATATACACCAATATAAAAAAAATAAATCAAATTTAAAATAAAACTATCCAAAATTAAAATAAAATAAATTTTCAAGAAATTTCCATAAAAATCACGCGGATTTTTAAACTTACAAATTCAAACAATAATTTCCGTTACGCCCCATAGCAGTGTTTCTATTGATTTTGTCACAAAAGTTAAAGGGCTCCCTTTTAAGTTATTTAAATTTATCACATAAACATTATATTTTAAAACATACAAAAAACCTAAATCATGACAAAGATACAGGTTGATACTAAAAAATCAAACATATTATATCAAACTACAGAGTATATAGAGTTGTTCCAATAAGAGAGAGTAGCACAGCTCTCATATTTGTGATGATTTAATGCTTGACGTATATAATTTTGAAAAAAAGATAAAAACTTAAAAGTTAGTAAAAAAACGTATTTTATCTCAAATTAGAGTAAAAAAATCGGACACGGGGTACATCAGAACCCCTTACTTCGGACTAACTTCGCTCGTATTCAGCGAATATATAAAGAGGAGAATATACAATTCCCCAAATTTATACTGTAACACGTCTTAGGACTCGCATCGCTCGTCCTTAGACAGAAAGTACATCCGTTTCGTTCTCCGCATTCAAACATACAGCACTTAACACGCTTAATACTGCTCAACTTTTATGATCCAATAAATTACTTTTATGATCCAATTATAAATATACTTGTATTGAAACGAAATTTGGTGTATTTATTTATTACAATTGTACCGACTTTCAACTCAATTAAATTATATTCCGAATTTCACAATTTTTTAAAAAAAACGTACACAAGATATTTGATAAAAAATGAAATAACGCAAATAATGAAATGAAACTTGGCTCATATATTAGTTTTATATATGGCTGCATGCGTGCTAAATATCAATCCAATTGCATCATTTTTCAATGATTTACAATTTATTTATTTTAATTATTTATCTAATCTTAAAAGCCGTATTTTGTAATAAATTTGAGTACTTAACGACTCATGTTAACCTTTAACCGGACTGTACATTCAACTTTAGTAGGTAAAGAGTTATTTAAGAGTTTGTAATTATTCCATTTATTATTAAATGCTGTTTCAACATATCGTCCTAAAGCATTAAAGTCTTAGTTTACTTATAGCAAAGGATCTCTACAGCCAGGGAGGCCAGGGGTGTTTTTCTGCTTCATAAGTTGTAGGCACCATTTAGCCATAAGTTTTTAAGGGTCATCGTGTAATGTGTTGATTTTGAACATTTTTACAAATCGTTTAGTACTGTTGCTTTAAATTTTTTAGTAAGTTGTCATATTGCCCATATCCACGATAAAACGCCGAACCAGTATTTATCCAACTCAACTGTTTGATCTACTAAATCTTTAGTAGAATCTTGTGCTAACGAGAAAGAAGAACATCCCTACTCTCCTCGACAACTAAGCTTTGAAATAAAATACAAGGAATGTCGACAACCAGCTGGACGTTGAGACCATGAACTTATCACTTTGTTAGCCTCTATCAAAAAGCTCGTTAAGATGTACCAAGAACAGTAATTATTATTATATTATACTTATATTATTTTATAACATTCAATGTTACCTATATGACATTACACATAATAATGTTCTTATGAAGTATTTTTTTCACTATAATTCCAGAACAAACTTAGAGTGGATTTAAATTTAAATGAGTTATTCAAAATAGAACATGGTAAAAAATCAAGAGTTGGGCCATCATGGATCAAATATCTAAAGAATTCTTAAGCAAACAATATTATAGTCTGACATATACATATCACAAGCTATTTTAACAAGGAAAATAATTACCTGTTACTCACAGGTAGATAAGTGAGATAGTAAAGAATATTAGTAGAAATAAAGTTTGTCAATTTTAATGAGTTGTTTAACATTATTGTTGCAGGAAACAAAAGTAATTTAGACATTACGCTATGATGTTTTATAGTTTGCTGCTATTGCTTGTAGTAAGTTAAAATTTTTACACTTTATTAATTTAAGTTATTCTAATCTCATAGACGATTCTAGGTAACAATGTTATAATATATATATATATATATATATATATTATATATATATATATATATATATATTATATATATATATATATAATAGTAAAAAGTTAATATAGTAGTAGCTAAAAAGGCAATATTTTTTTCTATTTTGGAGCGGCTAATTTCAAACTAGCGGGGCTTTAGCCTCCTAAACCTTACCATAAATTTACAGGAAAAGAATAGTTTTTGCAATTACGATCCAAAACCGCATTTCTTCTAAATAGTGTGTTTTTAGAGACACTAATCTTTGTTTTTTTTTTTATTGAGGAGTCTTTTTTATTAAGATTTTTGGGAGAAGGTGTGTGTCTATAATCATGGTAGCAGAGACGTAAAACTATAGGCTAGCAATGCGGGGGCCTCAAAGACGATGAGCTACACATGAGCTCATATGACTGAGGAGGGGCCCACAGTCAAAGTTGGGCTATATCTGTTACCATAAACGGGGTCTGATTAGAGCTTAGTTTGCCTATCTTAACATCATCTCGTCGCCGACCCCTTAATCTAAGTTGGATCATTTTTTACCAATAAATAGGGCCTTATTGTTGGAACATGATAAATTATTACAAAAAAATTGTAAACATTCAGTAACAATATAAACCAGTTGCAGTCATTAGCATTAAATATATATTTTGTCTCATTTATTTTCTGCATATTATTGGAAACTAAACATTAATCTTTGCCATTATTTGAATACAAAAAGGTTTTTTAAATGGATTTAAGTTTTTTTTTAAACAAGTTCTTTATTGGCAAAAGTAATACAATATATTTATTTTGTGTAAACCGGAGCCATATTTTATTTATTGATTTAGGGTAATTTGTGCATCTTTATTTTTATATTATTTATTTATTTGTTATTTTTGTGGTTTACATTTTGATTACTTTTTGGGTTGTGAGGGGATTTGTTTGGGTTAAGGATAATTTTATATTTTTTGGTTTGGGTATTTTATTTTTTTATATTATTATTATTTTTTATTTAATTTTTTAATATTGTCAAAAGATATTTTTGATGGTGTTTTGAATAGGGTTATATTGCAGAGGTAGTTTGCAGGAGTTTCAAAAGGGGGTTTTCTAACATATAAATATTTTTAAATCAAACTTACATAAATTTATAATAATTCAAAATAATAATTGTTAATAATTGTAAAATAATGCTGCTCCTATACCTTGGTGGTAGTATACTAGGGGACTAAAACCACTGGGAATAAAACCTTTAACATTCTGTGGACAAGTGATATACTGAAACTCAAGTCATTATCATATTTAGAGAGTGGAAATGCTTCGAATGTTATAAGGTTCCCCGTACCCGATGTTTAAAAGAATATATACCGGCGGTACAGAACAGGAGTTCTTTTAAAAATATAAATCTCTGAACCAAGAACCAGTGATTTGAAGTGCTATATCAAATAAAAGAGGTCCAAAAACGATAAAATCACGAGATCCATGAGAAGGGAGACACAGAAGGAGTGAAGCGGTCCTTAAAGCCATAATGAGTAAAATTTGCTATCCCATGGCCAGAGTTATTTGATTACAAAACCAAGGAAAACTATGACACCGCTCAGTTTTATGGAAGTCAACGAGCTACATAAGGGGCGTGAAAAACACGTTGCTTCTGATTTTATTAGCTAAGGCTGATAGCTCACCATCTGGATATGGCGAATCATTCAATCAATTTAATTTTTCTTAAGAGAATTCAGTTTTCAAGATAAATCTAAAAACCTTATTTAATTTTCAGATATATTTATCATCTGCTAAAGAAACTCCATTAGACAAAATTAACGTGCAACCAAACGAACAATACTTAGGTAAGATATAATATTAATACATTTCATTTAAACACATAGAGTGGAAATTCTAGCAAATATGATTACAAATGAGCTTTAAAACATTTAAAGCATACATTGTGCCATTGTTAAAACAAAATTTAGCAATGGCACTATATTCAAGAGCTCGTTCTTTTGCCAGTAAAGAACTAGCGCTGGGGCCACTTCGCGATCACATGGATGTTGTCTTTATCAGTTCATCATATTACTAGTTTATGTAAGAGGCATATTACCAAGGTATAAGCGAACTTTTAAATATATTAGTAAAAAAGAATTTCTTTACTACATGTTTTGCATGTCAATCGATAAATTCAAAACTAAGGCAGATAATAAAATTTTACTCCGTACAGATGTTAAGCATACATATCGGTATACATATATAAAATATCAGCCCAACCAGACAACGTTTTGAGGTTTTGTGTTTTGAAGTCATTATAGTGTGTTTTTTTACACATTTATATTCAGACCAAATAAAGCGTTCGAAGTATTCGAGCGCTTTAGAAATGTCTATACAACACACACACACACATATATAATATATATATATATATATATATATATATATATATATATATATATATATATATATATATATATATATATATATATATATATATATATATATATATATATATATATATATATATATATATATATATATATATATATATATATATTATATATATATATATATATATATATATATATATATATATATATATATATATATATATATATATATATATATATATATATTTGAACACTTTGTTCCTCCCCAATAAAAAAACACTTCTCTCCATGACCTATACCTCATAGGTTTATGTTTCCTTAGGTGACTCACTTAAAGCGCTTTACACCTAATTTTGTAACATTTTAGTTAGTGGGCGGACACATCAGGTGAAACCCAGCGTAGGACACAATTCCCTCATCCTAGCTGCGTGATATTTGCCAGAATGTGTCCTATTAGGAGTTTTAATTACCCTTCCGAGGGTTTTTAGAATTAAGGTCAAGCTATAGATAAGATTTTTTTTCAGCTAACTATGAAACGAGGATATATAATGGTAACAATGCAACAGAAGGACAGTTTCCTTACCAATCTCTTCTATTTATGCTATTGAGTGATGGAAATCTATCATTCTGTGGAGGGTCGCTTATTAAAACTAATGTTATTTTAACCGCTGCTCATTGCTGTGTAAAGTAAGTTTACGATACGCATTTAAGATAATGAATTCATACGTAAAGTGATGGATAAATATCAAAGAAACATATCTAACACATTTAAAAATAATATATAAATACATCAATTAATGAATAGGGATGTCCAGTCAACCATCCTATGCAAAATTACTGGATTTCGTACCAGTAATATTTTTACATACCATGGAATAGTCGTTTTTACGTATCGTCTGTTTTACTCTAGTCTGTTCGATTAGGCAATTTGCATGTTATTTGAGTGGCAATGAAACTCCAGACTAAGAGATACTTTAAGGCCATTAATCATAATGGCCTTAAAGTATCATAAGACCATTAATCATAATGGCCCTATGACAAGGAAATTTAACCTTTAGCATAGAGAGAATAAATAAGCCAGGAAGATAAATTCATGTGGATTCCGCAATTTCGATATGATTGTTATACACAATTTTTATTGTGTACAACAATAAAAATATTGTCTGGGGTTCGCATCCCAGTTTATAGAAGATTATTGTTTAGATAAAGTATCGCCAAATTTAGAATTCACTTTGAGCGTAACGGTTGCTACTACCACCCGATGTGGTTCCCGCAGGGTTTATTCCTGATGAGCCGCAAGGCTCTAAACGGGCATTATTATCATTATTAGTATACACAATTTTTAATTGACAACAATCAATTTGTTTCAAATTTAAGCGACCAGTGGAAATGCAAAAAGTTAAAACCATTTTTTAAACCTTTTAATATAAATAACTGTTGAAGTTAATAATTGTTTAATGTTTTAGCATATTCACTCATAAATATTGTTTCTCTAACATCACACGGTACTTATTTTTGTAACATATTTTTTTCTTAACGCAAAATAGTGTAACTAAGATCAGAGTGTATCTTGGACTAAAGGATTTTAACGACAGGAACAGGTCTTTCGTTCAAAAATTTGAAGTAAACAGCTCAGGTATTGTTGCTCATGAAGATTACAATCCAGAAACTATAGCCAATGACATTTGTCTCTTAAAGTTACCAAACAACGCATCGCTAAATAGTGAGTATAAAGTCATAATACCATAAAGAATAGTATTGCGCTTCGTCAAAGTTTATAAGCTTGGCAAATATTATCACCTAAAGCGAGACATTACCTGGCCAAGCACATAACATAAGTAGTTTGAACGAAAACTATTAAGGGCCCCATTTCACGAAATTACAAGTCTTGTTCACTACATGTTAAAAGTTTACTAATAATTGTAAGAAATTTGTTTCACTAATGTACAAGAGTAGAGTAGTAATTATTAGCGATTTGCATTCAATTTTATTAAAAAACACTAGTAGGTTACAATTTTTTTCTAAAATCTCTTAGAAAACAAGTATATATTTGTGTCAAACTCCAATCAAATTTAATTATCTCCCCCACAAATCTTACAGACTGTTGTACAAAACAACTTGTAACTACAAGTGTCAAAATTAAGCGCATAGATAAGAGAGAGTATATATAGATGGGTCACTAGAGCTCGATGCTAATTCTTGTGTACAACTAGCGCGATCTAGCGGTGTGCCCCCGAACTACACTCTTAAAAATTTTCCCGCTCTTTTTCAAACTGTTAATTTCATTTCTTCGTTTTTCAAAATTATAAAATAAGTTGATTTTGAACTTAATTCAATGAAAAGTAAAAGCAAGGATTATAGAAGTTATAATATTTATAATTTATAATATTTTGTTGAGAAATAATTACAAAATAACGAATAATAAAGAGTCAGAAAAGTAATTAACACTTTATATTTAAACATAGTACGTTTCACAAAAATTAAAACAAGTTTTAAAGGAAGAATTAAATGGCACTATAAATTAAACTTAGAAATTTAGGTAGAAAAAAGGAGCAATAAAAGTATGAAACAAAGCGAAAAATTGTACAAAACACATGCTGTCAATCCAAAATATAAACAATCGTCCAAAATACAACCAATAAAATTAAAAAAAAAACCCAGGTTTAAATATTTTCTTTTATAAAAACCTAATGTGATGCGGGTTAGTATGGCGACACTAGCACATTCTTACGGTGTGCCCCATGCAACCCATTGCTCTATACAGTTAGATACGAGTGCCACCCCCCTGATTAAGCGTTCCACGAATGTCATTACAATTTATTGTAACCTACAAGAGTTTTTGTAAACAATGTGTCAAAATATTATTAAAACCCAGTTTAATTCATATGAGTAAATTATTTCTAAAATGCGAGAAGTAATATTTAAAAAAAAATTTTTACAAACTCATATTGAGCACTAAATTACAAATAAATTAAAAAACTAAGTTTTAATTAATAAAATGAACTAGTAACTCAGTCTACCTAGGTTTGGACTTGGGTAGAAATTTTACAAGTAATTGTAATAGACAAGAAAATGTTGTTTATTAAATATAAAAATGCTACAAATCTACAAGTGTATCCTTGGTAACAAATGTAAATTTGTCATTACAAGTTTTTTTTTACAATTTTTGTAACTACAAGACTTGTACTGTTGTGAAACGGGTTCTGATCCTGCAGGTTTTAAAACTTTATAAAAGTATAATTACATAAAAATATCAGTCGCGAAGCCCAAGAATGTGCTGTTTAATTGGTTTTTAAAAGATGTAAGAAGTGCAATGGTCGCTAAAAGGTCTGAACTGCTTTATTTTGCAACACATTTGAACATTACAATTTATTTTAAAGTCAAATAAATGAACCTGTCAGAGAAATAAATTTACGGTTAACCTAGGAAGGTAAATTACATTGAAACGTATAAAAAACACAGCGGCTTTAATCATACAATTAATAGGGAAATTAAATTATTAAAAAAGTGCAACTGTTGCAGGTAATGTAAGTACAGTAGCTTTACCATCTTCACCAAATCAAGATCCAGCACAATACGATTTTCACAAAGCCACGATATCTGGCTTTGGACAAACAGAAGATGGTAAGTATAAGCGAAACGCTTTATTTTTCAGTTCCTTTCTCTCTTAAATAATTTAACTTCAAAGCAAACGCATTAGAGACGTTTCAGTTTTTTCTCAGCCTCATCCTCAGATTTCAGTTATGAAAAAAACTTTAATACAGTTTGAGTAATGTAATTTAGTTTGGTAAACCTCAAGCTAAGTATGCTAGATATTTCTTTAGTGTTTCAAACTTTTCCCCACACTAAATTTAAGTCTAGACCACTTTTGAGATGTGGTTCATGAGATGTCAATCATGAGCCAATTAAACCCATATTACGTTAAAGTTAGCAAGTACAAATAACTTTCGTCTGTACAAATTGTATCTTTGACAGAAAGTCAAACTAAAGATTATTTTGATTATTAACTCTTATATACTTTGGTACACATTTAAAATAAAAATTACCACTTTATATATTTTAGCAGAAACCATACATCCGTATCTTCAGTGGTCAAATGTCATAATGAAGCCGCATGTTTTCTGCAGATTGACATATATCTTCATAAACAAAGTAGAAACAAGCCATCTTTGCAGCGGAAAAATTCCTTGGACAGGACCTTGCCGCGTAAGTTACTATCAGCAATTATTACTAAAGTTTTAGCAGAGAAACTTCTTATAAGCATTTAATCACTAAGAAAACAGTCTATTATCAGTGCTCGACTCAAGGTCTGCGTAATACTAACTAAAATACTCAACCCGAAACTTCGGGAACCAGGTCGGAACTGATAAATACAATGTTAGACTAGAAAATAGTGTCACCATACAATTGTTAGAACAAACCAGATATAATTAATTAACTAACAAACGAATGATCAACAAATATCACTGTTACATACATTACTCATAAAAGGGCTATTATCCTATCAAAGGATATGCGTAATTAAGATGCATTCCAAGAGTAAATCAAGTATAATCGAATCCATTTAATCAAGTGCCTAGTTTTTTAAAACCAAAGATGCATCAGTGGTGTTTGTCTATAAGTATACTAAAACATTGACTGAATAAAAGGCTGGTAAATTAAAAGTATTTTACTAGAAGCACTTTCTAAGGGTACAATAATGATCTTTTTCATCATATATGACGTTTATTTTAATCGAGTTTTCTACAGTTTTTAGAAACATGCTTTGAAATGTTTTAGGTCTGTAACAATAAAATTCTAAAATATTTGAAGAGGACGACGACTTTGATTATTTGTTTACATTAAATTAGTTTAATATTCACTTGTTGATTTCAGGGCGACAGCGGTGGTCCCTTAGTAGTAAGGAATTCTTCGGGAGAACCAGTTGAAATCGGTTTGGTGTCGTGGGGTGTTGGAGGATGTGCCTCCTTAAATCCTGTTGTATATACCTATGTACCCTACTTTCTAGACTGGATCAAGGCCAATTTGTAAACAAATTAACAATCAAAACCAGGATAGCGAATTTGTAAAGAATAGCGATTCTTCACAAAGTCGAAAACTATACGGCAGAAAAAAATCAAGAGAAGATTAAAGATCTAATTAACCGATCTAATGAGATGGCAAGAGAAGAAAAGAAACTTCAAATTCAATAATAAGCCGAAATCAAAAAAAGATTCAAGTGGAAATTTAGCGACATAAATTTAGAATTAAGGAATCGTATTTTGCACTATTCTACTTTAAGATAAATAACAATTTAATGATTTAAAATCTGATCAAACTTTAAAATTCCTAATAAACGAGAGACAGAAAAGCAAAAAGACAATTAATAAAGCACATGTAAATAACTGGTATCTGATTGGTTGAATACATAATACAGTATACAAATAAAGTATATTATAATAAACGTAAGTAAGTAAGTAAATACATTATTATAAATAAAAGTAACAGAGTAAATTGGTACGAACCAATTTACTTTCTGTCTTTCTCTCATTTTTTTCCAATCGAAAATTATTTTACAAGTTCTTTACCAGTAAAATGTTCACTAATTACATGTTTCTTTGTATAATAACAACATTATAAAAACAATGCAAACAAAGGAGTTTAAATTAATTTTTCATATTTCCCAAAAGTCATAATTTCCAATATAGGAGGAGAAATTAATGAGTAGAGGTTATAATGTTGCAGGTTATTGAGTAAATTTCAGGATATTTTGTCTGGCAAACAATATTTTTTTAATTTGTCTGTAATACTAATTTCTATTTAATAGTAATCAAACATACAATATAATATTTAGTACTAAACGTTTGTGATAAAATGACTAATAAACATAATTTTAAAGAAAATATTGGCACAACTGATATTTTTGGCTAGTTTTAAATGTTTACTATCTGTTTATGATTCGTTAGATTTATTTCGTCATTTATTTAATTTTTTGTTGATTTATTTTGTTTAAATAAAGTTAAAAATCTAAAACATTTATTGTTTATTTAATTTAAAGTCTTTATCTTAATGGAATAATTTATAGTGTTCTCAATTATTTCTTTTACCGATTAAAATTTAACATAACATTTTAATAATAATAATAATAATCATTTGTACATTTTTTCTAACCTATGTAGATAAAATAGTATTTGCAGCAAAGGAAACATTGCTGACTCATACTAGCAATTATACCTGCGGACAATCGGCTACGCCTCTTCAGACAATTCGTAATTAATCTTACTCGACTTTGCTTTGTCGGTCAAATGGAGTAATTAGCAGCATAGTCAGGTAATTTCAATAGCCTGTACTCGCCTTCAGCTCAGGAGCTAATTTATAACTCGGAGCTATATCTGGACGTATTTTGACTGAACCATAGCCATGGAGGGAAGTAGTGAGGTCTGGGTATATGTGTGTTTCCCCTTCTCTTTGGACAGAACCCTTCTTCCCTAAGTAAATTCTTAGACTCCTACAATCCTAATAAACTTTAGCTTAATTATGTTCTGATATCCTTAATTAAAATTTTATAAGAAATACGGATATATAGTGTAAAAGGTATTGATATTAATATTAGAAATTAGGTAAGATTTATTACTCGTCAAATAATAGTTATATCTAAAAGGATGTAATAATAATAGTAATTCGCTAAAAGGATCAATGAATAACATACGATAATCAAAATTGTTGTTGTTATCTTCGATGAATATTATAAAAAAAATATAAGAAAGTATGATACTTATTATTACCTTAAAATTGTTGAATAATAAAATAACATAAAAATTGATAAAGGAATCAATAAAATAATATATTTTTAAACTATGAAAAAAATAATAAATTGAATAGATTATTAAATAACAAAGTGACATTAAAAAATAGTTATTTAATAAAAATATATATAATACGCCTATATTAAATAATTATGCGGCGTATTATTTATAATATTTTAAACGAAGGAAATAATAATATTTTTACAATAAGAATTATGACTGTTATTATATATAAATTTTATAGAAATCATTCTCGTAATTAATTAGTCTAATTTAGTAAACTAGCATAGGCTAAAAAATAAAGAGAAGAAAGGAAAAATATTGTAGTGATTTTCGTTGAAATTAGTGTGATTTATAGTAAGAAATATCAGTACAAGATATTGGGCTGAGTGCAAGATAGTACCGAGGAAGGACAAGGAATCGAATCATGCCTCCTCTAACTACAATATACCAGGGTGTCGGTGCGTGGAAAGATAAGAAGCCTTCCCTCCAAGGCAAGGGTTCAGTCAAAATCCGTCCAGCTATAGATCCGAGTTAATTTATGAAACTAGTTTAAAAAAATCAATTTTGCTGCCTAGTAGCATAATATACAATTTTTTACTAGAAAATAAACTCATATTATATAAGCAAGTTTACTGTTTTCCACAATTTTCTTTAATATCCTGAGCATGAGCGAAGTGAGTACGAAGTTTTGACCAAAAGCACCGAGGAACTTTGTTCCCAACATTTTCTTTAAAATTTAAGATTTTTTAAAAAAAAATTGGCTTGTCACGTTTTTCAGTTTTAAAATAAATCCATACCTTTTAATGGATGTTTATTGCACGTTTGAATATTGAACTAATTATTCAGATTACCCTTTATTCGTTTAATAGATTCACTATTACTACAATTTCTTTCTTAATTAATTGTCAGACTGATTCAACAATGAAAGCATGTAGCAATCACTTGCACGCTTATTCAATTAGCAAATCAAAGTTACAACTAATTGCATAAAAGATAATACTATTCCAACCATACAGCTATAAAATAAAATGCCAATAAAATACAAAAGATTAAATAAAAAATATCATTAATGAAAGAACAAGACAAAAAACTGATTTAGTGTACAGCAATTTCTACTGAGGAACTAAACAATTTTTTTTATTCGCTATGGTTTTCTCCAGTTTATTGATATATCTAACCCTAGTAAGTAAATTTTAATAATTTATTGTTAAATTAAACAAAACGAAAAATAAACGATGTGTTTAAACTTAGGTAGAATACTATGAATGTGGTCTGGAAATCAGACAAGATCTACTAAAGATGTAGTCGGATCTACAAGTAAATATAATGCACGTTCGATTTAGTAGCAGGGTCGATTTTACTTATTTAAAGAATGCTTATCAAATGGTTTATTTGTTAAACTATGTTATTGATTTATAAGAATTGCGGACTACATAAGCATTTTTGACGCTATGAGTTTATTTACCTTAAAGGTTTGAGGTAAATAAACACTTAAAACGCTATGAAATTATTAAATAAACACATAAGCTCTTATGAAGTTATTTACCTTGGATTTTAAAGGCAAAATATACTAATAAACCTAAATGGCTGATGGAACCTATGGATCGGATGAATTAATTGACAAGTCACTCGGCGGCGCATACATATACGATAGTTCATAGCCACGCCTTAACAATTTGACTCATTTAGCATTTCTTTAAACCATATTTTTCTGAAAATATACCTTAAGTAATGAAGGAAAAGCATAGTCTGCCTATCTAGAGTGGAGTCCTTCATATGAATGCTCTCGCTTAAAATATTAAAAAAACGCACAAATTCTAGTTTTCTTGCAATACGTGGTTCCCTGTAGGTCTTGTGCAAAAAATGAAGAGAACATTTTTAAAGCTTATAAAATTTCCAATAAAACGAGTGTTTTTCGTCAAAATCGGATAACTACAACTTGATTTATGACATTTGTTAAATGCAAAAAAAGTCAACATTTGTTTAAAGAAACTCGCTGACTTTGCATAAATTAACCATTTTTTGGTGCTTTTAAAAGAGCCAAAACTTTGGTTGTAGACATCCCATTTTGATGAATAAACACTGGTTTTATAAAACATGTTATCACCTTTAAAAATGTTCTCTTCATGTATTGCACACGACCCATAGGGAACCACTTATTTCAATAAAACTGAAATTTGTTCGAGTTTATAAAATTTTGAGCATGCGGAACCATATGAAGGGCACTCAGAACAGGCAGACTATGTTTTTCGTCACAATTTAACGTATATTTTTAGAAAAATTAGGTTTAAAGTAGTACAAAATGAGTCACATTTTTCAGGTCCGGTTCTTGGACTACGAGCCTTAACCATTGTTAACATCGACACCATCGCATCTAATTCCAGTAAAATCTTTTGATCGTTCGGAATATGTGTTGGAATCATAATTACATCAATTTTTACCACATATATACACAAATTTAGTTCGTACGGATTGCATAATATCAGTGGATGAGCAGATTCTTCCGAACAGATGCATGAACTGACTCTAATTTCCGTGAGTTCGAGTGTTATTATCCAAGTTCCATTCCAACAGAATAGAGGTATACCATATTTGTTTATTCAACAGAAGTAATGATCGAACAGTTCCGGTAAAAAAGCTGATCCTCATGAATCAGTCATAATAATACAGTAATACTCATTTGCAACACTAAGAAAATAGTAACATTAACTCTAAAAAGAGTTTTTTTAAATAACCTTTATTATTTATATTTTACATACATAATATGATTACAATTATTAATTTATAGGTGAGCCCTTCACTAAAGTGGAGGGTGAGGTTTATATTTAAGTAAAGATATAGTTTTTAGTCATATATTTATCTAGTAAATCGTTTTTCAGGGAAGCTTTTCCTCAGCATTTGAAAAAGTATTAAAAATAAAATCTGAGATACAGTCTGCAGGTGAGTATTCAAACATAATAACGCATTTCAAATCCGTTTTTACTTAACCTGATAAGTGTGCATGGATCGAGAAAATACTTTAAAATATGTTGAAGAGACTGTTTAATATAAACTGTAAAAAGTCTAGGAAATTAACTTCGGCAACTTCTTTAGTAGATCCCTTTAAATGTCTTACAAAAATTATCTTTCTGCAATTGTTATTTTGTAATAAGCCATTAATTTATGCATATAGTTTGAAATACGAAGTTTTGCAAAATATGAGTACTAACTAGTACATGAGTAAATAATACATAAATGATCAGTGAAATTGACTTATAAGCACACAGGGACAGATGCATGAACTGAAGTTCTATACCAATATCACAATTATATAAGTCAGAACAGAAGTCTTACACAAGTAGTAATTCCATTAAGGAAACGCAAAAATGTAATCATTTATAATTTCTTGGTAGACATCAACTCTAGGATATACAATGGATATCAAGCATCAGCGGGACAGTTCCCATACCAAGCGCTAATAACCATCAGAATGGCCAACGGAAATGTCAACGTCGGCGGAGGATCTCTAATTAGCAATAATGTCATTTTGACAGCAGCTCACTGCTGTGAGGGGTACGTCCTTATACATACATCCTTTCTAAACATGACGCTTAGAATTATAGCTTAGTTAACAAAAAATTAGTCCGCAAAATGTCTTCATTCTTAGAGAAAAAGATTGGGTAAGGGGTACCACGGAACTTATCCTCATCACATCGGATTCGCTACGCTCATCTTTTCTTCTTCTCAGGAAGTCTTAAAACACCTGAAACGGATAATTTCCGTGAGATCCCGGTTTCGGATTTTTCGCAAACAATACTTTCTCATTTGCTTCTTTGCTCATTTGCTACTTTCTCATTTCTCTTTCTCATTTGCCTACGGTATAAACAAGTAAAAGTAAAACACGCACTGCTTGTAAGTGGAGATATTTAAACTCCAGAAAAACAGCGGTAGTAGTAAGACATGCCTCAGAAAATACAAAATAACTCGGTATTAATTTGTTAAATATAGCCAATTTATTTATTTATTATTTATTTATTTATACATGCATATATGTATATTTCAATCCCGGTATTAATTTAAATTAATTTATTCTCGTTTATTTTCAAAATTATAAGTATTTTAAAACATTTAAATTTACAATAATCTATAAGAGGTTCTTTTTAAGATAAAAAAAATAAAATAAAAATTTTAGTATTTAATCATCAAAACTTAAATGAGAAATAATGATAAACAGAAGATTGCTACAAAAAATAAAAAGAAGAATACAATTAAAGAAAAAAACGAGTATAATGCATAATTATTTTTGAAAAATGCTAAAACTGAAACAAAATGAACATGCAAAAAAAAAAGAAGAAGAAAAAAATCAACATGTTATGCAAAAAAAACATGCGATGCATGTTTAGAAAAAAAGACCCATAGCAGGGCTACTGTTATGGTAAATTAAACAAAAACCCTTAATCCATTGTACAGTATAATAGCTATGGAAGTTTTCCTCGGACTGGTTATTGTTATTAAATATTTTTCTAATAAACCATTATAACCCATCTTAATCCAGAATGATTTTGTTATGTTGGTAATATAGTGCAACATCTATAAGAGTTTTCCTAGGACTGATTAGTCTTTACGAAGCTAATAGTAGTTATGTTCAAGTATTTGATGTACCCAGTTCCAACTTTGTTGTACACGATGAGTTTGATCCAATCAATTTCTATAATGACATCTGTTTAATAATATTACCTAAACCTGCATCAATTAATGGTAAGTTTATCACTGTTTTATTTTAATATTCCCACGTATAGCTTTCCCATTTAAAAGAAAAATAGAAAACCACTGTAGTAGTAAAAAACACTACTCCTTTTTTCCTGCTAAAAACATAAAGGGACCAGCTTTAATAAGAAAAATTTTCAAGATACCGATGAAGATATCAATTATCATATAAAAACTATTTTAAACTAGCTCTACGATGAAATCAACACTTAAGGCACATATCCATTCATGCCTATTTATTTTATTTTAATTGTTTGTAATATTAATAACAATTCCGCTAAAAATTAAAGGAAAGCTTTTACAGAAAATCCTAAAGAATGAGTTTATGAGGATAGGGTCTTTTGAAAGCGGGTAACTTAAATGAAGATATACATATATATATATATAATATATATATATATATATATATATATATATATATATATATATATATATATATATTATATATTATATATATATATATATATTTATATAAATGTAATGACCTGTTATATTTGTTCACCTCTACGATTATTTTAGGTTTAGTGGTGCATAAGGGTAGAAAGGTAATTAGGAAGGGGGTCCCCTACCTCTTTAGGCAGTAAATACAAAAATGGCCTTCGAGGGGCCACACTAAGGAACTAAGGAGACACGAAATGGTATTCTTAAAGCCGCGTAGACATTCTGTCACAAAAGAGTCTGGTTTCATCGTAATCGTGCCATTGACAGTGAGTAAGTAGCAAATAACTCAATCAGGACGTTATCACACACAACACACACACACATATATATATATAATATATATATATATATATATATATATATTATATATATATATATATATATATATATATATATATATATATATATTATATATTAACATATATATTCTTCATTAGTAAGTTATCCGCTTTCTAGATGATGTAGGATAACTTTCTAACGCTTTTTTGTATCTGACATTTGTACAAAATGGTACGTAAATCGACCGCATCAATGGGCAGAACTCTATTGTTTATGAAACGGGTATGGCAAAAAATTTACAAATTAACAAAACTGACAGAATGTGATCAGACTGACAGTAAATGCACATATATCACTATTCATGTTAGACACAAGAACAGAGATAAACTTTATTATTAGCATTAGTTCCAACTTTTTCGATTGACATAATCTCATGTAAACAAATCGCGTTTTTCGACTTATACGCTTATTTTGAAAATTCACTTTTATCGTGGCAGTAAGCTACTTATAAAACTACAACTACGATAAACTGCTGCAGCAAAACAACCATGTAGATGTGAAGCGGCCAACAGGCAGAAGGCCACTTGTTTTTAAAACGGCTGCCAAACCGTAAAGATATTTAAAAACACAAGGGTCAGGCAATAAATTAGTATTAAAATCTTTAATTAGAGCCTGGTTTTGTTCCAGCCAAGAAATGGTATCTTACTCTTAAGATTCATTTTCTGTCATACTTACATGTTGATATGTTACCAAGCAACTCGGGTAAAAGCAAGGATCTTGAATAAAGGGGATGACGCATTAAGGAACATTTCTGACCCCATGGAAGTTGTATGAGATAGAGAAATAGGAGCAAACTTAACTTCCGCATGGTTATAATGAAAACAGGCGCTAAACGCAGGTTGTGTAGCAAGATTGTCGAGTTTGCTTCTCAACTTTCATCTGTGCTTTTCGTGATTGTTACATTTGTGGTGCTAGTTAAGTCATTTGTGCTTATTTAATTTTAAATTTTGGACTTTTAGCCACTATAGTAGGGGGATCATTTAGGCGCGTTTATATCCTTAAGCAATAAACGACAATGGGAAACAATTCAGAGGTAAAATTGCCTCTAAAATTTAAGACCTGCGCTGTTATGAGAACCTGCGCTGAATTGAGATGGGGTCACTTGTTTGTATGGCATATGGACTTAGTGCGTCATTTCCTTTATTCAAGATCCTTGGGTAAAAGATAAACAATTTTTTGTTGATTAAGGTAACAAATAAAACCTAATATTGGAATAATTAAAACATCGTTTATTCATTCAGACAACCTTATAGCTGTAATTTTCTAATAAAGATATTAGTTGCAACTTCGATTGACACATATAATCTCATGCAAACAAATAACGTTTTTCGACTAATACGTTTTAAAAATCGCTTATATCGTGGCAGTAAGCCACTTATAAAACTAATATGACAAACTGCTGCAGCAGTACAACCATGTAGATGTTAATCATTAATTTCAATAGTATTTTTAATATTATAGATAGTCTTATTGTATTGATGTATGTTTCAGCTAATGTGTCACTAATAGATTTACCGAAAACACCAGATCAAAATCCAGGACAATACGATTACAAATCAGCGACCGTATCAGGCTTCGGACGAAGTAATGATGGTAAGTAGAGGTCTAGCATGACTAAAGTCTGCATATCTCGTTGGCTAGACTGAAAGTCCCCTTATCATGAGATTACGAAAGTTAAACCGCGTCGGCCGTGGTCAGTACTTGGGTGACCGCCTAATGCTGTATTCTCAATACAATAATTTAATACATTCGATAAGAAAAGAGAAGTAGTAGTAGTTTTTTCCCCAATAATTAGGCCCAATATGGGATTCCATATACATACCATTTTCAGGATTAGAACCCCTATATACATTAATCACTTTGAAACAAAGTACTTTTAGGGTTGAACTTTGTAGTGTCAAGTTTGACTCAAATCTGAAATAATCCAATTAATAAAAGTATATACTATTTTAATTTTATAAGACGAATTTCCATTAAATAAAAATGCCCAATGAAGCGAGTGCCGTGGCGAGAGTCTGACACTCTCGTGTCAGAGAGTGTCATAAAAAAATTTGTGTGTTTATAAAACCGTTTCAGATGTCCCTAATCACGAAAAAGTAGGTTTCTCAACTTTATTAAAAATAGGACGCTTATTGAAAACTAATCTTATATCTGAAAGTTAAAAACTACAAAATAATTCTGGCGTGGAGGTCCGGATGCCGTGCGAATTTGGTTTAAATTTTCAAAGGAAATACGTTGAAAGATTTAAAATGTTATCATTAACTAAGCTTACAATACTATTATAGTGGGAACTATAATTTTAAAGGGATGAGCATAGTGTTGTGTAACCGGTGTCATACATATGCGCATTTCCTTTAAAAACCCCGAGTAATCGAGTAAAAAGTCGTAAAACTAAAGCATAAATTTCACGGAAAATTCACCCGGCAAGCGGACCTATACACCAGAGTTTTACTTTTTCTCATTTATACCGTAGTTATATAGAAAAAAAGTATTATGTTGGCAAAAAAATCCGAAATGGGGATGTCACCAAAATGATTCGTTCGAGGTGTTTCAAGGCCTCCGGAGTGGTTTGTACAAAGTTGTCTGTCTGTATAATAATGTTGTTGTTAAATTCTCCTTTTTTTTTAATTTTTGTTAGAACAGAATAAATAATCATATAAATTTTAGTCAGACAGGCTATCAGTATTTAGACTTGGTTTCTTGTTATAGGGTGTTGATATTGTGAGTTTATGTGATGTATAAACACACAATGTGACACCTTGACTCCTCAATGTGGTATGATGGTGAAAGGATTCAATTTAATTGAAATTTGATACATAAGTACAGTTGTGTGAGTCTGTTATCACCGTAGCATCCAGTATATTTATGCTAGAGAGTTGAAACGTTTTACAAAAATCAGTCTATAGGTATAGCTGTGCTATCTATAAAATATTTCTTATGATGTCAATAACCCACAGTAATGACTCAGCAAAAATTTAGCAAAATCATAAAACGCGAACAAATTTTGCGATCGGATTTATGGTATGTATAAGACTAACATGTGCCAAGTTTAATACCATTATCAGTATTAGTTTCAACACCCAAATTTCGTTTCAATACGACAAGTACATCCATGATTTTGTTGGATTATAAAAGTTATGCAGCATTAAGCATGGTCAGTGCTTGGATGGGTAAACGCTAGAAATAAATTGATATATTCACTAACTAAGGATGAGCGAAGGATTTGTTTCAGTATAAATTCAATGACTTGTATATTCTGAGGACGAGCAAAGAAAGTCAGAAGTAGAGAGGATGAGCGAAGCGAATCCGATATGATAAGGAAAAGTTCCAAAGGCATTCTGTACCCGATTTTTTTTTTTAAATATTTTCATAGTCAATTTATATTAATAAATAAATTCAGCCATTAATTTTTAATAATTGTATGCTATCTAGAAGTACAGATTTCTGAATATTTGCTTTGGACAAAAGTCATGGTTCGTCCCAGATCATACTGCGATGCATGGTACAACTTCACTGAGTCTAACAAACTTAATCCGAGTCAAATTTGCAGTGGTAAAGTACCAAAGACAGGACCTTGCCAAGTAAGTTAAATTAAGTTATGTTCAAGAATATAGGGTTCAAAATATTGAAAGGTTAAAACTAATAATTTGTTATTCAATAGAAAATTAATATAAAAAAAAAATCAAAAATCGATTGCTTTTTGATTGATTTTAACTAGATCAATTATACGAAATTATTCCATTGCTTTTCTACTTAGAAAGCAAAGAGAGCGTCAATGTGGCCATAGAGACAGATGCGCAGAAGTCATGTCACTACAAATCGGCCAAATGGTTGAAGGCCTCTTGTTTTTAAAGATTTAATAATAATTTCATTTTTTTACTCAAACATTTAGCAAGAAAATCGTTAGCAAAAGCTCTGGATTCACCCTATAAAAATACTATCATGTTGCTCCATGCGGAAAGACCTCATCTAGTCACAGAAGTCAAGATGAATTGTGAAATACTTAGTGGAGGCCGTTCGAATACTCACTAGCATCAATATCTCGAATGTATATACCTTACCATACGTATTACGTCGTCAGGAATGTGACTCAGTCAACTTGATCAATATCTCAAGAGGTACTTAAATGGCTTTAACTTCCTTAATTTGTTTGATCAATGCAAAAAAATGTTACAGGGAGACAGCGGAAGTGCACTGACAGTGGCAGACTCTTCAGGAAAACCAACCCAAATTGGCTTAGTATCCTGGGGAATGGGCTGTGCCACGCAAAATCCAGTTGTTTATACATACGTAGCGTACTTCATAGAATGGATACATGAAAATATGGCATCAGTATAACCACAATTGAATATTTTATGTATTCAGAAACTATAAAAATTTTTAAGTGTAATTTAAAATATACTTGTTAATAAATAAACTTTAATAAATAAATAAAAAATATGCATATTATTTTATATTCCTTACATTGGCTCCTAAAAACAAAACATACTTAAATGTCGACGTTTCAGTATCTACAAATCGCAAAAATCAAACCAAAATTACTTCAAATTTTCTTCAGAAAAGCTCATGAGGTTTATCGGATGACGAAAGTGGAGGGGGCCTTTTTCCTTGAGGTTTTAAGAAATATCTGTGATGTATGTCAAACAATAACTTGATAAAAAATTACCAAAATATGAAGATATTAATATTACATGTCTTAGAATTTAATACAGTTTCCAAAATAAGCTATTCTTAGCTCATTTTTTTACTAAATTTTGCAGTTTGCAAAATTTATATATTTAGGTGAGAGTTACAAAAATATATAGTAAATTTTAACTCGTATGAGTCAAAATAGAACATACCTACTTTGTGCACGATATATAATATATATATATATATATATAATATATATATATATATATATATATATATATATATATATATATATATATATATATGTGTGTGTGTGTGTGTGTGTGTGTGTGTGTGTGTGTGTGTGTGTGTCTACTAAGTAGGTTATTTAAAAATACTTATTATTACATTATGATACTTATTAAAACATAATGATGATAAGCATAACAAGGTGAAATGTTAATCTTGAAGAACTCTGACAGACTATAACATCAAATTGTAATATTTAATTTATAAAACTACCAGGGACTAGAGTCAGTTAAAACGTAAGTTCTTTAAAAAGTTACTTTTATTATAAAAATGTTTCATATTTAGATTAGATCTTTTTATAGGGTAACTAACTTTCGCGTAGCAAATTGATTACAAGTAGCTAAGCCAGGTGAATTAAATTTAGTAAAAACTTAACATTTTTAGTGAAATGCACTAGTATAGCCTGCCCCCTATCAACCCTCTTGATCGAGCGATAAGACCAGTTCTTGTTACATAAAATTAAGTTACTCAGGCGTAGTCAGTATTTGGATAAGTAACCGCCCGATCCTTGACTAATAATCACAGGGGAGATAGGGAATCTGATGATACAGTGGGTTAGATTATTGCACAGCTAGGAGTGACGCATGATCAACTGTCAAGTCCAGAGATTTATTATTATTAGATAAGTCCATATCTAACTATTTATCAATTGTGAAATAAAATACGCCACCTTCAATAAGAATATGCAATAATAGTAAAGTTATTTGATCATTTTTTTATTTTTTTACGGAAACAGACCTTAGTAAATTAATTAAAGAGTGAAATTAAAAATCTGGCACAAAGGTCTGCAAACAGGGCCAGGTTTTTGCTAACATTTTTTTGTTTACCGACAATTTTAGGTCATCCGGTTATTAATCAGGGTTTGTCGCTAACTTACAGAAGTTGAATATACTCATGAATGGTTCAATTCGATCCAGTGTCCCAAAAACATGTAACAAATGTATAATTTGATTAACCCCAATACAAAAACCTAATTAGTATTGTGGTTAAAAAAGAAGAAAGTACATTAGGATTAACTCACACATTTCTATACTCCGCTGTTTTATCTGAAACAAAAAATTATAACCTAATAAATAACAAGCTGCTAAATTTAGAACTATAAGGGTGTCAGCTCCTATTAAAAATCAAATAATAACCAGTTTGACATTTTTAACAGTTTAACAGCTTTAATAATTAGCTAGATCGAAAAGAGTAACTAGCACGCTATAATTGGCAGATGCCAATATAGATCAATGTGAACACTTCGAAATTCAAATTTAAAGCCTTCATGGAGGCGAGTCTGTGAATCTCGACTAAATCTTGAGCCAGCCTCTATCCTCAAGTAAAACTTGGGCTGGATTCTCATCTCGACTTAACCTTGGGTAAGCCTCAATCCTCATGTAAAACTTGGGCTGGATTTTCATCTCGATTAAACCTTGGGCAAGCCTCAATCCTCAAGTAAAACTTGGGCTGGATTCTCATCTCGATTAAACCTTGGGCCAGCCTTATTTTGCGAGTAAAGCTTGGCCCCGGATCTATTCTTGAGTGAGGGCTAGTCTCTTCTCTTGACTAAAACCTGGGCTAAACCTCTTAGAAGTTGTTATACACTCTCGTACTAAAATTATAATAGTCACTAAACCAGCTTAAGTTCTACAATAGTTTTCAATAATTCTTAATTTTATCATAATTTCGTAAATCACTGTTTACATCTTCAGAAAAATTAAACTAAAAGAAAATTTGAATATTTGTATTTACTCTCATGGCGAATGCCACTAGTAGCAGATTAGTGAGTAGAAGAAGTATGCAAAACACACGTAGTACAGTTTTATAGGACTCTGAACAGGTCTAATCACTAAAAATGTCTTAGTTTTAGTAAAGAACCATACAGAACAATGCGTTAGCCACAGATGTAGTTTAAACTTGGAGCACATTGACTGTTATAAACTATGAGATATATCTGAGAATTGGTGTACTGTAGGTCTAATAAACATGGTCAATTATTCTACACCCAATTGAATAATCGCATGCTAAAAGCTGGGGTATAAAAAGTTCTTTGTACACTTAATTCAATGATTTGGAAATCAGCTTACTGCTGATTTCCTGAAAGAATATTACTTGTAAGAATGTAACTTAAATTTTTCGAACTTAAAATATTAATGTAAGAATGAAACCATCTTACTGATGGTCAAATGTTTGTTACTTTTGCAACAAACATAATATTACAAAAATTATTAGAAATAATTATTTCATTAATACGTTCATTTTTGTATAATAAAATTGATACCATAAAATTGCTTTTGGAATAAGGTTACCCAATTATTAATATGTTACAGGTTTATCCCAAGGACATACAAGTAAGAGACATGAAAACGAGTTTTAATATAGTTTTGGCTTTGCTTTTCGTAAGTATTTAGTTCATTCCGTAAATAATGGAAATAGCCGAGAATCAATAGATTAAAATCGATTATCAAATAATGCTAAATTCAAAAGTAGCATTACATTTTCCGGACCATGAAGGGGGCCAGGTGTAAATTCCCCGATCTGACTGGCCGACTTCTTGATCTACAGAGGAAAAAAGAGAAAAAAATGTCGAAAGGACGCAATACACGCTGGCCAATTATATTAGTCCAGGTTTAGCTTTAAGAGTTTTGATCATATTAATATTAATATGAGTTTTGTAAGCCTTAATATTAATTTTAAGGCTTACATTTTAACATCATCGGAGACAAGAAAATAGACAAATTTTACAAACTGATTCAAAATGTTAGATTTGGGAACCAATACATTTCTGCCTGAAAGAGATAAGAAAAACCTTATTTATCTGCAGAAGCTAAAATAGTTATTTACTTGACAAATATAAAATTATTAACCAAACTATAAATACAAGATTATTCAGTTAAATAAAACTACTTCTGAAGAAGACCTAATTTACGACCGAAAGCTCAAATTTGTGTTTTTATATTTATCTGGCCACTACCTCATAAAATAATCTTTTTATTTACTTACTAAGGGTAATCGTGGATATTTAAGTGAAGTTACAAGCAAAACATCCGTTTTATTGGTGATAAAACGGATTCAAAAAATTGTTTGTGTAAAAAAAAAATAAGTGTGTCAGGAACGAACTTGCAACCTTTAAATTAAGAGTTGAAGGGTCAACCAACTTATCCAAAGTGGAAATGCGAAGCAATAGTTAAAAAGTTGTCATGATAATTAGTGTACCAACCGTGCGACAATTAAAATTATATTAAAAGTTTGTTGACACCGTTTTACCGCATAAAATTCAAATTATCCAATTATGTGATATATTGATAAAATATAGAGCTAATATTCTTATAAAGAACTAAATCAATTAAAAACTAGGCAGCCAAGTATGATCACAGATCTTTAATGCATTCGCTGAAAGTATAACCTAAATTATTTGATTAAATGTTTATCTACCGTATAAAAATCGTCTTAAAAGCTTTAATTAACCTAAGGGTACAACAACCAAAATATTTTATCGGTCGAGCGTAGCGAGGCCGAAAAATAATACCTTATTAAGCTTTGTTTAAATAATACTTTCTAAGGACGAAGTTGTAAGGAAAATTACCGATGAACCCTGTTCCTGTTTTTTTTTTTTGCTATGAGGAAGAGTAATGATTTTATATATATTTTCAAGATAATCTTCGGAACAGGTCGGAGCAATGATTTGTTCAATGAAATCAAGCTAACTTCAGGTAAGAATGAAAATAACTTTACTGCTATTCTCAATGTAACTTGTTAATGTCACATTTTCACTGTAGATTATTATTTATGGTACAGAAGTTAAATAATTGATTATTATTCACAGTATAGGATTTTCACAATTGGTTATTATTCAAGGTATGGGAGTTTCAAAATTACTATTATTTGAGGTATAGGAATTTTAAAAACATTTCTTCACCAGCTATAAAGGATATCTACCCGTTACATAGAAACATTTAAATATTAGCTGATTAAATTTTAAAGGAACAAACTAACGTGCAAGTCCAAACAAACTTTTTAGCTGATATACCTCATCATATTATGGATTATTTCCAATTTCTATTCTCAATTTTCCCTGACTTCTATTTAATAACATTATAGATTTCGATGCTAGAATTTGGAACGGTAGAAACGCAGAGTCAGGACAGTTTCCTTATCAAGCTCTACTCCAAATGACGACAGTGGACAAGAAAGTTGGCACTTGTGGAGGGTCTTTAATAACACCTTTCTTCGTTTTAACAGCAGCACATTGCTGTCAGGGGTAAGCACGTTAGCAATAATACCAGACTTAAATTCTAGGTTAATCAATGAAGACTTCAGTCCTATAGAAATTTTATTATTTCTATAAGGCGCGGTCGAATATCCACGGCCTTCTAAAACATTGGATCACCAACAAACTTTTTTTATAACTTTTTTTTCCAAAATTTTCAGTAATTAGCCGGATTTGTGATAAATAAAGCCTATTTCCGTAATCTCCACGCTCTTTTGGTTAATCTCAAAGAGTATTTACATTCACTCAACGATTTATTTTTAATCTAACTTGGTACATACATAACTACTGTTAGACGTCAATGTTATCTACCTGATTTGTGTTATATTTTGAATGTGTTAATAAAAATTAGCACAAATTGTTATTATTTGCAGTCAACAACACCACAACAAAGAGGTAATTCGTATGTACGTATATACGTACGTTCGTATATACGTATGTACGTACGTTCGTAAATACGTACATGCGTACATACTACGGAAATAGGCTTCATTTATCACAAATCCGGCTAATTACTGAAAATTTTGGAAAAAAAAGTTATAAAAAAAGTTTGTTGGTGATCCAATGTTCTAGAAGGCCGTAGATATTCGACCGCGCCTTATAGAAATAATAAAATTTCTATAGGACTGAAGTCTTCATTAATTAACCTAGAATTTAATTCTTAACAGTCCAATAACTATTTTGTTAATAATACCAGACTTTAATCGCTAAAACATTACTAGCGATATATCGTTCTTTACAGTCTAAAAATACATACATAGTTCAAAGCACAAGTTCATAGTAGAAACAGTGGCGCGGTGAAACAATTTATACATTTTAGAGGTCACTAATCCAGAATATATTACAGGTAGTTAAGGACAAGTAATTTATTCTGTAGTAATGAATTAATGAATATTTCTGTTCTCTAGGGGTGTATGAATATAAATAAATAAATATAATATATATAAATATAAATAAATAAATAAATAAATAATATATATATATATATATATATATAATATATATATATATATATATATATATATATATATATATATATATATATATATATATATATAGAATATATATATATAAATATATTCTTCATTAAGTTATCCGCTTTTACAGATGATGCATGATAAGTTTTGCAAAACGCATTACTTCGTGGTAGGGGATTTTTAAAAAACGGATTATAGACAACTTCCTGGCGTCCCCCCCCCCCTACCACGCGAGCCATCACATTAGCAAAATTTTTTAAAGTAATTTGCTAAAACGAATTCTTTTCTGTACTCCAATATAAATTTTGTGAATACAAATTAGAAGCGAGTTTGGAGTTGAGAAGAGCCCGGTGTTTGGAATTAGCTTAAAGTGCGATAAGGTGGAGAAGATATCCCCAAAAAGTAACCTGCTCCCAATGTTTCGGTTAAAATACACTCAATGTATTGAGATTTAATAATTTTTACTTTATACCATAGGTAAATAGAAAAAAAAATTGTGTTTCTAAAAAAAACCGAAACCGGAATGAGCCCGGAATTATCCGTTTCAGGTATTTTTAGGACCTCCTGTGTGGTTTCCACAAAGGGGTCTGCCTTTATTTTGGTGTGTATCAGATTATCCCCCCTATGTATAGTCTCTTAGTGAAACATTGCACCAAAATCAGTCTATAAGTGCAGTTGTGCTGACAGTAAAATATTTTTTATGACATCATCAACCCGCAATATTGACACCTCCTGAGTAGTTTACAACAAGTTGTCTGGCTGTATGTGAGAGTGTGAATGATCATTGTAGCTTCCAGTGTATTTATGCTGAAGAGTTGAAACTTCGTACAAAAATCAGTGCGTTTAGTAGTGTTATGTAAAAAATATATTTTATAATGTCATTAACCCACAATAATAACTCTGCAAAAATTTCAAAAAAATACAGAAACGTGGAAAAATGCTATCAATTTGAGATTTGGCACGCATGTAGCCATGTTAACACAAGTGCCATGTTTCATCTAATTATCAGCCTTAGTTCATTTGTTATTAAATTACATGAGTAGGTTTTTTTAATTGTAAAAATCGGAAAAAACATTAATTGGGGAATACCTTAACGTAATAAATACGACAAATATGTCTATGATTTTTGTTGGTTCATAAAAGTTAAGCACTACGAGCGTGGTCAGTGCCTGGATGGGTGACCACTGGGAATGAAACGCTTATAATTACTATCAAAGTAACAAAGCGAGTTTGAAGAGGTATTGTATGAATTTTACAACTTGTATATTTTGAAGACGAGCGAAGCGAGTCCGAAGAAAAAAGATGAGCGTAGCGAATCCGATGTGATAAGGAAAAGTTCTGAGGTATCCCGTACCCAATTTGTTTTTTTTTATTTTATCTCATTAGTTGTTACTACTCTTATCATCTATATGTTTATTCATTATGTTTTGTCATTTTCTTATCTTAAGTGAAATAAAAAAGTTTGCAAAAACACGCAATTTATTCTTTAAAAACGAATACATCTGCCATCTAGTGGTATATTTATGAAATTAATGCTAATTGTAATGCGGGATTAAAATGCAGTATACTTCTTCTAAAAATCAGTCTCTGTCTAAACTCTGACGCGCAAGCCCATATCGAAATTTTTAAATCATGGGCGAGAAACATGATTGAGACATTGCCGATTATTTAACCGAAATGCGCGGTTAATAAAACCAGAGTTAATTCGTTTCTATTCGTTTTCTATAGTTTCGCGTTACAAAATAAATGACTGGCTTAGAAATTTTAAAACCAAGACAGCGATCAAAGTGAGTTTAAATTTTTATTTTACTATGTTTTTCATTACACTTGTATGGTCAATTTTTCTTGTTTATTGTATATTATATAATCTGTATTTATAGCTGCCAGCCTATAGTTTATTATATAGTAGTAAACTAATGTATATTAGTATATTATAATATACAAAACTACATGTAAAATAACTCATTTTGCATCTGAAATAATTATAACAAGGGATGCTTCATATTGAAATAAAGAATATGCTATTAAGTTTAAATTATTAAAATATCTCAACATACTTGATAAAGATTTAAGAAAAATATATCACTTATATAATACAGTCATTATATTATTGTTAGACATATTTATTTTCATGTTACAAATAATGAATCATATACCGTTGATAAAGTCTTTAGAAACTACTAGTTTTTCATATCAGAAGCAATATTTAGGAGATCAAATTAAAATATTGCAAATTTGACAATATGTCCTTGCTTTATCAAACAAACCCTACCCTCATTTCAAATTTAAAGTCTCTACGATTATTAGAAGTGCCTTGGAATTATGATGAGTGAGTGAGTGAGTCAGTCAGTCAGGGTCGAAATTCGTAATTTTCAAAGCAAAATTTCTCGTTTTCTATAATAGATAAAGAATTGTAATTTCAAAAGTAATATTGTTCCGAAATGACCTTTGCGTAAGCCAAATTGTAAGATTCTAGGATAACCAGGTCAAAAGATATAAGGGTGTAGAAATTGCTCCGAATTGCTTCGAGAAAAGGCTGTTCGTCAGTGCCAGCCTTGGATATGCTTATAAAGCAAGACTTGGCTGGGGCACTGCCGTGCCCCCAGATATATATATATATATATATATATTATATATATATATATATATATATATATATATATTATATATATATATATATATATATATATATTATTTTTTTTGTTTTTAGATCTCAGTAAAAGAATACTGTCAAAAAAAATTGACGGGCAAAGCCAAGTCAAAAATCTTTTATTTTATTTATTTTCCTTCTTAAGTCACTAGGTCAGTCGATAGATGACGAGGCAAGTATTGATGATGGCCGCTTTCTGTAAAGTTTTGTATATGAAAGGGCTTATATCTAATTAATATGCAAACTGTCATGAAGTGTATTACGTATAACTCCTGTAGCTGATAAAATAATTGGTACCACAAATACTTTTCCATTGCCGCTGTACTTCAATAGCAAGCTCTGAATATTTGCTAATTCTCTCAGTGTAAGTACTTAGTAAGTTATGAGTATTAGGTACAGCTATATCAATGAGATAGGTGGTTTTATTATTTTTGTCAACTAAGGTGATATCTGGTCTATTGAAATGAATTGTTTTATCTGTTAAATTATGTTGTTATTATTACTTTTCTTGGTATTAGTTAAATAACTAGTAAAAGGTGACAGTGGAGAGGAAATTTATCCTATTCCACTGACAGGAATTTACGCACTATATGGCAGGTTTGGAGAACTGTTGCACGTTGTAATGGTATAAGCAAACCTTTGGGTAGACCTAATAATTCCTGGCTATTTGTTAAATTTTTAGTTATTACTCCCTCTGATGATAAAACTATTGCTGCGACTTTCAATTTTTTTTTATTATTATTATTAAATAATTTTTTTGCAGTAGCAATAAATATATTGCTATTTACTGCATTATATAAATCATAGTATAATTTATGAATCATAGTAATGATTCATAAATTTTAATTTAATAGGCTAGAATCTTTGTCTTCGCTTCATGAAACTTGATCAATTGATGGTTTTATAACGATCAATTTTGTTTTGATGACTCAGTAAAAGGTGTTAACGCATTTTAAAACATTTTATCGTCCGAGAAGCCCATCTAGACCATAAGTCTGATTTTTGTACTAAGCTTCAACACTCTAGCATGATTAAAACTACTCAGAACGTGATAAAAGTGCGATAAACGGATGATTATGGTAAAACCTCGGTTTCGGATTTTTAAGGAGAACACAATACTTTTTCTTTATTTCTATGGTACTGGGTGAGAAAAGTAAAAATATATATTAAAAACCAGATTTCAAGACATGAAACCAAGATTATAGAAGCTCAATAGCACGGGTGTCAATCAGACGTGACACTCTTGGAGCCGTGATGACAAGATTTTAAATTCGTGACCTTAATCCCTCTTTTAAAGAAACTAATAATGTTCATTTTATTTTCGATACTTGAATCTGGCTACACCTTGATTGCAACGAGTTTTCAGGTTTAACTACACAACAGTTTACTTGGGTTTAATAAATAACACTGAAATAAATGAATCCTACGTTCAGAAATTTGAAGTGATGAACAGTAGTTTCATCATCCATGAAGACTACGATGATAGCTCCATCACCAACGACATCTGTCTTTTAAAGCTACCAACTGAAGCTGTTATCAATAGTAAGTAATAAATAAAAAAATATCTTTATTTGTTTTTAAGCTTTTTTAAGCTTAGATTAAGATACCTCTTATAGTAATTTTAATTACATCATAACCACTGGTACGAATTTGAGCCGCTGATAACTTTTGCTAAGGAAAAGTAAGGTGTAAGTTAGTATTTAAATAGTTAGAGTCGTCATGGTTGATGCTGTTAAGTACCCTGTATAAGTCGCTGTAAGTAGATTGCTGTATTCTTTCTAAGTATGTCTGTTTAAGTTTCTGGGAGTATAAGTTAGTAATGTCATTAATCGTTTTGTTCTCAAAGGTTGATAATAAAAATAAAGTCTGTATCAAGATTTTCAGATTTAAGAATCTGCTTTACTTGGCTTATCCAATTATACCTTATTATTATCTTAAACCTAATTATTATACTTATCCATTATTATCTTAATAATGATGTCATTATTAGAAACAGTAATCAATAGTAAGTAATAATACCTATATTGCAGATTACAAATAATACACAGTATAAACCGTAATAAGTTTGCCCCGAGAAAGCCAAGTGAATCAGCCAAATTCACAAATACGACCTCACAATCCTAATTTTATATAAAAAATAGCATTTAGTTCAATCTCTATTCTAAGCAATCTAATAGTACGGCTACTCAATTGGGGCATTAATTTATTTCCCCAACAATAAGATTATAGATAAATTTACAATGTATTTCATACTCTTCGAATAATAATTCAAAGATAATTTTCTGCAATTTTATAGTCAAATTCTCAGGCTTGTTGTCAGTGCTTAGCACAGTAAATTCTAACGCAGCACATAATAAAATTAAGATAAAGACTAAGTTGGTAGCGTAATGTGCCACTATGGAAAAACGCTAACTTTTGAAGAAATATCCATAAGATACAAGTAGATTTTAAATAGTAGTGCTGGTCACTACTAAGGCCCTGTGTACTAATCTAAACAAACGTAAAAGTCTAATAACAGATTTCTAATAACAGATTTTCTTTATTCCTTTTGTTAATATTATGTTTTCTTTGTTTCATAGAAAATGTAAGCACAGTATCTCTTCCAGCGACAAATGATAAAAAGCCTTCGCAATATGATTCTAGATCAGCCACTATTTCAGGATGGGGACAAGTAAAAGACGGTACTTATAACTAAACTATTTATGCGTAAATTGTTCCGTTATAAGTCAGTAGCGGACAAGGACAAAAAGACCTGAAAAAGGCCCATCAAAAACCCACTATATTATATATATATATATATATATATATATATATATATATATATATATATATATATATATATATATATGATTGTAATGACCTCTTGTTATATGTTGTTACCGGCAGTGAGTACATAGGTGGCCTCCGAGGGGCCACAGCGAACTAAGCAGACACGAAATTATATTCTTAAAGCCGTAGACATTCTGTCACAAAAGAGTCTGGTTTCATCGTAATCGTGCCATTGACAGTGCGTAATTAGCAAATAACTCAATCAGGACGTAATCACACATATGTACTTATAGAAGGTAATCACCCATACTTATATAGTTTCTCAAATTCGTTTCTCAAATAGAAACGAAACTTACCATACGGCGGGTTGTAGGGATATATTACGGACCACATTATTTGTGTACAATTTATGACTACATCAACCCAATTTTATATAATGTTTTGAAAATATTTTTTTTGAAACTTGAAATGGCTTTAGAATAAATAGTGATTTTGATGGTAGTTGATAAGCAAATCCGATTAGGACCAATTTCAACCCATTCGGACCATTTGAGGAGACGCTAACAGCATATTTATAAACTTTTTAGGCATGTACGAGTATACATCTATATGGTCCTTTCAGATGCTGATAATTTGCTAAATGTAACAATAAATCGTAATAAAACAACAGATAAACGAAAAAAAACAATATGGCCACAGGGAGGCCCCAGAACCGATAAAAGCCTCTGGGCACAGGGTCTACGGCCCCTGAGTCTCAGTGGCCGTAGCAGGGTCTTCGCGTCGTGCTTACGGGCAAAAGGCCTGTACTTTTAAATTTATTATAAGTGATTTTATTTATCAAACCAACAATATATCATTTCAATCTAAATTATCCGTTTTAGGTATTTTATGGTCTCCTGAGTGGTTTTCACAAAGTTGTCTATCTGTACGTGTGTCTGTTATTATCGTAACTTCCAGTGTATTAATTCTAAAAAGTTAAAACTTTGTACAGCAATAAATATATAGGTGTAGTTGTGCTCTCCGGAAAATATTTTTATGACATTATTAACCGCAGTAATGACTCAGCAAATTAATTTTTATTCAATGACTCGTGTACGCTTTTTTTAAAAAAGTCAGAAAATAATCTAATTGAGTACAAGTGTATACCTCTAAGTAATAAATAAGTACATTAAAATTTGTTTGTATGCGACAAGTAAACCTAAATTTTTTGTTGGATCACAAAAGTTAAGCAGCATCGAACATTGTCAGTTCCTAGATGGGTGACCGTGGGGAATGAAAATAATGTGTTTATTATTTGAGGACAAGCGAAGCGAGTCCGAAGACGTGTTAGATAATTTTTATACTTTGAGGACGAGCCAAGCGAGTCGGAAGTAGGGATGATGAGCGTAGCGAATCCGTTGTGAAGAGAAATAAGTTCCTAGGTACCCTGTAACCGATTTTTTCTATTCTTTCGCAAAATCCGGTGTTAAATAGGACACCCGAAGTTAACAAAAACACCAAAAACAGTTATTTTTACACAAATAAATGTCTTAAATTTCATTACAATTTAAGAAAAGGGAGACTTTAGGTCTTATAAATATATAATTAATAAATATAATTTTTGTAAATAAATAAAATAAATAAATATAATAAACAATAACTCACACAAAAAGTTTAAGTGATATCGAATTTTGAGTACCAGTTCTTTACGTTTTACGTCGATCAGACGATATGATGTAAATCGTTATACAAATCTACACCCACACCAACACACAGTTATGACGTATTTAAAATTCTATAACTTATAAATCTTTGAAATTTTAATGGTGTACAAAAGTGGAATAGAATAACAAGTGATCTTACTCGTCTATTTCAGGCTTGCGATATATCGAAAAATGTCAAACGAAGAAAAGTTTGGCCGCCAGGGCTGCTTAAGCGACTGTCGTAATCGGGTGAGGTTATGAAAATGTCTTGTGGCCTGTCATGATGAAGTTTAAGATGTTTTTCTTATTCCTTGTTTACCTGTTTTTAATTATCGCGTGTAATATTATTTACTAAATTACACCTCACATTTTTTTACAAAATACTTCGACATCCTGTCATTTTACAGTCGGTCAGCCATTGTTTTTATAAATATCGGAAAAAATCGAATAATCGTTTTTGGAAATTCGCACAAGTATTTTAAGGGAGCGGGATCACTTATTATTCTATTACACTATATGGTGGACACAATACTTTTTCGATATATCTACGATATACTAGGAAAGGAAGGAAGATTAAGTAGAAAAGGAAAAGTAAAGATTAAAATCTACTGAATCATATTTTACGTATTAATTACCTTCAACATGATGTGTTTCAAATGATTAGGAAGTCACTTGATTGAATTTAAGTAAAGATAAATAATATTAAAGATTAAAACAAATATTCATGAACAAAAACTATGAAAAACATGTTAAAACAAAATGAAACTACGTAAACAAGAGAAAAATATCAGTGTGGCACCTTATGAATAAATAAATATTTAACTATTTTTTTAAAAATCTAAAAACAGATTAGTAATTCTATTTACACTTTGCACAAAAATAATAATCTATTTTTTTCTCTAAATAATTCATTGACAAAGATAAGTGAAAAGTATAATTTTAAAATTTTAAATGATAATTCATACAACAAGGTAGTAAAGTAAAATTATGGTGATGCGGCAAGATAAATTCAAACATAAATTTAAGTTAATTAGTTTAAAATGCTAGTCTTTTTGAAATTTTTGGAATAAAAGAAGTCAGTCTAATTGAATTACTATGCCAATTCAATTAGAGGGTTTTTTAATAAAACAAAATTTTCTGTTCCATATTAGGTAATAGTCCGGCAGTGACGTCATAGCATGAATCTGCATACAGAACTTACATTACAATAAATATTTTATTTATTGTAACAAATAACAAATAACAAATAAATATTTTGAAAGTAAAATTTTAAAATCAATTATATTAATTTTAAAATAATTTTAGAAGCTATTATTCCGGTTGCATTTATCGGTTATTAACACGTAAAAATATTAATTTAGACATGATAGAAATGAAATAACTAATTGTTTATAGTTTACTTAGCGAATATAGTTTTGCAAAATTACGTATCAATTATTGTCACCTAGCGTTGGTCAGCTCCCGTAGCGGTGTTGTTAATGTAGCCACGTCATGACTTGAAGGGTGAGGGTTCAAATCCCAATCTAGGCGAATTATTTTTTAAGTATTTTTTATCTCTTAAATGTCAGCAACTATTTTTTGCAAATTACGAACTATTTATTTTTTCACGTATTATCTCATCTTGAAATGATTGCCAGTTATTGATGTCAAAAACGTTATTTTCCCAATAGCACAACAAAACCTTCGCTTTGATTTTTGTACCAAGTTTCAACTGTCTAGCATAAAATACACCGGGAGCTATGATGAAAAGACACAATCACACATACAGTCTACTCAGGTAAATCTAGCCTTCACATTTTGAGAGCTAGCACAAAACTTTTTCTATGTATTACCAACAGAAAGTAATATATATATATATATATATATATATATATATATATATATATATATATATATATATATATTCCTTTTCTGTTTCGGCCACACGAAGGATCCCCTGCACCGAAAACGCCAGCAGGCGAGGCTGCGGAAAGGCCAACAGGCCGAAGGACTTGAAATGCTTGAATTGTTAAATAGATTGTAAATAAGAATATTTATTTACACTAAGGCAACGCATTTTCATGACATTTTAACCCTCTCATATTAAAACCCTAAAAATCATGTTGCAGGAGGAAGAGTCCATCCAATGCTACAATGGTCGACAGTATCAATAAAACCGCATTGGTTGTGCCGATTAATTTATATTTTTATCAACCCAGTTTATGATTATGAAGTATGTAGCAGCAAGGTGCCATACACGGGGCCCTGTCGGGTGCGTACAATATTGCCACATAATACAAAAGCATTAAAACTTTTTTTAAAAAATCTGGAATGGGGCACCTTAGAACTTTTCGGGTTTGCAAATCTCATTCCCTTTATTTGGGACCTGATTCAGTATTCCTCAGACCAATGACATCCTATTTATTTCCATCCGGGTATCGACCTCACTCGATGATGCTTAACACCACTTTTTATGCATTTTTAAATATTTGGTTTCTACAACTATATTTAAAGAATGATTTTTGTACCATGTTTTAACTCTCTTACATAAACACACAAGATACGATGATAACAGACACACGTACCAACAGACAACTTTTGAAAAACTACTCCTAATACAAGAGGTCTTAAAAACACCTGAAACGGATCGTTAAGGTGAATCCCTGTTTCGGATATTTAGTTCAACAACAATACTTTCCCTATAAATCGAAGGTTATCGGCTAATTAGTTAAATTATTAAAAAAATTATTTATTTTAAATAATTTAATTTTTTTAAATAATTAATAGTAATTATTACTAATTAACCTATTTAAAAAAATGGTTAATATAGAAATAAGGATCAGGATTAGAAAATATTGGAATTAGAAATCATGCATGTAGGTGAATATTTTCATTTTTACTTTTTTCTTTATTTACACCATAGATAGGAAAAATATTGTGTATGCAAGAATCTGAAACCAGGATTTCTCCTGACTTATCTGTTTCAGGTGATTTTGAGACACTCTGATTAGTTTTTATAAAATCGATTGTCTGTATGAGAGCGTGCATGTTCGAATCTGTCAACATCATTGGTTTTCTATTGGTTTATGTTAGAAAGTTGAAACTTGATCAAACTTGATTGGTTTGAAAATTAATCATTACTTGTACAGTAATGCAGAACATATTTCAATGACGTCATTATCTACATTATATATATATATATATATATATATATATATATATATATATATATATATATATATATATATTATATATATTATGACGAAAATTTATAAAATTTATTTATAAAATGCGATTAAATGTTTAGATCGATTTGAAATTTAGCTTATATGTTGTCATATATAAGACCAAAAAATGTGTCAAGTTTCATTTCATTATCAGCATTAATTTAATTTTATTAAGTAACATGAAAAAAATGTATTTAAATTTTGTAATTGTTAAATATCGAAAAATAATCGAACAAGTTTGCAAATTTTTCAAATTTTGTTGTTTTTGTTTGAAATTTTTTCAAACAAGCTTGAAAAAAATTTTTAAACAAGTTGAAATTCGGTAAAGATGAATCCCATTAAGTAATAAATAATTACGCTAAGTTTTATTTTAATACGGCGTGTATATACGGTTTTTGTGGGATCAAAAATGTTAAGCAGCATCGAGCAAGACCAGTGCCTGGATGGGTGACCGCTTTGAATAAAACTAATGTTTTTACTGTCTGAGGAAGATCGAAGCATATTCTGAGGATGAGCGTAGCGAGTTTGAAGTGGGAAGGATGAACGCAGCGTATCCGATATAGTGAGTAAAAGTTTGGAGGTATCCCATTCCATATACGATTTTTATGAATTTGTTTTATGAAGAAACATTAAAGGCTGACCAAGAAAAATGGGTACTTTTATAGAAAAGGGACCCCCTCTAATCATACCATAAATTCTATCTTAACAAACTTGGATTAGAGAATTTAAGGTAAAATACCTTTGTATTGCTTCCTTTAACAATCTTAAGAGGAAGAATTCACTCAAAACTCACTAGAAATCATATTTTTAATTTTGATAGTCCAAGAACAGTATAATAAAAAATAAATTATTGTGGCAACGTTTCGGCCAACCTGGCCATAATCATGCCTATAACTCCCTAGAATTGTAAAGCAGTTATCATTCACAACTAGTTTTTAGTAATAAATCTTGATTTTTGATTGGGTAATTAATTGAGTTTTGATTGGGTGCCCCTTTTCCATAATATCATCCTATGGGAACTTCTATAGAATAAGGACCACCAAAAGGGGGTCCCTTTTCTAAAAAAGTGCCGAAAAATTAAAGTACTGTTTTATTGTCTTGAAGACACAGTTTCTGTAAATATGATAAATGTAAAGTTGTTCATTTTACACGCACTCCTGCTCTACACTCAATTGTCTTAGTCTTCACATACCTCTAACCATAAAGTAAAGCAACAGATCTCGTTTTGTCCCAATAGCAAATAGATAAAATAACTTCCTTGCTAAATAGGAAGCTCCATTTAAGATCAAATTAGTAAGAAATCTTAAACAAGGTATTATTTATTGATGCTCTACTTTTAATAAACTCAGCGGGTAATCGAGATTTTTCTTAACCAAAACTAAACAATTTACATAATTCAAGAAAGAGTCATTAGATTCATGGCTTTCTATTTGGGGTTGTATGCATTTGTGTAATGTACTTTCACTTCATGTTTTTAGTACAACATTTTTACAGGGTGACAGTGGAGGTCCTCTAACCGTATACGACCCGGATTCGGAGAAACAAGTGGAGATAGGCTTGGTATCCTGGGGAGCTGGAAAGTGTTCGTCTATAGTATTTCCTATCGTATTTACTTACGTTCCTTATTATTTGGACTGGATAGCAAATCATACAAACAACAGCTCTTTATAATATACGCGCAGCCGATTAGGAGTAAGGAAAATATCGACATTCAAATCGCTTTTAAAAGTCGTTTTGAGCCATTGTAAGTCACTTGCGCAAATTTTACCAATCAAAAGAATGATTACTTAGCGGTAATAATACTAGTCTAGCTGTACAACACACTAAATATTATCAGAAAGTATTATTTATTGTTTCTATAGTGCTCTATATATTATTACTAAGTATATTTATAGTGTGTAAAGTGCTACACATTATCACAATGTATTATTTATTGTTTCTATAGTGTTCTATATATTATTACTAAGTAGTATTTATAGTGTGTAAAGTGCTCTACACATTATCACAATGTATTATTTATTGTTTCTATAGTGTTCTATATATTATTACTAAGTAGTATTTATAGTGTGTAAAGTGCTCTACACATTATCACAATGTATTATTTTTTGTTTCTATAGTGTTCTATATATATTACTAAGTAGTATTTATAGTGTGTAAAGTGCTCTACACATTATCACAATGTATTATTTATTGTTTCTATAGTGCTCTATATATTATTACTAAGTAGTATTTATAGTGTGTAAAGTGCTCTACACATTATCACAATGTATTATTTATTGTTTCTATAGTGTTCTATATATTATTACTAAGTAGTATTTATAGTGTGTAAAGTGCTCTACACATTATCACAATGTATTATTTATTGTTTCTATAGTGTTCTATATATTATTACTAAGAAGTATTTATAATGTGTAAAGTGCTCTTTACAATATCACAATGTATTATTTATTGTTTCTATAGTGCTCTATATATTATTACTAAGTAGTATTTATAGTGTGTAAAGTACTCTACACATTATCACAATGTATTATTTATTGTTACTTTATAATAATAAAGTTAATAATTAAAGAAATATTTGAAAAGTTATTCGGTGAAAACGGTATGATTTAAATAAAGTCAAGAAGAGAAATCAAAAGAAAGTAAATAAAGTCAAATTCGTCGAGAAGAGATTATACGTTAAATACCATCGCCTCTCAAGGTACATCTTGGAGATGAACAGCGGATCCATCTCCTTTGTTCTAGAGTATTCGACTCAATTACATTCACACAGCGTATTTACCCATATTTAACAAGTGGACTTAATACGAACCACGGATTTAGTACGCTATGTGTACGTAGTAACTATTTCCAATTACTTTTGAAGAGTAAACACTAAGAAGATAATGAGGAAGAAAGATAGTACTGGGACTTATTATTTAGGGCAAGAAAAAGTAACTTCCATGGTCAGTCAACAGGGGCGCTAGTATGTAATTGGATAGTTTAACCATGCCAACTACGAGAATGCACTCCTATCGTCTTGTCTACTCGGTACAACGACACAAACTAATTTAACCCAATATTATTTATATAATAATCACCGATTTCAAGTAGATACTAGTTTTGTTAAAATAGTAATGAGAAACGAGATGATTTCATAATACTAATTTGGAAAAGTGAAAAGAATGTTATGTTAAGGATGGTTAGTTTCAGAGCTGCCGCTAGATAACAGCACTTCATAGCGGCGTCTCACCATATTTTATTAATATGAATTGTGATCTGTGGACTCCTAAGAATAAATTTTTAATGAAGTGTAAATACAATTCAATTTTCGTAAAAAAAAAATACTTTGTTCTTTAAGATTAAAAAAAAGGGTACGGGTACCTCGGAACTTTTTCTCTATACATCGGATTATAGAGGAATTCTCCCAACTTCCTCAGAATATACAACTTGTCAAATGTATGCTGCAACACCTCTTCACTGACCACATTCAATGCTGCTTAACTTTTATGATCCAACATAATTCATGGATATACTTGTCGTAATCAAATGAAACTTAGTAGTATGTTGCAGTATGTAAATGAAACTGATTATTTTATGATTTTTTACAATATTTTTAAAAACGTATACAAGTAATTTAATAAAAATTGATACTGATAATGAAATGAAACTAACAAAAATCATAGATATACTTGTCATATTTAAACAAAACTTTAATAAATAAAGTAATAATAAAGTTCTTACTAAGTTAATAACTTTAATAATAAAGTTTACTTATTTATTACGCAATGGTATACACCATGGTATGCACCATGTTTTATTACACTGGTACTGAATTTCAACTAAATTGGATTACTTTCCAATTTTTTAAACAACGTACACAAGTCATTTAATAAAATTTAGACTAATGCTGATAATGAGATGAAATATATGTTTGGTGCATATGATAGATTAATTTTTGTACAAAGTTTCAAGTCTCTAGCATAAATACACTTGGAGCTACGATGACGCTAAACACACACTCGAAGAGTGGAGATTTGGAAATTATACATTCGGGTGCGTTTCTGCCTCGTCTTCTGTTACCAGTTCCGGTATGGTGTCGCGCATTAGACAAGGACCTGAACAAGAAAAAAATCATTTGGCTACAACGTTTCGGATTTATTTGCAAACACAATACTTTTCCTATATACCTACGGTATAAATGAGGAAAAATAAAAATACTTGCGCGGAGGTCCGCAAGCCGGGCGAATTTGCTTTGAAATGCGCGCTTTCTTGCTTATAAATCTATTTTTTTTTAATTTTTCGATACATATTAAATAACTTAAGCATAGGCGACACAACTCGTTATTTAATACTTTCGTAATTTTCAAAAAAATGCGCATATTCATCCCATATGTTATACACTACACGGCATAGCATTATGTGCACTCATTTGAAGCTCTAAGAGCCGTTATTAAATGTACATTTAATAACCTGATCATTTACAATTTTTCAATAAAAATTCGCTAAAAAGTAGCATAAACTGAGCTCATTTTTTAGCTCAATTTTAGTAGCTGAGCTACTAAAATGATAACAGATACACACACACACACACATAATACACAGCAAACTTAGTGATAACCACAAAGATGGTTTTAAACGGATAGATAAATCAGGTATAAATAATTATTCGTAAAGACAATACTTTTTCTATATTACCCGCGAAATAAATTAGGAAAAGTAATAAACTGCATGTTTTTGAAATTAGATTTAAATTAGAATTGAACATTTATACTGCATTTTTAACAAATTATACCCTCTAATTGGATTCATAGAACTGTTCGTGTCGCCTGATAAAAACAATTCTTGTTAATTTTTTATAAATTTCATTCTTAAAGGATTAGGTAACAACAAATTTAAAGGTAATTAATCACTGATAACCAATAGACTTCATTTGGAATTAATTTTTATATTAAAGGAAAGACAACATTAATATGAAAATAGTTTAGGAAAAGGTAAGTAAGTGATTTTAGACAAATATAAAACAAATTGTTGTGTACAGATACATATTTCTAATATAATTGTTGTAACAAATGGAAAAATTCTGGCGTGGTGATCCAAATGTCGGGCGAATTTCCTTTCGATGCGTTTTTCCGTGCTCAACAACAATCCTAGTTGGAATAATAATTTTTATAGTTTTTTACATTATATAAGTTTACAACTACTAAATATATAATTCCGGCGCGGTGTTACACTGTCGGGCGAATTTAATTTAGAATGCGTGTTTCCGTGCTTAACAACCCATTTCTTGCATAAGGTTCCGGTTCATGCATTAGAACCTAAGCAGTTACTCAATTGTCAAGCACTGCTCGTAACTCATTTTGTCTATTTTCAAAGGAAATGCGCATAATTATTCAGTTGGTTATACAAAACTATGCCTGTAAAATTAAAAGTACGCACTATTATTTGCACTAGTTTAAAGCTTAGATACTTATCTTCAAGCTTAGCCAGTTATCTTTAAAGGTTTTAGCGCATTCCCTTTGAAAAATACAGACAAAATGAGTTACGAGCAGTGCTTGACAATTGAGTAACTGCTTAGGTTCTAAAGCATGAACCGGAACACGCAATGGGCAGGTTCTTGCATAAGCAAGAAATGGGTTGTTTAGCACGGAAACACGCATTCTAAATGAAATTCGTCCGAAAGCGGACCACCGCACCAGAATTATTTATTTAGTGGTTGTAAACTTATATAATGTAAAAAAAACTATAAAAATTATCATTCCAACCAGGATTGTTGTTAAGTATGAACCGGAACCACGTAATGGGCATGATTCTTGCATAAGCAAGAAATGGGTTGTTTAGCACGGAAACACGCATTCTAAATGACAGCGGACCACCGCGCCAGAATTATTTACTCTATGGTTTATGAAATATTTATGTATATTTATAGTATATATACTGAATATTTATATTTATACAGTATATTTATTTATATATATATATATATATATATATATATATATATATAATATATATATATATATATATATATATATATATATATACACTGACTGGTTTATGAAATATTTATGACGTTATTAAATTCCATTAATGAAAATTTCAAAAAATCATTAATAATCGAGATATTCATTTGGAAATTCGATAATATTGTGGCAGAAAAAACACTTATAATGACTAGTATGTGGCCACAACAACAATGTGGCCAAGAGATTGATGGCTTCTTGCTTTTATATTTGAGGGTCAAAAAATATTGAATAAACGCGAAATTAGAGGATTAGTTTCTGCTTAAGAGTAAGCAACAAAGATGCCGATTATAATTGCGTTATTAGCCATAATTCTTAATTAAAAGCCATGTTTACGTATCTTCAGTTTATAGGGCAATTAACTATTCCTATTGAAATTTGGTAGGAATTACTTGCTTCGACTTCAAATGAATTCCTATTCTTTTTTATAATACTAGACGCGAAACCACCGATTTTTATTGGATCATTTGTTATAAGGAAAAGCTTGGGTGATACTCAGCTAGCATGCATGAGTAGACTAGTCGTCAACTTTCACGTGGTCACCGCACCAGAATTTTTAAAATATTAAACCAAGGATTATTCATACTAACCATTTTTAAAAACAGTTTGAACTAGGCGCAAAATAGATGTTATGAGAATTAGATTATTTGCCCACGAAATAATAGACCAAGAGCCCAGGGGTGTTTTGTTAATAAAAAGTGTAATGGCTGGAACTGGTCTTAATTTTTCGTAAATACCTTCCTGAACAGGGATCTGCAATTCTGCCGACTCGTATCGGATGGGTGTCCCAGGCAGAACGCACTTTAGGGATCAAATTTACCACCCAAGTTAATAAAAAGTGTAATGGCTGGAAACGGGTTTAATTTTTCGTAAATACCTTCCTGAACAAGGATCTGCAATTCTGCCAACTCGTATCGGATGGGTGTCCCAGGCAGAACCTTTGACCCCTAAAGTGCGTTCTGCCTGGAAGACCCATCCGATACGAGTCGGCAGAATTGCAGATCCTTGTTCAGGAAGTTATTTACGAAAAATTGAGACTGGTTCCAGCCATTACACTTTTTATTAACAAAACACCCCCTGGGCTCTTGGTCTATAACGGGACCAACAAATATTTAAGGGTAAACTACTATCAGAACATCAATGAAGCACTGCATATAGTGATTTTAAACGACTAGAGAAGCATTTCCCTCTTCCCTACCTAATTGAGCCTTTTCAAGCACAGCCAGGCACCAGGAAAGTACTATATTATGCTACTAGGCAGCAAAATGGAATATGCAGACAAGTTATAAATTAGCTATTGACAATAAATTAGCTTCCAAGACGAAGGCGAGGGCAGGCTATGCAAATTACCCGCCAAACCGTAAGCCGAGGCTGGTAATTAACCCATGTGACTACCGAGGTGAAGCCGATACAGGTGTCTAGCACGAGTCTGCGTAGTTACTTTTGCTCCAGAGTACCATATACTATATTATGTAATTACGAAAAATTTACAAAAGATATATATAATTTTGACCACAAAATATAGAATTACAATGTTGTGTTTAATACTAATTAGTGACAACAAAAAATTAAGATTAAAATCAATTAAATAAATGAAAAGTCTGGCGCGGTGATCAGCACGCTGGGCGAATTTCCATTGAAATGCGTGCTTCCGAGCGTAAGAATTCACGTCGTTTTCACGTTTCCTGTTTATGCTTTATAGCATTACAGTTCAGATATGCCAAGCTTTACAGACATTAAAATATATAAATTTATAATAATATTTTGCAGTAGGTAGTATATTATTACTGTTTTCGTGAAGTTAGCGAAGAAAGAACGTCAATGCTACCTTGATAACACATTATCGTAGAGCAATTAAAGTTGAACAAATTAGTGACGAGTTAATTAGCACAATTATTTCTAAATAAGTAATTGCTAGTAATAAAGAGAAAATATTTCTGGGGTATTACTGAATATGGAAGACACTTACTCTTAGTAGTATTGAATTTAAATTATGTGATATATCTGTTTAGGAGAATAAATAAGAACAAAGGAATTTAATAGAATGAAAGCGTTTTTGAAAATTTTAATATTTACCTTTGTAAGTATGGCAATGTATTTAGTTTTTATAGTGTTAAGCAATTTAAAAAAAAAGTTACTACAATTCAAAAAAATAATATTAATCACTGATGTGAGTGTCAACTCAGTACTCAGTTGAGTTAGCAACAATTAAAATAAATAATGTGAGTCTACGTTGCCCAGACCCGCAACAAAGCAATAGAATAACGGTTTTACTTGTGAGGTAAAAAAACGTTTTTGGGCATTTAAATATAACGTGATTCAACTGAAATAAAGAAAAGAACTGAAGAAGGTAAGAGAGAACTTTTTTTAGTGTCAAAATATTTAAGTATTATTTTTCAGTTGAGGTCTATCAAGAGATTTAGAAACGAAATGAATATGTTTCTTATATAAAACCAAGCCGCCTTCGTGGTTGAGGTCGTTAGAGTGTCAGTATTTATATTGACCTTTGAGATCATGGAGGTCTTTGTTTGGCATTCTAAATTAAGCTCTCAAATTATATGAGGTAATTTTTAAAATAAATTATCGCCAACTTTACACTTCGAGCTGAACGTTTCCCTCTACTTCTTTAGGTGCTTCCCGTAGGATTTATCTCAGAAGGGCCGCAAACTCTAAACGGGCATTATCATTACTACATATATCCAAGCTATCGCGACCGAGTTGAGCTTAAACAACTTGATAAGTAACATTCTAGATGGCGGAAAATGGATGGGTTGTTCTCCTTTTGCGACTCTACGATTAGTGACAACACTAAATCCAAGTCAATGGTAAAAGAAATTAAGGAGAATCTCTGTGCAAACCTTAGTAAGTAGATCACTTCTAAGGAGTATTTTTAAAATCTTTCCAAAATTAACACATCCATGAAGTAATTACTATTAGGATTAATAAATAAGTTAACTCATACTGTTGGGTTCAGTAGTGCTGGTGGGGGTGTAAGGTATGCCCTACCATAGCTAGTGATATAAATACCGTCCTGACCGGGATTCGAACCCTTACTAGATAGAATATGTATTGATATTTTAGCTGAGAGACGTCGATAGCGTGCTATACCACACAATCATTCTAATAATCAGCCTAATTTATTTCAGGCGTACACTGTGAGAGGAGAAGATATTAATAAACTAGAAACATCAGGTAAGATTTTAACATGACTACTAAAAATTCACTTTTTAAGTTAGTAAATACAAGTATACAACAATGACAAAATACAAGTAAGTAAGAATTAAAGTATTTGACCAGAATTTGGTTTGCCTAGATATCGATGAAAGAATATGGAGAGGGCAAGACGCAAGTCCCGGTCAATTTCCTCACCAAGCTCTACTTCTTATGTCTTTGACGAATGGCAATCAGGCTGCTTGTGGAGGATCTCTCATTAGAGACAATGTCGTTCTCACTGCGGCCCATTGTTGCGACGGGTAAGTCTTGTATTTCATCTTCCTACACTTTTTCACAATAGAATAATAACAAAAATGTAAAAAGGAAATAAACTACTCGAACAATGATAATGAAGTATTTAAAATGATATTTTTGTAATTATATATCTCAAAAAAATACCTCCCTTATCTATGACCCTAATCTGATTAGATCATTTTTTCATTGGAAATTTGATTGATACTAAGGAAAGATTACATTTTCATAACCCACATCATTGTGTTAAAGCTAGCTTGTTTCCCATTCGTTCTCAGGATGCCTTCTCCATCATTCTGATAAGGGTTGATTCTTCATATGTGACCAACGTTACAGGCCTTCGATTTAAATGAAATTAAAACTACATAGTTTGAGAAAACGAACAAATAAATCTACAATTTATTTCAGTTCGTAATTAACAATCTTATTTACAGCGTCGCCAGTACGATAGTTTACTTAGGATTAACACAACTGGCCGATAGAAATATGGATTTCGTTCAGAGATTTAGAGTCCCAGCGAGTAGTCAGGTCATCCATGAAAATTATAACAACGAAACAATAGCCAACGACATATGTCTTCTAAAACTACCATCGTCTGCACGAATGAACAGTAAGATAATATTTAAAACATCTTAAAAATATAATGAAACAAGAAAGAACACATTCGTTGCATAGCCAGCGGTCACCAATCTAGACACTAACCTCCCTCGATGCTGCTTAACTTTAATGATCCAACAAAAACAGTTGATATACTTGTATTGAAGCAAAACTTAGTATACTTATTTATCACATAAAGGGGTAACTTTACGTGATTTAAACCAAATTTGAACTCAATTGGATTATTTTTCGAGTTTTTAAATGATTTTTTTTAAAAATGTACACAAGTTATTCAATGAAATTAAACTAATGCTGATCATAAGATAAAACTTAAAGAATTTTTTGGTTTTGGTCTTAAATATGACTATATGCGTGCTGAATTTTAAATCAATCAAAACATTTGTCTGTGTTTTATGCATCTTTGGTATGTTTAGAAAGTCATTATTGCATGTTCCTGGCGTCATACAATTTTTTTCTGGATAGCACAACAAGTCCTAAAGATTAATATTTTACCAAGTTTCAACTCTAGCAAAAACACTGGCAAAGCTATACGATGATAATAGACGCACACATACAGACAGCTTGGTAGTAAATAAAAGGAGGTCCACACAAAACATTTATTACAGACTACTTTGTGCGAACCATTTATGTTCTAATAACACCTGAAACGGATAATTCAGATGAAATCCCGGTTTCGGATTTTTTTGCAAACATAATGCTTTTACAATATACCTACGGCATAAATGAGGAGAAGTTCTGATACTTAATCGGGTACCTCGAAACTTTTCCTTGTTACATCGGATTTGCAACGCACATCCTCCCTTAATTAATTGTGAGGGTAGGTGTAAAACCTTTTGCACTGCGACTATGAGTCTTTTGTACAAGCACATCCTCCCTACTTCGGATTAGCTTCGCTCGTCACCTCTACCTTCTGTCTAACGCTCTCGAATGCCTTTCGATATTCTGCACCAATTATATTTAATGGGCTAATCCAAAGAATATAGTTTTCTATCTTCCACAGCCCATTTTATTGAATTTAGTATTATATACTTTATTTACTAATGGAAAAATACATACTTTGCTTTTTACCAGGTAATGTAAGTACAATAGGATTGCCAGAAATGAACTCTAACCCATATCAGTATGACTTCAGCATAGCAACTGTATCAGGTTTCGGACAATCCGACAGTAGTAAGTAGAAAAAAAGTTTTACTTAAAATAGAGCTAATACTATTGTTTATGGATATTCTTCAGGAACTTCATTAAAAATGTCTCCTAAATTCTCGTAGCCTTTTAGGTAACTCCTAGCTTTCACCTAGACCTAGCTGGTTAATAGTAACAGGCTTTAGCATGTATGATTATCATACTTATTATTCGTGTGTTTTTATTGGATCAAAAATTACTGATATCCCTGTAAAATGTTTACAGGGATGTCAACATTATTTTTAATGTTGATAGTCCAAGAACGGGATAATAAAAAAAAAAAATGTGGTGGTGTAACTATATTACTTATTATTCACTGAGGATGCCAAGCATCGCTTGTGCGAAAGCTCTGATGTAATAAATTAAACTAACAAAAACTAGGACTGCTGTCTTCATTATTATTCTTTCCTAATAAAAAATAAAACTAACGTCGCCACATTAATTTAATTTTTAATTATCCTGTTCTTGGACTATCAACATTAAAAGCAAGTTTTTACAAATACATACTATGATTTTCGCAGAACTTAATGTACAAACTTAGTTAACTGGCAAATAAGTTAAAACAGGTTTCCTAATAATAAAATAATTACTGCCTCCAAATGAACGCATGCTTGATTGCAGGCGACGGATTACACAGCAGACTGCTATATGGAAGAGTAAGAATGCAACCTCATCTTATATGCTACTTAGAATATGCTTTTATAAATAGAGTATCACAAAGTCAGCTTTGCACGGCTAAAGTTCTTCCTTGGAGAGGACCATGTCAGGTTAGTAAATCTTTAGAGACAAATATATATTTAATTATAAAAGTAGTTTCATTTAATTTAATATTAGACTAATTTAATATTAAGAGAATAAATTGGAGACGTCTTAAGTTTGATCTATCAAAAGACCAAAACTGTTTAATAATTTTGGTACCCCCATTCACAGAACCTAGTAAGACCTCATGTCGAAAGCAAAATAAGATTTAAAAGATTCTAGGATCACTTCTAATAGCTCTATTATTTCAAATAAATGAACCACATCTTACTTTCAATCCGACATGGTGGTTTATCTCAATCATAAAGAGTCAGTATAATCATCTGTCTCATCACCATCACGCAAGACAAGTCACGTGGGCTGACAACAACAAAGACTCACGCATTTACAAAACTTAAGACAACCAGTAGCAATATAATGCAAATCATATTAGAACTATTTGAAGAAACTATAAGGATTTTCTTCTCTCTAAATGAAGTAATGCCGTCATTAATCCGAAAATTATTAGCCGTCATACATTAGCAACACAAACGATTGCTAAACCAGATCGATAAAACTCTTCCTAAAATAGAGTTAAAACTAGTATGTGATTATTAGACAATAGTAAGTTCTATTTCTAACTACAGCAGGTTGTGACAAAGTTATGTAGTTTCAAAAATAGTATAAATTAATTTTGAAAATTTATATTCAGATTTATATTATTCTGAAACATTATCCCAGCCTCAAATAAATTACACTAGTTATTCGATGCTGATAATGAGATAAAACTGGACACCTATGTTAGACATATACATAGCTACATGTATAAGTCCAAATTTCAATTTGTAATTCAAATTGGATCTCATGTGCGATCCAATTCTCAAATTGATCGCAACATTTTTCCACGTTTTATGATTTTTAGAAATTTTTACTGATTCATTATTGTGGGTTAATGAAGTCATGAAAAATATTTTCCGAATAGCACAACTACACCTATAGAATGATTTTTCAACAAAGTTTCAACTCTCTAGCATAAATACATTGGGAGCTACGGTGATAACAGACACACACAAACATAGAGACAGAAAACTTCGAATAAACTACCCAGGAGGTCTTAAAAAGACCTGAAACGTACAATTTGTACCGGTGACCAGTGTCAATCCGGTTTCGGATTCAATTATTCTCCTATAATCCTACGGTATAAATGAGGAAAAGTAACATAATGACATTTTGCTTAAAACAAATTTTCTGTGTTGATCGTTATAAACTCTATTCAACAAAAGAAAGGCGACTTTCTCATATAATGCAACAAACCCTTAGCATTTAACACAAGTTCTCAGGATAAAAATTTTTAAAGCATGTTTCCATTATAGGAAACAACATCAGATTCACAGGTAAATGTGACTTAAATCAACCCACAAAATTTAAAATAGGTAATTAATTTGTCTCTCATACTTAAGTAATCTTTTAGCACACTACCTATTGTGTATTAAGCTTAAGAAGATGCTGCAACAGTTCAAGTATACAGATTTTATTATTAATGAGAAGATTTTATTAAGAAATTTTTCCTGAGTCATTATTGTTATTAATTTATATCATTATTGTTGTTATTATTTATATTAACCTAAGCTGGTCCCTCTGCCGCAAATGTGGTAGGGAGAATGAAACACCAGCACATGTGCTGGGAAAATGCCCTAATGGTGACTAGGCGCCACCACACCACGTCAAGCGTATGATAGCTGATGCCTTAAAGGAAAAGAGATATATTTGTTATGACGAGGTATTTGCCATAGACTGGGATGGATCTCCAAGGTATTCCGACATCATTGCGTTTCATCCAAGCAATAAAACTTCTTTAATAGTCGATAAGGTATGAAACGAATGATCCGGAACAAGCCGAGGAGGTCCATAAGGAGAAATGAAACATTTATGGGAAATGTGTAAATTATTATAAAGATAAATTTAGAGAAGCTCACGGAGAAAGAGAATACCAAATTTACGGACTTAGTTTGGTTCCAGAGGAACCATTCCACAAAAAACTAAATTATTTTGACAAGATCGGTATCGATCAAAATTTTCTTAGACTGCTATGTGAAAATATAATTTGAGACACACTAGGTATTATAAATAACCATATTTACTAATAACTGTAGTTTTATTTAGATGTATATATATGATATTTATATGTAGTTTGTGTTGTTAAAACTTAAATGTAATTATTTACATGATCTAATATAATTATTTATAAATTAATAATTTGATAAATTGTCTTTAAGATAGATTAAGTATGAGTGTGTTTCAGCAATCCATTTAAAGGACAGCTCCCTTTATAATGTAAATTTTTATAAATGAAGTAGTTCTCTCTCTCTCTCTCTTCTAATCGTGAAACAACATTTCAGTCTAACATCATCTATTTTATGTTTTCAGGGTGACAGTGGTGGCGCTTTGTTTGTTAATGGAGCGTCAGATAAACCAATGGAAATTGGTATTGTATCATGGGGAGTAGGAGGATGCTCAGCATTCCTTCCTGTCGTTTACACATATGTTCCTTACTACATCGATTGGATAAATCAAAATATTTAGTTTAGTAAAAAAATTGTAGATTGACATAGGTAACTGAAATGAATGTTCTTTAAAATAAAAATTGTGTTTTTATATTATTAACCTAAGCTATAATTTTTTGGCATTCGAATTTAAATATTGCAAAACGAGTATTGCAATAAAAAAATCAGGTACAGGGTACCTCGAAACTTTTTCTCATTAAATCAGTTTTGCTCAGCTCATCCTCCCTATTTCAGACTCGCTTCGATCGTCTTCAGTATACTCACTATATATTTAGTTACTACTATTATTTACTATTATATATATATAAATTACTACCATATATTATTATTATACTATTATATATTCATACTACAAAAAGTTAGTACTAGCTTTGCTTGCCCTATCAGATAGTAAATACATCCGGTTCAATCCCAGCGGTCACCCATCCAGGCACTGACCACGCTCGATGCTAATTAACTTATATGAGCCAAGAAATATCAAATTGTACTAAATTTTAGCTTAATTGAAATATTTTCGATTTTCTGCTATTTTTAAAAAAGTATACAAGTCATTTGATAAAAAAATTAAACTAATGCTGATAATGAAATGAACCTTAGCACATATGTTAGTCTTACACATGGCCACTTGCGTGCCAAATCTTAATCTGATCGTAACATTTTTCCGTGTTTTACGAATTTTTGAAATTTTTGCTGAGTCACTATTGCGGGTCAATGACGTCATAAAAAATATTTTCCGGAGAGCACAACTATACCTATACCTAGAGACCGATTTTTGTACAATGTTGACTCTCATAAATACACCAGGAGCTACGATGATATAAACACACACACACACACATATTGTGAAAACTACTTAGGAGGTCTTGAAAACACCTGAAACAGATAATACAGGTGACATCCCGTTTTCGGATTTTTTTGCAAACACAATACTTTTCGTATATACCTACGGTATAAATGAGAAAAAGTAAAAGTACACATATTTTTTTTTGACTTGCAGGCAATTCTAAAAACAGGCACATTGCCCAACCAGAGTGGGCAATAAAAGAAATGTTGCTAGATTCCCTATATTGCTTGGGCATTGTGCATAATGCCTGCCTCTGTTGGACAATTTTGTCTAAACAAACCTTTTTTAATATGTCATACTTTTATATTAGTTTCTTTAAGAATAGATACCAATGAAGTTTTATCACTGATAAATACATTTATATCACCACTAATGCTTTTACTTATCAGTTTACTTAATTTTCAGCTATTAAAAGGTATTAATTACTTTTCTTAGTGTTATGTAAGTATTTATGCAGTATATTCATGCAGAGTAATAAGGAAATAAAATTCTATACTTTAATCATAGACAAAAATACAGTAAATTATGCAACTAAGCTGTAAATTGGTATTTTATTTTTCATAAATTTATTTATTTATAAGTGGTAGGATCAATAATAAAGTTCTAATGCATGAATTTTAAAAACACTTTACTGTAATAAATGCTCTATTTAATTTTACAAGTTTTAAAAGACTACTAAACTTTAGATTTTAAATAACTAGGTTGGCCATATATAATCTAAACGTTTTTGCGCTGCTAATAAATGTATTTATAAGAAGGGATATGTAGCATTAAAAAAAGAAAATAAGAAATGCTAAAATACATGTTTATTTTAACATAAAGAATTATTTAATAAAAAACATCTGTTTTAGACAATACTCACAACTAAAGTTAACTAACAATAGTTTTTAGTTAACTTTACTCATAACTAAAATACTCACAACTAAAGTTAACTAATAATACTATTTAGTTAACTTTACTCACAACTTATAAAACGACTACAACACTCACAACTAAAGTTAACTAATAATACTTTTTTATTAACTTTACTCACAACTTATAACACAACTAAAATACTCACAACTAAAGTTAACTAAAATACTTTTTAGTTAACTTTACTCACAACGTATAACACAACTACAATACTCACAACTAAAGTTAAATAAAAATACTTTTTTGTTAACTTTACTCACAACTTATAACACTACTACAACACTCATAACTAGAGTTAACTAAAAATTCTTTTTAGTTAACTATACTCACAACTTATAACACTACTGCAATACTTACTACACATCTATAATACTTATACAATTATTTTAAATGAATAAACATAAAGAAATACGAATACAAACATACATTTTTACGAATAAAAATTTTAAATAACTGGGAATTATTTTAGATAATCAAAAACTATTTACTCATTTACAATGTATAGTGCAAGAAAAAATGCGTTAAACTGGGTAGAAAACGTAGTATTTTTTTTAAATAATGAAAACTATCATTGAGTGTTAACATTGGATTAAGATGGAATTGCCGAACCTAAGGTGGGCATTAAACACAATGCCCGCATTTGCCGTATTGCCCGCAATATTGCTATCACACAGGCTCGTAACCACATGCCTAACATTTCTTTTAAAGGAAGGCTCACGTACCGATTTATCCCTCTCGCATAAAAATCCTAGATTCCTTCAAAGATCGAATCCGGACCCCCTGGATGGCAGACATACATGCTAACCCTAAAATGACCCAATGCAGATTACCTTATACATACCTGCAGAAGAGCAAACTAGAAATAAACATTACATGGCTCAGTCTTATTACAAACAAATATAAAGTTTTTTATTAGGTCACACGCGTACACCCAATGGATGTCATTGCAAGAATTATCAGCTTAATCCCTTTTCTAGATCATAACTTAATCGAATTTACGTCAACAGAAAATAACCTGTAATCGTTTTATTAACACCACTTTATGTATGATAATTTTTATTGTTATAATTTAACAAAGTATTTGATAAAAGTATTATTACTAGATAAAACATTAAAGTAAATCTGTAATTAATAAATTAAAAAAAATGAAACAACGTAACAAAAAAAATGCTAAGCGTAGTTTTTCCTTTATTGGCTGATAACTGATCGTTAATTAAGAAATGTAATTGGTTACAATTTCAATAAATTGTTTACAATAATACTACCTAATTGAGAAAATTGATAAAATATCAAACGAAGGTTTAGGATATAAAGCTGGATTATTTTATTAATATTTTATTCAGATTCAGAATAGGAAGCAAAAGGGGTAAGTAAGTCGATTTACTATTTATATCAAATCATTATAAAAAATAATAAAAACTTAGAATAAGGGGCATTGAATATTTCTTGGGACATTGAAGCCATGATTTTAACTTAACAAAAACTCTATGGTTTACTACTTATCTAATAGAACTTCCAAATTTTTAATAAAAAGTCGTCTAATTCTAAAATAAAAACAGCTTATCAGTTAATGGCAGCTATATATTTCAGCCAAATCTGTGGCCATCTTCAAGCTTTTTAACAAAAATCTTAAGAATAAATATTACCATAAACAAAAATAGTACAAAAACATTAAACAAAATATAAAAAAAATAATTAAACGGCAACAAAAACTTAACTCGGTCCGAGACCGAAGATAATTATTAGGCTACAAAACAATAAAGAAAAAATCGTAGTAAACTAAATAAGATAAAGATAAAATAATACAAGTAAAAGATGAGTAACAATTTGAATAAATGATTGCCTTTTAATGTCATTTTTGTCTATACTTTGATTTTTGCATAGTTAGTTCACAAAGAAAAAGTTACATAATCAATACCTGCATTTTTTCTCCTAGAATTTTTATAAAGAATAAACTATTCTTGTTTGATTGGGAAAATACCACATAAAGAATAAACTATGCTTGTTTAATTAGGGAAATACCAATGCAAAGCTGTTAGTTAAAAATTTATCACACGGACTTTAAAGAAAAGTTCACCAGCATAAGTATAAATAGGAAAATAGAAAAAAATCGATGACAGTATAAAGTTAATTAATGACAGACTTTGTGTCAAAATTTACCGGGTAATGAAATAATTATCACTTATCCTGGTGATTAATAAAAAATTGATTAATACTTGAAAGACTTTAAGTCTTTTTAAAAAAAAGTAATCAATTGTTCGCAACCGGATTTGTTGCCTCAATAAAAATTTAAACACTGCTTAGTATTTTTCATTGCTTTAACTAAGCAACACCTTATTTTATTTCAGGACTCAAGCTATTCGGAAGAAGAAACAAATTCTTAAAATGAATCTAATATTTTCATTTTTGGTTTTAGCCTCAGTAAGTAAATATTACTTTAACACTAATAATAATGGAGTTCTAAAAATATTAATAATAGTTATTTCTGCACCAAGGGAGTAAAGAATGCAATTATTTCCCTGAGCAGTTAGTTGGTTCCTAAGGAGTAAGCCGAGGGAACCAAAGCACTTAACTCACGAGGCAAAGCCGAGGAATTTATGGGTTTATTTCCCGAGGAAAGCCGAGAAAGTCATGAATATTAACTCCTAAGGCGAAGCCGAGGAAGATAATTGCGAAGGGAAAAATAGCATTTTACTCGAAGGTGCATACAAGATTTTATCCCCAGACGTTGATTTTATTTTAAAATGTTTTGTTCTATTTTATTCTTATTTTTATGGTTCGGACCCCTTATAAATTTTGGGGGTGCCAACCCCGAGAAAATTACAAAAACATTGATCGGTCCCTGTATAAATGTAAAGAATACCACTCCCCTAAAAAATTGGTATAGTTGGCTCTAATAACCCAATAATAGGAAACACTTTTCACTCCCAAGGGAGAAAAAGTTACTTTTTACTCCCAAGGAAGTGAAAAGTTACTTTTTACTCCCAAGGAAGTGAAAAGTTACTTTTTATTCCCAAGGGAGTGAAAAGTAACTTTTTCTCCCTTGGGAGTGAAAAGTGCTTCTATACTCCCTAAAAACTAGTTAATAAACCTTACATTATACACCGTGTGGAGATAAATGTTTTTTTAAGTAAATAACGAATTGTAGTAAATGAGCAGAGAAAAGCTAATAAAATAACCATTAAAATCTTAAAATTAATAATACTTATTTTAACTTTGTCATTTTAGCGAATTTTCAATGAAAAATACCTCTATGAGACTGGGGTCATAAAGGGAAGGGGGGAGGTGACGTTTTATATACGTATGACGGGATCTTCTTATTAAGGAGTAAGAGAGCAAAACTAACAATGTATACTTAGTAATTAATTTTATCTCCAGACGTTATATAATACGAAATTTAATGACTAGATTTAAGAGAGTAAAAAATCACTTTTCACTCCCAAGGGAGTAAAAAGTACTTTTTATTCCCTTGGGAGTAAAAAGTAACAGTTGCCAACTTAACTTAATAATCAACAAACTGAATAATATATAATTATTTTTATTTAAAAACTAAGATACCAATAAATAAGAAGATATACAGGAATAAGATGTATGAAAAAAAGAATATAACATAAACAATTATTTTATGTAGAACTAGAATAATGCTAATAATGATATTAGAATAAATAATTTAAAAAATAAAACTAGTTCTTTATTTAAAAGTAAAAAAAATTAAGTTGGCTATCCTGATTTTTTTAAAATCACTTTAAGATTTGCACACTCATTGTTTTTTTTCGACAAAATATCATTAAATCAAAGTTTTTTAGTTTAAAACCTTAGCTTTACTTGTTTAACCTGTCTTAAACTTTTATAATTAGATTAAAATATTACTTATAACTGCTCTAATATTTCAATTATGTCAGATAATATTGTTTCCGATATTGACAAACTTTTTAACAATACACCTCCTGACATTGCTATTGAAGCGAACTTGGTAAAAGAAAACTTGTTACCAAAGAAATCGAAAAAGTTATATGACAAAGCATGTAACAATTTTAAAAGATGGTGTCATGATCATAATATACCACAAGTAAGTGAAAATGCATTGCTTGTTTATTTTGATAATCAATGAAAAACAAAATAAGCGTAAGTCTATGGTCGCTGTATTCAATGATCAAATCATCTTTGCTTGTGTGAGAAAATGTTAATATCAAAAGCTATGCATCACTAATAGCATTATTAAAAAGAAAAAACGAAGGTTATGATGCAAAGAAAGCGAATGTTTTTACTAAGAACCAAGTTGAAGACTTTTTGCATAATTCAACTAACGACGAGTTTCTTATGATAAAGGTAAGATAATTTTCAGTTAAAAAATCTTGAAAAGAGAAATGAAAAAAAAACATCCTTACTTTATTTTCAATGTCGACGTCTGGAGATAAAATCTTGTATGCACCTTGGGAGTAAAATGCCATTATTCCCTCGCAATAATTTCCTCCCTCGGCTTCGCCTCGGAAGTAAATAGCTATAACTCCCTCGGCTTCGCCTCGGGAGTTAAACAAATAAAACCCTCGGCTACGCCTCAGGATTTAAATCCTTTGGTTCCTTCGGCTTTCGCCTTAGGAACCAACATAATGCTCAGGGAAATAATGACATTCTTTACTCCCTTGGTGCATAAATAACTATTATACTTTCTTATTACTATATAAACTATTTTATTATTAAGATAACCATTGACAACTACGTACGCATTAACATACCTAGCTGACCATTGTTTTAGAGTAAATGGGTTAGTTCCATTTTTGGTTAACGATAATTTTTGAAACAATTATTTTTAAATATCAATGAAATTTTAAACATATATTGTGCCTTTGTTTTAATTGAATTTAATAATTTATTGTTTCTAGGCCTCCTTGATTAAAGGCAATGTTATAGGAGCAGGAGAATCAGGTAATACAAATGATTTTCTGTAATATTATTATTTTATTATAAGTGGCATTTCTTATTTACAACTATATTAATTGCATTTAATTTAATAATGTATTTAATATTTTACTATTAATTAATAATTAATAAATAAATCATGTTGTGAATTCGGGTACAGATTACCTCGGTACTTAACCTACAACTTTGGACTCGCTTTGCTTGTCCTCAGATTGTCATGAGTATCCAAAGCTTTAAGTAGAATTACTACGATTCCGTTTCGCTTAACCTCAGATTAGAATGATTATCTAAAGTCTGATTATTATGAGTTCGGACTCGGTTCGCTCGTCCTCATAATGTTATGATTATTCATAATTACTTTATAAGTATACAGTTATTATTACTTATAAACTAAAAGTTTAATAGCAATGGAATTTCCACTACTAATTTATTAAAAGTTTAGATATCTGGCGATAAGTCGAACGTCGAAAATCAGTAAGAAAATTAAAATTTATTGGCCGATAAAATTTTAAAGCAATAGTTAATAGCTTTAAAATGGCGACCAAAAACAAACTAAAATTTATTGGATTGACTGAACACCTATAGATGTACATTTGTGTCCTTAGATGTCTAATCTCAACTGGAAAAGTGGTTTTTTGCGTAATTTTTTATAAAGCAAAAAATAGGTTATTGTTGATATCTAGAAAATATCAATAGACTGGGCTCGCACAAATAAACCTTAAGTCTGGATTTTGAGCCAAATTTCAAATCTCTATCATTAATATAGCGGGAGTTATGAGTGATTCAGACAGACACACACACACTCAGAAAAGCATTAACGTCATGGAATGTGATAAAAACTAGTCAGAACGTCATGAAAATCCCTGAAACGGATAACTATGTTAAAACCTCGGTTTTGGATATTTAGAGTGAGCACAATGCTTTTCCTTAGACTTACGTTAGTAAATGAGGAAAAGTAAAAAAAAAAACTAAATCATATCATACAGATGAATAATTGAACACATAAGATTGGAGGGTTAAGAAAATATGAATCCAGTTAAAACTGTAAGACTGGTAGAAACATGTCTCAAAATTAGGGAGTTTATAAGAACTACGCCCCTCTTTGCTCAACAACAAACTCACATTCGCAATAGTATGTGCTGTTTAGTTCCGACTGGTAAAGTGACGTCACAGTGATCTCTCAATTATTAAATGCGACCATTAATAATTGCTTCCCACTCTTCTACAATTGAATATGGATAGATGAGACACCTAATAAATTTATCCAATGGCATCGTTGAGGCTTGAACAGAACGTATAAAAATCTAAAAAAAAACTTTGTGTCTGAATAAATAACCTTTTTCAAGCCTTTTAACAAAAGACAACTCTGAAATGTTAACAGATATTGGTGAAAGAATATGGAACGGTCAGACAGCCGCGGCTGGTCAGTTTCCTCATCAAGCCTTACTTATCATGACCATGAATGATGGCAACCAGTCAGCTTGTGGAGGCTCTCTCATAAAGCCAAATACCGTTCTTACAGCAGCTCATTGTTGTCAAGGGTAAGTTATATGTTTATGTCACGTATAGCTAGGTTTACACTTTGCTCTTATAAGCAAGTGGTGATTAATTTAAGTCAGGTCATTTCATTTCGTCACTTAATTTTAAAAAAATCAGTGAATTTGCATGACCCAATAGCAAACATACCCTAGTTATTCTTATAAAGACTATTACTATCATCTTGTAAGTGTTTGACTGTTTTGTACAATTTAAAAATTGAATCATCAAAGTAGAGGTACGGCTAAAATGAAAAACCCAGGACACATGATGACAAGTAATAGACCAAAATTGTTTCTATTTATTACGAAGAAAATGTTTTGATCAACAGAGTCGCAACAACCAGAGTATACCTGGGATTAATATTGGTAGCAGAAAGAAACCAGTCTTATGTACAACAATTCGACGTCCCAGCTAGCGACCAAATCATTCACGAGAACTATGATAACAGTACCATTTCAAACGATATCTGCCTTCTTAAACTACCAAATGCAGCTCAATTGAATGGTAAGTTTTAGCTTAGAAAAGTCAAACGATTTTTAAAAAAGAAGTACGTCAAAGGACATTCGCCCGGCTTGAGGACCTTAATATTTCCTATAGTGGATAAAGAGGAATTTTTTTACATAATTATCTAATCCTATCTTCATTCATAGGAAAGTTATTTGTTCGTAACAATACAACTTCACGACGCAGCAATCTAAGAAATATTCTATGTTTCACGTTGAACAGAGGAATATGTTATTCCTTAAAGCAAAACATTTTACTGAATCCAAAAACAATATTAGAAGGAACCCAAATTCTTTATTACTCGAGCTTTACTAAGATAATTTTTGTTGCTTAAAAGGCGAAAAGGCATGCAATTTTTTTATAAACCCAAGCCAAAAATACAATAATAGTTTATCGTGCTATAGCACGAAAAATGTATAATTCAACTGAAGATGATTTTTAAAATTTCGAATCCCCTGGTCACGAGCTAATTACTTCTGAAATCCTAGAACACCTTCCAAAAAAAGGAAGCTTCTTCTTAAACTATATTTTCAACTCAGTCCTTAGAACTACCCACTTCTCCGCCTAATGGAAGTTCGCAACTGTTATTATGATTCTAAAACCCTCCAAACCAACTCCCCTTCCTTCATCCTACCGACCTACAAGCCTCCTACCCGTTATGGGTAAAAAGTCCTTGAAAAGCTCAAACTCCGTCGATTGCTCCGAATACTCAATCAATACCTTCATAACTATTAATTTGGATTCAGATCCCACCATTCCACTATCCAACAATGCCACCGACTTGTCGATGCCATTGTCTCTTCCCTTGAGAGAAAGAAGTACTGTTCAGCGGTCTTTCTTGACGAGACTCAGGCCTTTGATAGAGATTGGTATGCTGGCTTACTTCAAAGTACTCAAGGTACTCAATGACTCAAGGCCGTCATTCCTTTTACTTACTACCTTATCCTAAAGTCCTTCCTTGCAGAAAGATATTTTCGGGTCAGTTATGGATCGTCATTCCCTTCAATCTTTTAGGACCTCTCCTGTATCCTTTTTACACCCATGATATCCCAGATCACCCATCTTCAATCCTTAGAACCTTTGACAAAGATAAAGCTGTCCTCAACTATTAACAGTCACACTAAATCAAGTTCTCATTCCTCAATCATCCTCCGTCCGATATCTTGGCATTAACCTGGACAGGCGATTAAACTGGCAGCAACACACTAAAATTAAACGTACTAACGTAACAAGACGATACAAGTTCTTGCTGCGTCTTTTAGACCAGAGGTCAAAATTATCAATGAGCAACAAGCTTCGAGTTTACAATGTAGTCCTAAAACCCGCGTAGGGCAATGGATTAGAAGTGTGTAACGTTCCAAATCTCAACGCCTCCAAACCGTTCAGTCAAAAGTCCTAAGCAAAATCACCAATGCTCCATTTTATGTTTCAAACCTTACCATCCATAATGACCTAGTCAAAGACCTCTCCAAATCCCGTTATCAAAAAGTCTATAAATCCCTTATTGACCATCCAAATCCCTAGTACAATTTCATTCCTCTGAAACCCTCCCGGAAAATCCTTTCAAAGATCTGAGGCAGCAGTGGCCCAGAGATCAATTAAACCCACTTTAACATGACCTCCCCCTGAAGGCATAGCAGCCTCCACCAGCTAATAAGTCTGAGGCTATAAAATCCCTCTTCTTGAAACATAAGCTGTTAGAGGCTGCAAGCTTTTAAGGTTTTATTACTATTATATTTTCTTTTTATTTCTTTTTCAAGCTCCCTATTTTATCTTTCATTTTATATATTTATTATATATTTATCTAATTATTTAAAAAAAACTATTATTATTATTATTTATTCTTCTAATTATTATCTTTTTTTCTTTACAATTTATTTATATTTGTTTACCGCTATATTTTAATAATTTTATACTCTCGCCAGACGGTATAAAATGTATTGTTGGATTGTTTCTCTGCCTCTCGTTGATTGTTTTAAGCCTCTCAACCCACTAAAACGATTTAATACTTGTAACAATCATAATTGTGTTGTATTAATCAATAAAATGTGTTAAAAATCGACACATAGAAATATTAAAATTTAATTGTTATCTTTGTGTTCAGCTAATGTAAGCACAATCGCTCTACCAAAAACCCAAGATAACAACCCTTCTCAGTACAACAATCAGTATGGCGTTGTTTCTGGCTTCGGACAAACAAATAGCTGTAAGTATTCCCTCTCTTTTAGCGCTTACCTATTATTTTAAGAAACACATACATTTTACCCGTCCACCTCTTAAATGTAGCAAGTTGAAGAAAAAAATTAACTTTTAAATCAAAATAAACTTAACGTCCATTTTAAAGGACGGCACGTGAAAAGATTTTCATCCCTCGCATAAAAATTTTCGGGGCCTTCCCGGTCGGGGCTACCCGACCGGGATCGGACTCGGACAGTCACACTGTTCGCCTGTCAATCTCTCAAGTGTAAATTGCTAAGCCCTGTGTTTAAGGCCTCTCAAAACAGAGTTTTAATACATCTTTGCCGAAAATCCATTTTCACAACTAGATTTATGGGTTAAGTTTATAATTTGAAAACTATCGTTTGACTCATTTGCAAAAGATATTTAAAAACGATTCTAGTTTGACTAATGAACCATACGCATAGAATAGGGAATAAATACAAATATGGAATTAATTTAAATTTAAGCTTCATAGTACAGATACAAGGAATAGATAAGACAAAGAAAGTTAAACTGTTAAACATCTAGCGGAACTACAGCTGAACTACATAAGTTAATTTAAAAATGAGGTATTCAGCGCTTTCGCAGCAAATTAATAAACTTCCAGCTGCACAAAAAATTCTTAAGTACGCTGTACAAAAACTTCCTTTTGCAGTAGTTACAAAGTTGGCATTTCAAGTACTGTACAACAGGGAATAAAGTAGACCTAAACTCAACAAAATATTGTATATACGAGCTATTTCTTTAGTCACACTAATTATTATTTTTTTAAATATATTATATCCTAAAACTTACGTAATAGGTGCAATATCAAACCTGAAACAGAATAGAATTAAAAGTTAAAAATTAATAAATAAAAATCGGATACAAGCCTCCATTATATTGCCATATTGGATTCGTTAATACGTCCTGATGACATCAGAATCACTTCGCTCGCCCTCATATTATTAATATTATTTCATTTATATTAAATAGGACTTCAGACTCGCTTAGCTCGTCCTCAAAAAAACAACTGTTTTATTCCACGCGGCAACCCATCCTCAATGACCTCGGTTGATGCTGTTTACATTGGTTACTCAATAATGACCGTACATACACTAGCCGTATTAAAATAAACCTTAATATTCTTATTTATTATGTAAGGGACAAGGGACACATTTGAGGATTATAATAGTTTTTACTATAATTTATAGCGAAGGTAGCTCCCAGTGTATTTATGCCAGAAAGTTGAAACTTGTAAGTAGTAAAAAATCAATCTATAGATGTAGTTATGCTATCTAGAAAATAATTCCCGGACTGGATTGCGTAAAGAAAATAATTCTTTACGCAATACATAAGTATATTATGTTTCGTTGGAATACGGCAAGTATATCTATGGTTTTTGTTGGATCATAAAAGTTAAGCAGAATCACGCGTTGTCATTGCCTGAATGGGTGACCAGTGGGAATGAATCGAATGCATTTACTATTTGAGGAATAGCGAAGAGAGTCCGAATACGTAATGCAGTATAAATTGAATATTTTTCATATTCTGAGGACGAGCGAAGCAATCCGAAGAAGAGAGGATGAGGGTAACAAATCCAATGTTATGAGGAAAAGTTCCGAGGTACCCTGTACCTTCTTTTTTATATTGTTAATATTTTTAAACGTTAACATGTCATTCGATAAAAATTGTACTAATGCCGACAATAAGATGAATCTTGCTAAATTGTTGACAACTTATAGATGTCTATTGGCGTGCTACATTTCAAATTCATGCAAATGAAAGCAGAAGTTCACAACACTTTGTCCTCACTATTAAACCTTCTTTAAACCGGGGGGAATAGTGATCAAAGTGTTAATACAATATCATATACGCAATTTGTTTCCAAAGGACATTGGCAAAAGCAATACTTACAAGATAGTCATTAATAGTGATCAACAATAAAATACGGGCCTTCGGCCCGTTGCCGCTACGCGGTCTCGGCGCTTCGCGCCTCGCCCGCTCCGCGGCGTCGGCCCACCGGGCCGCTTCGCGGCCCGGGGGCCTCCCAGTGGCCGCTTTGCGGCCACATTGTTGTTGTTTTGTATTATGTATGGTTTCATTATCGTTTCTTGTTACATGGCATTTTGCCACGTATTTAGCGAATTTTCACAGCCTCGTTTCACAGGCCCGCTTCGCAGGCCTGAGAGGCTTTTTCGCAAATTTGATTTTATTAATCCTCTATTATTAATAGTAAGCAATGATATTGCAGTTAACAAGCCATATAAAAAAATAATAATTATATTTAAATACATAACTAATACGTTTTTATAGAGGTATAAAGAAATACAAGAAATAAATCCACACGTTGCAACTGTTGGAGTAACCTTGTAAAAAGGGTAAGAAAAGATTATAGTTTCATCTTTAATCAGTTGTAGTTATCGTCCACCATACAAAAGGGTATTAACTCTTACACACATTTATGATTGTTTATACAATTTAAAGGAAAATGTCAAATTTTTTTTGTAAACAAATTGTTTATTTGAGTATAACCTTTAGGTTGAAAAAAACATATTCATGATTTTTTAAAATAATACGGGCCTTCGGCCCGTAGCCGCTACGCGGCCTCGGCGCTTCGCGCCTCGTCCGCTCCGCGGCGTCGGCCCACCGGGCCGCTTCGCGGCCCAGGGGCCTCCCTGTGGCCGCTTCGCGGCCACATTGTTGTTGTTTTGTATGATGTGTTGTTTCATTATTGTTCTTGTTACATGGCATTTTGCCATGTACCTAGCGAATTTTCATAGCCTCTCCACACAGGCCCGCTTCGCGGGCCTGAGAAGCTTTCTCACAAATTTGATTTTACTAATTAAGATTTTATTAATACTTTATTATTAATAGTATGCTATAATATTAAAACTAACAAGCGTTATAAACAAAAATATATTCATGACTTTTGTTTTTAAATAAAAATACCGTTTCCGTCACTTAGGATCATAGATAAACAATATTAACATAGATGGCTCACTCAAAGATTTAAAAAAAAATAGTTGATGGGATGCAGGAAGCTCAAGTAGTACAGTCTAGTGGTTACAGCGTGAAACTGTCACATATTTTTATTTCTGACATTTTATTTATTTATTTTTATTCAACCAAACAACGAGCTGTTGAGGGTAATCAAGTCTTTCCATCCGCTTTTCAGCGCTAGAATCATGAGGAGTCGATGGATGAGTGATCCCAAGAAAGCTCTATAAGAATTTCGTATAAATTGGTAAAAAGTGAAAAAAATTAATTTCTCACTCTTACTTCACCCATTTTGTCGTACCCCCTTGGATTTGAACCTCTAATGTCAGAGTTTAAATTTTTGTTTGTTTCCTTTACTTATCCGTTTGCGCCAACCCGAGATATTATACTCAGATAGAAAATTTAAATGTTAAGTCTAAAAATCCAAAAATGAATTATTGTTATTTTTTTAAGAAAACGATGGTGCTGCTTCGCGTGATGAGGCCCCCAAGTTTTATTAAACAAAAATACATCGCGAATACTACAGCATACCATAGATCTTTGTTTACTTTTATTTTATTTTACTAAACGATTGACAACTGTTTGTTTTTAAAAAAATACTACAGCACAATCTAGTAGAGAATAGAGCAAATATATTTTTACTACTAGCGCTCTTCAAGACTCTAGTGATGAGGCCCCCAACTTAAATCATAAACACAAACTTGTCAATTGAGTGTTCCTACTACACTCGGGAGTGAACCATCTATCTTAGGATTGTCTGATTGAGCTAAAACCGGTCGCAATCGTTTTAGAATGACTTTGACCATATAAAGACTACTTCGAGGTTCTTCCGCTTTACGGGCCTGCTTTGCTCGGCGTGGTTTAGTGGAAGCCATTTTTGTCCTGTCTCTCTGGGACAGCAGGCTTACCAGGATGGAGCAAGAGGTAAAGGTCCATCTTTTATACTATATCCCCACCCTCTAACACTACTAAACCTAACAGATATCGTACAAGTCTTTGATCTAGACTCTAGACGTATACATATATACAACATTATATATATATGTATACTGTTTGCGCCATTTGTGATGGTTTGATTGAGCTGAAATTGGTCTTAATCGATTCAGCTAGCCGTCTAACTAAACACGAAATACCTTGTTTTAAAGCCATTTCAAGTTTCAAAATTTTTTTTTTTCATGACGTCATAACTTTGGTTGATGACGTCATAATGTTTTTATAAACAATAGGCCTCGTAACCTCTACAACATCTCGCGATTTGCAAAGTTTCGTTTCAATTTGACAACGCCTTCGAGAGTTATCGTTCGCCATACGAAAGGGTAGAAACTCTTACATACATATATATATATATACATATATATATTATATATATAATATATATATATATATAAAACTTTTTTGGACATATATTTTTGTTATCAGGAAGCCAATAGGAACCGATTCCACTCACTCCCACCCTCAACTTCCGTCATCCGAACAACCTCATAAGCGTCATTTTTCATTATGAAAATTCGCTAAAATACCGTTTTCGTCACTTAGGATTGTCCGATTGAGCTGAAACCGGTCGCAATCGTTTTAGAATGACTTCGACCATATAAAGACTACTTCGAGGTTCTTCCGCTTTACGGGCCTGCTTTGCTCGGCGTGGTTTAGTGGAAGCCATTTTTGTCCTGTCTCTCTGGGACAGCAGGCTTACCAGGATGGAGCAAGAGGTAAAGGTCCATCTTTTATACTATATCCCCACCCTCTAACACTACTAAACCTAACAGATATCGTACAAGTCTTTGATCTAGACTCTAGACGTATACATATATACAACATTATATATATATGTATACTGTTTGCGCCATTTGTGATGGTTTGATTGAGCTGAAATTGGTCTTAATCGATTCAGCTAGCCGTCTACCTAAACACGAAATACCTTGTTTTAAAGCCATTTCAAGTTTCAAAATTTTTTTTTTTCATGACGTCATAACTTTGGTTGATGACGTCATAATGTTTTTATAAACAATAGGCCTCGTAACCTCTACAACATCTCGCGATTTGCAAAGTTTCGTTTCAATTTGACAACGCCTTCGAGAGTTATCGTTCGCCATACGAAAGGGTAGAAACTCTTACATACATATATATATATATATATATTATATATATATATATATATACATATATATATAAACTTTTTTGGGACATATATTTTTGTTATCAGGAAGCCAATAGTAACCGATTCCGCTCACTCCCACCCTCAACTTCCGCCATCCGAACAACCTCATAAGCGTCATTTTCATAATGAAAATTCGCTAAAAAAGTACTTCTAGGTAAATTTATAGTAATGTTTTGGAAGCAAACGGATGTCATGTATATGTAAGTTAAGGTCTGGTAGCAGAGACTCTCTCTGTTTCTCAAATATTTCCTTACAAGAACTTATAACTTATAATATTTCCTTTTTAACTTCTTAAATGTAGATTAGAAAGTAACTCACACGTCCTTGTTAAGTATAATTCATATACATATATTTTGTGTTCTAGTCACTGGACTCAACAACCAACTCTTATCCGCCAGAGTGAGAATGGTAACTCACAGTACTTGCTCTAACGCCTATTCTTTCATTAACAAAGTTTCTGATAGCCAACTTTGCACATCTAAAATTTCACCTTGGGCTGGACCTTGCCATGTAAGTACTGCCTTTCATATCAACTAATCTATGTATTATATGAAACAGGCAAAGGGTTCTATGTTTTTTTCTAAAAAACATAAGTATTATAAATATGTTGAAGATTGTTAGGGATTATATTCTAAACCACAAGCATGGCCTGAAAATTTCAATGAAATTCGACCAACGCCTTTCGAAAAATGCAGGTAACGCTTAAATAAAGAGCCCCAGATACGTTTTCTAATTATAAAAGAGGGCAACAACTATTACTAAATAAAGAGGCAAAAGTTATTACTTTATAAAATAGTCCAACAATTTTAAGTAAAGAAACTTTAGAGCTACAAGTACAGAAAAGGAAAAGTCAACTAATTGACGTGAAATAGTTTCACTACACATTATGTAACACATTTTTCTTGCATGAATTAGCTTCATCCAACATGAATATGCTACGAGTAAGTAAAGGAATATTTTTTATTTTATTTAATGAAATCTAGTCAGTTCAGTGTCTTCAACTAATTCTCATCTAGAATTATGGACACACACAAATATTAAGAATACATATATTATATTTTAAACCCTAATTAAATTTTTTCATTGATCACTCAATATTTGGATTGAAGTAGTACAAAATGAATCACATTTTTTAGGCCAGGCTCTCGGACTCCCTTTGTATTAACCCTAATCATTAAGTTCGAAGTTTAAAAGTTCTTTTTATAATTATGTTAAACCCGCATAAATCTTTTTTTATACATATCGTTTTTTATACATATGGTCAAGGAACACAAATTGCATTTTCATTAATAAGTTATAAAATATCTTTCTTTATTTTCCAACAGGGAGACAGTGGTGGTGCTCTTTATGTCAATGGAACTGATGGAAAGCCGATGGAAATAGGAATTGTATCCTGGGGAGTAGGACTGTGCGGTGGATTCCTTCCAGTAGTCTACACATACGTTCCAGCTTATGTCGACTGGATCAACTCTAAAGGAGCTTAGTTATCAAATTATTGATGGAAAAACTCAAAGATAAGGGAAATTGATAGAAAAACTCTCGCGCTTGTATTTAACTTATGTTTAATGAAATTTGACTGTCAATAAAAACATTGTTTAAGATATTTTTTTGTAGAATTGCTTCCACTTTATATATACCTCTAATTTAAAAGGTTTATAGTTACAAGCACTAAGCTACTTTTATGGCATTTGCCATACGAAAGCATACGAGGCTGCGTGTTTGCAAAAATAGTGAAATCTGTCTTATCCCTATAATACAACCAATTCCGGGTGGGACATTGCAGATACACTAACATAAAATCCTTTAAAATAATAATGGAAAAAATGGTCTTAGACTTTCCAAAACAGTATCTGTCTTGGCTAATTGCGAAATCAAATTCACCATTCTTATTTTGGAAACTATAACCAAATATATAAATGTAAATAACCAAATGTGGTTATTTTCTACTACTTTTGGTAACTTAAAAATTTAAATTGGAGCATAACATTTTCTTTTTGACGGCTATTGTAATTTTGTAGATTCTTTGTTTTGTAGAAGTACATACTAAAATAATAATCACTGAACCAGCTTAATTTCTACAATAGTTTTAGGAAATTCCCTTTGGATAAAATTCGTTACTGTTATATATAGGTTATGCTTTATTAAGCACTACTCGTAACTCACTTTTCAATATTTTTCAAAGGAAATGCGCTAAAAGATTTAAAGATAAATACTAACTGAGCTTTAAACTAATGCAAATAATGGAGTGCATGCCAACTTTAGAAACATAGTTTTGTATAACCAACAGAATTAATTTTTTTCATAAAACCAATAAGAACAGCCATTTTCTGGACTTGGAGTAGGGACTCAGGGGTCGAAATTCCCCCTAATCGGAAATGGCAGACGACCTGATACCTAAAAAAACAATCTAGCGGGTTAAACCATTGAGGCTCGACGACCTTATTTGTGTCAAGCTCTTGGACTATCCTGCCTGTCAATAGTCAAATATAAGAACAATTTTGTTTAGTTAAGTCGGTCAAGAGTCGAATGTAAGGTAACTGACAGACTCAACTACATAATATATTCTCCTAGAGGCAATAACTACAAAATCTTTGTTAATCCTAATAGTAATACTTTATGGTCCTGTGTTTAAAATCAAAAAGTAGCTAGGAAGTAATTTTAAATACATTCTAATTTTAAAAGGAATCAAGAAAAATAAAGGTAAAAATTAATTAGGTATGGAGTATCTCGGAACTGTTTCTCAAAACATTGGATTCGTTACTCTCATCCTACAAACTTCGAATGATGAAATCTCCAGTTGTCTAGTCGCCTCCAAAATGGCATAGATTTTAGCCTGAGAACTATTGTTAGTGTACCGAAAGGAAAACTCTTGATGAAACCCAAATTTTTGCAGAATGTGCAGAAACTTCTGCACATTTCTTTAACCATCAGTAAATGTCGCAAGAGTCTGATTATTCAACTGAACCTCACCTTTTCCCGACTATCTCTAGAAGGAATTTACACTTGCAAATTCTTACTTATATTTAGCTTGGAGCTAATGCTTTTTCCTGGTATGCCAGTTAAGGGAATGTCCTTTTGCCCCAGACTTTCAATAACCATGTGTCCTACATTGAGGCAATTTCCTTTCCACTGTCCATTTCTCAGACTCTCGAGTAGGAACAAATAGCTTTTCTTTGATTCATACTTGTAGTGGGGTTAGTCCAACTAGGGCTTCCATTGCTGCGGTTGGAGTAGTCCTCATGGCTTCTGTGATTCTACAAGCCAACCTTTGAAGCTTATAAAGATTCCTTATAGTAACGCCAACATCAACCGTTGGCCACCAGATACTGCCTTTTCAGTATACCTACACTCCATTACATGGCTAAATGCGTGCCAAATCTCAATGCGATCTCAACATTTTCGATTTTAGGCGTTTTATATTGTTTCGACATTTTTGCGGTTTAATGATGTCATAAAAACAATATCTAGGTAATAATAATAAAAACTGAAAACTAAACCTATAGACTAATGTTTGTACAAAGTTTCAACTCTTTAGCATAAATACACTGGGAGCTACGATGATAACACATACAACTTTGTGAAAACTACTCAGGAGGTCTTGAAAACACCTGAATCAGGTAATTCCAGTGACATCCCCGTTTCGAATCTTTTTGCAAACACAATACTTTTCTTATATACCTATGGTATAAATAAGGAAAAGTAAAATGTGATTAATATAATGAGATAAAGATAAAAAAACAAGATACAAGATGTGTAACGATTTGAAAAATGTTCGTCCTTCAATTCTTTGTTTATACTTTGATTTTTATAGAGCTAGTTTACAGTGAAAAAGTTACTCAATCAACACCTGCATCATACTTGCAAAAATACCTGCATTTTCCTACGGGTATTTTTTAAAATAATAAACCCCTCTTGATTAATTAGGGAAATGTCATTGCAGAGTAGTTTAGTTTAAAATATAACATACAAACTTTATTCTACTTTAAAGAAAAGTCTACCTGTATAAGTATAAATAAGAAAAGATAAAAATTCGATAAGTTAATTAATGATAGACGTATGTGTGTCAAAAATTACGGGGTAATGAAATAATTATCACTAATCCTAGTGATAATAATAAAAATTGATTAGTACTTGAAAGCTTATTATAAGTCATCAGTTGTTCACAGCCGGGTTTGTTGCCTCATTAAACCATCCAAGTTAAACACTCCTCAGTACTTCTCATTATTTTAACCAGGCACAATCTTATTTTATTCCAGGACTCAAGCTATTCGGGCGAATTAACAAATTCTTAAAATGAATCTAATATTTTCATTTCTGGTTTTAGCCTCAGTGAGTAATTAATGCTTTATCACTCATTACAACGTAGGTCTAAGAACATAAATATTTCTTAAAGTTACGAATTGTCGTAAATAAACTTGAGAAAAATAAATAAAATTAATATTTTAACGTTGTCATTTTTTGATACAAATGACGGTAACTTCTTATGAATGAGCTTAAAAAGAGCTCAACTACCTTCACTATGCTCAGTAATTAAATAAAATACTGTTCTTGCCTTTATACTTTCTTATTACAACATAAACTATTTATTTTTAAGACAACCATCGACAAATACGTATGCATTGACATACTTAGCTGACCATTGTGTTAGTGTAAATGGGTTAGTTCAATTTTTTACTGAAAATTGGAATTCTCAACAAAAAAATTTTCAATAATTTTTGAAAAAAAAAATGTTTAAATATCAATGAAAATTTAAACAAATATCAGACCTTTGTTTTAATTGAATTTATTAATGTATTGTTTCTAGGCCTCCTTGATTAAAGGCAATGTTATAGGAGCAGGAGAATCAGGTAATACAAATGTTTTTGTGTAATATTATTATTTTATTGTAAGTGCAATTTTTATTTACTACTATATTAATATCTTACTATTAATTAATATTTAATAAATAAACCATCTTATAAAAATCGGTTACAGATTAATTTATATAATACATATTAATTATGTAAATAATTAATATGTATTATTAATTATACATATTATTTATATTTATTTAAAATGTAGTTAATATTTTATAATATTTTTTTATTAATATTCTATAATATTTTTTATTAATATTTTTATTATTTTTTATTTATTTTATATTATTTTTTTATTAATAATTTTTAATATTTTATAATATTTTTTAATATTTAATATTATATTTTTATGAATATTTTTTTTAATATTTTTTTTAATATTTTACAGTATTATTTTTTTTTTTTTTTACCTTAATATTTAATAAATAATATTCAACTATGAAAATAAAAATATTAAGCATAATCAGTGTACCATGTTTTAAAAACTACTCAAATCATACTGATTTTTTAATAGAAGACAAAGGTTTTGAGAGTTAAGAATATATGAATCCTGTTAAAAACTTGAAAAAAACTGTACGATTGGTGGAAACATGTCTTGAAATTATGCAGTTTAACATAAGAACTACAACTCTCGTTGCTCAACAACAAACTCATATTCGCAATAGAATGTGCTGTAGAGTCCCTAGTAGTTGAGTGACGACATCAGTAATATATGCGACCATTAATAATTAATTGCTTCCCAATCATCTACAACTGAATAGAAAATAATTGTAACAGCAAAATATGTGACGCTAGATAAATTTATCCAGCGAAAACTGGATAAAATGATGGACTGACTGGACTGGACTGGAAATGATAAAATGACTGGACTTTTAATGCTGAAACTAGAATAGTTTCAGCATTAAAAGAACCAACCAATCGAAAACACTTGGTGCCTAAATGGAAACATGTACTCTCCTTATATTATTATTTATTCCTTATGGTATTATTAGTATTAGTTTTACAAATATAATAAAAATAACCCTTCAGAAATAATCTTTATCAATAATAAAATTTTGATAAAAACACAAGTTCTATGAGATGTTAACAGATGTTGGTGAAAGAATATGGAACGGTCAGAATGCAGCGGCTGGTCAGTTTCCTCATCAAGCCTTACTTCTCATGACCCTTAATGATGGTAACCAGTCAGCTTGTGGAGGCTCTCTCATAAAGCCAAATACCATTCTTACAGCAGCTCACTGTTGTCAAGGGTAAGAATTATTTTTATGTTTACGTCAGATATAGCTAGCGAGGAATATAGCAACTTTGCATTTTAATCCTGCTAGTAAGGATCACTAAAAGGTGCATTACATATGCATCTTCTCATTAAGAATGTAATTTATCAAAACCCATAATTAAGAATAAAGTAAATTAAAACATAAAATTAATTAGGATTAGATAAGGTTGAAAATGTGCTATCGTAAGTTAGTGCTTTGAAATTCTATATCATGATCTCGAGCACGCTGCACTTACCTAAAGTAATTTTAATATATTCCTGAGGCTAAAATTAATACAAATATGGCCATTCCATGCTAAATCTCCTAATTAAAACAAATATCCTACGGTCATGTCCTAGGTGAAGCAATAACGTTTACCTTTAAAAATGTCATAACATTTTTAATTCTGTAGCCATACGTTCTATCATAACACCTTATCCATATGAATAAACTATTAAGAGTTTCAATGAAAACGTCATCTAGAAAAAGACGCTTGTAATTACATGAAAACACAATACGTAAAAATAATGGATAATAGGTAAAAGAAATAATACGTAAAAACCACAAAATAATGACCACAAGCTATGGTGATTCCCGCGCGAGTAACTTCAGGTGAGCCTACGCTATTTAGTGTAATATTCACAAATAAAAACAAAGAATGCTTGTCAAGAATTAGATGATTGCATTTAATCATCAATAACAAAGAATAAAAGGATATAATATAATAATAATAATGTAATGCCCGTTTCAGGGCCTTACGGCCCTTCAGGGTATTGCCCTGCGGGAACCACCTCGGGTGGGTCACATCTACTATGCTCAAACTAAAGCTAAAGTTGGCGAAATCTTTTTACAACAAATACTATTCATAAAAAACTGAGAGCATGCCCGGGCTATGAACCCCGGACCTGCGGTGCCGAAGTCCAGTACTTCGAATACTCTAATAAAAATATTTAGAGCAAAAAATGAGTTACTTGTAAGTTAATGGTTTGCATACACCCTGAATTTCAAGTTTCTCTCGTAGTAGAAATAATTAAATTTGTTTTAAATTATAATTAAATAATACGAGTAGTATGACTTTTAATTATATACAAAATATATGGAAATAGCTTTAAAAATAATGAAGTTGACCCATATGAATTAGTAAAAGTTAGAGCTCCAAAAATGTAATTTGCCGTGAAAAGTAAAAATCAGCAATGTAATGGCTTTGATGGACTTAAAATTAGATAGGTAGCAAAAATTACATTAAATATTCCTTATTAAGACTTTTACAATCATATTGAAACCGACTGTTTTCAAAAATTTAAAAATAGAATTATCCAGTGCTAGTAGTGTCTTATTGAGGTACGCCTAAAATGATGAACTTGGAGTACAAGATACAAAATATTTTTTTCAATTTATAACAAAGGAAATATTTTGATCAACAGAGTCGCAACAACCAGAGTATACCTGGGATTAATATTGGTAGCAGACAGGGAGCAGTCCTGGGTACAACAATTCGACGTCCCAGCTAGCGACCAAATCATTCACGAGAACTATGAAAACAGCACCATAACAAACGACATCTGTCTTCTTAAACTACCAAATGCGGCACAATTGAACGGTAAGTTTTAGCTTAGAAAAAAAAGTATAAAAGAATAAAAAAGTAAATGAAGTGAGTAAAGAATAATTAAAATCGTAGGGTAAAAATTAAACAAGAAAAGGATTGTAGAGCAAGAAGCACGCATTGCTTTCTGCTTAACATTTAAAAAGAAACAATTCAACTAATAAATTTGCCCGACATACGGACCTCAAGCCAAAATTAATTAGACGTAATTTAATTAACAATTATCGACGTTTCGAGAGCAGGTATTTCTTCTATTAACAACATTTACAATGGATTAAGTTCAACTAATTTTACTTATATGACCTTAATAATACTATATATAGAAGGAGCACTACTGATAACACAAAAAGTGGTTCACTGGTGGTCTTAAGTAATGCTGCCACCCTAACAATATACAATTATCTTATAAAAAAGTTGGCAATACTTTCGGTTGCTGAATTATTATGTTCTATTATTTAATTAATGATTGATTATTCATAAAATAATAATATAAGTATCGGTGCATTACAATATTTTAAGTATTTTAAATTGTAGTTTAACGGTTTTAATTAAAATTATATAAAAAGTAGTCCTCGTCAACTAAATGTAGATTCTTGTATTCCACTATCCTTTTGCCATTTAAGACCAGTTTTATTAAATACTTAGCAGGTGTTCTAAGTTATTATATTTGTTCTTTACGGTCTTTCTTCATTAATAGATATTTATGACGAAACATATTTAAAATAATGTTTTATTGTTAAGGTGGTACCCCTACTTAAGTCCACCAGTCAACCGGCTTTCGTGTTATCAGTAGAATTACATAGTGTTTACGGTCACATGCTCCTTCTATATTAATATTATTTTAAGTATGACAAAGGAAAGGACTAGGAATTTTACTAGTAGTGAATTCCTAAACTTTAATTTTATAAATAATTATAATTGGTAATTTCTAAACCTCTGATTGGAGGCGGGACACAGTATAAACAAGTTTATATAAGACTAGTTGTAATCCAACTTGCTTTAACGTTACCTCGCTTGTTACAGCTCTCGCAGCCTAGCTTTTTATCTTTTTGGTACAGGAGTGATTTTCTACGACATAATATTTATGAACCATTTGGTCATAGGATTCACAGGTCCATAGAGTAGAGCAAGAAAACCACAAGTCTGGTGATTTACACGGGGGGCAAGACAATATGCCGTCTCAACAAAATTTTAAAATTATTACAACTATTTCTTTTTTAAATTCCAAATAAAATTTGTAGTACTCGACAAAACAAACATTATTAGTGCTGATCATTTTTACCAACGTCGCTATTTAAGATATAAAGACATGAAATAATAAAAAATATAATGAGTGCAAATGAATGAGAGAGAGAGATGATATTTCGATGGGCTGTATCTTCAAAATAAAGCGACCTAAATAAAAAAGAACTAGGACTAAAAATGTCTGTATTTTTGAATACTACAACTTTTATTTAAACTTTTAAATCTGAATTTTAAAAATAAAATACTAGTAATAATTTTTCAAATTTTGCTGAGTCAGGTTACCAGACCTGTGATTTTCTAACTCTACTTTATATATGGATTCTGAAATCTCATGACCAACTGGTTCAAAAATCTTATAGCGTAGAAAATTATCCCAGGGCACCCGAACAATTAAGATTTCGCCTGAAAACCATCTTAGGAAGCTATGACTAGAGGAAAATGTTATTCCTTAAAGCAAAACATTTTATTTAATCTAAGAAAAATATTAGTAAGAACCCTAATTCTCAATCCCTTAGTTGTACTAATTTAATTTTGTTGCTTAGCTTAGGTAAATTACATTTTTAAGAATCTAAAACAAAAATACGTTCATAGTTTATTCAGCTACAGCACGCCAAAATTAAAATATTTAAGATTTACAATGCTAAAAGATTATTTTAAAATTACAATACATGTAAATTTTAATTGTTATCTTTGTGTTCAGCTAATGTAAGCACAATCGCTCTACCAAAAACCCAAGATAACAACCCTGCTCAGTACAACAATAAGTTTGGCGTTGTTTCTGGATTCGGACAAACAAATAGCTGTAAGTATTCCTCCTCTTTTAGCGCTATTTGAAGATGCACATATATTCTCCCCATAAAACCTCTTAAGTGTTGCAAATAAGAGAAGAAATTATTAAATTATTATTATTAATAATAATAAATTAAATTAAAATTATTATTCTAGTAGGTATTTGCCTCTACATTTTCAATGAAAATTTAAAAATAATTAGCTATGTCCATTTGCTAACAACTAAATTTGCTCCAAAACTAGCGGACATAAGTCATAAAGCAAAATATTACGAGCAATTTCTTTTTCTTTAGTTGAAACTAATTAATGTTCGATAAATATTATATCCTACAACTTAACTTTAACTTACGTAATAGCTGCAATATCATAAGAGGAAAATAATACCTGAAACAGAATAGAATTACAAGTTGCAACTTAATACATAAAATCAGTGGGGGACCCTTTTAAGCCAAACCCTCTTGAGCCAAAATGGCCCGAGGAGGGCCATTTTTTGGCTTTAAGGGCCCAAACCTACATCTCAAGAGGCCCAATGGGGGGGGGGGTCTTTTATTACTTCCCAAGTAGAGGGGTCTACATTTAACTAGTGTAGTATAAATAATTATAGCAAGCTTGATTTAATTTATCCAACTTTATTTTCATATTTAATAAAATTAAATTAAATCGAATGATATGATTGAATTTTAATAAATTAAAATAAACTTAAGTAAATAAATAAGCCAACTTAAGTTTTTTCATTTAAATGAAGTTTTAAAATAACACTTTTTAAATTCAATATTTAAGGCCATTTCGTTCTGCTCTAGGGCCCTGATCAAACAAGTTAAGGGCTCTTGAGGGCCTAGTTAGGTATTTTAAAAACATTTGTCTCTAGGAGCTTCAAAGGCTCTACCTTAGAGAATTGGGCCCCTATGACTCTTGTGTTGTGAATATATCAAATAAAATAATAATTTTTTAAATTTTTTTTGTTTTTTCTTTAAGTTTTTTTTTGGTTGAGGGGCCCAAGGAGGGCTGCCGCCCTCACCCTCAATGGCCAGCCCGACCCAGAATAAAATCGAGTACATGGAACTTTGGAAGTTATTCTCATAATTTCTTCCTCAGAATGTGGAAATTACCTAATTTATATTGCAATTGCTCGCTCTGTACGTCCTCAAACAGGAATAAACGAATGGCCCTTGCAACTGGATACAAATATTTCTGTACTATATATATATATATATATATATATATATATATATATTATATATATATATATATATATAATATATATATACACATATATATATATATATATATATATATATATATAATATATATATATATATTATATATATATATATATACATATATATATATATATATATATATATATATATATATATATATATATATTATATATATATATATATATATATAGATTATGTGTGTGTGTATGTATGTATATATATTAAACAACAAGCAATAACGGTGGCAGACTCTAGAATTAGATTTTCAGATAGCAATGTCTTTTTAACTTTATATAAGTTTCTAAAATGTGGAATAGGAAATGAATCCAACCTCCTTAATAAATATACTTCATGTACATGAAAAAATGTGACACGTGTAAAATCAGTAATCTACAGTAAGTAATGATATACAGTCTCTACTGTGCCCTGTCTCACATATGTTATGTTCTAGTTACTGGAATAAACAGCGAACTCTTATCCGCCAGAGTGAGGATGGTTGCTCACAGTATTTGCTCTAACGCCTATTCCTTTATTAACGAAGTTTCTGATAGCCAACTTTGCACATCTAAAATTTCACCTTGGGCTGGACCTTGTCATGTAAGTATTGCCTTATTGTACTTACTACTACAAAATAATCTGTCAGGCGTGGTACAAAGCTTCCATCTCAATTAATTTATTTATTATATGAAATAATCATAAGGTATTATATTTTTACTCAAAAACGTAGGTATTATAATAATTTTGAGGAATATATAGGACCTTGCTCTAAATACCACTACAATACCCTGAAATTTTCAATTAATTCCAAACTACGACCTTCTAAAAACACTGGTAACCAAAATTTGAAGACACCTAGATATGCTTCTAATAAAATACCAAAAGAAAAAACATTTATTAAATAAAGTAGATAATACTGTTACTTTTTACAATAGAAAGAACAAAATAGAAAGTTATGTACACACATATATATATATATATTATATATATATATATATATATATATATATATATTATATATATTATATATATATTATTTTAAAACCTAATTGTACATACTAAATTAAATTTTGCATCAACCTGTGACATTTATTGATTGACATATAAGAGTTCACATGAAACGATCACAACGCTTCTAGCTTATATATTTCAAATATATAAAATATAGAAGCGAATTTGCTATACAACCTATCAAGATGGCTATGAACCCTAGAAAAACGTTAAACACTTAAGACTCCCTAGAAATACCACAACCGAAACCATTTTAGGTCATTTGGTTTGCCTAAATACACTAATGGCACGAATTTATAAGTTTTTTATGAGCTACAACATATATTTTTTATTTTCCAACAGGGAGACAGTGGTGGTGCTCTCTTTGTCAATGGAACTGATGGAAAGCCGATGGAAATAGGAATTGTATCCTGGGGAGTAGGACTGTGCGGTGGATTCCTTCCAGTAGTCTACACATACGTTCCAGCTTATGTCGACTGGATCAACTCTAAAGGAGCTTAGATATCAAATTATTGATGGAAAAAATCAAAGAGAAGGGAAATTGATTGAAAAACTCTCGCGCTTGTACTTAATATAGATGTAATAAAGTTCGACTGTAAATAAAAACATTTTTTTTAAATATTTACTTGTAGAATTGTTTCCACTAAATGTATACCTTTAATTTAAAATTTCTATTAGATACAAGCAATACAACTTGAAGCTACAAGTTGTTTTGTTCAATAGTTTGTAAGATTTGTGGGGGGAAATCTTTAAATTTGATTGGAATTTGACACAAATATGCCCGTTTTCTAGGAGATTTAAGAACAAACTTTTAACCTACTAGAGGTTTTTAATAAAATTGTATGAAAATCACTAAAAATTACTAGTCTACACTTCTACAGTAGTGAAACAAATTTCTAACAATTATTAGTAAACTTGTAGCTTTTTACTTATAGTATACAAGACTTTTACTTTTGTGAAATGAGGCCCAACTGAAACATTTGAGATGCACCAACATTATATAATTAAAATATTGAGAAAACGTGGTCCTAAAGTTTCTATAATGGTCTCAACCCTGGCTAAATGGCTATGTGAGGTATTTGTAACACCATTCAGTAAATTTAAAGTAGAGCATACCGATATATTTCCTTACATCACCTTATTCTGGTATTTCTTCGTGGAGCTATCATTTGACATATATCGTAAATTTTAATTAAAATATTTTTTCTTTTTTTTTAACAAAAAGATAATGAGTCAATTAGTAATAAATGTATATCATTTAATACTACCGAGTTTTGCAAAACATGAATAGTAGACACAATATAATTGTGCGAGAGACCCTAGGAAATGTATCAAGCAAAATTCAATGCCACATCTGGGAACTGTTCTATTATTTGACATTCGCCATCATTTATGGCTCAAAATGATGTCATGTCCCACTCTGTTTCGTTACGTCTAACATATCAGAGCGCCGAGAGAGACTAAAAACTAATCACGTTTTGCAAAACTCGGTAGTATCACATGATATATGTTTTGGTTGCCATGCATGATGGCGGTAAGAGAGCACCGCCCGTCTCTGGTAAACTTCACATTATATTCTTCGGAATCAATTGAAGATCAGAGTGAGTTCAGGTGATGTCAGCGCCTTATATTGGGTCAAGTATTTAATGTCTTACGATTCCAAGCAGTTTCAAGTAGTCTCTCGCTACATTGCTAAAAATACAGACGTTATTGTAACTATTGAAACTTTTCTCAATGCACATGGTATTCGCTACACTCACCCTCCTTACGTAGGCTTCGCACGTCCTGAGAATATAAAAATCACAATTATATATATATATATATATATATATATATATATATATATATATATATATATATATATATATATATATATATTCATTCTTTGATCAGTGAGTCCCCCTTACATGATAATATAAGTATCATATTATACTTATATTACAACTCTCGCTAAAATGCTACATGCGATTGTAGCTCGCTTAATTCTCAAATATACATGCAAAAAGGGCTCGTTCTTTAAAATATATATATATGAAAGGGTTCGCTTCGCTCACCAAATTGCTAGTGTATATATAAAGTTCGTTAATAGCAATAGTTTGTTTAGTAGCCAAAATATAAATTAGGATGCCGTTACATTATAAACGGCTGGATTTGCTTGATAGATAAAAAATAAATATATACATAATTGTAGTAAAAAAGGCTCACTTCTCTCTCTCGAATGCTTTATAATATATATATATATATATATATATATATATATATATATATATATAATATATATATATATATATATATAAAACAAGCTCGCAAGATTGCTAAAAATATATAAAAATATTAAAAGATTTTTATTGTTTAAAGACTACATTAAATATAATAAAGATTTTTTTAAAAATACATTAAATATTAAAAGCTCGCTTCACTCGCTAAATTATATACGAGAAAATGTGCGTGAATACGTGAAGAAAAAGAGGCCCGCTTAGCTAGCTAGAATACAATAAATATATATGCAAGTATATCAAAGTTTTATGACTTTGATGGTGTATAATTGTCTTTAATTAAGCGTAGTAAACAAGATCAGAGGTAATTATTTAAGATAACTTTTGCAATACTTACTTTTATGATATTTTTTCACAATAATATTATTTATATTTTTTTACTTCAACTAGCCAGTTGATTATTAGTATATTTGTACTTTAACCCGTAAGTTTGCAGGAAAACTATTGTGTTCAGCCAAAAAATCCGTAACTATGATTTCATCATCATACGCTTCAGACACATTTAGGACGTTCATACGGTGTAGATGTGCTGCCAGAAAAGAAAAAATACAACACGATAACCTATTTTGACCAGTTATTAAAAATTTTACCAATCGAGTTAAAACTAAACAGATCTTTGTGATAAATGGATGCACTTAATTTCATTTAGATATTGGTCAAAATTTTAAAAATATTGAGGTTTGAATTTTCCAACTTTGGCGAAGAATAATTTTTAATATACTGTTAATATAATATTTCAACAAACGACATCGTCAGATATCGTAATGCTAGAATTACATATCTGACTAAAAGCAAGACTAGAATTACATTACGGCTAAAAAGCAAGTAACAGCGAGGGAAAATAATACGAGGGAGCCAATGAGGTGACTCCTAAATGTTTAACTACGCCCTCAATTTCAAATCAGACCAACCTTATTGGTTCCTCAACACTATTTTCCCACGCTGTCAACTGATTTTAGCTGTGTGTCGTACTATATTACTCAAAATTTGATGGTTTCACAGTGCAACAATAAAATATATAGCTATTATTAATTTAAAGGATTGCATTTATAAAAATTCTGGCGCGGTGGTCCGCATGTCGGGCGAATTTCCTTTGGATGCGTGTTTCCGTGCTTTTTACACTATATAAGTTTACAACTACTAAATAAATAATTCCGCGCGGTGGTCCGCTGTCGGCGAATTTCATGTAGAATTCGTGTTTCCGTGCTTAACAACCCATTTCTTGCTTAAGGTTCATGCTTTAGAACCTAAGCAGTTACTCGATTGTCAAGCACTGCTCGTAACTTATTTTTGTCTGTATTTTTCAAAGGAAAATGCGCATAATTATCCCAGTTAATTGTTCAAACTATGCCCTCTAAATAAAATTAGAAAGAACGCACTATTATTTGCACTAGTTAAAGCTTAGTTACTTATATTTAAGCTTAGTCAGTTATCTTTAAAGGTTTTAGCGCATTTCCTTTGAAAAATACAGAACAAAATAAGTTACGAGCAGTGCTTGACAATCGAGTAACTGCTTAGGTCTAAGCATGAACCTTAAGCAAGAATGGGTTGTTAAGCACGGAAACACGAATTCTACATGAAATTCGCCCGACAGCGGACCACCGCGACGGAATTATTTATTTAGTAGTTTGTAAACTTATATAGTGTAAAAGCACGGAAACACGCATCCAAAGGAAATTCGCCCGACATGCGGACCACCGCGCCAGAATTATTTTCTAAGTTGTAAACTTATATTAAGTAAAAAAAACGATAAAAATTGATCGTCCCTCCAGGATTTGAACCCAGGTACCCTGAGTTTGAGTGCTTGTATTGACTCCGGACCACTGCCATTCAACTCAGAGGCCCAAAAACATAGAAAATGACACCCTACTCGAATATTTAATTTCTAACGACCGTAATTTTGGTTTTCGATAATTTTTGTGGTTTTTCGACTTTTTGGTAAACTTAGAGTGGTCGTATCGACTTCGGACGGTTTCATTCGATTCAGCGCCCAAAAATACATCGAAAACGACACCCTAGCTCAAATTTATTTTTTTTATCGGCCTAAATTTTGGTTTTTGGTAAATTACAATGGTTTTGGGACTTTTTGTCACTTAGAGTAGTCGTATCGACTTCGGACCGGTTTTATTCGATTCAGTGCCCAAAATACATCGAAAACGACACCCTACTCGAATTATTTTTTATCGACCTAAATTTTGGTTTTTGGTAATTTACAATGGTTTTTTTGGACTTTTTTGGTCACTTAGAGTGGTCGTATCGACTTCGGACCGTTTCATCGATTAGCGCCTCAAAAAACAACTTTTTTCGCGGCAAAAAAATTTAAACCCTGAATTTTGCCGATTTTTTGAAAATTTCGCTGACTCAGCAAAACCGGGTTAAATGACGTCACAAAAACCTGGTTTTCAATAGGGTTCGTGTCCTCTTAAAGGTTGATTTTTGTACCAAAGTTTGGTTAAAAATATTAATCCGTTCGAAAGATAAAGTGTTTACAAGAAAGTGTCTAGAAATACATATATATATCATATATATATATATATATATATATATATATATATAATTAATTATATATATATATATATATATATATATACATATATATATATATATATATATATATATATATTATATATATATATATATATATATATATTATATATATATATATATATATAAAAGTCTCGCGAAACGTATTTTTTCGTCATTAGGGACCTCTGAAACGGATTTGTGTCGTGGTCCGAGGTTCGAATTCCGCCATGACGCCTATCCCATTAGCCGAATTTCCAAAGGAAATTCGCTAAAACTAGGCTGCCATGTATGTCCGCAAGCTATTTTTAAGGTTTTCGTGTGCATAGAAACGTAATTTTTGTAAAAAATGATTTGATTGAATAGCCATATACCGAAATACTCATCGGAGCATTAAACATAAGAAAAACATACGTTCTAATACCCTAGAAATTTGGATATTAATGATTAATTTATAATATTTATTTATTTATATTTATAATTGGATATTAAGTTTAATAATTAGACTTTGGATCAAAACTTCATTTTAAAGGTTAATATTAGCGAGCTCGAAGTAATACCTCCTTCAACTTGAGATTATCATTACATTCCGAGGACGAGCAAAGTGAGTCCGATGTTTCGAAGAAAGTAACTCTATTTATATTTTTATATCGAAATGCCAGCAGCAGCAAAATGGAAGGACGAACAAATTTGGTAAACGCAAAATAAACTACAGTTTTCCACAGGTGTTTACCAGTCAGATCTTTAACTATAAAAAAATATCACTACTAATTTTTCTACTCGAGTGATAATCACTAAAAATGTCGACGTAAATAATTTTACCTGCGAAGGTTAGAAACATATTTTTTTATAAACTTTGTTATTTAATAATAATTACTAATTGACGATAATAGACAATTATCAACTTTAAACTATCTTGATCATAACTTAATTGTCACTACGCAAGCTTGTAAAACCCCTTTGATAAATTCCAAATTAACTTTTTATTAACAATTACACTTATATATTTTCTACAAACAATAGAAATCGATCTAACAATAATAAGAATGATATCGGTTAAAGCAATATTAAATAAATCGTAATTAATTTACAGAAAAAAACGATCTTCATTTCCTTGTACGATCATTTTATAGTTTGTATAATTGTAGACAATTATTTGGAGTATAATTTAAGCACTTTTATCACACTAATTAAAATGAAGTTTTGGCTTAAATTTTGAATAAAAAGGAGGATCCGAAAACAAGTTTACTTGAGTTGAGATAGTTGGGAAGGTAAGTGCAATTCATATACATATAGCTTGAAATATCATTGAGGGAGAAAATTGATTGTATTTAGAATTATAGTTTTTTTTAGGTGGGAATGGTCTAAAAATATATTCTGTAATCTCTAACCTTTTAATGTAATTAACGCAGCAGCGCTACGCCCAGCCAAGTCAGAAATAGAAGGTAAAATACCTCGCTCAGTAACAAAAAAGTGTTACTGAGTTGTAGCAATATTGTCTCCATACATCCGGGATCATACAACTTTAATTGAAGAATGAAAAAACGATAAGGGAATAGTCAGGAACCAAGTTGAATAGCTTCATTATTGGCTGCATAGGTGAAGAAACTGATGATCGCCTCTCAATTCAAAAGAGGTCATTTAATATTGCCACCTAAATAACTTCACTTTAAAACGCAAAAGACCGCCTCTAACCCAAACCGAGATGACTTGGCGGGACAGAAAAGTTTATTTTACAACTTTTTTGGACCAAAGACTTAGCGGGGATTTTTTTTACCACGCTAAGTTGTTTTTGGTATGATAAAATTGTACAGAACTAGTTTATAAAATATTATAGAAAAAAGTATGTTAATCTATAACAAAAATTTTAAAAAAATGCTTGGAAAATTTAAAATATTTTTTTACTTTTTCAGATTGAAGGTCATATAAAGATGAAAATAACACTTCCACTTGTAATAGCTCTTTTTGTAAGTATATGTAACGTAAATTTAATAAATAAAAATATTAGGGCTCTCAAAAATATGCAATATAAATTGTTTCTAATAGGGCTTATCAATAATAACAGAGGGGCTTATGACTTTAGACATAATTTGGCCTAAGATGCAAAGAGACTTCCTTGTGTTTTATTGCTTTTATTGACTTGCTTGCCTGAAATTCCAAAAAAGTGTCAACGTGTTTATTAGAGGCATAATATTAGACTCATATATTTTCCATTTAATTCACATTAATGATGATCTTTTCATTCCTAAAGCTAAAAATGTCACGCTAAGTACAACGCAGGACGTTAATAAGTAAATAAATATATATATATAATAAATATATATATATATATATATATATATATAATATATATAATATATGTATATAATATTAAATGGTGTGTGTGTGTGTGGTATATATTATATACTAACTTTGGCAGAAATAGAAAAAACGTATATAAAATTAGACATGACACAGTATTTCGGGTGGATGTACAGCACTTCATCAAGTGTAAAGAAAGACTGGAGTCAAGCGAATCAAAGGTTTGGATTCAATGGTTGTAAGTGTGGACTTAAGTCTTAAGTCCACACTTACAACTTGACTTTTACTGTAACCGTACTCTTAAGAGTACGGTTACAGTATAAGGAGTGGGGTGATCTATTAGACAGATACTCAAACTTAAAAGTAAAGTAATAATAATTAAAATATATAAAATAATTAGTAATGTAGGATGAAAGAAATATATGTAAAAAGTAAAAACTAATAGAAAATAAATTAAAAACAAATAAATAATTGTTTAAAAAGGACAGTCGAAAGGAAAATAAGGAATAGGATTAACGTTTATTGAGGCCGGGAGGGGTTTTAGATTTCAGGACGAGTTGATATGCATGCTCATTACTCTTAAGGAGAGCTTCACTGATATTAGGATTGAGGGAATGAAGAATTCGGAATTTGTATACGGATTTAAAGTCGGTGGTGTTATGGGTACGGCATTGCACTGCTACTTTTAGGATTCAAACATGAAGCCCTGTGATTGTTAGTACGAAGGTTAAATGGGGTGGTGGTCTGCCCTACATAAATGATTCACATTGCTGGCACTCTACAGCATTTACCACATGGTTGGAAGTGGAGGTAGTAGAGGGGGATTCAGTATGTTTTATGGGAAGGAGTTATAGGTAAAGGTATGCGAGAAAATCATAAGAGGGCAGGTTTTGCATCGAGGTTTGTAACATGAATAGAATCCACAAGGTAAAGGAAGTTGCTGGGATGGATTTTGAGATTTGATAAGTACTAAAAGGTTTCTCAGGTTGGGAGGGTTTTTAAAGGTGACGTAAGGAGGTTTAGGAATAAAATTGGATGTGACAGGGTGAGAGAAAAGGATATTATAACTATTTTTAAAGTGCTTGTTGAGGATATTAAGGCCAGGTTAGTAGGTGGTAAAAAGATAGAAAAAAGGATCAGCGGGAGGTCTGAGGTGATGAGAGGCTGGAATAGTAGAATCAACTATTTTAAAAGGATAACTACGAGTAAGCAGAGAGTCTATAAAAGGGACACTATGTATTTATAAGAAAGGCATCATTCGAACAAATACTTGCTCCTTTAAGGCATAAGGAAAAAGGAGTAGAGCGTTTTAGGGAGTGAGGATGTCAACTGGAAAAGTGTAGTTATTGTAGCAGGTTTGTAGGTTTGATGTGGACTGCTGTCTCAAGAGTACTACTTTGAAAATACAGACCCCGATCGAGAAAAGAAGTTACATGAATTGGGATTTCTAATGGGTGAAGCGGAGGGTGTAGAAGGAGTTTAGGTAATTAAATTAGGGATTTATTGAGTAAAGGAAGATCGTGGGACCAAAGGAAAAATACACTATTCATACACCGAGGCCAGCATAGAAAGAATTCAGAAAGCCACAGATTTTATTTTAAGTAGTCCTACAATACAACCTAATTGATTTTGATTTTAATATGTTTCAGGCATTCGCAAAGGGAAATATTATTGGAGCAGGAGAATTAGGTAACGGGATTTTTATTTATTTTTTATATTTTAAATAATTTTTATATCATCTTTTCTAGCGTTTTACTAATGGTTAATTAAATTGTAATTGTATAAAATTAAGAAAGAAATGTCCCCGATTATTTTCTACAAATAAGAGCATACTTTGAGCATACATAAGAGCTTATTTTGATTTCCAACAATTTCAAATGTACATACTATCTAAAGAGTGAAAAAACTATGTGGACTAGGTAGGTGGTTAGATGTAGGAGATCATCTGATTTAGCTTAAATAAGAAGATTAAAATGAGGTCAAACAATTATCGATTCTTATTTGCATGCCTTCTTTGCAGACGGCGATGAGAGGATATGGTTAGGAAAGACAGCTGCAGCAGGGCAATTTCCTTGGCAAGCCCTACTTGTCATGACAACCTCTTCCAACCAGCAATCGTTCTGCGGAGGTTCACTCATCACACCCAACTATATCCTAACTGCTGCCCATTGTTGTCAAAAGTAAGTTACTCTATTCCAACTGTACATATAAGGAAAGTAGAACAAATTGAAGAATCATCTACTGTCTAATGGATATCCCTGCACTGGTTTCAAGTTAATGCAGCTGAGCAACACTTTCATCATTTATAATGACTATAAACATTTCATAATGTTCAATATTCAAATCATAATGACTATAGTGATAGTCATTATATAGGGTGTACTACCACTGAGAAAAGCATTACCTCGAAACACAATACATAAATTGACCTAAATCCAAGCCCTTTATCTCCAACTTTAACTAGAATGTTACACATTATAATTTATAGCATGCAAAAATAATATTTTCTCTTTTAAATTACGGAGTACTAATGTCATTAGAAGTAAAATAAAACCTATAGAATCATTTCCTTAGAAATAGATTTGTTTATTGAAGAACCAAAAATAGTGATTCTTACAAAAAATATATTCAGTACCTGAACAAAATTCTTGAAGTAGAGCAGTACGGGTAATAGGAAAAGTATAGCATTAGTACACACTCAAGTGCTATCTACCAAGATGTAACTAAAATTAATCTTTGAACATTTTCAGTATTGTTAACCACAAGGTATACCTAGGCTTGCTACTATCTGGAGACCGAGATACTGGATCCTATGTTCAGAAATTTGACGTGCCAGCAGAAAATCAAGTGATCCATGAAAACTATGACAACAGCACAATTTCAAACGATATTTGTCTTCTGAAATTACCATCAGACGCTGAAATGAATAGTAAGACAATGTCTGAATTTATATATGGCCATTTTATTAATAATGTGCGATGTACAACATATTTACAGAAACTCGGGAGTATCAATCATGGTTTGTTTAAGAAATTAACATTCCTAACATACTTACAAGTTCGTTTCGTTTGTAACACCAGAAATGAGCAAACAATAAAATCGAGTTTTTACGACGGGTAGTGGAAAGTAATTGTTTCTTTAGAAGCCCAAATTTTAATCAAATCATTTCACAAAAGACTTCAAGAAAATTCTGACGGCAATTTGCAGTTGCGAACCTCATTTAACTATCGTAAGATTTTACACAAAGCCACAAAGCTTTAAACTTAACAGTAATAAGGTAAGACCTAGTTGATATTTATCATTTATGATTTTTTAGGTAATGTCAGTACCGTTGCGTTGCCCCAACAAGACACAAACCCATCACAATACGATGGCAAAACAGCAACCGTTTCTGGGTTTGGCCAAACTTCCACTCGTAAGTGACATGATTATCATAATATTAAATATAATTTATTTATTTTAATGTTCCTGGCACATAATATAAAATTATCATGTTTATATCACACTTCTTGTACAAATTGAGGAAACAGACTCTTACATCATTTCACTCATTATTATCTTTTATAATTATTTTATAATTATTATACGTATCAAACGAAATAAGTTCATTATTTATTGTTGATTTGTATGTTGTATAAATCTTCACAAACGTCAGAGAAGATCTGTCACGTACAAGGCCCACAAGTCTCACTGAGGCACATTAAAAAACGTTGAATAAGTTGATAATGAGCAAAAGTGGATATTTTTGGATGTTTAGAGAAATTCCGGATACAGCTTAGATTGGTCGTATCGACAAATTAAGAAGATACGATAATACGGATAAATAAGAGCCATCCTTTGACAATTATAGCTACTCAATAAAGAAAATGAATCCTAATTTCAGTTTTATCTCCCATGTCTTTATTGCAAAAGCGGTAAGGATTTATAATTATTTATTCTGATAAAATGTGACACTTTTATTTTGCAGTTGGAGGAATCAGTAGCAAACTTCTATACGCAGATGTCAGACTTGTATCTCATTCTATATGTGTACTTGAATACTCTTTCATCAATAAAGTAACTGACAGCCAACTTTGTTCTTCAAAACTTTTCCCTTGGCGTGGACCATGTAAAGTAAGAAATTATTACATTCAAATACTTTATGAACATCATATTTTTGCCAAGTCATAGTTTTATTTTCGAAGCTGATGGTGAAATATTGCACAACGAGTTAATTGGGAACAAATATCATGAGACACTTATGTCTTAGGTATTACTTTAACCTCAGATTTCACACTGATAAAACTTAGCTGTGAGACAGTTTTTTATTAGTTTCAATTTTAATTAAACAGTTAAAAATCTGGAGAAAAATTACTTTCTTGCAGTTTACATTAATTCAGTTTTATTTCTAAGTAAATCAGTTCTGAAGAGAATCAAGAAAACCTGTATTATTAATTTAGTTCCTCTTCAAGCAAACAATCATTTTATCTCCATTCGTTCAAACGCATGATTTCCTTTAGCATTATTATGAATTTAGAAATTTTAGAATATATTTTATTTTAAGTATATTATTTGTTCTAAGATGTGTCTTTAACCTTTTAGAGTCACATCCCAAAACAATTAAATAGTAAAGTTTTTTTGCTGATGAATTAGGATCTATAAAGCTTTTTTCTATTAATTATTTACTATATATTTTATATATTTAGTATTTATATTTTTAAAAATTTATATATTTACTAATATTATTCAAAACAGGGAGACAGTGGCGGAGCTTTAACTATCAATGGTTCTGATGGAAAGCCAATGGAAATAGGAATAGTTTCCTGGACAGTAGGAATCTGTAGTCTCTCTAAACCAGTAGTCTACACTTATGTCCCAGCTTTCGTCGACTGGATTAACTCAAAAATAGCATAATGTATTTGAAATTTTATAATAGAAGAGGTTATTAAAATATTTCACACTCTGCAGTTATTCTTGAATCCACAAGCAATATTTAAATAATATATTAAACTGAAAATATAACCATAAAATAAATAAAATTTTGTATTAAGAAGGATTTAATTTTTTTTGTAACCTTGAAAATGTTCTAAAAACAAAATGAGTTAATATTTCTATTTGTACGCTGAAATAGGATGCAGTTTGGAAGATATGAAAACTATCATTGTGGAGCTGGCTGCTCCAAAAAATCTATAATTTTAGCTGCATTAACAAAACTATTAACTAACACATTTAAGTCTATATTAAGACATAATTATTACAATGAGACAATTAGTGATACGGTTATAATGGTACCATTTCGGATGGGTGGTGTGGAGAGTTATTTTCCTAAGAAGGCAAGTCCTAGTGAAACACTAGTCCTACGCTTAATGGTTGCTTGGCTTCTGTAATGCGGCTGCATTACAGAAGCAGCCACCCTTGTGGCTACAAGGGTGGGCAACTACAGATCGCTATAGCTTGGTTAACCTACCAGGAAAACCTCCTAAGTGACTCCAAGGTAGTTACGCAATGCCCTAGAGTGCCGCAATAACTTGGTGGTCCTGAAAAGGACCGTTTGAATAAAACTCAAAGATTAAACACCTTAAGCATGTATAGCGTGGTAGATTGGTTCTTTTTAGTATATCAGATGGTTGGTTCAACGATTTCTGTTGAGGGGTAAGAGACAACACCCTCTGATAAAGATAAATGGGTGAGGTCTGTCTTCGCCGAGGTTGTGTTGGCTTGATCCCTTGAGGATAGTTGGTACCTTGTAATTCAAGATGAGTGACAGACTTAAGTTAAATTGTTAGGGTCCGAGTTAAAATGTTAGGGTCCGACGTGTGATTCCAACGTAGAGTGCAAGAAACTTCGCCCAGGTTAAAGATGGGTAAGCATAGTTACTTCCGCAGTGGGTGGTCAGCTTCCGGCGGGAAGAGAAAGGATACCCAGTGTTAAGATGCGTAGGGAAATAATATCCTTCAGATTAAGATGTTTGGGTCCAGTCTCTGTGTCCGTGTTAACATCTCTGCTGATACTCTTCTTACAGCTCTCAGGCAAGATGGCCCCGATTCGTTAACTAAAGTTGAGGGCGAACACTTCCTGACTATTCCGGAGTTCTCAGCATTATCCTTCTTCATTGTTCTCGGAGTGATGTCCAGCTATTCGGTTTCTTGATGTTGGTGAATCTTGATTCCAAAAAAAAGTCCGAATGAAGTAGTGAAGAAATGGGGAAATATATGTACTTTAAGTGCCGTTTTTTTTAACATGATAAAATAATACTAAACCAAACATAATTTTAATACGCACACACACATACATACACACATTTTATTACCAATAAAATATTGAATAATGCTGTTAAAGATAAAACTTGACTTATTTATTGCTTTTAGGAGAACATGCCGAATTTCATCTTGATCCTATGATCTTTGAGTTTTAATTAATAATTTGCTAAGTTATTCCTAGTGGAAAACTACAGTACACTGGCCGAATGAATTATGCAAACCTAAAGGTTGAGTTTTGTACTAAATTTCTACTTTTTAGGAAGGAGCAATAGAGATAATAGATTCACACAGACAAACATTATTGTCATATAAAATCGCTAGGAGGTCTTCAACACACCAAAACGGAAAACAGGTAAAATATCGGTTTCCAATTTTCTAGATGAAAACAGTAATTTTCCTACCTGCCAAAGTAGGTGAGGAAAAGTAAAAACATTCAAAAAAAAAATATAAAAATTTGATTTATTACGGGTCACACGAGTTTGAATCTGTGCTCGTTAAAATTTAAGAACTAATTTATCACGTCGAAATTCCAATTAAGGAAAAAAACCCTATTATTGAAATAGTCGTCGATTGTTATGATGCTTAAAAAATCACAACTTTATTGTCCACACGAGTTAAGCTTAAATTTTATACTACGAAAGTAGTCAAGTAATTAAAAAACAACAAAAATACTGCAATAATAAATTAACTAAGAAAAACTCATACTAATAAAAATTCATACTTATCAATTATCAGTATGATATAATATTTTTACTATCACAGATTTTTTAATAAAAGGAAACCAAAGCAAAGTAATTTCATATTATTTATCGAATCAAACAAAGGTACGTTTTATTATAGTATATATTTTGTTAAAATCCATAGAAATCATTGTGAGTGACCCTCTCTCTAAAGAAATAAACTTAAAATTAAAAAGAAAGAGAAAATAATATATTTTTATTATAACATTGAAAATCGGGTAAGGTACAGGGCTCCTGAGGCATTTTTTCTCAAAAATTCACACTAAGCGATTCCAAAGACCTGAGAATATCATGACTATCCAAAGCCTAAGGTAGCATTACTTTGGTATTGCTGCACTCGACTACTTTGGAATAAAGTGCTTATCCATATTATCAGTATAGTTCTGGATGAGAATAATAACTTCATATTTTATCAATATATCTTGATTTGATCATTTAAATTTTATACGGTAAAACGTCATGACAGTTTTCATATATTTTTAAGTGTCACACCAAATATATATGTTCTCAAATAACGTAAAAACTAAATTTTTACTGCTGGATTTTTACTGCTGACTTTTGCTATCTGATAGTAAGTTGAAAGTCCAAAAGTATTAAAAAAATAATTGGCCTCTAAAACTATTACATTAATATAATAGTCAATATTTTCAAAATAGCGACTAATTTTAAAATTAAATTTTGTGGGTCGATTTATTACCTATTTTTTTAAATAACCTTTATTTTTATATTTTACATACATAATATGTGTACAATTGTTGATTGATAGGTAAGCCCTCCAACTAAAAATCAATAAAAAAAAATTCATCTTGTGCTGTGGAGGATAGTTTCAATTGGATCGGTTACTTTGTCGATATTTAACGATTTTTTTCATATTTTCGATGACTAGATACATTTTTATTTATGTAGGTATTCATAGACTGAAAAATATCATCTTCCAGGCAGCATAACTAGACCTAAAATGTGATTTTTGTGCCAAGTTACCACTCTCTAGCATAGACACGGCAGGAGTTATGCGTGACACAGACAGACGCGCAGACGACAGCATAGCATGATGACGAATAGCATGATATGACGAATATCTTAGCATAATGAAACCTCGGTTTTGGATTTTTAGGGTGAACTCAAGAACATTTGTATTTTAAAGGAATTGCGCTAAAACCTTTAAGGATGAACAATAACTGAAACTAGAGCAAATAATTGTGTTTTCCCAATTTTAGAGGCATAGTTATGTATAACCAACAGGATAATTATGCACATTTCCATAAAAAATACAAAAAAATGAGTTTCGAGTAGTGATTAATACGTGAGTTGCTGATCAAGTTATAAAGCATAAACTGGAACCTTAAACAAGAAATTGTTAAGCACGGAAACACGCATTCCAAAGGAAATTTGCCCATCAAACGGATCACAGCGCCAGAATATTTTGTAAAACCAATAGGGACAGCTCTATAGGGTAACAACTGATTTTGGGGTAATTTTCCGAACTAGGAGAAGCCCAGGGACCGAAATTCCCAACCTGAAATGGTAGACCACCTTATTCCTTATGGGAGAGCCAAAATAAATCAATCTAGCAAGTTAAACCTTTGAGGTTCGACATTTACCTTTTTTGCCTCTTGTTCTTGGACTATCTTATCTGTCAATAGTCAAATATAAGAACATTATATATTGTGGTGGCATTTTATTTTATGCTAATTTTTGCACTACGCTTAAATTAACTAAACCATTTTCTCCTAGATACAGACGATACTGATCAATAAGATAAAAAGCCATTATTCGCTAATTAAAAATTACTAATTTAATTGTGTTCCTTCCAAAAAGATAACATATTTACTCATTTAATATGAATGAGATTTAACTAAAATCTAAATTATAAAATGCTATTTTCAGATCTGACCAAATATAAGATAGAAACAAAAAAAAAACATTCAGGATGCAGTTACTTATCAGAACTCTGCTTATGTTTACGACAGTAAGTACGCAATGCTATGTATCATAACATAGAGTGTTTAATTTTGATAGTATTTATAATCTTAAATGTTTCATCTACAACACCTAAGTAGAATATAGCTATAGATTATGATGAACCATAGTATCTTTTATGACCTCTAAAGTGTGTCAGAGCTCCAAGGTTTGTAGCTAGAGCAATGCTGCTAGTTCATTACTCTAAAATAAAAACTGAAATATGTATTCGTCACTTCAAATATTTGTCTTGTACAAATATTTGGAGAGATGAGAGGAGGCGATGAGTGGAGATAAAGAAGAACAAAAAGTTAAGATTGCAATACAGGGGTTCTAACAGTGTGGCGATAATAAAAGTAAATGGTTGACGTGATTTGGTCCTGTTTTGCGAAGAGAAGATAATAGTATCCTTAGACAAGAGATAAGAGATCTGGCAGAGGTTGAAATGGATAGAAGGAGTAAGTAAATATATTGATGAATCATAAATAAGAATGGATGGAATGCCAAAGATACGTGGAAAAAGAAGTTGGGGAGTCAAATTTTAATTTCCTTAAATTAAGGACTTAAGGAAAAGATTACTTAAGATTGATATGCATCAATTTTCTCTAGTATAAATTAATACTTCTAAATATTAATAAAACTTTCAGAACATCCAGTAGTCATTGTTTCTTCAGAGTAAATAATCAGATTGTAATAATAATAATAATAATAATAAATGGCTGTATTTATCAAAGTATAAAACTGTTTTTTTTTACATAATATTTTTTGTTAAGCCTTTCCTCATAGCCTTTTCGGCTGTCTGGGGGAGGCGTCGCCAGAAAGATCTGATTCACTTTAATGAGCATACATTTGCAATTATTTGGTAAAAAAGAATTATAATTAAAGAGGGATATTAAAGAAATGTGGTAAATAATATAACTATTGATAAGGGAGATGAGAGAAAATAAACAATTGAAATTAAAGAGGAGTGATTTAGCTGGAGATATTGTTAACTGGTTTTATAGACTTAGTGATAGAGGTATTAATAGCAGATGGCAGCATAAATCTAAAAGGGCTTTTTGGCAAAAGATACTGTCTTTCACTCATAATTAAATTCCTTTGTTAGGAAGTCTCTATATTTTAGAGCAGGTCTTAAAAAAGTTAGCAGAGGGCCCCATTGCTCATTGCTAAGCACTTGTCTATAATCTATAAGGCTTAGATGGGCTCTTCCAAATGCTGCTACTCTAAATTCATTTAGTATGGGGCAGACAGCGATAAATAAGCAGATTGTATAAAAATATTACAAGGGTTCACTTTTAAAATATATTTATCTCCAGACGGTATATAATACGAAATTTAATGACTAGTTTTAAGAGAGTAAAGAATCACTTTTCACTCCCAAGGGAGTAAAAAGTACTTTTTACTCCCTTGGGAGTAAAAAGTAACAGTTGCCAACTTAACTTAATAATCGACAAACTGAATGATATATAATTATTTTTCTTTAATAACTAAGATACCTATAAATAAGAAGATATACAGGAATAAGATGTATGAAAAAAAGAATATAACATTAACAATTATTTTAAGTAGAACTAGTGTAATGCTAATAATTATATAAGAATAAATAATTTAAAAAATAAAACTAGTTCTTTATTTAAAAGTAAAAAAAATTAAGTTGGCTATCCTGATTTTTTTATCGACAAAATATCATTAAATCAAAGTTTTTTAGTTTAAAACCTTAGCTTTAACTATTTTCTTCTACCTGTCTTAAACTTTTATAATTAGATTAGAATATTACTTATAACTGCTCTAATATTTCAATTATGTCAGATAATATTGTTTGCAATATTGACAAACTTTTTAACAATACACCTCTATTGCTATTGAATCGAACTTGGTAAAAGAAAACTTGTTCCCAAAGAAATCGAAAAAGTTATATGACAAAGCATGTAACAATTTTAAAAGTTGGTGTCATGATCATAATATACAACAAGTAAGTGAAAATGCATTGCTTGTTTATTTTAATAATGAATGAAAAACAAAACAAGCGTCAAGTCTGTGGTCGCTGTATTCAATGATCAAATCATCTTTGCTTGTGAGAGAAAATGTTAATATCAAAAGCTATGCATCACTAATAGCATTATTAAAAAGAAAAAACGAAGGTTATGATGCAAAGAAAGCGAATGTTTTTACTAAGAACCAAGTTGAAGATTTTTGCATAATTCACCTAACGACGAGTTTCTTATGATAAAGTAAGATAATTTTCATTTAAAAAAATCTTGAAAAAAGAAATGAAAAAAACATTCTTACTTTATTTTCAATGTCGACGTCTGGAGAAAAATCTTGTATGCACCTTGGGAGTAAAATGCCATTATTCCCTCGCAATAATTTCCCTCCTCGGCTTCGCCTCGGGAGTAAATAGCTATAACTCCCTCGGCTTCGCCTCAGGAGTTAAACAAATAAATCCCTCGGCTACGCCTCAGGATTTAAATCCTTTGGTTCCCTCGGCTTTCGCCTTAGGAACCAACATAATGCTCAGGGAAATAATGACATTCTTTACTCCCTTGGTGCATAAATAACTATTATTATTTATTTCAGACATTTATTTTAAAATTTCACTCCAGTGCGGGTGATAAAAGCGTTTCAGGTAAGATAGATTTTCTTTTAAATTATAAAATATTACATATAATGAACTGTATCTTCCCTGGAATTCACAAACATGCTATGCATTTCACTTATAACTTTAGAATACACTTGGAGCGTTACGGTTGCCACTCCTACCTGAGATGGTTCCCACAAAAGTTACCCTAACAAGCTGAAAAGCTCTAAAGGGGCATTCTTATTATCTTTATTATCACTAAACTTAGTCCTGGGGTAATACAAATTATGTTTGCTGTGTTATAAGATATTATGTGTTATATAACATAATAAAGTATTATATTAGTATATGCGTAATATATATATATATATATATATATATATATATATATATATATATATATATATATATATATATATATATATATATATATATTATATATATATAAATTAAGAAGTGCTTCTTTATAAGCATAACTATAACTTATTACTAAACACAACATTTCCTAATCAACAGATGTCAGAGAAAGGATTTGGATGGGCAAGGAAGCAAATGCAGGACTATTCCCGCACCAAGCTTTCCTTAATATGACTTTACTAAATGGCAAAAACGGTTATTGTGGAGGCTCCCTTGTGAAAGAAGATGCTGTCCTAACGGCAGCACATTGTTGTGACGGGTAAGAAATTGACCACCTTTATTGCACACAGCAACAAAAAGTCAAAAGAGGACCTAAGATTTCATTCTTACGTAGAAACATAAGTACATATTATGCTTCTTTTTTAAGTGAACATTAAAAAAAGAAGCATCTGAAGAATCAGTTACCGTCAAAACTTGCTGTGGATATGAACGTCCCTTGACCATTCTAAAAATGGCTTAACGCCATTTCTAGAATGCGGAGCAACACTTGAGCTCGTAACTAATATAGTTATATTAGTGCATATTTTGACTAGTTGATACGAGTGTGGTGTGAAACCAAAACTAGAAACCAGAAATAGGTAATATTATTGTGCACTCTTCGGACTCGTTTCGCTCGTCCTCAGATATTTCTCACACATTCGTTTCAGTCCCAGTAGTCACCCATCCCGGCACTCAACTCAAACCATGGATACACTAGTTGTATCGAAATGGAACTTTGTGTACTTATGCATTACGTAATGGTTTACGCTTATACCAAAATTCAACGTTTTTTTACAATTTTTTAAAAAAACTAATACAAATTATTTGATAAAAAATGGACAAATGCTGATAATGAGATGAAATGTAGCACATATCTCATGGCTATATGCGTGCCAAATCTCAATCTGATCGCATTATTTTTCCGCGCTTTATGATTTTTCGAAATTTTTGCTGATTCATTATTGCGGGTTAATGACGTCATAAAAATTATTTTCCGAATAGCACAAAAACAGAGGTCGATTTTTGAACAAAGTTTCAACTCTATACCATAAAAACACTAGAAGCTACGATGATAACAGACACACACTTACAACCACACACAGACAGACAACATTGTGAAAACCACTTAAGAGGTCTCAAAAACACCTGAATGAAATTATCCCGAAAATGATAATGTCGGTGACATCCCGGTTACGATTTTTTTTGCAAACACAATAATTTTCCTACATGCCTATGATATAAATGAGGAAAAGTTAATAGGGGTTATGGTAAGACAAATTGATACACTTTGCTTGATACATAGATAAAGAAAGATGGTCCTTTGATTTATTATTTGAGACAAGAAAAGTTTAGTTCTGTAGCCAGGTAAGAGGAGCGCTAGTATTTAATTTAGTAGTTTCAATAATTCTAAATATGACTCTACAGAGTTATTGACATAAAAGAAGGAGGGACAAACTAGGCTGCCAAGAGATTACAATTATATATATAGATATAGAAGTAATTTCTTCTTATGCTATAATAGGATAGGATGAGAGGTAAGCATTAAAAAAAAGATTTCAATAGATATAGACATCATGAACATTATTTTATCCTCTTAAAGCTTAATTTAAGAGGTACATAAATACATCCATGTACGTAATTACATGGATATGGTTTATGCATTTCAAAACACAATTTTTTTTTTTATTGATATGGAGAAACTTATTCTAATGTTGATGACTGTTGAATAGTGTTTTGAGCATCTCAGTACACCTTGGAGTAACTCAATTAGCTGATATAGGGAAACCGTTCATACAAAAAATTGATGTACCACAAAACAATATATTCAAACACGAAAACTACAGCAAAGCTACAATTGAAAACGACATATGTCTCCTAAAATTACCATCTCCAGCAGAAATTAACAGTAAGTATTGTTTTTATTGTTAAATTTACGCAGGTTCTTTGATGAAGAATGAGTTGAGGTAGACGATAAATCTATCTAACATTTAGCTTTAACTGAGGAACTCAACTTCCAGGAAGTACGAAGGACGACATTTACCTAAAGAAGTGGCGTATCAGCCAGTTAAGATACGTCTCTACGTCATTCAGGAAGACAATGTGTTAGTGTCATTCAAGACACTAACAAGACACCTAGACCACCAAACCCATATCTTATGGCTAAAATTCCTCAATTAATTGATTTACCTATTTGTAATTACAGAAAATGTAAGTATTATCAACCTACCAACAAACCAAGATAACAACCCTTCTCAATATGACAACCAAATTGCAATCCTTTCTGGGTTTGGAGTTTATAGCTGGTGTAAGTATTCAGTACTCATTTTAATTATTGGGACTCTTACAATTTACTAACATCACAATGTAATACTTAGTACAATATAATAAAAACAAGAGGCCTTCGGAATTAGCCACCCCACGGCCTCGGCGTTAGGGACAGCTTCGCGGCCACATGGTGTTTGTACTTTATCAGTTCGACATACTACTGGTTTACATAGTGGCATACTGCTACCATACGAGTATAAGCGAATTTTTAAATTTATTAGTCAGAATACGTGATTTGTTTACATTATGTCAATTACTGACATTTTTTGCTAGAT
>JACMZG010000022.1:35617749-35747749 GCA_018340805.1 Microvelia longipes | reverse complement strand
CAAATTTATTAGTTTAACAAATTATAGTTCAGTTTAATACATGGCTAAAATCAGTTTATAGCGTGGAAAATTAGTTTTTAGGAACCAATAAAATATGTGCATTATGAAAACAAATACATTTGAAATAGCTGTTTAAAACTTCTAATACAAGAGAAGTGAAATCTCATTATCGTGGTCGAATTTGTGAACCACGTTATTAAAAAGAGGAAATTGAGTTAAAATTGAATCCTCTTTTCTCTAATCAAGCTTCCTTATAAACAACAGGGGCCATCATATATAAGCTTCAGTTCAATTCATATCTACAATGCACTTAAAAAAGTAAAATTAATTTATCCTTTTTAGATTTACACAAATTTTTACGACCGGTCATCTTATAATATCATTAGGGTTTCGAAGATAATTTTTATGGTTATTGGAAAGTTCTATTTGGTCATGAGGTTTATACATTTAAAGGAATCTTGTCAATACTGTAATCAGCTTCAGGGCAATTTGCATGATCGAAAATTGGAGGTGACCGCTTCATCGAATGCCTAAATGTAAGGCGAATATAATTTATCTCCGACGAATAATTTGAAGTTTAGTGATTAGTTTTTAGGAAGTAAAGAAGTTCTTTTCACTCTCAAAGGAGAAAAGAGTTCCTTATAAATGAGTTTCCTTAAGTTTTGGGGCCCCCCAAACTTAAATGAGGGGATATGTAAGGAGTGGTATCCTCTAAATTAATTAACTTTTATGACTTTTTAAGTAGTTTTCATCAAACGTCTATGTATATATGTCATGCTTAACACCCGCTACGTTTATGATAGAAAGTTAAAACTAGACAAAACTTATAAAAGGTCTAGTGGTACTGCCCGGAAAATAAATTTGTTAAGATCGTGTTAACCAATTTTGTTATCAGGAACCTAATATAAATCCCCCACTCCTCTGCCGTCACCCAAACAATAAGCGTCATTTTCTGATGAAAGTTTGCTAAAATGTTATACTAATAGTTATATAATTAAGTAATAAAAACACAATGGACAGATAAATTGTAATTAAGATAAAATTGCAAAACTAGATTGATCACAGAGTAACACACAGTTAAAATCAGTTGATAGCGAGGGAAAAAAATGGGAGAGAGCCAATGAGTTTACTCTTGGATGTTAAACGACGCTCACAATGTCATATAAAGTTAGCTTTATATGACATTTATATGACATTCATGAGGTTAGCCTCATTAGTTCCTCAACCCTATTTCCCCACGCTATCAACTGCTTTTAACCGTGTGGTATACTATAGTAACAAATATTAATTATGAAGATTTAGGTCTTCCGGTGGTGACCGCGTCAATGTAGATGAAGAATCCGACGTTTCGCTTCCACTGTGGGATCTACAGTGGAACAATACTACTAAGTGGAAAAATACTACATCTTCAGGGATGTAGGACATCATAGATAGAAAACACAATGCTCTACAAAACTGAACTCAGTTTTGTACTCTCACTCACTCTTCAGTTTTGTAGAGCATTTGTTTTCTATCTATGATGTCCTACATCCCTGAAGATGCCTCCCACAGTGGAAGCGAAACGTCGGATTCTTCATCTACATTGACGCGGTCACCACCGGAAGACCTAAATCTTCATGAAAATAACCGCGGAAGCCTACGCAGTTTATTAAATATTAATTAAGAAAAGATTTAAAGACAGTTCAGCTAATTAGGAAAATAATTAAATTAAGGTAAATCAAGACAAGTTAGATAACATGAGAAGTAGATTCATAAGGATGACTGGTATCAAGGTCATTTCCTTCTAAGGCACCGCAAGGAATTATCTTGAAGGTTGATTGAGAAAGCGTTTATACTTTTTGAAAAAACGGATAAGGATGTTTGAATGCGGATTCATCCTAATCCTTCAAAGAGACTTACACTACCAGAGGGAGGACACAATAGCTCTTATCATGACCTAGGTGGCTTTATATACAAAACTAAATAAGTTTAGCAATAAAAAAAATACAATTTTATGTTATACCCTCCCTAAGGTCTAGCCGTGAGCGTACACACATACTGTAGTTAATTTAGTCCCCCAAATAATGTCAGAAATGTAAAGAAATTATTTTTTTTTCAAAATTAATAGAGTATTAATACATTTCATTTCTGGTTTCTTATTATTATTTTATTATTAGTGTTGTTTTCAAGCTTTGGCAACAAACATTCATCTTCTATTATGAAGTAATCATAGAGACAGTATTACTAGAGGGGCCCTATTGGTTGAATTTTGAAACATGAAAAAAACCTGACTACCTGCGACTTTCAATATAATCAAATAAACAGAACAAAATTACAGCAACATATATTAAACAACGTTTAAAATATATATAAACACAGATAATGTGCGGGAAGCCTATAACAATTGATTATAATAACCTTAACTCACACTTGAAGGAGGTTTCAATGAGGTTACACCGACCCCCTGAGAGCCCTAAAGAGGCTATGCTGTAATAAGAAGTTTAGATTCTTGGTAGTTTTGAAATGTTTGTAGGCTCCATTTAGAGGAGCTGTAATTAGATTATCCCTGGTATGATTCCTCTTACTCCATTTTTAACCTTTTTGAATAGTTTGCAGTATCGGACCATCCTTTTAACAATAGAATCCCTACATCTCAAGCATTTCCGGCAGTTTCCTTAAACCTCTTCCATATCTTTCCTTACCTGACTTTTCCTGTCCCTTTCCTTTGCTACCCTTATTAATTTGGATTTTCATGTATATTTATAAAAGTTAGATTTCAATTGTAAGAGCCTCTGGTCTATCCCTCCTACCACCTCTTCAAGCATCTCTTTAGTTGGAGCCCAGGCTTGGTGAGATTCACAGCTTCACCAACTCACCCCGTTTAGTTCGATTTACGGCTTGACGCCGGATTAGTGGATCCATTCCGATTTTAGTGCCGAGTGAGAGGCACTTTTACAGTCTACTCCGGTTGTCAATTTGGCGGAACGAAGTACGTCATTTGATTAACCGTGGTGTAAACTAGCTACCTTTATGTTTACTACTATTGACTGGATTACGGTTCGGGATCCAAATTTCGTTTTGTGTTGTCGCGAGTGATATTGAACACTTATAGTACTCTGCCCAAGTTATGCTGACGCTGATGTGGATGGGAGAGTCGATAAAATTACGGTTGTGACCGGTCAGTTAGTTAATGATTTGTGTCAATTTACCGGATAAACTATGTGTCAAAGTGCGACAAACAGACAATAACGGGTGTGTCAAAGACAATTGTGATATTTTATGGTATTAATTCTTCTTTAATTAGACCAGGACCAGGCTGTCAACTCTGATAAGTCAAACTTATATTATTTATATTTACTTATTTATTGAGCTCAATTATTTTTATGTTAACAATTACTTTAACTTTATTATTTCAGGGCCCTGCTTTTATTTTAGTTTAATTTAGGTATTCTTGATAAACATTTTATGACTTAGATTAGTTATTATTTTTATTGATCTGGATCATAAAGTATTGATTTTTCTTATAATTTAATTTAGCTATTAGGTATTTTAGATACAAAACTATTCAAAACACTTACGACTATGATTTATTTTGTGTTACGATGGTTTAAGGTTATAAATAGTATTACTTTATTTGTTCTTGATTTCTAATATTATTTATAGATACCTTTTTTTTTAATTATAAGTTAATATAGAGATTTTAAGGTCGATTTTGGTCACTAATCATCATCCTCTAAAATTTATACTTTGGAGAGAATTACCGAGTTTACTCATTTTTGGTTTTAAATTGTTTTATTATATTTTAATATTGTTGTCCGAGTATACTTCAGTATTCAAGGCGGAATTTATTTTGAAAGTATAACCAACATGGACCTTATTAATAATTGCTATATTTTACATTTATTTTAATATTTTCACCCCCTCCCCTTTGGCCTAGTATACTTACTTAAATTTTTATTTATTTTAATACATTGTTTGATTTTCCTTAATTTCTCTATAACTCAAGATACTTGTTCTTACTTTCCTAAATTTTACGTTGTCAATAGAGTTATTTTAATTTACCTGTATCATTTAACATTTTATTATTAACTTCTTTATAACTTTTTATAAAATTATTTCATAATTTTATCTGGACAAGTATGTTGAGTTGGCCCGGTTTAAATAATTAATAGTTTCATTTTTAATAAGCATAATATTTTGTGTTGTTTATTTAAATAAATTAGACTTCTTTTATATTTAATTTATATGCTTCGTGAGGTGTTCATTATTTTAGATTTAAGCTTAGTTTTAAGGTTTTGTAAACCACATAGCTCACCTAATAATTTTCCCTCCTATCCTTCCCCTTTTCCTAAGAATTCATTTTCATTAATAACTCTGCTAAACCCCTCCCTAGCCGTACTGAGTACTAGCCAACCATATTCTGAACCGTTACAATGCCCCTTCAAGTATATATCTCTATGGAAGTAAAATTATGACGACTGATATTGTCTTTTTTTATTTTCTGAAAAGTACCTACGTTGATTCTGAAAAAAATTGGCGTCCTAAAATATTCAGCTAAAATGTCAGTAGCCAAAATATTAGCAATTGTGAAATACGATGATCACTAAGCTCGTATAAATATTTTTTCCGACGCATCACTTCCGAAATGACAGAAATAGAAAGACAGAGTTTACACTGATAAGCCTTATCAACGCGATATCTGAAATGTTTCTCCATAATATCATTATACTTGTAAGTACACTAATTATTTGTCAAAGTAAACGTCAAAATAACAAAGAGATCAGGATCAAGCATAACCTCCCACAAACCTTAACAAATATTCTTCAAGATAATGTCGCTATCTTAGATCCCTTAAGGAATTTTCTCCGTGAATCTAAATTGGATACATTAATTTGACCCACTGAGGTTTATTGCGACTGATAAAACAGTGCAATACGTATGCAACTATTGCATAAATAATTGGTTATTTATATTTAAGCTCCTAGCAATTGACTTAGTGGCGGCAGATACTCATTTTTTTAAAGGTAGTTCTATTAGAAGTTCTAAATGACAGTAAAAGTGTTACTGTTTCAGTCGAAACAGTATCACTTTTACTAGTAATTTTCATAGATTTTAAATATCTACAAAAACTAAACTGTGCATGTAATTATGAGCGAAAATGTTGTGTAGAACTGACTAAGCAAGCAATTTGAACAACCTATATGGAACAAAATCCGCTTTTCCTTTCTAAAATTCAGGAAAAAAGTCGAACAAATTCAAGTGTTACTCTTCCGACAAAAACTTTAGCAAAACTGGATTAGTGAGGAAGAAAAGAATTTTGTCCAGCTCGTGGACCTTTCCCACGCCGGAATATTAGTTGGATTAAATACTATTTTAATATTCTAGATATATTCTAGACAAAGAAATATAGGATGTTCCCTTGTCGATTCCCCCATTATTCTGTGCGCCAATCCATAAATTACTAATCTGACAATCCTCTCAAGCAATTTGATCCATATGACTGTTTTCAGATTTCTTTTACATTGACAAGAAGTATTGAGAATCATCAAAGGGGACCTCCAGATCCAGGTTAAGATATTTAACTTAATAATGCTTAAAATGACGGGTACGGGGAACCTAGGAACTTTTCCTCCCCATATCGAATTCGCAATGCTCATCCTAACTATTTCGGACTCGCACAGCTTTTCCCCAGGATAGCATCTTACTTATATAACAGTACGTCTTCGGACTCGCTTTTTCGTCCTAAAACAGTAAAAATAGCCGCTTTATTCCTAGCAATCATACAGGTACTGACATTAAATTGGTAATCAGACAAAACCTGCATATTTAGGCCGTTTTGAAATATAACTTATTGTGCTTATTCATTACATAAAGGAATCATTTGTCGATTTAAAACTATTTTATAAACGTACCTGTATGATACTAATAAGAAAATTAACCTTGTTACAATAATAGTTAATGAAAAATAGAACTAAATGCGTGCCAAATTTCTAATCCATTACATTTAATATTTTACATTTATTACATTTTAAAAGTTTGTAAAAAAAATCTGAAAAAGAAACTATCCCGGATAGCACAAGTAAACCAAAAAAAATGTTTCGTCCGAAGTTATAACAGACTAAGAGCTGGGATGAAAACAGACAGATGTCAAATTTTGTAAAAACAAAAACCACTAAAAATGGATAATTTAGTTGACATCAAGGTTTCAGATTTTAGTGCAGACACATTACTTTTCCTGCTTTAAGCATAAACAAGGAAAAGTTCTTGCTTTTTGTGTCATGTTTCATCTAATTGTGTTAAGCCAATCTCTTTAAGCCATAAAGAGATCACAAGTCCAATCCACATCCATCAATACATAAAATACATACAGAGACCATTTCTTTGGATTTTTATCCAAAAAAGTTGGAGTTGTAAAAGTGTTAAAAAATTGTTTTTTTACTGCAATGCTTCCTCCTTCTATTAAAGGAGATGGAAAACAAAATTTACACTCATGGTGACACAGTAGGCCACATGGTAAAAATCACATATTAAAGGAAGTAAGGCAGTATATGGACAAAACTCAGCAGTGAAACAACCTAATACATTGCAGCTTATTTTTATTTGAACTTAATTAGGGTATCAAGAAAGAATTTGGAATGGACACAAAGCAAAAGCAGGTGAATTCCCATACCAAGCGTTTCTTTACGTAGTGTTTGAAGATGGAAAATCAGGATATTGTGGAGGGTCACTTATATCCCCGAAAACTGTTTTGACAGCAGCCCACTGCTGTCAGAGGTACCATTTTTACTAATAACAATCAATTTTAAGGTATAAAGGGATACGAACATAAACCAAATGATCCCATATCAATGAAAAAACATAAGTAGTCTCGAAAAGAATTATTTAAGACCTAACTTGCGTATTCACTTCAAAAAGAAAAACTTTAACTTTAAGATCTGCGTTTCTGCTATTGACTGCATACATCACTAGATCTCAGTTGAAACTGAGAGAAGTTTGGGAAACTCTGAACAAAGGACATATTAAGGAAGCCTAACTAATAAATATTAGTAGTGAAACTCTAACGTATTAATTATTTTCCCCGTAATATACTTTGGCGAGAGATTGTAACAACTATTCATTTCATGTTATAATATAAAAACTCAGAAGTTATTGAATGATTTATTAAAAGAATCATAAATTAAAAAAAGTTCCTTGTCCCTAATTTGTTCCTTTACTTTTCCTATATTAAAATTTATTTTGTCATAACATATTAGAATATATTAAGACAAAAAGTAGCATTCAAATCAATTCTACAATCAATTTAAATCACATAAAAAACCCCTTTCCAATCCTTCAAATGGTTGCTTAAATCATTTTTTTTATTTATTTAAAACAAACTACTCTTGAGATATTTCATTCTTTTGAAGATTGCCAGTTGTAAGATATTGAGCAGGCCTACTAGGCCAATTCGATTGATTTCCCTACACCAATTCAAAGCTTTTCGTGTTCCCCAAATTGCTCTGTCTCTATTTGACTTAAAGACCAGAAATTCTCAATAGATGCTAAAATATTTTTTCGATGTCAAGATTAGACAACCATTTTTACTTATCTTCATTTATACCTAAGATATATTTTTTTTTTACTTTTCCTATATAGGAAAAGTATTGTTTTTGAACAAAATTCGAAACAAAAATTAATATTATAATCCTTAATTTTGAAAATATTTTTCAATATTTATACTATCAGATTAACCTTACATTGGCAAATAAGCCAACAATAATTTCATCTAAATTAATTTAAGAGTTCCCCGTTGGTTTTCACAAAGTTGTCCGTCGGTATATATGTATGTGTATTTATGCTAAGAGTTGAAACTTGGTACAAAAATAAATCTTTAGGTCTAAATGTGCTATCCGGAAACATTTGTTTGTATGACACCATTAACTTGCAATACTGACTCAGCAACAATATCGAAAAATTATAAAACGCGAAAATTAAAAAATCTACTAATTAAATAATTAGTTGATTGATTTGACTTACCACACATGTAGTTATATATAAAACTAACATACTTGCCAAGTTTCACCTCATTATAAGAATTAGTTTAATTTTTATCGAATGACATATACGTTTTTTAAAAATAAATAAAACAAATGTAATTACTATGTGAGGACGAGCGAAGCAAGTCTGAAGACGTGTTGCAGTGGTGATTTTTAAATTCTGAGGAAGAACGTAGCGAATCCGATGCGGTGAGAAAAAGTTTCAAGGTACCCCGTACCTGATTTATTTTTCTTCTTAAAAATATATATAGGATTAAACATTACGTATACCAAATTTGAGGCCGTAGTTTGGGAAATAAAATTGATATTTTGCGTAATTCAAGTAAGTCTGTGTAACGTCACAAGGTCAATAGGTAAACATTATAAAGTAAAATCATGACAAGACAACAAATTCGATGTTTCAAAGTCAATTGATCGTTGTTCTGTCTAAACGAAAGTACATACCTATGTCTCTGGCATTACAATCTGAATCTACAATACCAAAAATAAATTAAGAATTAACCTTAAAGCTTTGACGTTCTTTTTAAACTCTTAATTTTAAGATATAACAACGAGAAAATACTTCATCACGATCATTACATTACATATATTATTAATTATTATAAACATATCATCAACCTCATAAGAATTTTATTTTTACAGAGTCTTAAAAATAATAGTTCATTTAGGTCTCGTGAACTTATCTAATGCAAAAGATGACTATGTACAAAGAATAGAAGTTCAAAAGAATGATTATATTATTCATAACAACTACAATCCTGGAACCATTGCAGATGATATCTGTCTTCTTCGTATGCAAGTAGCTGCTTCATTTAACAGTAAGTATCACAAACGAATCTAAAACCATAATCCCGATTTCATCAATGTGTTTAACCATCGAAATGAGCAATCAACACGTCAAGAATTTGGCGAGCCTCAAAATCATAAATTAGATGTTTGGCCTTTTGAAATAAATAAATATACAGAACAGCAACAAAACAAGCAATGCAGATTTTCAGTATTATTCCCCATATTAACTGTATACTTCTTGAATTTTAACACAATGGCGCAAAAACAGAAATTCTATACATCCTGTTTGTGGGTGACTATCGAAATAAATGCCCATTAATACTGTAGTACAATAGAACACTGAAAATTATTGAAATAGTCTTTAATTGATGTTACAGGAAATGTTAGTTTAATAGCTCTCCCCTTAAAGAATGATACAAATCCTTCTCAGTACAATCATATGATGGCTAAAGTATCAGGATGGGGAGAAATAAGTCATAGTAAGTATTTATCTCAAGTAAGTCCTTCTCAGTACAATTATATGATGGCTAAAGTATCAGGATGGGGAGAAATAAGTCATAGTAAGTATTTATCTCAAGTAAGTCCTTCTCAGTACAATCATATGATGGCTAAAGTATCAGGATGTGGAGAAATAAGTCATAGTAAGTATTTATCTCAAGTAAGTCCTTCTCAGTACAATTATATGATGGCTAAAGTATCAGGATGTGGAGAAATAAGTCATAGTAAGTATTTATCTCAAGTAAGTCATTCTCAGTACAATTATATGATTGCTAAAGTATCAGGATGGGGAGAAATAAGTCATAGTAAGTATTTATCTCAAGTAAGTCCTTCTCAGTACAATTATATGATGGCTAAAGTATCAGGATGGGGAGAAATAAGTCATAGTAAGTATTTATGTCAAGTAAGACCTTCTCAGTACAATTATATGATGGCTAAAGTATCAGGATGGGGAGAAATATATCATAAAATAATCTGATTTGTAATATTAAATTTAAGAAATTTGACTTGTTAAGGAAAAAGGCAGTACTAGTATTCTAGAGAAACATAGAGAAAACCTAATAGTAATAAGTATAAAGGAAAGATGAAATAGAAAGTTAACTTATAATAATGCCCTCTTAAAACATTCCGGCTCATCAGCGATAACCAACTCAAAATGTTGTGGCAACCGATAGGCTAAAAGGGTACATTAAAGTTTGCGATAATTTATTTAAACAATAATCTTATATAAACTAAGAGCCGTTATCTGGGATGTGAACCAAGACCCCCGTGGTGTCAAAGATCAGTATAAATACTGACGCTTTAATCACCTCGAATACGGAGGCGGCCGAACTTATTCATTACTAAGATTAAATAAGAGACAAATCAGATAAAAGAAATTGCTGTTTACATATTGGCATGGTTTGGTTAGAGTGACAAGAGCGAGTTGCGAGTAAAGTAATACAGAACCAAATCTGTCGTCCAAATAGTTAACCAGAATCTAATGTTATAAAATGTTCCAAGTAATATACGAGTATGTTCTACAAAACTGAACTATCCTTAAATTGTACTGAACTCTACATCGACGCGGTCACCACCGAAAAATAACCACAAAAGCCAACATTGCTTTTTTTAATATAACTTGTTTTGAATATACCATGATGTATTCAATATCAGTTAAAATTTTATTAATTACTCTCTTCGTTTGTATTTTCTACAGATAGCGGACTAAATCAAATACTACAGTGGTCAGGCGTCACATTGGAACCTCACATGTCATGCGTCATGAATTATTTATTTATAAATAAAGTATCGCATTCACAGCTGTGCAGTGCTAAATTTCCAAAAACTGGACCATGTCATGTAAGAAATATAACCAAATATTGTAATATAAGAACTATAACCCAATATTCAATTAATTTCACTATAAACACTTTCATCACTTTTAGTATAAACTATATCAAACATTAATAACAATGAAAAATGAATTCTAAAGTTTTTTCGTTTAGATTGATGCACATGACTCTCTAACCCAGACCTGGGCAAACTACGGCCCGCGGGCCACATGCGGCCTGCGGAGCATTTTTATGTGGCCCGCGGGCAAAATTAAGAAGTTTGGAAAAAAGATAAAATATATAAAAAATAAAAAAATATAAGGTATATAAGCAAATAAATTATTTAATTCAAAATTATTATGAAAAGTAAGATGAAAAGATAAGGATATAATGGATTGCTACTTTAACTTTAAAGTTTGGAGAAACAAAAACTAGTAAGCTAAGAAACAATTACATAAAAGCAGCCGCCTTTCATATCAATTCTCATTGTGGGATTTGGTGAATTTTAATTATTTTAGCGAATTTTAATTTTCACAATAATAAGATAAAAAAAGCTATTTTGCCTTCTGTGAATTGCTGAAAAGGAGTTGATAAAATACAATCCCTTTGATCTTTTATTTCATAGAAATACTTTTTAAAATTATTTTTACACCTATTATTCTTGCAAAATTTGTCTTCAGTTATATTTCAAGATCTGACAAAGATACTCCGTTTTGTTTTTTCCGTTTAGTGCTAAAGTTCCCCAATTCCTATTCTTTGAGAATAAATTTGACTTTAGTAAAACACAAACGTAACTGCAATTTGTTGCGGGTTTAGCATACTTTAAAATTTAAGGAATGCGGCCCACGACTGGCTGTAAAAGACTAAGCGGCCCTTTGCTAAAAAAGTTTGCCCAGGCCTGCTCTAACCCTTAATTAGATTCTCTGACTCCTTAGAAACACTTTTTTATAGTAAACCTGCCATACAACGGTGTATAACCTGAACAATCTAAAATTAACTTAAGACCCTAATCTTTAACTAGTTTGACTATAAAAATTCATCCTAAATATAAGATAATTTTATTTCCACTAATATTATTAAAGCTAACAATTAAAATTGAACTTATGAGAAATAGTTATTATTAAATACCATAATTGTCTAAGACCCCAAAATGTATCAACCATAATTATTTTGTGCTAGGAATTACTTAAGAGTTGGATCATAAATAATTTAGTAAAAAAAGCTATCACGTTTCTTTAGAAAAACAATTGGATACGCCGTGAAATTCAATACGCATCATAGAACTCATATTAGCACAAGTTTAAGTTCTTAAAAGTAGTCTTCAGATGATAAAACAGACGATTGGCTTTCACTGAAGGAGGTGAAAGGCCGATACTTAAATGACAGCATCAGTCCCAATTGGGACTCATAAGACATAAAACATCTATTTATCTAATTAAACAAATGAAGAAGGGCAAAATATGTTAATGTTGTTGCTAGGTGATCAATTACTTTCCCTTATCACTATCACTACTAGTACTGCGTACACAGAGCAAACTAAATCCACGGATCGTATTAGGTACGATAGTTAAATACGCTTTAAGAAACATATCTAATTAACTCCCGAGATACGCTTTAATTACCTTGAGAGGCGATCTTATTGAACGTATAACCTTTTAGACGAACTATTTTTTCACTTAAATAATACCGTTTTTCACCAAACAACTTTTAAAACATTATTTTTAGATAATTAAAAATAAACTTAACTTAACTGAGTTAACCTAATTCCTAAATTATTTTTAGTGTAACTTTATTAATAAGCAAAGAAATAATAAAATAAATTTGTTGTTTTAACTTCCTTATAACCCGAGTGAGAACCTTCACAATGAAAGACGCGGTGTTTTGGCGTTATTAAACTCAGATCAAATAAACAAATTCGATGCAAGAAACGGATCGTATTAAATGCGAATGGAATACGATCACCTGTTGATACCGCAGCGAGTACTTAGTACATAAAGTATGAGTATGGTTTAAGTAATATGGTGAGTATGTAACACAATGCACAACAAACTGAAACCATCATCCAATTATTCTCTTACAGGGAGATAGTGGCGGACCACTAACTACAACAGATCAATTCAACAGAACATTCCAACTAGGACTCATCTCATGGGGAGTGGGTAACTGCGGCTCTGGAAAGGCAATAGTTTATACTTATATCCCTGCTTACTTAAACTGGATCCAGAAAAACATGGTTTAAATACCTCCATAATAAACAATAATTAATGCTGAAACGATACTTGCAATCAACATACATGACAGATGCAACAAGAAGTAACTGCTTAAAGAAAACTACGAGGCAACCAAATTACAACAACAAAACTGCATCGGAAAATGGTTTTTTATTAAAAATATCTTACTTCTATTCTTGAAAAAAAAACATGGTTAGTTTTATAAAATAAATAAATAAAATGCAATATAATAAAAATATTCATTCATTATGTATTTTTAAACTATTCTATAATTAATGCAACTAATGAATGCCGAGTGATGTAATTATTTACAAGATAACTATATTAGTTTAAAGCACACATATATATAAATTAAAATTTATCATTAGCATTAGTTCCGTTTTTATCGATTGACATGTATAACATGATGTCAACAAATTACGTTTTTCGACTAATACATTTGAAAAAAAAATTCGCTTATATTGTGGCTTAACTATTATGATAACAAATTGATATAGGACAAGAAACATATGGCTGCGAAGCTGCCCCTAGCGCCAACACCGCGAAGCGGCCCCTAGCGCCAACACCGCAAAGCGGCCCCTAGCGCTAACACAGCGAAGCGGCCCCTAGCGCCAACACCGCGAAGCGGCCAAGATGCCGAAGGTGTCCTGACCTTTTAGTTTTAGTATTGCTAAATGAGTGCTACATTTTAATTCAGTTAATTTAAAAAAAATATTGGTCTTTGTAACAATTTTTAACTCTCTAGCATAAATACACATGGAGTTACGATGACAACAGACACATTCCTGGGCTAAGTATATATATATATATATATATATATATATATATATATATATATATATATATATATATATATATATATATATATATTATATATATATATATAATATATATATATATATATATATATATATATATGTATATATATATATATATATATATATATATATATATATATATATATAATATATATATATATATATATATATATATAATATATATAATATATATATATATATATATATATATATATAATATAATATATATATATATATATATATATATATATATATATATATATATATATATATATATATATATATATATATATATATATATATATATATATATATATATATATATATATATATATATATATATATATATATTGTCCACACAGGTTTATGGTGAAGACAAAGTTTCCATCCACCTATAGTATAAATTAGGAAAAATTAAAAAAATGGTATACAAATATTTCATAAATACTTTTACAAAGAAATGGTTTCATATACGCATGTATTCTAAATCGCCACTGTGAAACAAGAGCAAAGCAAATACATAAAACAAATATTAAATAATGTACCGAGTGTATCGCGACATACCTTATTGTAATTTTTACTAAAAATGTTTTAATTATTTATGAATAATTAATTATCTTAACTATTTTTGTTCTTCAAGCCAGACGTTCAGAAATTCTAATATATGATTTATTGAACAGTATAAATTGTAAAAATCGGGTCTATTTCTCAACACATCGGATTTGCTATGCTCATCCTCCCATTTCGAAATCGTTTCACTCTTCGCCAGAATACAAAAATTACCAAATTTTTACTGCTACACGTATTCGCTTATTATCTGATAGTAAATACATTCGTTTTTAATTTATTTAAAGACACTGGATGGGACTGAAATAACACCTTCTTACATCTTTAAATGACTATATTTCACCTGACCCCAGCATACTCATGTGTACAAACAGAATAAATCATTTAAATAACGTTAGGCTAATCTAACTTAGTCTAAAAATCCTACTTCTACACATAAATCTCAAACTGTGATTTTGTAGTAATAACTATGATTTTATAGTAATAATCCCAGCGCATAATTTAATAATATAAGAATATAGTACAAAAATTTTTTCCAACTGGATTGAATAAAAAACAACTAATAAAAACCTTAAAAAAAGCAAGCTAACTACTTTGAAAGCAAAGCCTTACTTCTACGCTGGAACTAACAATTTACTAGATATTTAGATTAAATCTAAGAATTATTTACAGGGTACCTTTCAACTTTTCTTTGTCACATCGGACTCGCATCGCTCGTGTTCAGAATATACAATTCGCCAAATTTATACTGCAACACGTCTAACTAATTAACTTTTAACTGCTTGAACTAATATAACTGTGACTAATATAACTTGTAACGCTTGTAACTAACTTGTAACTGCTTGTAACTAATATAACCTAATATAACTTGTAACTGCTTGCTAATATAACTGTAACTAATATAACTTGTAACTGCTTGTAACTAATATAACTGTGACTAATATAACTAACTGCTGTAACTGATAACTTGTAACTAATATAAACTGCAACAATATAATAACTTGTAACTAACTTAACTAACTGTGTAACTAATATAACTAACTAATATAACTTGTAACTGCTTGTAACTAATATAACTTGTAACTTGTAACTAATAACTGTAACTAATATAACTTGTAACTAATATAACTGCAACTAATATAACTTGTAACTGCTTGCAATTAATATAACTAATATAACTGCAACTAATATAACTTGTAATCAGCATTACAAGTTTACGGTGTACTTATTCTAAATAATTGTTTTATGTCTTATTTGTCCTCTTGAAATTTTTTCCGTATAATTTTTCCCATGTACTTTTTTTCCGTGTACTCTTTTTCCATTGTACTTTTCCGTAAATTTTTTCCTGTACTTTTTTCCTGTAGTTTTTTTCCGTGTTCTTTTTTCCAGTATTTTTTTCCCGGGTATTTTTTCCGGATACCCTTAAAATTAGCTCCTAACTATACAGAGTGGTACAATTAAAATATATTACCCTGATTACTCAGCTCCGTACGGAGCTATATCGGTAAAATTGGTCTCTCCCACTAAGTCAACCTAGGATTTTAAATCCTAATTTGTTTTAAAAGCATCCCACACCAGTTATTTGTTGTCATATATAAAAATTAATCATTGTTAAAGTAAAAATGTCTTTAAAAGATTTAAAAATAAATTTTAAAATGGAAAAAAGCACGATAATAGCAACTTTCACGAATCGTTTTCATGATAAACGAGAAACACAATACTTTTCCGATATAACTATAGTATGAAGGAGGAAAAGTTAAAATGAAAGAAGCATTTAAAAGCAATGCCTGGCAGAGTATTTACTCTGTAAACAATGCATAATTTTCCAGACATAAAAGGTTAATGCGGGCCCGAGTTTTGATATTTTGAATTGTTGAGATAGGAATCTTATTTTCATATTTGGCAGCTTTTTATAAAATTTTATTAATTATATTCGTTAAGGCCTTGAATAAAATGTTATTCATAAGAGTACATAAATATGTCAAACAAATCCCGTACTCTGTCTGTTTTTAATTATTTCCAATGAAGACTCTTCTGCTGCTGTTATTTGTAAGTACATTTATTACAATATGTTATTTACACAAATCAAATCGTAATTATTTACCTAGTTACATAAAGGTAATTGAACTTAAGTTAGAAATAAATGTGCAACCATAAAATTAGTGAAACGACTTTAGTGGAAAAATTAATGAACCAATATTAAATAAACTGGGGGCATAAGCAAGAATTAAATTATATAAAAAAACCACAATTAAGTAATACCTAATATTAATAAAAATTATTAATTATATTTCATTATATTTAGCGAAGCATTAACGTCCAAATATTAACTCCTGAAACAAATTTACCGGTAATAGGGGTTAATACCGGTAATATTATATATTAAAAAAAAATATATTAATATAAAATTTCATTTCAGGTACATACATGCTCACTAGCGACAGCTCAAAGTAGGTAAAATAACTTATTAAACAAATATAGACTTTGCTATTTGTGCTGTATGTTTATGTGTGTGTGAATGTATGTGAGTTTGCAATCATAGCAGCTCCCACTGTAGTAATGCGAAAGAGATAAAACAAAAATGAATCTTCCAGGTCTAGATGAGCTATCCAAAAAATAATTTTTATGACATTAATGAATCAAGAAAATTTAAAAAAACATAAACCTCGAAAAAAATTGGTCGAATCTAAGTGACATTTGGCAGGCTTGTGTCCTATACATTTGGAGGCCACAATATATACATTTAAAAAAAAATATACATAAATAAAGTACGTATATTTGGAGTCACATGAGATGTCGAATTTTCAATCAAGAAATTTTACACATCATTTTGAAGTAAAAATATCTAGGAATAAAAAGAATAATATTCAAAATGATCATCCTTAGATACAGAGATACAGGTACTTTTTAATATCTTCCAAGAGACAACAGACCTTATTCCGGCCAATTAATCACGAAACACCAAAAATGAAACTCCTTGAAACTGTTGCTACTGACTAGAATAGAACTAAAAAAACTCAATTATCACACCAACTCAGTAAGGAGATATTTAAAAAAGTTAATTATGCTTTCATTTACAGTCGCAACAAGGATATACAATGGATACAAGACGTATAAAGGGCAAATCCCTTACCAGGCACTGTTGATCCAACTAACATTTAAAGATGACATCGATTTCTGCGGTGGTTCTGTCATATCTACATCTCACGTACTCACAGCGGCACATTGTTCATATCAGTAAATAACATTCAATTTGCATAGAACAATTGCGGGAGTTGTACATATCTTTTTCGAAATTGGAAAATGTTACATTCCTTTTTTAAATTGTGGAAGATTTCAAGAAAATTATATACATTTGTTATAAATAATATTATAAAAAAAGCCGCCTCCGTGGCCGAGGTCGTTAAGGCGTTAGTCTTTACACTGACCTTTGACACCCACGGAGGTCTGGGGTTCGCATCCCAGGTTACGCTCTCAGTTTATAGAAGATTATTGTTTAGATAAATGATCACCAACTTTAGAATTCACTTTGAGCGTAACGGTTGCTACTACCACCCGAGGTTGTTCCCGCAGGGGTTATCCCTGATGAGCCGCAAGGTTCTAAACGGGCATTATTATTATAATTATTATTATAAAAAAAGAAGCGAAATAAAATAGGACCTCACCGCTAATAATGTATATTGACGTAAACAGCTATCAATCTTAACAGATTCAGGAGCTGACTGGGGTCTGAGGTTTGGGGTCAGCCACAAACCTCAAGACAAAACCGTAACTACTGTCTCTTGACTTTTATTTGCTTCACGCCTGCATTAATGATGATTGAAAGCTAGCTACGTCAAATATATATTATTAGTTGAGAGACCTTGTTTTATTTCATTACTTAAAACTATACAACGCATTTTTCCTTATTAAAATAAAAGATTTCCGTCATCTTAAAGTATTATAATTCCTACATAGTGGATAATATCCGCTAAAAGTTGATTTACTTGATTTTTACCTACAAAAAGGGTAGATATAAAACTCAAGCTTAACTGTAAGTCTTTTGCACAAATACACTTGCGTTAACTCTTTACAGTAGATCTTTTCCTATGAATATTTCTAGTAGTTTTGTCACCAAGTCCTCTTGAAATTCTTAAACTCTTTTAAAGGTAGCTAATTCAAATAATAAAAATCTCTTGAATGCTTTGGCTTTACATTTAAACATGATATGTGTTGCCGATTCAGAGGGTACCCCACAAAGTCTGCAGCATAATAAGATAATAATAAAAGAGACCTGATCACTGAATACACAAATGTATTCTATTATTTTTATAATTTTACTTACTAATTATAATTAATTACTCTAATTTTGTAATCATAGGACTTATCATACCAACGTTTCACTAGGATTAATCGATTCAAAAGATACACCGGATGAATTCTTCACTGTGTATAGCTTTGACACATTCGTGCATCCCCAGTACAATCCAGCTAACTACCAAAACGATATAGCCGTACTGAAATTACCGAGAGAAATAAGATATTCAGGTAAATGGTAGTATTTGTAGTAATGGTTCAAGAGAAGAGAAAGGAACCAAGTTCAGAGATACTGGTTGGTTGGACTTAAGTGCGTCAGTGGTTGGTAAAAAAGAAGGAGGAAAGAAGACTAATCCTGCTAAAAGGTAGAGCTTGTAGTGTGGTAAGTAAGAAGGCTACCACCACAGATTGAACGCAACGAAGAAGTGAGTGAACGTAGCGACTTCTTTAAGATTTCGCCATTTTTGTAGGGGAGAAGCCTTTGGCGAATTTAGTTCGAGAGATAACGCCTTTAAAATCCACCATGGAATTAAAAAAACAAATATTAAATCCATCACCACAAGACGTGATGGCAACCACCGGTGAGTTTGAATAGAATGAAAAGACAATTCGCCAGTCTTCTTTGTACATGTTAGGACCCGTATTTAAGAAACGAACGTTTATTACAGATCATGCAATGTATCATCAGCAAAATGGCTTTCTAATATTACCCTGAATTTCTTCCGACTCATTGGTATCTGATAAAAGCCAATTCGAATCAAAGAGGTTAAAAGAGCCTACACTTTTCCTAATTTTAGAGGCATTTTGACCTCTCTTATGGGTTTATTGTAGCAATAAAAGACCTACAAAATAATGTATAAATATTCGATTGCGGTTAAAACACACCGAGAGAATTTCAATTATCCATTTGAACCCTGAAATGTTCCTACAGTTTACCATAAGAAGTATTAAGACCAAGCCAATATATTAGCCGGCAAACGGAGAACTGAAAATTAAAATGGCTCTTATTTACAATATTTAACTTTTGTGATTTGTGTTTAACTGAATAATTATTCTGTTTGCAGCCAACATCCAACCGATCGCTTTACCCCGAATGTCTTGGGCGTCTCCTAGTCATTTCGATGGATTTATAGTTGTGGCATCGGGCTTTGGACAAACATCAGACGGTATAAGGCAATCTTTTTCTTTTTAAAATTTATTAAAATACTTAAAGAGCACTAAAACAATAATAATAATTACAACTATTAATTAAAAATGATTACTATAAATTAGCTTATAAAACATTATTATTATTATTATTACAATTATTGAGAGAGTATTGGAGTCGAGAATACACCATTCGTAGTGCGACAAGATGTCTATTGTACAGTCCCCTTAGTTAGTCCAGGTCGGAATAATCCTTTTCACACAAGCTGCTGCCATAGTAGGAGAACCGTCTAAGGACTACTCTGTCTTAAGGGGACCGTCTAAGGGGTCTCATATTTTAGAAGTGTTTGAGAAGCAGTTTCGGTAGGTGATACACAAAGCTTATATACTAGACTATCTTTAAAATACTGATGGTATGTAGGTGTTTCATGCTTTTGACTGTTAGTTTAAAATTAATACATCTGTGATCAGAAGATGAAATTTCTTCAGATACATACTATTTTGGCATAATGCTGTCGATCACATGTGTTATTTAAAAAAAATGTTGGCTTTCTTTTGCTTGCCAAAGTAAGAGTAATGCAATGGTTAAAAATAGCCTAGTTTTTTTTTAGATAATATAAGACAGGAATTCTTTGCTACGTGAGTTGGTATAAGTACTTCATAGGCAGCTAGCTGCATGATGATCAAAAGCATTACGACTAATTAATGGTATGATGTTATTGCAATGAATAACTAATTCCCTCACTTCGTTTCACGGAGCCACATAAATTAAAAAACTGAACTCATTTCAGCGTCTAACCTCTTTATCCATAACAGGGTCCGTAAACTCAACACCGACTATAGCTCTAGAAGTCATGCGAAGTCTTTCTCTCCTTGATCTTATTTTAAATAGCAAGGTTGGGGGCTTACAGACTAAATATTAGTGAGGAATGAAATACCCTAGTTTTTAGAGGTAGCTCTAAAATAGTGAATGCGATTCAGAGTTCTTATCTTAAAACCTCATTTACATTACAGCTACAGAGTTTCTGGTGAAAGTAAATTCACTTTGACATGTTTTCCAACAGAAAATGAGAAGTGGAGATTAGCATTAGCCCCAGTCACTATTAAGAAATAGAAATAGACAAACTATCATTTAACATTATATTTCAGTGTCAAAAGGAGTTCAAAGAGAGTTACTTCATCGTCGAGTTCAAAAAATGTCAAATATTGATTGTGCCAAGGTTTACAGGCAAGTGCTACCAGTAACTAATAACATGATTTGTACTCATAAAAGATTCGCTCTCGGAGGACCATGTCAGGTAAGAATCAACAATAAGCTCAAGACTTGAATAGTAAGCCGAAGATTTTATAAAAAAGAAATGTATTTTTAAAGGGAAAATTTGTCTATACGAGGTTGTTAGGAATCTCGATCTCCACTAGCCTTACTTAACCTTTCAGAATAGATTCAGTTTGCTCAATGATGGTATGATAAAAACTGTCGTATCTTTGTAACCAGTAATTATTGATTACAGCTGTTTTATTAATAATTAATTCGTTCTAAGAGTCAACTTAAAAGTAATTTAATAGAGAAGTTGGCTTAAAGTGTGCCATACTTGCGTATGCCTAACTGTTAAGTTACCCTAATAATGAAAACGACTCTAACACTGTACAAAGAATTATTATGGCGTGAAGACTGAATACTCCAATGGACCAAATATCAAGTTTATTTTATTTACAAATACATTTATAACAATAAATTTCCCAAACGTTACAAGTTATATATTGAAGTATAGAGAATAGAGATCACCACCATTATAGTGCCATTGATTATGGAAAGCACCAGTCTTAGTAAAGACGACTAAATTTGCTAAAAATTATAACATGGTAGATTTTAGAATAAGATGGTAGACGAAGGACAATAGAATTACTAATGACGACATGAAAATTCAAAATACGATGTATGTTGCTAAAGATAATAAACAATTATAAAAGACAATAGATGAAGCTTAAAATGAAAAATGAGTGGCTTCACGAATGACGATAGATTTCGTGAACTAAGAGACATAGGCAATATAAAAAACTATAGTCTATAGATATTTTAGAAGAAAAAAGACAGATGACAAGGCGAAAGACGATAGATACGGGGACATATATTAAACATTTTGCTTCTATCCCTTAAACATTGCGAATATATAAGCTAGGAGCTTAGTGATTGTTGTATGTTAACACATGTATATTAATTAATAAATACAGCAGCTCGACAAAAAATATAAATTATCATGAATAAAATCCTTTATAAATTTCTATATTACAAGTAGGATAGGTGATCAATTTATTTGATAATTTTTCCATTTCTTTACCGGTAACCCGAAACAGTTAACTGCTTAATTCGAAATTGTTGGGATTATCGTTAAAAAGTATGATAGTTACCCCATTATATAATAAATTTGAGTCATTCTTAAATAATTATTAGATAGCGTGTGTCAGTCTGAACAAATTCATGTTACCAGTTTAAGATGGTTGGTCGGATTATAATGCATCTCTCAGAGAGGTATTTAGCGCAAGGCCCAATACATTCCTTAACAAAATATATGCAAGAACCTCGTCTAAGCAAACAAAATAAAGGACATGTAAAAAAATAGTGTTCGTGAGCCTATATTTATTTTAAATTTCCCGAATGGACAAGCCAAGTAGGTATACAGGATGTGAGAAGTACATATTGGTTTCCAAACATATGAACCAGTTATTAGTTAATAATTAATATATGTTAAGACTTTAAAGATGTCTATAGGAATATCTCGGACAAATTAGCAATTTGATAGATATTTTTATAAAACTTTTTAATACTATGCGACAGACATCTTCTTTTTAATGTCATTGTGATGTAACTGTACGTCGACTGTTAATACGGTCTGTTAATATGGTACCCCTTTTTGTACCATTGACTATTAGCCAACATATATTGGGTGTTTCAGGGAGACAGTGGTGGACCGCTAACAGTCAAAGATTTGTTTGGAACCTACTTGATAGGGGTAGTGTCCTGGAGTTCTGGAAACTGCTCGTCCAAGAATCCCATCGTTTATGCCAACGTTGCCTACTTTCTTCCTTGGATCCACGAAAAAACAAATATCCCTATTCGCCCTTAGTGAGAACACGATGTTCTATTATGAACAAACATATAGAATGTATAACAAAAAGACGAATAAATATATTGAATAATTATATTCCTAATATGTTTTTTTTAAACAAATAATCAAAATTTCCTTCATTAAACAACCTTGCATGAATAATAAAATATTAAATAAAAAACGATAATAGCAGAAGTTTATTCTGTATTAAAACAGAGTTAAAATTATACAAACATAACAAGTAGTTACGCTACAACCATACACACAAAAGATTAGAAGATTAAAAACACAAATTGACTTACAAAGATCAGTCAGAGCCAGGGAGCAGGGTACATTTTCTCCTATTGACCTCTTAAAACCAAGGAGTAAGAGGGTCTCTTTAATTCTTTCTTTTTAACACTATGGAGTAAGAGGGTCTTTTTCATTCTTTTTTTTTAAAACTAAAGGAGTAAGAGGGTCTTTTTCATTCTTTCTTTTAAAACTATGGAGTAAGAGGGTCTTTTTCATTCTTTCTTTTTAAAACTAAGGAGTAAGAGGGTCTTTTTCATTCTTTCTTTTTAAAACTAAGGAGTAAGAGGGTCTTTTTCATTCTTTCTTTTTAAAACTAAGGAGTAAGAGGGTCTTTTTCATTCTTTCTTTTTAAAACCTAAGGAGTAAGAACTAAGGAGTAAGAGGGTCTTTTTCATTCTTTCTTTTTAAAACTAAGGAGTAAGAGGGTCTTTTTCATTCTTCCTTTTTTAAAAATATTTAACCAATTACTAGAGAGCAACCCTGCTATTCAAATGCAATACTAGTACTATTACCATACAATTCTTAATTCATGCTAATCCAAAAAAACATAGAATCCTTGAAAATATGTTCAGTGGTTAAGTCTGTTGAGTGTCCATGTATCAGAACACTGTTCAAAACAACAGGTTTCTTAATTACCTCACATTTAATATAAAAAAATGTTTTAATATGCAATACTTTCCCTTCATCACTTTGGTATGGAAGTTAAACAAAATGATAATCAATTAATTTAAATAAATTGATATTATAAGCACTCACGGATAATAAAAAACTTAAACTCCAATCTCACCTACAACACACAAACAAAAAACATATAAGATAATTCCAAATAAATAAATAAAGCTTATATAAATATATTCGTTTGTACAACAGCATTTGTAAAGAAATTCACTAAATACATTCCTTTGTACAACAGTATTTGTAAAGAAATTCACTAAATACATTTACAAAACTCGGGTACGGGGTACCTCAAAACTTTTCCTCGTCACATTGGATACACTACGCTCATCGCTCTACTTGGGGGTGCTGCCCCCAAAGAAATGAAAAAAATGTATTGCTCCAAACAACTTGTTTTGTCCTGAAATGGATTTTGAGCCAATACATTTTTTTTTTGGTCAAGTCCCCCATATACATTTTGGGAGTGGCACCCCCGGGAATTAAAAAATTGTTCGGTCACCAGTATAAATTTAGAGAATACCACTCCCCTAAAAAATTGAAATAATTAGCTCTAATAAACCAATAATCGGAAACACTTTTTTCCCTTGGGAGTAAAAAGTGCTTCTTTACTCCCTAAAAACTAGTCAATAAACTTTACATCATACACTGTCTGGAGATAAATAACCCATTATACATCAAGGCCTCAGAGGTGTTATTACCTCAGAGGACCTACTACAGAACACACCCCTCCAAGCCATTAACATATTCTTACCAATTAATTGTATATGTTTAGAGTTAAAATACAAAATTGTATTGTATATTGTATTGCAAAATTTCATTGCTTTATTATTTTAGAGTAAAACTTACGTAGCTATGGGTAAATATGGCACAGATTTACCCATAGACTCTGTATTTGGTACAGAGTACCTTGTTTCTATTCCTCACAGATTCGCTTTGCTCGTCCTAAGAACGCCATATTTATCCATAGCTTATGGTATTGGCAGTTGGTACGTAAGTCTTGCTAAGTTTTACTTTAAAATAATAAAGGAATGAAATACTATAAGTCAAGGTCATTAAAGCTTATAGAAAAGTATATCATTTGATACTACCGAGTTTTGCAAAACATGAATAGTTGACAAAATATAATTTTGCGAGAGACACCTAGAAAATGTAACAAGTAAAATGCAATGCTACATCTGGGAACTGTTCCATCATTCGACATTCGTCATCATTGATGGCTCGACATGCCATGTCACACTCTGTTTCGTTACGTCTAACTCAATAGGGCGCTCTGAGCTTAAATTAAAACACTGAAGAATATAATATGAAGTTTTTACCAGAGACGAGTAGTGCTCTCTTACTGCCATCATGCTTGGCAAGGAAAACATATATCATTTGCTAGAATCGAATTTTGCAAAACATGAATAGAAGTCGAGACGAAACAGAGTGGGACATGACGTAATGTCGAGCCATCAATGATGACAAATGTCGAATGATGGAACAGTTTCCAGATGTAGCATTGCATTTTGCTTGTTACATTTCCTAGGTGTCTCTCGCTCATTTATATTATAGAAAAATATTACAGAGATAACTTGATGAGATATAATTAAGTAATACGGGAACATTTGGTCATTCATAACACTCTGGATTTTATGAATTTAAAAAAGTTATAAGAATCTTAGGAAATTGTTGCTAATTATATTATATTTTCTAATTGTTTTAATTTTACGTAAACGTCCATGTTTTGACTGATAAAATCCTCTTTTTGTCATACTTTTGAATAAAATTTTAAGTATTGTACCATAGTTAAACAATTCAAGTTATCAAGTTATTCAAGTATTTTTCACATATGAGTTGCAAAAAAAGTTAATAAATAAATAAATATATATATATATATATATATATATATATATATATATATATATATATATATATATATATATATATATATATATATATATATATATATGTGTGTGTGTGTGTGTGTGTGTGTGTGTGTGTGTGTGTGTGTGTGGTGTGTCAAAAGACACAATTTTGAAATTAAAGTTATAAAACTTTTTATTTTCAAAATCACGCCTAATACGATATTGAAATTTAGTGGAACCATTTGTTAAATTAGAGTTAAGAGCGTTTGTTAAAAAAGAGCGAAGTACACAAGAGTTTAATTTTAACGTATACTGGTCAAATTTTCGATCAGGTAAACAGTTTAACGCATGAGTTAAAAATTTTTATTTTACGGGCACAACAACTAGACTTGTTACTGTCGTGAACTAAGAGTTCACAGACACACAAACATTTATGCGAGACACAGACTCACTCACACACCGACCGACCAACTACATTTTATTCAGTTATTACAATGAGAGGTGCACTAAAGAACAATTTATTGACTATTGAATTAAATTTTTTGAAATGAGCAATAGTTTTTATCAAATTGAACAAAAAAAAAATACAAAATTACAATCATGCGGTAAATTTCCATAGTCGTTTTGTCAAATCAATAAGAGTAGTGATAATCTGTTTAAATTCCATATTAATCAATAATTAATTAATCAAAGTTAAACAATTTATACATTAATCATGCCAAACTAAAATCATTTAAAAATAAAATATATTCAAATTCTCATTTGATAAAAGCATTTTTAATAACGGTTATGAGTCAGAAAGGTAATTATCACGTCAATATACTAATTTTTTGCAGTGATTTTAATTATTTTTTACTTTAGACTTAATTAATTAAATAACTGATTTTACTAAGGCCTTGTATTAAGTTTGAGAGAGAATAAATAGAGTAAGAGTATGAAATGTCGGTCAATATCGATTTGAAGTTCAGGAAAAGAAATTTGAGATGATGCGAAGCGGCTTGATTCTTCTTTTTATAGTAAGTAACTATTACATGTAATATAAATATTTTTTAATTTTCCTCATTCATACTGTAGCTATATTATCATATTAGTCATGGAGATATATTACTAGAGGGGCCCTATTGGTTGAGTTTTGAAACATCGAAAAAGTAACCTGAACACCTTCGATTATAAATATAATCTAATGGTCAGTACAAAATTACAATAATTTATATAGTAAAACGTTAAAAATACAAACCAAAACACAAATAATGTGCGAGAAACCGAAATAAATCTATTAATTATAACCTTAACTCACCCTTAAAAGAGGTTTCAATGAGGTTACACAGAGCCCCAAAAAGATGTTTCAGGCGTCTCAATGTATTTAGATAGGCTATGGCGCCTCTAATATCTCTATGATATTAGTAGATCAAGACGTTGAGCTGTATCCCTTTTAACTTATTTTTAATGTTTGGTGAATTCACGGACCCAAAATTAAAGATTTTAGGGTATCCAATGATATTCGGCGGTATTGCGTACTGCGTGTTTAAATGCGTTTAGAGAAGGTTGCGTGAGTTACCTTATCATGTCTGACTGGCTACTGAAGGGAAGATTTCTTCTATCTTCGATGTATTAATATTGTTTTGTAGGGTCCATAGTTTATTGCGAGTTTTAATAGACTAACATATTTTTCTATGCCGCCCGCCTTGGAAGTACCCGGACTTCCAAAATTCGTCACGAATAGGGTAGGTAAACAAAGAAACTTGACTTCCAAAAATAAAGTTACTTTTCAAAATTTAAGTCAAAAAGAAAATGCGCGAAAAGAAAGAAACAAAATCTCCAAGGTGCAAAATTAAATTAAATGAAACTACTTCTAAGTTAATACTTCTTGTGTAAATAAATTTCTTATAGTTCAACGGGCACTGGCGCTAACTTGCGCGCGGGTCGTTGATAAACTCTTGTAGAGGTGCGCACCATCGCACTTCGGACGACTCCATCACTTCCATGGAAGACTTCTTCAATTAGTCCTAATGGGAATGATAAAGGGGGAGTATTATCCTCTTTTATCCAAACCAGTTGTCCAATAGCAAGGTTGGATTCAAAAGTAAACCACTTCCCTTTTTGTTGTAAGGTGTGGAGATATTCCTTTTCCCAGCGTCGCCATATATGTTGGCTCATTTGGCTTACTACCTGCCATCTCACGAGACGGTTTCTGTTGATATCAGTAAGGTCATACTCTGGCACTGGAATGAGAGATGAACCTACGAGGAAGTGGGTTGGCGTAAGAGCTTCTTGTTCATCAGGTGATTGCGAAGACACGCAGAGTGGTCTTGAGTTAAGGACGGCTTCGATCCTGGTCAGTATTGTAGTAAACTCCTCATATGTGAGTTTTTTCTCACCGATGACACGATGGAAGTGGTACTTCATGTTTTTTATGTTGCTCTCCCACAATCCACCTTGAAAAGGCGCGGAAGCACAGTTGAAAGAAAAATTGATTCTATACTTAATTAATATATGCGGAATGTTGCCGGTTTTATGTTCATCGCGAAGGAACTCTGATATCTCCTTTAGCTCGTTATTAGCACCTTTAAAGTTTGTGCCTTGATCGCAGTATATATGTTCGCAAAACCCTCTGCGAGAGACAAAGCGGTGCAGCGCTGCAATAAAGGCTTCAGTCGAAAGACTGGTAACTGCCTCTATGTGAACAGCCTTTGTTGCCATGCAAATGAAAAGAGCGAAATAACCCTTATACGCGATTGCGTTACGCCTAGTTGATTCTTTCAACCAAAAAGGTCCAGCCATATCAACGCCGGAATAAAGAAACGGTCGCGAAGGACGAACACGTGCTGCGGGAAGATCACCCATAACTGGAGAGGCGGTAGGAGCGGAGAATCTTGAACAAGTGTAGCACATTCTTATTCTTTTGCGAATTACCGTGTGAGCTGACAAGATCCAGAATGTTTGTTGAAGAATTGCGCGTAAAGTGCGAGGTCCTGCATGTAAGTAAACTCTATGATTATGATCAATGACCAAGTTAGTAAAATAGGAGTGTGAAGGCAGCAAATAAGGATGTTTAGCGGTATTACTAAGTTCAGCGTTGCGTAGCCGCCCGCCAACACGGAGTAGTCCGCCTCCATCAATATAAGGCGATAAAGACTGAATACGGGTTGAACATGATTGATTACTGGCAATCAACTTCAATTCTTCAGCAAAAAAACATTCTTGCACGAGTTTTATACAGCTAAATAGCGCTTGATCAAGCTCAGATACGGTAAAATAAGGGCGCGTCCGGCGTTGCTCGTCGGATGTAGCACGGAAGTTATCCACCCAACGAAGTCCAGCTGCGACGTAGCGCAGTAGTTTTGTTAAAGTAAAACATCCTTCCATCCAGCTTAGTTCTTCCAACTTGTTAGCATCAGGCGTTTTAGGATAAGTAGCAAGACTTAAAGCGTTTGATTTCATTTCAGGTAAAGATTCCATAGAGTGCGCCTCAAAGTTAGTGCGTGGCCAACTTTCGACATCATCAAGCGCCCAACTCGGCCCAAGAAACCAAGTAGGGCATTGAGCGAGAGCAGAAGGGGTCATACCTCGGCAAGACAGGTCTGCAGGATTCAGCGATGTATCAATGTGATGCCATTGATTAACATCAGTTAATTCCAGAATCTTTAAAATTCTATGAGCGACATAGGTCTTCAGACAATGGGGCGGTTTCCTCATCCAAGATAGTACAATGGTCGAGTCTGTAAAAAAATAACTCTTTGCAGGCTGAACTCTTTGAAGAAACTTTTCAAGCGAGGCAAAAGTGCGTGCAAGGAGAAGCGCACCTTGTAATTCCAGCCTAGGGACAGTAATAAGCTTAAGAGGAGCGACTTTGGATTTTGCCTTTATCAGACGAATAGTAACATCTCCATTTATATCTACAGATCTGAGGTAGACAACGGAGCTGTATCCCTTCTCTGAAGCATCTGAAAATCCAACATCTTTAAGCGTTTTAAGAAATTTAGTCGAATTGCTGGACCATTTATTGAGTGTAAATCCCTCCTTTTGGAGAAGTTGAATCAACTCACCTCTAAGTAATTCAAGATCTGATAAATTATCATGGCCTCCGTTAAGGTCATCTACGAATCCATCTTCGAGAAGGATGCGCGCTGCGTTAGGAAAAGCTTCTCCCTCATCGCGTGCTAATTGAATCAAAACACGCTGAGCAAGAAATGATGATGGCGCTAAGCCTTAAACCACTGTGTTGAGCTGAAACTCGGTTAACTCAAGATCGGGACGTTCACGGAATAAAATATGAGTATAAAGAGCGTCTTCTGGATAAAGCAGTATGTTGCTAAACATCTTTGAAATATCACATGTAAATACAAACGATGAAAGCGAAAGTTGGTTACTACATCCGCAATATCCTTTTGAAGCTTTGGACCTACCATGAGAACAGAGTTTAAACTGCGATCGGTGTGTTTCGCACTTCCGTCGAAAACCACACGCGTTTTTGTAGTTGGTGAATCAGGATTAAAAACACAGAAATACGGCAAAAAGTATTTTCCTGGTTTTTCAGCGCGGCTCATGTGACCCAAATTAAAATACTCGGCAAGAAACTCATGGCATTCCTTTTTTAAAAGAGGCTCCTTTTGACAGCGGCGTTCTAAAGAATAAAACCTTTTTTCAGCAACTGAGCGAGACTGAGGAAATTCAGGGTTTATTTCCCGAAAAGGCATCTTTACCTGGTATCTACCAGAGTCATCTCTGCGGTAAGTTTCAAGAAACTGCCTCTCACAATACTCATCCTCTACACTGGCGGGTATATCTTCACAACTTCTTCTGACTCCCAAAAAGATTTAACAATATCCTCTATGGATTCTTCTTCCTGAGTAAAAGTTGCTAAAGATATAGCGAATCGTCTTTTGAGTCGATCTGCGTTGATCCCATTAATATATGGCCAAATATAGTTGACAAAGTTAAGTTGTTTATTTGCGGAAGCTGTGTATCATGTGGCGTCAATACTTTTAAAAACAGATCAGCACCTAAAAGAAAGTGAATAGGGCTAGATTCGTAAAAGTAAGGATCGGCCAGAGGCAAACCAGCAACTAACTCCTTGTATGACAAAGGAGGTGACGTAAAGGTAAGTTAGGAACTACTTGCGGTAACACAGCCACTCGAGCTTTCAGGACAGGATGGGTTACTACTGCGGGGTCTTATGTTACAAGTTACAAAACCTGCACTTGAAGCTACTTTACTTGACCCGAGGCCAGTAAAGGTTTGTTTGAAAGGCGTCATTGGCAGATCTAAGCGTTTGGCTAATTCCTCTGTCATAAGACTTGAAGAGGATGCGCAGTCAATTAATAACCTGAAGCTAACATATTTTCCATTCTTGTTCGCTATTTTAGCTAAGGCGGTTCCTAAGAGTACTTGTGAACTGTTTTGTGAAGCAAGTATAGGCGTTTGCGTGACACAAGAAAGCGAAGCGTTTTGGTCAGAAGACACGTTAGGTGACGAAGTGGTAGCGTTAGATGAAGAAGAAGCAGCGTTTGACGACGTAAAAGTAGCTTGAGTTTGAGCGTTTTGACTATTATACTGCGTGGCGTTATTAGCGTTACTGCGATCCTGTTTATAGCACAGTAAAGAATGATGTCGGGTCCGACACTGAAAACACGTCCTTTCACTCCTACACCTAGGTAGTGTATGAAAAGTAGACAGACAAGTAACGCATGCTTTCAACTTATCTATTAATTTTCTGCGATCACTTGGCGAGCTTGAAATAAATTGTGAACATTTATACAATTTATGTTGGCCTGTACAGGACGGACAAACATCTGGCGTAACTTGCGGTTTTGCGTTATTTCCTTGTTGGCTTTGTTGAGTCACAAGTGTCAAAGAGCGTTGTTTCGACGGAAAAGTATCGCGAAAGGTTTTTCCTTCTTATGAGATAACCCAGTTACTTCAGAAATCTCTAGGAGATATATCCTATCTTTGACGAATTGAACTAAGTTTTCATACGTAGGAAACTTAGTCGTGCGATATTCTTTTTCAAATTCCTTTTTGGATTGAACGTCAAGATGACGCAATGCGAGGTTAAAAATTAAAAAATCCGATAAGTCTGGAACACTTAACTTTTTTATTCCATTTACACTGTCTTGAACGTTAGATAAAAAATCCTGAAGAAGTTTTACAGACGAGGAGTTTGAAACTGAGTCCACTTTTAAAAGTGAATCGAAATAATGCGTAGCCAAAATGCGATTATTCTCATAGCGAGTTTCGAGTGCTTCCCAAGCAGGTTGAAAATTCGAGTCTTCCAAAGAATAAGAATTGATAACCTGTTTTGCAGAACCTTTTAATGTGAGGTGCAAATAATGCAACCTTTCAACGTCTTCTAATATGCTATTTTTAATCATTAGACTTGTAAATATATCTCTATATTTAGTCCAGTCTAAATGATTGCCAGAAAATTTTTCAATATCGAGATCAGGCAAGTTAAATTTCTTACGAGGTTTGTCACACGAACCATGGTTAGAAGCGGAACCAGAAGTACCCGGTACAGGTAAGTTTTTCTTTACCATAATTTTTTTAGACGTGGCCACAACAGCACAATACATTTCGTTAAATGCGTTTAGCGGTTGATAATCGGGTTGAAAAGTAGGTTGAAGTTCCAACTCAGCATCAAATAATCTATCAACAGTTTCTTCAAATTCTTTTTTAGTTGACTCTAAGGATTGAAATCGCGTTAAGAAGTGATCAGCAACCTTGCTGTCTTCTAAGACTTTTGGAATCATATCAAAAGTTTGCTGAAGTCTGAGAAACAAAGTTTCTTTTTTCTTTGTAAGTTTTACTACAGACATTTTGTCTTTAATTTTAGGACGAAATGCAAAAATTTAAAAAGAAATATAAATATAATATGAAAATTTTCCGCACAATTTTAGCGTAAAAAAATGTATACGTACGTAGCGTTTAAATAAGGCGTTTACAATAAATTGTACTGTAACAAGTAATTCGAAATATAAGAAAAAATAAAGCATAAACTTACTGAAAATAATACTTTTTACTTTGCGTAAAAAATACGCAAAAACAAAACGAAAATTTAAGAAATAAATATCGGTACAAATTAGAGATTTCTTCAAGATATATGTCCACCATAAAAATCTAAATAACTTTTTAAAGGAATTAACCCTGCAATAAAATTAAATATTTTTGAGACACTGTTTTTTAAAAACTCAAAACTAAAACTATTGTAAATAAAACCCTATTCAAAATTTCTTTTTTGAAGTAAAAAATTAACCTTTTACTGGTCTTAAAAAATTAATATTAAAATTTATTTAAAAAAACATTAACTTTTTACCTTGTAGAAGAAACAAAAAACATAACTTCGATCTAAAATTATTTTTATAATAAAATTATAAGACACCTTGGAGTGATTCGAAATTAAGGCAAAAATTGACATTTACTTATGTCTTTTATTTAATTAAATCTTTAGATTGATTAAAATCCTTTTTATAAACAAAATTAAAAATAAAAATAAAGTTAATTAAAATAGTTATAAATTATTAATAAAACTATAATTGTTACGTAACTTTAATGTTATAATTAATTTAAAGAAAATAATTATTATAATAAAAGTATGTTTTCAAAAACTAAAAGAAAAATTAACACAAAATAATAATTCTTTATATAAAATCGTAAATAGGAAAATCGGAAATAAACGAAAATTTCGTAAAAACGGAAACTTCGAAAAAAGTTATAAATTAACTTTTATTCTTCGTAAAATTAACGAAAATATATACGGCGTCGAAGGACCATATGGTGAATTCACGGACCCAAAATTAAAGATTTTAGGGTATCCAATGATATTCGGCGGTATTGCGTACTGCGTGTTTAAATGCGTTTAGAGAAGGTTGCGTGAGTTACCTTATCATGTCTGACTGGCTACTGAAGGGAAGATTTCTTCTATCTTCGATGTATTATATTGTTTTTGTAGGGTCCATAGTTTATTGCGAGTTTTAATAGACTAACATATTTTTCTAATGTTGATAGTCCAAGAACGGGATAATAAAAAATGAATTAATGTGGCGACGTTTCGGCCAAGCTGACCATAATTATGCCATAAAAAGAAATATATTTAATTAACAAAAATACAACCAAAAATATAATTTAAAGAATTAGAACTACTCAATTATTAAATTCTTTTCAATTCTTTAAATATATTCTTGATTGTATTTTTGTTAATTAAATATATTTCTTTTTAGGCATGATTATGGCCAGCTTGGCCGAAACGTCGCCACATTAATTCATTTTTTACTATCCCGTTGTTGGACTATCAACATTAAAAATGATATTAGTAGTATTTAGTAATTATATTAGTTAGTATTTACTATTATTTAGTAGTATAATTTCAATTAGGAAACATATAAATGTTCTATGTTCTCAGCACATTTTATCGATCGGGAAGAAATTAAAAAAAGCTGAACACATTTTAATGCTATAGAACAAATTCAATCAAACTAAAGAACCTCTGCTACGTTATAATGAATTAACAAGAAGTTGTCAATCTTAGGTCTGCCTCCGTGGCCGTGATCGTAAAGGCGTTCGATTTCGGCACCGGAGGTCCGGGGTTCGCAGCCCGGGCTATACTCTAAGATTTTATGAATAGTATCTGTATTAAAATGATTTCGCCAACTATAATTAATTCTTAGAGTGAAGTAGATGCTAATCACCTGAGGTGGTTCCCGCAGGGTGAATACCTTGATGGGCCAAAAGGCCCTAAAACGGGCATTTTATTTTAATTTTATTTAGTAATCTTAGTGCTTTTACAACAATAGAATAAATTCATAATAAGTAATAAAACTGAAGTACTTTTAGTACAATAGAATAAATTTATAAGAAGTAATAAAACTAAATTACTTCAACTGCAATATAATAGGTTTATAAGAAGTAATTAAGTAAAGTACTTCACACCAATAGAATAAAATCATAATAAGTAATAAAACGTAAGTACTTCAACTATAATATAAGAAATTTGTACCTCCCTGTGGAATGCCTTTAATAAAAAAAAACCATCAATTTCGTCTTTTCCACAAAATTCGCTTTGTTAGGGCAAAAACGGTGTTCAGCTTACGCTATCATCAGTGCCGGAAAGATGTCAAGCCGTCAGCTGTTCAAGACCTCTGGTATGAGTTTCTAGACGACTTAAACTCTTAAAGAGGTCCTGTACAGCTTACGGCTCGAAATCTCATATCATTAGTGCCGGAGAGATTTCGAGCCGTAAGCTGTACAGGACCTCTTTAAGTGTTTAAGTCGTCTAGAAACTCATACCAGAGGTCTTGAACAGCTGACGGCTTGACATCTTTCCGGCACTGATGATAGCGTAAGCTGAACACCGTTTTTGCCCTAACAAAGCGAATTTTGTGGAAAAGACGAAATTGATGTTTTTTTTATTAAAGGCATTCCACAGGGAGGTACAAATTTCTTATATTATAGTTGAAGTACTTACGTTTTATTACTTATTATGATATTATTCTAAGTTAATAAGTTAATTCGTAAGTTAAAAGACGGTTCTGCCCTAACAAAGCGAATTTTCTGGAAAAGACGGAGTTGATGATTTATTCATTGAGGAAGTAATCAAACTAAAGTACATCATTAGATGTTTTCACGGAGATTTTGTGATATACGTTAAGCGTGATTAAATAATGAAAACATTTAATTTTAAAACAAAATTTCTTCTCAACACAATAATAAAATCGGGTACAGGGTACCTCGGAACTTTTCCTCATCACATCGAATTTGCTACCCTCATCTTCAATGCTTCGGACTCGCATTGCTCGTCCTCAAAATATACAATTTGTCAAATTTATACTGCAGCAGTATCATTATCTTTAGTGACAAAGATAAAAATTTATTTATCATATTTAGTAAATTTTATATTTTTATTTAATTTCAAATATTTTTTATTTTTGTGGAGAGACTCTTTTCTTTCACCCATATTTAATGATTACTCGATATAAACATTTCGTATTACAGGTTTCAACGAGTTCACTTGTAGTTGCTCAGTGTAAGTAAAATTAAATCAAATATTAACGTTGATAAGTTAGTAATTTAAGCCAATATTTCAACAATCACGGTTTTATTGGTAACAGATTTACCAATAAAAGCTAAAATTAAAAAATTCATGCTGCTCAGAAAAATTGATACAATAACCCCGTGGAACGTTAGCTAAGTAGCTGAAACTAAAATTAAACGTAAATTGTTTTAATAAAAGAAAAGACAGGTACATTGAATAAAATTGCGATGCGATTTTATGATTTAATTATTTTTAATTTATACTTATTTATTAAATTAATTTTATTTTAGCAGTGTTTAAAGAGAAATAAAGGTACAATTTAATCAATAAAACTATAAAGAACTACAGCTAAAAATAATAAACTTAAATGTTAAATTTTTAAAAATTTATTATTGCTTTACTTGTATATACAGAGTAATAAATGAAGGAAGTAAAAATATATATTTTATAAATTTTAAAACTTCCCCTACTATCGTGAAGTCAATGAGAAAAATATATCTTGATATTACCTACTCTTTTTACCGATTCAAAATCAAAGCAAATCAATATCAGTGTTTAAAATCTAGTGCTTACTATTTTTCTCCGAAAAATTGTTTGTATAAATTTCAAAGAGTCTTATAAAAAATTAAAACTATAGTACGACACACAGCTAAAATCAGTTGACAGCGCGGGAATTAGTGTTGGGGAGCCAATAAGGCTGGTCTAATTTCAAATTTAAAACATCCAGGACTAACCTCATTGGCTCCCTCGCTTATTTTCCCGCACTGTCAACTGATTTTAGTCGTGTGACGTTTTATAGTATTATTTAATAATTATAATTTAATCGTTCAAAAATAGTAATAGATTTCTTGGTAATAATAATTTCTAGCTGTAGAAAGGATATTTAATGGTTTTGAAGCAACTTATGGACAGTTTCCTTACCAAGCTCTATTACTTCAGGATACTTACAAGAACACAACAGATTACTGTGGAGGATCCATCATATCCGACAATTACATACTAACTGCAGCTCATTGTTCTTACAGGTAAATTTTAATTATTACAATGTTATGGTGTGTATAAACATTTTAACATATGTTAATGAGTGTACACACATTTTAACATATGTTAATGAGTGTACACACATTTTAACATATGTTAATAGTGTACACACATTTTAACATATGTTAATGTGTGTACACACATTTTTAGAATGAGGAAGATTCATTTTTCCTAAAAATATTTTTATTTAAAATTATACTAAATTTAATGAATAATAGCACTTTCAAGTTATTTTCAAAAGTATTCGAATTAATTTTTAAATTAATTTGATAAAAATGGAATTAATGCTCATAATGAGACGAAACGTGGCACATATATGTTAGTCTTATAAATAGATATATGTGTACAAAATTTTAACATTTTTTCGAGTCAATTTTGTACGTTAATGGCGTCATAAAAAAATATTTTTCGGATAGCACAACTACACCTAGAGACTAATTTTTGTACCAAGCTTTAACTATCTAGGATAAATACACTGGGAGCTACGATGATAACACACACACACACAAAACATAAAAATAAAATAATATTAATAATATATCAAATAAATGTGTTATGTATCATTATTTTTTCTAATGTTATTATTATTATTTTTCATATATTTATTATATATAATAATAATAAAAAAATATATAATAATGACAAATTAGGATACATAATAATAATAATCTACGAAGCAGTTTTGGTCCAACAAAGTTATTGGAAATTATTATTATTAGGTCAGTTCATTGTTTGTCGTAAATGCTCACACTGGCAGTTTGTTAAAACCGATTAGTGAATAAAAAAGAAAGATGGTCCTGGATTTATTATTTCGGACAACAAACAGTTAGTCCCGTAGCCAGGTAACAGGAGCAATAGTGTGTAATTTGGTAGTTTTACAATGCCAACTACAAGAATTCGCCACTGTCGTCTTATTTTCAGTAAACTACAACTAGCAAAAATTGATTAATCCTAATATTTGCTTTATATAATAATGGCCAATTTTAAGTTGATACGCGTGTGGATAATACTAACATAAAAAACTGGGAGGAATGTAATGAGAAGAGTTAGTTTCAGAGCTGTCGCTAGATGCCAGCACCGAGTTCACTCCCACCATCTGTCTTACTTTCTCGTATACCATTCGACATTCTATATATCTATTATATTGTATGAGGTACCCCTACCTGATTATTTTTGTTTTATCTTTAGGACCACCAGAACCAATGTCTACCTAGGAGTGACGGACTCACATGACCCAACAAATGTTCAACAGTACATTGTTTACCCTAATGGTACATTTGTACATGAACTTTATGATCCTAACACATTCCAGAATGATATAGCAATCTTAAGGTTACCTTCAAAGATTACTTATACAGGTACTTGTTTTTTAAAAAAAGTAGTTTAACATGTTATTATTGTTATGCTCGAAATTTTGGCGTAAACTAGAAATTTTACTATTGTTTTGAAAAGTCAAATAGAGCTTAATGGATGTGGATAGGTTGACGATAAATACGTCTCGTAAAAGAATGCTTCAATAGGATCATCAGTGACCTCTTTTGACTCTTCAGTTTCTATGCTAGTAAGATTTTCTAGTGTCCTATAAGATTTCGAACTCAATTTGGCAATATTTCATAAAGATAAAGGATATAACTATAATAGGTATATACGTATATTAGGCATCTATATACTTCTTATCTGATTAAAATGGTTTTAATATTTTGCCATCATTAAAAATTATGTCTATCTGGTAACAATGACATAATTAAAATTATGTCTGTCTGTCTGGTGACACAATTGGTTACCAACATAGGGTAATAGGGTGATAAGTATTTTGAATGTCTTTTGTACTTTAATTTTGTAATGTTTGTTTGATTATATCAATAGTTTCAAAATTTATTTAGTAAGGCCTGTCTAGTAATAATATCTATAGATAACATTAAACCTGCGATAGATATGTTTTCTGAAAGATATTTAAAGGAGTAAGTAATACATTTCACATAGTATTTATCACTTTTTAAGTATAACATACATCAAGTAGTATTTAAGAAAAAAATATAGTACAAGAAAATCCAGTTAATACTATACTTTTACAAACAGTTTTAAATAAATATTCAGGGATACAAAAAAATCCTCGATGATTTTTGTGGAGCCCTGAAACTATTGTGGAATTGTGGAACTATAGTATAAAGCTGAGTATACTATAGCAATAGCAATAATACATTGTACTTACAATTGAACTTACATTTTGCAGCTCGTATTCAACCAATTGCTTTACCAAAACGAGAATGGTCAAATCCTGATTATTTCAATAATTTTTTGGTAACTGCTTCTGGCTGGGGTAAAACTAATGATGGTGAGTATAAACAATTATGTGTTGTATAAATATGCATTTTATTTGGCTACAATGACTCATGCTCACGTATCAATAAATATTAATTAAAGCAATGATTCATGTATTTGTATAGTATAACTGAGTATTTGGTAGAGTAATAGCGCAGTATTTGTATAAATAAGAATTAATTAAATCAATGACTACTGAGTGTTTAGTAGAGCAGGGGTCTCCAAACTGGGGTACGCAAGACCCTAACAAGGGGTACGCCAAAAATGTGTTAAAATCTAATTCACAAATACTAATAATATAAATAAAAATAAAATGCAAACAGAATGTGTTACAAAAAAATTTTGTAACAGAATTTGTAAAAGGATCAAAGATAAAAATTGTTCAAACTAATAAGTCCAATAGTTAAGATAAGCCTTAAATCAAAGCCGCCAAATTACAGGATGTAATATAGCTAAGATATAAACGTTCCTTTTTTGTACCACCTTTTGTTACTTCTTCAAATTCTTATCACCAAACATATGTACCTCAATTTTGATGACTGATACTTTACTTTGATATCGGTTTAGCCTTCATTTTACAGTCGAGTTAATTAAACGTGATTATTTTGCTCTATAGTGTTTTACTGTTTTACAGTGACTTAATTCGTTTTATTTTTTTGTGTGCTAATGTTCATTTTTAAGCGGTTACTAACATTTTGTTTAGTTATATGTTAAATTGTTTCCATTTATAAGAAGGGGGGGGGGGGTAAAAATTTGTTGGTCAACTTTAAGGGGTACTCTAACATAAAAGTTTAGAGACCCTTGTAGTAGAGTAATAGCGCAGTATTTGTATAAATAAGTACTAATTAAAGCAATGACTCATGAGTTCGTATAAATAAGTATCAATTAAAGAAATGCCATTAAAACTGATATATTAAATAATAATAATCCATCCAAATATCATTCGGCAAATATTTAATTATTTTATCCCTTCAAATACTTCCAATGCTTTTGACTAAGAGTTGTTTTAATGAAACTCTATACAACTTTTTCTTTAATGAAGCTCTTACTCTTGAGCTCATATTACTCTCTATTGACTGTTTTTTAACGTTTCTAGATGAGAAAGGAATCCACCGATCATTACAATATAGAAGCCTTTACAAGATGCCACAGGCTCAATGTGCTCAGATATATCAGCAGGTCTTACCGGTAACTAATAATATGTTATGTACTGGAAAGACCAGGACTGTCTACTCTGGCCCTTGTCAGGTAAGTTAACAATACAAATTTATTAGTTTAAAGAGTTACGATTAAATTTAGCAAAATCTGACAAAAGAAAATAGGCAAGAATTTGTGGTACCCATCAAAGAATATAATAGAATGCCGGAAGATATACGAGAGCGTCAGACAGAATGTATAGGTAAACTCTTTGCTAGTCTCAAGCGGCAGTTCTGAAACTAACCCTACTAACCAAAACATTCTTAAGTTATTATTATTATTATTATTACGCTGTTTATTACCATTATATACTTAAAATTAGTAATTATTGTATACCCCCCCTCAAGCTTGATCCAATAATTATTGTATAAAGAAAATATTTAGATACGTGGGTCAAGTGCCAAAAGAGTAATTTGCTAAAAAAAAGACGACTGGAGCGCATTCTCGTAGTTCATTATGAAATTACAAACTTATACACTAGCGATCCAGTTGACTGGCTAGGAAACTAAAGTTTTCTTGTCAAAAATAATAAATTCTAGGACCATATTTCTTTATCAATATATTCATTGGAGGCATTTCTATTTTTCCTCACCAACTAACATAGGTATTCACAAAAATATAGTACAGATATAAACAAACTTTAACCTTCAACATGAAATATTACCGCTGTTCACAATAAATAAATTCAGCATCTTGCACGTTTTATTTAAAAAACAGTATTTGATAACATAAGGCTGCCAAGTATGATCACTGCTGTTTCCGTGGAGCGAATGTACTCCTTAAGTCGAACGTAGTTATACAAACAAAAACACTTCAGGTTTAGCAAATCACACCACATTCTGTGGACGAGCAAAGAGAGTCCAAAGTTGTAAGGTACCCCGGGCCAGATTTCTTTTAAATTTGCTCTTAGTAACAATTATTATATTAAAACACGAATACTTTTTTCAATAGGGAGACAGCGGAGGTCCTTTGACAGTCAGGACGACTTTAGGACAATTCGTGATTGGAGCTGTGTCCTGGAGTGCAGGAAAGTGTTCAGAGGAATATCCTATAGTATACGTCAACATCGCCTATTACCTTCCTTGGATCAGCAGTATTACAGGAATTAAAATTTAACAATTTTACAAACCAATTTAACACAATTACAAATCACATATATAATAAAATTCAATGTAAATCAGAAATGTTAAATACATTAATATTATTTATTACAAAAATTTAAATTTTGTTAATTGAAAATCCTTTTTTATTTTATTAATCTTTTTTCGTTACATTTTAGCGATTTTTTTGGCCACTTCACTTAAGCACAACTCAATCCGTGACACTAAAAAATTTCCTCTATAGAGAGAAGTAGGTTAATAATAGAGTTTATAAAAAAGTTACTCTTAATAAAAACTTTTGCTTGATTTGAAAGTATGATTTTCCTCAGATTAAGTTTAATATTTTGTAGTACGTACCCAAATGGGCACAAAAAGGCATTGCAAGTAGAAAATTGTACTTTTTGGGTACGTGCTAAAATATTGAACTTAAGCTGGGAAAAATGTTACTTTTAAATCAAGCAAAAGTTTTTATTAAAATAACTTTTTTTAAAACTCTATTATTAATCAACTTCTCTCTTGGATGAGTTTTTGGAGTGTCCACTAATAGAGTGGACGTGGACACTCATCAGTGTCCACTTCTCACTTCATATGTAAAGTGGCTAACAAATTTCATTTTCGAAAAAAAAATCACATTTTATAAAAGTTTTTATTTGACGTAAAAATTATTCTTAAATTTAATTTACCTTATGAGTACTATTCCTTTAACAACCACCAAGAGTAAAGTAGGTAAAAATTAATTGTCTGAAAAAATGTTATTTTTTATAAATTGTAATTCTATTTGAAAAATAGAATAACACTATTTTGGGCCGCCTCCCTCTTTGCGGTAGCCCCCGTTATATTAAAAGAAGCCGTCACCTTCCGTCATCCAAACAACCTCATAAGCGTCATTTTCATGATGAAAATTTGCTAAAATAAATTACAACCCTATTTCTTGAAACTATTTACTAAGGGCAAGAAAACCAAATTAATAGGTGATATTTTATAGAAATCGAATTTTTATTAAGTGGAGGATTAGTCTTTCCTAATCAAGTTGTCATGCAAGCAAATCTATTGAATTAGACAATAACTAAGCTTTAAAAAAGACCTTCAAATTTTTGATTAAAAATAATATCTATAGTTCTGAAAATAACTGCACCGGAAAGCTTTCAAAAGGAAAAAGATTTAAATAAATTAAAATCCGTTTTTAAAATGGCCATTATAAAATAATTAAAATTCATCTTATTATAACAATGCCACTGCTAAGTAGCATTTTTATAAATGTAATTTTTATAACTTTAAAGTAGAAAAGTAGGAAGCTTATCCAAAAGTAAGAGGTTTCCAATTTTACTACTGAAAAGGTAGGAAGGTCTGGGCCCCCTGCGCTTTAAAAAATTCGCATATCACGAATTGCAAATGTCAGGTGAACTTTTAAACAGGTATATCGCATTAATTCATAAAATAGATTAACCTATTTTTTGTATTTGATAACTTTATAATCAGGCAATTACAGGGAAGAGCAATTTGACAACTGTTCATAATGATACGTTGATGACACGTTAAAGTTAGTAATTGCATTCTTATAACATTATTTGGGACAGGCATAAGTACAGCTAGGCTAAACTATAGATAAACAGTAATTGTTGATATTATTTTAATATTCATATTATCTTAATTTCATTTTTTAGAAGTAGACTGTGAATAATAACTTTATAGCCTAAAAACGCAGCAAAAACCCACTTTTCCATTACGAGGGATTAAATAACTACTTTCATTACACGCACACTGTATTGAATCTAAATGCATAAACAAGCTTATTAATAAGACCTTAACCTATACCAAAACCTACAATTATTCAGCATTATTTATGTCAAACCCAACTATTCACTTCGAAGCTAAAACATAAGATTATCTAGAATGTCACATAATGACTCGTTAAATTCAAAACAAGGTTTAAAATAATTAAAAATTTAAGTTAATTATCAAAAATAACCTTATACACCACACTAATATTTATTTATTTTTTGATAAAAAAATTAAACATGTAAACACGCTTGATTACAAAATAGCACGATAAAATTAACACTAAATTTTTAATCATTAAAATAAAAGAATAGTGCAATATAAATATTTATTAGGTTGTTTCGAAAATTATACAGACGAGGAGGTGTAAATCTATCAAAACTTTGAGATAGGTTAACAACAATAAAAAATATTTAAACATATCTTTTAGAAAGACATCCGAATTCATTATTATTTAATTGCTCTAATATAATATGACATACATAACATTTTTAATAAAATCTAAATAAACAAATTTGAATTGATTTAGATAGAAATTTAAATGGATAATATATGTATTATTTTTAATTATTTGAATTTTAAAAGATAATACAAGTCGATAAAATTTAGGTATAAAATTAATGACTAGATGGAGAGAAACTATACTAAAAGAACAGTGACATTTCAAACTTTACTATGAAATCAAATTGTATATTTTTGGTAAGTAAATTGTTTCTTTTTAGGATTTTTTTTTTATTGTTGAGCATAAAAATGTGATTAGGATTATTACTCCAATTCCACAAAATATTAAAGCATCAATCCATTTCAAGTGATCCAGAGATGTTGCTAAAAAAAAAATTGATCATTTTTTTTCTGTGTTGGTCCTACCCATAGGTAGTTCATACGCCTAGTATTAATTATTTCTACAGCCTCATTCATTTTTAAAAATCAATTTTCAGTTCCCAAGATACCCAAATTATGAGTTTTATTTGCAAATTTTTAAATCTTAATATTTCGGCTTTGGCTTAACCTAGCTATTAAGCTAGGTTGACCTGTTTCATTAAAAACAGGTCTCGTTTGAAAGTGTCCTCTTTAGGCTATACGTAAGAATAAATATTTCTTGTTCTACTGCTGCTAATATACTCTAAAGTTTGCAGAATAAATTTGACCACAAAGACTAAAAATGCACTTATTCATTATTTTTTAACAAGGAAGATAATATCGGAAAAAATTGAAATATTATATTGTTGGTTACTAAAACCATAAGGAACAAGAAAACAAATATTTTAATGTTCCAAATTTTACCTCACAGACCCAAAAAACAGAAACGCCACCGCACATAACCACCACTTAGGGTGGTTATGTTGAATTTATTTACAAAAATAATTAATATATATCTTTAACTATGTTTTTTTAGAAAAGAAACCCCAAGGTAACCCCTATTTTTAATAGAAATCAGTATATTTTTTAAACTTTTATACTAAACACTGCTGATTTTAAAAACGCTGAAGAGTACCTTAAAACCAAAATAAACAATATTTAACATATTGGGCGTATAATTGCTATGTATATAGGTAATTTTAAGCCCAATTTGAAAAAAATCGCCCCAGTCCTATTGGACGATAAATCGCCCTAAATAGCGCCAAAATCATAAAACCTTAACTTTCAAAAATTTACTGACTCCAAAAGGTTAAATTTGGAACATTAAAATATTTTTTTCTTGTTTCCTTATGGTCACCTTAGTAACCAAAAAATTATTTCAATTTTTTCCAATATTATCTTCCTAGTAAAAAAAAAAATGAAAAAGTGCATTTTCAGTCAAATTAACTTTTTCAACTTTGTGGTCAAATTTATTATGTAAACTCAAAAGTAGATTAGCAGCAGCAGAACAAAAAATATTGGTTCTTATATATAGCCTAAAGAGGATACGAAAGTATCCTGACCATCCTGTTTCATAAAGCTAGGTTGAGCCAAAGCCTTAATATTTCAGCAAAACTTTGCCAAAAAAAAGAATAATTTAGGTGTCTTGGGCACTAAAAAGTGATTTTCGAAAATGAAGGAGGCTGCAGAAAAAATTAATACTACGCGTTTTGGACTACCTATAAGTAGGACAAAAATAGAAAAAAATGATCGGTTTTAATTTTTTGTTTAATCAAGAAAAACTGTACATAAAATACGTGTAAATGACAGAAAATTTCACTTTTCAAAAGAAAGTCATTCTCGATAAAAATAACTTGATCAATAATAACTCAAAAAACTGCAATTTTTGAAAAATGAACGAATAGCAAAATAAGCTTAATTTTTGCAACAAGGAAAATTGTGAAAATTTTATTTTTTTTTAAATTGTCACAGGGGGACAATGAAACAATAAAGGTAACGAAAATAAAAATAATTATTTTTATTTATTATTTTTTTAAATAATAAATTATTTAACCGGGCCAGAAAATTCTGGCCCGGTGGTCCGCATGTCGGGCGAATTTCCTTTGGAATACGAATTTCCGTCCTTAACTACAATCCTGGTAGGAATGGTGATTTTTTTTTTAGTTTTTTACATTATATAAGTTTATAATGGTTTCATGCGAATTTCATTTAGAATGCTCATGCGACATGCGGTGGTCCGTATGTCGGGCGAATTTTCTTTAGATGCGTGTTTTCGTGCTTTACAACAATCCTGGTTGAAATGAAAAATTATCATCCCCACCAGGATTTCAATCTAGGTACCCTGAGTTTGAGTGGTCGTATCGACTCCGGACCACTGCCATTCAACTCACAGGCCCAAAAAACATCTCCCCACTGGAAATGTCTTGTTTAGAGGCTAAATTTTAGGTTTTCTAGTTTTGACCACCGTTTTTCGACTTTTAAGTCACTCAGAGTGGCAGTATCAACATCGAACCGAATTTATTCGATTCGACGCCCAAAAATAAAAAGAAAACGACACCCAACTTGTAATTTAATTTTCATTGACCATATTTTTGGACTCCGTTAATTTATTGTGGTTTATTCAGTGGTTTATTCTTTTTGGTCACTTAAAGTCGACTTCTTTTTGGTCGCATCGACTTCGGACCGGTTTTATTTGATTTAGCGTACATGTATATATATATATATATATATATTATATAATATATATATATATATATATTATATATATATATATATTCGCGAAGTGTTTGTTTTGTCATTAGGGACCTCTGAAACAAATTTCTGTCTTCTAAGGTTCGTCTTCCTTTATGACGCCTATCCGATTAGCGAATTTATTTCCAAAGGAAATTCGTTAAAACGTATAAATATACGATAGTAAAAAGTAATTGAGACAAGAGTATTTTCGTACCTAGTTGTTGTATTAAACTAAATTGTAAACTATGTTTAAAACGCACAAGTAATACACTTTTATAAATACGTATAGGCAACTCAATTACGAGTCAATAAAATACAAACATTGCATGTAAAATTTGTTGACAACAATTGCTTGAGTCACATTTTTTCTAGCTTTCAAACAGAGTTTTAACACAATCCCCCGGTTTCACTCCAGCTTTAGGAATCACGCTTAAAAAGCTTTAGTCGAATCGTCATATATATATTATAATACATTATATATATATATATATATATATATATAATATATATATAATATATATATATATATATATATATATATATATATATATATATATATATATATATATATATATCTGATATCAATCTTCTGTCTCCTGAAAATCCTCGAACCCCACATCTTTATCTTCTTCCTAAGGTCCATAAGAAAGATCCTATATCCAATCGTTGTCCTGGTAGACCCATCCTTGCTGGCTATGGTTCTCCCACAGAAAGAATTTCCGCGTTTGTTGATTCTTTTCTCCAACCTATAGCCCAATCCCTACCTTCCTTCATTAAGGACACTAATCATTTCTTAGAAGTGATTAGAGGTTTACCTTCTCCCTTACCCGATAATGTTTATTTAGTTACAGTTGATGTGACCTCCCTCTATACTAATATCCCCCATTCAGAAGGAGTTAAAGCTATCAAGTATTTTCTTGATAAACGACCCAAACCCAACTCTCCTTCCTCGTCTTTTCTCCTTCAACTTATGGAGTTCATCTTAGAGATGAATTGTTTTCAGTTTGAAGATAAGTATTACCTCCAAATTAAAGGTACCGCCATGGGCACCAGGACAGCCCCCGCCTACGCTAACCTTTTCCTTGGTCGGATTGAGAGTTCCTTCCTTGAATCACAACCCCTAAAACCCCTTCTATGGCGTCGATTTATCGACGATATTTTTTTCTTATGGCCTCACGGTCTCCCGGCCCTAGAAGACTTTCTTATTAAACTCAATTCCTTTTCCTGCCTCCGTTTCACATCAGAATATTCCCAATCCCATGTTACTTTCCTTGATGTGGATGTCTATCTCCAGGGTGGCAAACTGGAGACGGCAGTCCATATCAAACCCACTAACCTCCAACAGTATTTACATTTTTCCAGCTGTCATCCCCAATCCCAGAAAAAATCTATTCCTTTTTCCTTAGGCATCAGAGGCAGCAGAATCTGCTCCAATGAAGCCTTCCTTGACAGATATATAGTATCTATAAAAACCTCACTCCTGTCCCGTGGCTACCCCCCCCCCAATATCGTGAACTCTCAAATTGAAGCCTCCTTGCACCCTAGACCTGTCCGACCTCCTACTGCCTCTTCCTTTTACCTTTTCACAACCTTCTATCCTGGTCTTCATATAATTAATAAATTCCTAAGAGACGGTTTTGCTACTCTTTCCTCTAATCCGTCTACTTCCAACCTCCTTTCCAAACCTCCGACAGTAACTTTTAGGAAACCCCCTAACCTTCGCAACCTTTTGGTTCATACCAAACCTGCCTTGCCCTTGACCGAACCCCTTCCTCGTGGATCTCATCCTTGTAATAGAAAACGCTGCTTGACCTGTCCTATTTTAGATCCTTCACCATCATTCACAAGTCCTTCCACTAATACTTCCTACCGTATTCCTTCTTCCTCAACCTGCACCTCCAGCAACTTGGTATATTGCCTTGAGTGCAAGCATTGTGATTGTTTTTACGTAGGGGAAACGTCTACTCCTTTCAACCTACGTTTAAACAACCACAGACAATCGTGCCGTGACCAAAGGAGTGATTTACCAGTTGCAGTGCACGCAAGATCCCACCAATCCTCTACTTTCAATGACCTATTTAAAGCCCAAATCCTCAGAAAACTCCCTCATGACACCTCCACCCCAGCTCGACGAAACTGGGAACTCGCTTACCAACTTATCCTGAGATCCCGACATCCCCCTGGCATTAATAAACAATAATCCTGTTTATTAAGTTTGTATCTTTTTTATTGCTCTTAATGTATTTTTTATTTATTCTTATTTTATCACCTTCTTATATCATTTTATTTATTTTTGACTATGTTTCTAAGAGTATATGTATTTATATTACAGCGGTATGTTTTGCTTGTGTGTATGAGATTTTTGAGTATCTTCGAGCGTTTTGGCACTGTATACGTTTATGTATATACCGTTCTATCTACCACCCCTCCTTGTATTACCCACTCTACCTGCCCCACCGTGCCTTTCCTTTAATTCCTTCCTCTCTACCTTCCAGTCCCTCTCTGTCAGACGAAGAACATAGTTCGAAACGTTACTAATTTTATGTAAGTATTTTCTTAGTGTTTCTATCTTAAATTCTGTATATATATATATATATATATATATATATATATATATAATATATATATATATACATTTCAGAACCATTCCTTCCAATCCTCCACGGCGCCTTCTACGACAGTGGCCGCGTGACCTTCTTTTATAACCAATATTAATTTAAATTCAAAAACGCAAAACATTTCAGAAAATTCAACTATTCAAAAGTCAACTAATTTCTATTCACTAATTTAGTTCAAGCCAAATTTTATATTATAAGTAAAATTTCAGCATTTACCTAACCACGCCAAGGAGTATCACCACTGGGTGATTCCTCCTATCAAGACTGCCAAGTCACTTTTACCACCATTAGCACTATGTCAAATACATTTATTGTAGACAATAATCAATAAAGTTAAAAAAAAAAAAAAAAAAAAAAAAAAAAACGCATTTTATCTATCATTTAATTAAAGACAATGGAACTGTTTAGTAATAAATGAGTGGTGTAATACGCTGTAATTAATTAATAATTTAATAATATTTCTTGGAGTATGGTTGTAAGAAATAATGTACAAACTTTCAAAAAGGAATGAAATCCCAACAAAAACACATGCGTGTAAAAAAGAGCCAAATCTAGCATAAAGAGTTGTGAGATCATTGAATAAACCAAGTCGTAGATTCTCAATAATTCTTGTAAATTTATGGGGTCTAGGCAGTTTGACTTGGCCATTGCAGCACACATAGAAATGCATAATAAGCTTATTAAATAGGCTGAATATATCATTATAGTTTATGTCTACACTCTACACAAAATGTTTACACTACCTAAAGCTGCGCAATGGCCAAGTCACAAAGTGAAACCGCCAAGACCTCATATATTAAAAGGCATCATTGGAAACCTAAAACAGCCTAATTACTGATGTGACAACCTTTTTTCGCTAGACTTGGCTCTTTTTTACACGTATGAGTTTTTGCTAGGATTACTAATTACTGAAAACAATTTTAAAGGTGATATTAGTTGGTATTTTAAGACCAAATAATGGAGAAGAACTGTCGCTAATTGAGAGATTCAGACGAGAAAATAAAGTCTATTCCAATTCGCTAACCGGAGGTATGTATATTCAAGTTGTTCCTTAGCTAAAAAATATGAAACAGGATATTGGAGATACCGAATACCACTGAAACCTATAACTAATAGGTATTAGTTATAAGCAAGCTTAGTATAAACTAAGCTTGAATTATGATCTTAAAAAAATTCTAATTATTTTCAACAAGCAGTAAGAATATCTGAATTTTCGAAAATCAAATATGTTCTATAGTACAAATAAATGAATGTTGAGATCGTATAGAAATGACAGATAAAACAGATAACTTCGTTAATTTCAAAAAAATTGTTTATTTCAAGTTTTTCATTTTTTATGAAAAAACCTTACTTAGTAAGTCAGTTACACACGGACTTCGGTGGCCTCTTACTAGAGAGCGTAAAATCTATGTTATGATATTAATTCTAATTTAGTTTGATTTAGCTATCAAAGTGTATACTAAATACATTCATTGCAGATATCCATGAAGAAATTTGGAACGGACTGAACGCTACAAATGGTCAATTCCCTTATCAAGCTCTTATACTTAACAATGCCTTCAGTGGAACTACAGTCTGCGGAGCATCTCTCATATCGCAGAGGTACCTGCTAACTGCAGGACATTGTTCCTACGGGTATGAACTAATTGTGAATCTTTGAATTATTTTATTTTTAATTAAAAAGTTACCATTGATCATGCCACTCATACATCTAGGAAGCAAAATAAGCTCTTTAGAGTAAATAGGTAAATGCATCTGACCTGTACTATTAAAGGGCATTAATAATTAGCATTAAAGGGTCTTTGCAGCCACCCGTCAGGAACTGCAGCATTGGTTGTACAACTGCTACTTTGAGTATTTCATGTTTCTCCATTAAATTCTCTATAAACCTTAGCTAAATATGCAAGAAAACTGTTGATTATGTTTTAGATGTTTAGGTCTAAATATATACTCTGAAAGCATGTAAAATCTTATTGGAAAACCAATAATATTGATTTTCCGAATATATCATCGATACATTTCATGTTTCAGAACTTATTCAACAGACGTATATCTAGGAGTCACAAATGTTTCGGACAACACCGGACGTTTCTACAAGAACGTCCCATCTTACAATACCTACATTCATCCTAAATACAATCCCAGTAATTTTCAAAACGATTTGTCAATTCTTGACCTGGGCACTAATGTTACACTGTCAAGTAAGCTATATTGATTACGTATAAAAGCAATAAAAAGCATTATAGTTGTAGTAGTAAAAATAAGGAATGAATTATTGTACAAACCCTAGTAGGTAGCTCACATCATTGGAACCTATTAACTCTACCATGAGAAAAGAACCCTTTTAAAGAATAACAAGTAAAAAAGATAACATTTTACCAGTGACTGAGGAATTATTTCAAGAGTACTATTTTTGGCGTCAGAATTAATAACAGCCAAATTAGCCCATTATCATTTTTGCCAAAAAAATAGTTTCACAAAAAGTACAAAAAACAAACTTTGGGTAAAACGTAAAACAGAAACAGCAACCGTTGCACATACGCACTCGTAACGCTCTGCCAAAAGTTTAGAACAGTTTTGCAACGTTAAACAAAGCCTTGAAACAGATCAACCATTTAAAAGAAAAATGTTACAGTAAAACGTTTAGCAAAGAAGTTATAGAATTGAAATTGACATGTTAAACATTTAAACAAACGTAGTTATTTATATTTCAGACACAATCCAGGTAATAAAGCTGCCAATGAAGGCATGGGCACCTCCAGCTACATACGATAACTACAATGTAACAGCTTCTGGCTTTGGACAAACTAGAGATAGTAAGTACTTAAGTTTTTAAAAAGATGATAAATGTAAAGTTGCAGTTTGTATACCAATCGCCCTTCTAAACATAACAAGTCCACTCTTTCGAGTAAAACAATTAAGTGTAAAATCACCAGTTGAAAATTGTGCATGAGGTAACTTCTAAATAGCGGAAAGAAATCTAGGTCGACATGAAAAGGCATACTAAATATTTTTAAAACAGCATATAATATATATATATATTATATATATATATATATATATATATATATATATATATATATATATCGCGGAACCGCTCCTCCACTCCCAAGCTGAATTAACTATATAGGTGGGATCATAAGGAGGTTTTAGGGTTGGGGAGTATGACGTCTCTAGGAAACCCAGTATAACTTGGACTCTATAGGATAAACTATCATAATGTAGGTCTCCATGCTACGTCACAACCTCTCTAGGACCAGCAAGAAAAATTCATACAAATTAAGAGTACAATCAGGGCCGAAAAGAACAAATCCAATTTGCATAAAAAGCTTTAACACATATTCAGTATTACTCAAGGTATAAGACAAAATTTGTAGCCCCATTCAACCATCAAGACTAGCTACGGCATAAAAATAAATAAAAGGCAGTATTTAGAAGCAGAGATTATAACACTTGTTATCGTCCAGAGGAAAACTCAAACTTCTCACGGGGTAGCAAAAAGTTTCCTATATTTCGGTTTTTTAGCATTCGGTAATACTAAGAATTACGAATGGACACCAAAGTTTGTAAGCGTTGGCGTCCAACACTTGAATTGTTGCCTCTCAAACCTTTATGGCTTGTACACTAGCCTACTTTAACTGTACTAAAACACTGTACTAAGTTTAACTTCAATTTTCAGACGAACAGGGATACCACGCACAACTCCAGTACAGGACTATTCACAAGATGGTTCAGACGGACTGTATTACATACTACAAGAATATCAACAACGTTACTGATGGGATGATATGCACTGATAAGACTCCTACCTACGCAGGGCCCTGCCATGTAAGTTACTACTACTCATTGAAAAAAGACAAATATTTTTACCTTGCAAAATAAGTTAAATTAACAATAGAAAGGCATTGATTGGGACAACCAAACATTTGTACCTAATAGGCTAGCCATTCTTTAGTTTAAAGTGAATGCCGATTATGAAACAGCTGTCATTTAATTAATTTTTTTGTGAAATAACTACTTTTTATTTTATAAAAAAATAAAACAAGCAATATAAACAATTTAGAAAGTAGCTAAAGAAAAAGGGTCAAAGAATCAAACTTTGTTTATCTTTTGATGTCAGAAAGATTATACTTTAACTAAATTTAGACTGCATAGAAACTTAAGTTATAAATAAGTTAGCGGGTTTATGTTCAATGATAACAAGAGCTTATCAAGAAAATAACGACGTAAGATAGAAAAGAGGTTTAATCTAGCACGTAATTAATGATCCTAATCTAGTGTATCTAAATTAATTAATAAAATAAAATTGTATATGGTTATTAAATTAATCAAATTACGGTGTTTATTTTTTGTAGGGTGACAGCGGTGGACCATTAGTTATTGATTTAGCACAAGGAAAATTTCTGCTTGGAGCTGTATCATGGGCAGCAGGCAATTGCTCCTCACCTCAGCCCATTGTGTACGCTAATGTACCTTATTACTTGGACTGGATCAACCAGAGAACAGGAATACCCATCAGCTAAATTTATAATTTACTATCTGATTCAACTAATAAATACTTTATTATCAAATAAAATTACTACAACCAGCATTCAAATTTTATACGTAACAAACAAAATAATTGGTAAAAATAAATAAATATAAATTGCGTTTTTCTTTCGGCTTGTAAAAAGTTGCATATCAACCTTATAATAGTCAATACCGCTGAGCTCCGGATAAATTATTATTCGTACAATAAAAAAACGTACACAAGTCACCTGATAACAATTAAGCTAATGCTGATAATGAGATGGAACTTGGCACATATGTAAGTCTTATACATAGCCACATGCGTGCCAAATCTCATTCTGACCGTAAAATTTTTCCAAGTTTTATGATTTTTCGAAATTTTTGCTGAGTCTTTGTTGCGGGTTAATAAAATGAACAATTAATAAATGAAGGGTTAAAAAGATATTTTCCGAATAGCACAACTAAACCTATAGACTGATTTTTGTACTAAGTTTTAATTCACTAGCATAAATAATCTGGGAGCTATAATGAAAACACACACACACAAGCAGACATACAATTTTAAGAAAACTACTTAGGAGGTCATAAAAAGACCAGAAATGGGTAATTATGGTGACATCCAACGGTATAAATTAGGAAAAGTAAAAATATTCCTCACCAAATGATGATTAATAACTGATTGTGATAAATAAAAGAAGATAATTTAATTTTCTTCATACATTTTATAGGATTCCGCAAGAACGTGTGAGTTAAATGTAAACTATACTCAACGCCATGCAATTATTTAACTAATGCGTAATTTGATAATACCGAAATTTGCAAAACAAAATAGTTGACACAATGTAATTGTGTCAACCCCAACAATTGTGTTTGTCGCCCCAAACAGAGTATAATGTAGAGAGATAATATCGGGCCATCAAAATAGGGTGGCCCGATTCGCATTTTACCATCGGTACAATGATGGTACAGTTCGCAGATTTAGCATAGTATTTTGCTTGTTACATTTCAAGGCGTCTCTCGTATAATTATTGTGTCATTTAATTAATAGTTTTAATTTACTCGGGCGACCTCGTAATACTGCAGGGTCAACGAATGTTATCATAGAACAAATAAAATAAATCACTCGGCCTGCTAGCTGACCTTGTTCAGTGAATTATTATTTTGATTTAATTCATACTATTGTATTGACTTAAGTTGGATTTCATGTCATCAGTAGTCATTAGTTCAATTGAGTTGCATAGAGAGAGGAATACGCGTCAAAACTTATCATTTTTTAAACTTTATAATGAATTGTAAGTTTAAACCTCTGAAAATTTCGGTCATTGAAGTTGGTGAATTAAACGTTAATAACGCAGCCATAAAACGTTAGAAATCAAAGAAAACTATAACCGAATTTCCGTTTAGTGAAATATTAAATTCTCGAACCTTGCGCACACGAGCTATTTCCGCTAATATCTGCTTATGTTATCTTCATTTACATTACGTGCACATAAAGCGTAGGCCATCGTAGTGAACAACTAGAAATTTTAAGATTTTAAGTCTAGAAATTGTTGGAAATTTCACATACAATTTCTTCACATCTCACACACTTCTTTACTTCTACAATTATTTACATCACACAATTCTTCACATCTCACACACTCTTTACTTCTCACACTTCTCACTCTTTACTTCTCACACAATTTATTTACTTCTCACACAATTTGTTTACTTCTCACACAATTTATTTACTTCTCACACTTACTTCTCACACAATTAATTTACTTCTCACACAATTTATTTACTTCTCACACAATTTCATTATTACTCACAAAATTTCTTTACTTCTTTAATCCCGGTCTTACTAAAAAGACCGGTATGATTCTAACTTCATATCCTAATTAAACAAGTAGAAATCCCGGTATAACCTTAAATTCAGATTCTTATCATTCAAATAACAAAGGATCCTTAAGTACCAACTAAATGACTCCAAATTATATTAATCTACTAATTTAATACGGGAAGATTTCAATGAATAACGTAAACGCTCTTGAACGGTAAGATACAGAGCTCTAGTTGTAAATATTGAACCAATATTTACAACTAGAAGTTGCAACATAAAATGCAGTAGAATGTTCATTTTCCACGAAAATTTACAAACCTTTTAAATATAGAAACTTGTTTGCATTTTTGCCAACTACATCACTTTTGTTGTAGTTATTCAACATTGAGAATAAATACTATTTAATTACAGTTCCTAACCTACTATCATAGGTGTACATGAGGTACTGTGTTAAAGAATAAAAAAAAATTGAAATTGAGATTTTACCAAATTTCAAAGTTTCAGTTATTTTTCTAAGTGGTTTTATTAGGCTGTATGTCTGCTTTGTGTGTGTGAGCGGTATCACTCAAAAGCCCTACTATGTTTAAGCTAAACAATTAAAAATTATTTTAAAAAATCTTCAGCTAAAATAATATTTTTAAATTTTCTATGCGTCCAAGAAGAAAAATTATTCATAGAAGTTGTCCACTCTGGATGGACAGAAGGTGTTTTTGTTCACCTTGGTTATAGTAGAGCAAGTTTTAGAGTAAAGTAATGTAAAAACCAAGTAGGCAAACTCGTATACAAACCATGTAAAAAAATTCAGACATGCGTGATAAGCTGATAGCTAGCTCAAAATATAAAAAATCGCTAAAATTGGAATAACTGCGTATGACCCTTCTAGAATTTACCTTTTTTATGTTTCATTTTATTGGCAACACTGATAATTTAGGGTGAGTTTAACATAAATGTACGTGCTAATTTAAAAATAGTTTATTAAATACTGTGATTGTATTAAATAAACCATTTTTAATTAATTTTAATTGTTAAAATAATTTAGTTAAAGAAAAAAACTGTAACTGTGTTTTTTTAAGATTTTAAAAAATATACAAACGAAAGTTTATTGCCTAAAATATAACTTACAATATAATTACGATTACGATGATTATATTCAAAAAACTTTAGGTTAATTATTCTTACATTAGTTCGATTTTGGCACCGGAGGTCCGGGGTTCGCAGTCCGGGCTATGCTCTAAGATTTTATGAATAGTATTTGTATTAAAATGATTTCGCCAATTTTAATTAATTCTTAGAGTGTAGTAGATGCAACCCACCTGAGGTGGTTCCCGCAGGGTGAATACCCTGATGAGCCGGAAGGCCCTAAAACGGGCATTTTATTTTTATTTTATTCTTACATTAACAATAAAACTCAATATTTAAAGCTAAGAAACTTTTAATGCTAGCTAAATATCAAATCCTGAGTAGGTCAAACAAAATGAAAGTTTAGATAGCTGCTCGTTTTTGGTAATTAAAACAAACTTAGTTCTTAAAGAAACACTTAAACCTCTACTGGATGTGACAAAATATATTTCTTACACAATTATAAACATTTTAAAGTAAAAAGGAATGCATAAAAACAATATTGCCGATTAGTGTAAATAGTTTGTTTATGTTTACAAGGGTAAAACAAGATGGCTGCGCCCATAAAAAAATTTGACTCAGCTCCTGGTGCACAAAATGTGAACTACATACATACCATGTCTGACAGAAGTGTTTCCCTCCCTACTAGGTTTAAATATTACATATACATGGTTTTATTCAGTTTAGAGTAAAAAACTATATGTGAGCGGCCTTTTCATGTTGGGATTTTTGAACAGTAATAATAATTAGAACAATAAGAGGTGTCTATTAACGAACACAGTAAATAAAAGATAAATAGTAATTTGACATATTTGCTAGTAAGAAATAAAAGACTCTCAACAGAATAATTAAAATTTAATCTAAAGATATGAATTTATAATAGAAAATTGTATTTTAAGTATAATTAATGTAAAAAATATTAACAGTAAATGTAAACTTTATCGGTAACGAGCAAAATAAATTCAATACGAATAATGAATTAAGATTAATTCATTTTTAATTTGGATGTGTTAAGTATTGCTAATTGGCCTTGATTTGATAAGAGTTTGAAGTTTATATTTGAAAGAACAAGGAAAAATTGCCTTTAGAGGTACAAACAAGTGAAGTATTAAATGTTGAAAAAGTAAATACCAATGAATAAAATACACTTCTTATTACTGGTAAGTGTTTTTTATGTTTCACGATTTATTTTTTTTTTTATTTTTAATAATTCTTATTAGAATTCCTGAACAAGAGGTAAAATCCGGGAAAATGAAAACTTACGGTTATGAGTTAAAGGCAAACGTAAAATCCAGGAAAATAAAACCTCCAGTTTTGGGCTAAAGGCGAACGTAATATACGGGAAAATAAAACTTTTGGTATGGGCTAAAGCCAAACGTAAAATCCAGTAAAAAAACCTTTGGTTCTTGGCCAAACGTAAAATCCAAAAAATAAAACCTTTGGTTCTTGGCCAAACGTAAAATCCAGAAAATAAAACCTTTAGTTCTTGGCCAAACGTAAAATCCAGAAAAATAAAACCTTTAGTTCTTGGCCAAACGTAAAATCCAGGAAAATAAAACCTTTGGTTCTTGGCCAAACGTAAAATCCAGAAAATAAAACCTTTAGTTCTTGGCCAACGTAAAATCCAGAAAATAAAACTTTAGTTCTTGGCCAAACGTAAAATCCAGGAAAATAAAACCTTTGGTTCTTGGCTAAACGTAAAATCCAGGACAATAAAGCCTTACAGTTCTGGGTTAAAGGCAAACAGCAAATCCGGGAAGAAGCAAAAAAGAAATTAAAACAGCGGCCCCTAGGCGCATCGCGGCGTAAACGCTTCGCAGGTCGAAAGTCCGCTCGGAAGAATACATTTGTGAAGTGGTTGTTGAGTTGTATTATATATTTTTTTTTTAAATTTAAAGAATTTACAAACCACATGAAATTAGTGGCATAGCACTTTGCTTGTTACAACATTTCTAGGTGGTGTCCCTCGCACAATTATTTGTTGGTAACTATTAATGTTTCACAAACCTCGGTAGTATCAAATTATATGACATCTTTTTAAACCCTATTCAAGAAAAATTATGAAAAGCAGGGTCGGTCCCTCCCCAAATTCCTCCTTAACTTATATTATCCGAACATCCAGGGAAACTTTAGTGACCCCGTGAATGATTTACCAAATATAGAAATAGGAGTAAACTTAATATCCCTCGCAAGGTTATAGCAAAAGGTGAGAAATGCAGAGTATGTACCAAGGATAAGACGAGTTCATCATATACCCCTTCAGAGTAAATAAAACATTTAAATGGCCAATTTTTTAATGTATTTCCGAATTCACTTAAAGTGATAAAAAAATGAAAAAGCATTAAGATCAATCACTGGAAAACCTAAAATACGACCAGTAAACATTATATTTGAAATGGGGAGTAATTTTCAATGTTTGTTGGGCCTAAGAGTTGAATGAAATTGTGCCGATATCAATGAAACTACTTAAAGTACTCAAAGCCAGGGTTCGAATCCTTGTAGGGATTTTTTTGTTTTAATTACATTATATAAGTTAATAACTAAAAACTAATTCTGGAGTGGTGGTTAGCTATTTAAATTAGTAAACTAAGTTTTAAGTTTTTTTAGTTTTAAGTTTATGAATAAACTAAAAAAAACATGATTTACAGATTTGTCTGTCATTTAACAGTACATGTGGAAATGAAGCAAATGAGACACAACATATAAACGTTGATACTAAACTGGAATTAAATGCAAACAGCCAAATAAATAATGGTGCAGTTGGAGGTAAGTTGTTTTAAAATAACAATGAAGTAAACAGGGAGCAAAGCTTTTGACTTTACTTACTTTACTTTACTCCACTCTGGTTAGGCAGACTATGTTATTTCTTCATCATGTTGTTTTAGATTGTTTAAAGCAGTACAAAATTAATCATGTTTTTTTAGCTCTGCATGGTTCTTGGAGTAAAAAGAAAATTTACTAATGCCAAAATATCGGCACAACAGCAACGATGCTGGGGTTAACTGTACTTAAACATTAGAATAATACTAATATAGAAGGAGCATAGGACCGTAAACACGATGTAATTCTACTAATAACACGAAAGCCGGTTGACTGGTGGTCATAAGTAAGGGTACCAAACTTACAAAAAATCATTATTTTAAATATGTGTCATAATTAGCCATTAATGAAGAAAGATCGTAAAGAATAAATATAATAACTTAAAACACATGCTGAGTATTTAATAAAACCGGTCTTAGACGGCAAAAGGAGAGCGTAATACAAGAATCTACATTTAGTTGACGACGACTCATTTTAATATAATTTTAATTAAAAACGTAATATTGGAAGGGTGGCAGCATTATTTAAGACCACCATTGAACCGCCTTTCGTGTTACCAGTAGTGCTCCTTCCATATATAGTATTATTCCAAAAATTAATTAATAATTAAACCATCAGGGTTTAAATAAGATCTAGAGAGTTAAAGGCTCAAAACATATAGCCCAAGAGCCAGGCCTGAAAAATGTGACTCATTTTGTACTACTTTAAACCAATTTTTTCTGAAATATACCTTAAATTATGAAAGAAAAGCAAAGTCTGCCTATCCAGAGTGTAGCCCTTCATAACTTTGTGCATGCTCAAAATTTTATAAAATCGGACAAAATTCAGTTTTCTTGAAATAAGCGGTTTCCTGTGGGTCTCGTGTGCAAAACATGAAGAGAACATTTTTTGAAGTTGATAAAATTTTCTAGAAAACGAGTGTTTTTTCGCTACAACATATGTGATAATGACAGTTATGACATAAATGGCCAAAAAATGCACAAAAAGCCAATCTTTTTCCAAAGAAATTCGCTAAGGATGCAAAAATTAACCATTTTTTGTGTTTTTGATAGAGCCATAACTTTCGTTCTAGTTATCTGATTTTGATGATTAAACACTTGTTTTACAGAACAATTTATTAGCTCAACAAACAACAACAAATGCTCTCTTCGTGTTTTGCACACAACTCACAGGCAACCACTTATTTCAAGAAAACTAGAAGTTGTGCGATTTTATAAAATTTTGAGCAAGTGCAATCATATGAAAGGCTCCACTCTGGATAGGCAGACTATGTTTTTTCTTCATAATTTAAGGTAAATTTTCAAAGAAAGTTGGTTCGAGTCACAAAAATGAGTCACCTTTTTTCAGGTCCGGCTCTTGAACTATAAGACTGAATGTTAAATGCCGGAGAAAATGTATTTGAAGCCGTTAGTGAAAAGCCCAATAATGATTCGAACTAATTTGTGTTTTTCAGATATTCATGAAGAAATATATAAAGGTTTCAACGCAACAAATGGATTATTTCCATATCAAGTATTCTTATACAATTATAGGGACTCAGGTCGAAGCTTTTGTGGTGGATCTCTTATATCGAGGAGATACGTACTAACAGCTGCACATTGTTCTTTCGGGTAAGTATAGAAAAATAAAGGTCAGCAATCTAGGCAAATTCTCCCAGAATTTAGCTTACTTCTTATCTAGGGGGGCCAAAGTTCATGGATGTCCGCAAGGAGGGTGGGGGTGGGGAATGAACAATACTTTGGAAATCGAGAGTAAAGAATCAGAACACTGCCAGAATTGTCTCCACACAGGGACAACTTTATGTCCCTGAAGTTATGAACATAAAGGAACTTAGAAAGAGGGGAAAAAGATCAATAACAGCGTCAGTGGTGCAAAAATGCGTCTATGTTCACTAAGAAGACAGAATCATTAATTATCATTTTAGAATTTTTAATTCAATGTGCAAGTTGAAGTTTAAACAAAAATTATATGTTAACAGAACATCTTCTACGGAAGTATTTCTTGGCAGAAACGATCAGAAAAATTCTCCAGGGGAGTACATGACAACCGTGTACTGGTTTGCCACGTATATACATCCGAAATACGATCAGGACACTTTTGAGAATGATTTGGCTATCCTGGATATGTATTTCAACGCTCCATTGTCAGGTATGGTAGAAACAGTTTTAAATAAATTAATACTTTTCTCTATTACGACCTTAAACCAGAACAATATCTTGATCTGTGTTCACAAGGTGTAATGTTATTAAAAGTTGGTAAAACAGATCCACAACTTAAATTAATTAATAATATCTATTATAAAAGCTATAATACAGGTTAAATATGACGAAATAAATATTGTATAATTGATGATGGGGGCACTAATGAGACATTAAAAAAATTTCAAGGAGACAAACACAAATTCGAATAAGAAATAAATATTGAGTAATCAGAAAACGTATGTTGATAGAATTAGTTAAATAGAATATTATTACCATCCTCGACAATTAATAATATTATTTTATTACGACAGATACAATCAAAACGATCAACCTTCCTCTGAAGGCATGGGCACCTCCAGCAACGTTTGATAACTATAACGTAGTGGCATCAGGTTGGGGACAAACTACAGACAGTAAGTATTTACCCAATTTTATACACAGAGTAAGTTTTGTAAAATAAAATAAATTATTAAATCCAAACAAAGGGAAGATTAAGACAGAGAGGTATTGATGCATTATATAGATTTATCAATTAAGCACACAGATATTATGGTGCGAAGAAAAAAGAATCGAATCCAGACCTACTGCAAACCTCTAAAAAAGAATCATGAAGCGTTAACAAGAGTAGCATATCATTTCAAAATATATAACTCTTATCATGATTAAAGCTATTCATCCTCATCAGAGGGTAGCAAAAATCTAAAATTCGTGTCCCCAAAGTTTTTGAGGGAAATATAAAAACGGGCTGAATTTTTTCATCACATTAATTCAACTTATATATTATTATTTCAGTACATTCGATTATATGTGTATATGTGTGTCAATCATGTAACAGTATAGAACCCTTTTGTTCATTAAATATCTATGACATCATTAATCCACGATAACGACTGTAATTATGCCACGCACAAAAACCAGTAATAAGCTAACTAATATAGAACAATCTAGTCGCGGCTACAAGGAGGTGTGGGGCCGCAAAGCTACCTCTATCAACGACTGCCCCCACCGCGCAATTACAGTGGACTCAAAGCATTATAAATACATTTTTTCATGTGGACATATTGTATGTGTGTTTTCATGCCTTACTGAAAAGCCACATAAATTTAAATTCCTACAGCTGATTCAGGCACAAAGATTGAAGAAACGTTAATGCTAATACTTTTACTTTTCCTCATGTATACCGTAGGCATATAAGAGAAGTATTGTGTTCGGAAAAAAATCCGAAACCGGGATGTCACCTGAATTATTTGTTTCAGGTGTTTTTAAAGCCTCCTAAGTTGAAAACCACTTAGGAGGCTTTAAAAACACCTGATTGTTGTCTGTCAGAATGTGTGTGTCTGTTATAATCGTAGCTTAAAGTGTTAGTTAATATGGTACAGGTGTAGTTCTGCTATCCAGATATATTTTTCTATGACGCAATTAACAACACGCAATAATGACATTTAGAAAATTCATAAAATGTTGCGATCAACTTAAGATTTGGCACGCATGTAGCCATGTACAAGACTAAATTGTATGCCAAGTTTGATCTCATTATCACCGTTAGTTAAATATGACTTGGGTACGTTTTTAATTATTTTGTTAAGTTAATAGAGTTGAAATTTGGAACAAATGTGTACTTTTACTTAATAAATTAGTACATTAAGTTTCGTTTCAATACGACAAGTATATCAATGATTTTTGTAGGATCATAAAAGTTAAGCAGCATTGACTATGGTCAGTGCCAAGATGGGTTTACGCTGGGAATGAAACGAATTAGTTTACTATCTGAGGACGAGCGAAGAGAGTTCGAAGATATGTCGCAGTATAAATTTAACGACTTCTATATTCTAAGGACAAGCGAAGCGAGTCCTAAGATGAGAGGATGACCGCAGCGAATCAGAAGTGATGAGGAAGCGTTCCGAGGTACACCGTTCCCGGTTTTGTCCTATATCAAAAATAAATAATACAACAAAGTAATAGTTTTATAATATTTTCCAGCTGAAGAAGGAGAGCATCGATTCCTTCAGTACAGAATAATTCACAAAATGCCACAAAAAGATTGTGTGGAATTTTACAAAGATTTAAACAACGTTACTGATGGCATGATATGTACCGATAAAGTATCAGTGAAAGCAGGTCCCTGTCAGGTAAACTTATCATTTGTTGTACAGTTCAACTTAGATATTAATTCAAGGCTCACAACAGAATTCGTACATAATCAAAACTAAAATTAATAATGTTAAAAGATTTATATTTTTATTACAGCACTATATATATTTCATATATTTCTTCTATATTGGCACTTTATTTATTTCATTTACGCAAAATAGGTACAATAAAAATTGTTACAGTAAAAATATAAAAAAATAAATTAGAATACGCAATGAAAATGTCTCTCCACAGAGCATGTTTACAAAAAACTAAGCCTACTTTTAATAAATCGGTAATCTTCAGAGTCGGAGAGAAGAGAATTATGCGGTTGTAGAGTCTTGAGCGTGACTGAGACACAGTCCTGCTTCAGCCTCAGTCAAGTATTTGAAGTCACAACAACCTCATAATTCTCTTCTCTCCGATTCTGAAGATGACCCATTAGATTGAAAAAGAGCTTAGTTTTTAGTAAATATATCCTTTGGAAAAACTTATTCGTATCTAATTTTATGATGAATAAATAATAGTAATGCGTTGGTTTTCGGTAACTTTTTTGTGGTTTTTTCGACTTTTTGGTCACTTAGAATGGTCGTATAAACTTCGGACCGGATTCATTCAAATCAGCGCCCAAAAATACATAGAAAACGACAACCTACTCGAAATTTATTTTCTATCGACCTAAATTTTGGTTTCCGGTAATTTACAATGGGCCTTTTTTTTACTTTTTGTTATTCTTTTTAGAGTGGTCTTATCGACTAATATTTACCTTTTCCGCGGCGAAAAATATTAACCCTGAATTATACCGATTTTTTTGAAACTTTTCCTAAATCAGCCGGGTTAATGACGTCACTAAAACATGGTTTTCAATAGTGTTCGTGTCCTCCCGAAGGTTGATTTTTGTACCAAGTTTGATTAAAAAATATTAATCCGTTTCGAAAGACAAGAGTATTTCCAAGAAAGTGTCTAGAAATACATACATACATATACATACATACATACATATACATACATACATACATACATACATACATACATACATATACATATATATATATATATATATATATATATATATATATATATATATATATATATATATATATATATATATAATGTCTCGCCAATCGTATCTTTTCGTTATTTGGGACCTCTGAAACGGATTGTGTCGTGGTCCGAGGTTCGACTTCCGCCATGACGCCTATCGCATCAGTGAATTTTATTCCCAAAGGAAATTCGCTAAAAACTGATAGGAATATTGGTGATTATATCCTCCTTCATATAATACGAGGATATAAAGATGAGTATATACTGATCAGTCTAGGGTAAAAGGCTAGAATAAGTTAGACTTGTACAGCACTACAGACTTACATTCTTATTTCTTTTAGGGTGATAGCGGTGGTCCACTAACAGTAAAGTTAACAACAGGAGTATATTTACTGGGAGCAGTATCATGGACAGGAGGCAAATGCTCATCAGCTGATCCCATTGTTTACGCTAATGTAGCATACTATTTAGACTGGATTAATAAAGTAACGGGTCTTCCTATAAAATAGAATTACACACAACTGCCTACCTCTTCAGAAGCATTGATTGACTCTCTTCATAGTACACTATCGTATGACACACGGTTAAAATCAGTTGACAGCGTGGGAAAATAGTGTTGAGGAACCAATGAGGTTGGCCTGATATGAAATTGAGGGCGTGGTTAAACATAACCTTGTTGGCTCTCTCGCATTATTTTCCTACGCATAAGTTTAAAAGAAGCTAATTATAAATAAATTTGTGACAGAATTTAGTTTTAGAGAATTGTATAGTCTGAACCGACAAAGTTGGACAACCACAAGGAACCATCCTAGAGCAAATCCTTTACTCCATTATACATTTTTTCTTCCTTTCAATCCTGCCATTATTTTCCTTAATTAGCCATTAATAGAAAGTTAACAAACGATAAAATAAATTATTATCTACATTTTGGGTCTGATTCCAATTAATTTTCTCTTAGTAACCCGATTAAGAAAGAATTTTTTAGTTTTATGAAAATGTTTCTCTCAAAATAGACTCTAGTTTTCCAGTATTCTTTACTCTTTAATCTTTCACAGTTACTTGTAAAAGTTTTAATGAGGACAAACTCAATCAATTTTCTTGTGAGACTATATGGTATACAAATGAATTCAAGAATGAATTCATGGACTGGGAAATGACCCAGTGATTTAGGCGGTAATATTTGTTATTAATGCCTGCTTAATAGAAAATATTAAAAATAATATTTTCCTATTCAGACTTCTATCAATAATTCTACTCATGCCAAGTAGCCATCAAAGCTCTTAAAAAGTTAACTCTAAGCTTTCTGCGAGTGCCTACAAAACCTTTCAACCCTGTCGCTCAATAATGACGGAGCTATTATTATTATTATTATTATAGAGATTTATAAGATTTATAGCACTAAGATTTATAAAGACTACAGAGATTTATAAGATTTTTACAACACAAGACTAGAAGATTTAATTATTTAGAATTTTCAGATTCCAGCATAATTTATTTTATAAACTACCATCATCTTTGCAACATTATATCATTTAAATTCACTAGTTGAAATACTTTTTAAGGAACCTTTGAATAATCTCATTTAACGCCTGAATAGATCCATTTACATATGGTTCAGCAATAATTCGATCTGTTTATTATATTAGAAACGTTCTCCAAAAGCAAATAATGTCAATTACCCTTAAATAAATTCCAATACCTACATACACTGACTCATTTCTTTTAGACAATTATCTATAATCTTTTATTTTTTGTCACATTACATGTGCTTCTCCAGCACATGTCAAATCTTTTCCTTTAAAAAAACTCGCTAAAAGTTTAAATGAAGATGCAAAATATCTTCAAGGGTTTAATAACTTTAATCCTTTTGTAAAAGAAACACAAAAACTTCCTTGTTAAAACAAAGAAAAGACTTTGTATCCTTGAATAAATGTAGGACAAATAAATCCATTATGCATAGATTATCGTTAGGCTTAAGTATTTCAAGATTTTAAGTATCTTTTAAAATCTTCAAAGCCGACTTCTATGATTAAAAATATAGCTCATAATACTTTTATTAAGTGGGCCAGAAATCTGATACGTTAAGTACTCTTTAACAAAAATTAAGAATAGTCTAAACCTAAATTCGTTTTAACAAGCCAAAGGTGTTTGATCATAAGGACATTTTTAAATTTTAAACTAACATTAAATATATCTGTAAGTAAATAAATAATTAGATACATATATATATATATATATATATATATATATATATAATATATATAATATATATATATATATATGTATGTATGTATGTATGTATGGTATGTAAGAGTTTTTACCATTGAGCATGGCACACGATAACTCTCAAAAGCATTCTCAATTCGAAAAATAAATTCACCACTTTATACACAAATATATTTGAACAAAAATTTTCTAATAAACCCTAAAATAACAAGTAAAAGAAAAAAAATTAAGTAATTATTAAATACTTATTTCAAAAAATTTTGTTTATAATCTATAATAATTTAACCATTAATATATGTTTAGTTAAAAATTTCCTTGTTTTTCTAATTAACAGCGTTATTAAATTTTGGTCTGTGCTATTTAAAAAAACAATAATTAGCCAGCTTTAAGTTATTAATTGTTTAATTACACAGTTTTTCATAATATGTTTAATTTAGCAATAACAGGAAAACACTAAAATGTAATAAGAATTACAGCAAAAAAATTAACAACAAAAAAACATGACATTAAAATTGGCTTCTGAAAAATGTTAAATAGTTGATAACAATTTTATTATTAAAAAATGGGTAGAGGGTACCTCGGTACTTTTCCTCTTAAAAACCCACAAATGCATTAAAGACCTGTGGTCAAACTTGGCAGCCTAGTTTTTTATAAGAATATTAGCTCTATACTTTATCACAATATTATATGATTTTTTAATTAAAATTATTGTATGAGATAGTCATAATTTTGACAGATGTCAACGTTTTCTTATAATTTAAGTGTTGCACCAATATACTATATTTATGTTCGCCAATAACTTACAAACTAAAAGTTGAATAGCTATAGAATGTGCATTGCCAATTCGCTACAAGTTTCGCTATCCGACAATATGTCAAACTTTGAAAAGCGGGGGAAAAATAAAATTTATAGGTAGTTGAAATTTCAAAATGTAATATTCAATATTTAAAATGGCAACCTTTATCAAAATGATTTTTTAGGATTAATTGACAACCTATAGTATTAGTAGTAGTAGTACAAGAATATATACTCATAGGCATTGACTATAAGTCTAATGTCAACTCAGACGGTCAAATTTTTCATTTTTAATGAATTTTTTAAATGTTTGATGACTCTGCACAACAAGTTATTGTAGTCTCAAAAATATTATCTTCTGGGCCGCAAAATTAGACCAAAAATCTTAGTTTCAATACTCTAGTACAAACAAAATGAGAGGTATGTATGACACAGATAGTCAGCATGATGGAAACCACTCAGAACGTCATGAAAGAGTCTAAACGTTTAATTAGGATGAAACATTGGTTTCGGATTTTTCAGGAGAAGACAATAAGTGTCCACCAAAGAAGGAGGTGATAGTACTCCACAAAAGGAACAAAAATGTTTTATAATATAAACCCCAATCTCCAACCGTTTTCCCACAAGGTCAAATTTAATATTTTTAAAAAAATATTTGACCTCACATCATAAAAGACCGATGGTAGTAGACCGATCGGTCCTTTCCTTAGACTGATGGAAGTAGGGGAGAATAAGTAGAAATAAAAACTTGGCTATGAAGAAAAATCGTATATACAAGGTGTTTCATATAAAGTGTCCACCAAAGAATGAGGTGATAGAACTCCACAAAGGGAACAAAAAATGTTCTATAATATAAATCCCGATCTCCAACTGTTTTCCCACAAGGTCAAATTTAATATTTTAAAAATCATCATAAAATTGTTAATAGCGTTTAAACTGTTCAAGGTAGAATTTGGTCTCGTTAGAAAGCTGAGTAAATGTCAAATATTTTGGAACTACTGCCCAAAAATTTGCATGAAAAATGATTTTTTGAAAAAAAAAATTATGGAATTTTTATGGTAGGGCATTAGAGGAAGTAAGAGATGAGCCAAAGTTTAGCCAATAACGAAAAAAAATCTTCTCTTATGACAGCCCTTTAAGAAAACCCAAACTTCATCATACATTCAATAGTCAAAATGTTAAGCCATTCTTCCTAGAAGATGGAAAATTGTCATTTTTTCATATCTCTACAATGTTAATTGTGCATATAATAATTAGAAATCTCTAAAACAGGAGAAAAGAGTGGTTTTAGTGAAAAATGTGTAAGAATAAAATATGTTTATTTTACCTCTTAGAGTCTAAAAATCGTATTATTAGTTTACTTTCGAAAAAAAATATTTTGTTAAATTAACACATTATTTTCTCTTTTATACGACAAAAATTATCAGTTTTTGCATCTTCTAGCAACAATAGCTTATATTTTTGAATATTGAATGTATAAAAATATTTAGATTTACTTAAAGGACAATCATAAGAGAAGTTTTTTCTGTTCTTGGCTAAACTTTTGCTCATCTCTCACTTCCTCTAATGCCCTACCATAAAAATTCCATAAAATTCAATTTGTTCAAAAAATAATTTTTCATGCAAATTTTCGGGCAGTAGTTCCAAAATATTGGACATAATTAGTATTTTGTCCTTTAGGAAATTTACTCAGCTTTCTAATGAGACCAATTTCGCATTTCTAGCTTGAACAGTTTAAACGCTATTAACCATTTTATGATGTGAGGTCAAATATTTTTTTAAAATATTAAATTTGACCTTGTGGGAAAACGGTTGGAGATTGGGGTTTATATTAGTTCCCTTTGTGGAGTATTATCACCTCCTTCTTTGGTGGATGCTTTATATGAAACACCCTGTATATAAAACATTTTTGAGTTTAATACGGCAGATTCTAATGCAAAAATATTTTTTTGTCCAAGAGAGCCAGGCCTAAAAAATGTGACCAAATTTTTCTGAAAACATACCTTAAATTATAAAGGACAATCATAGTCTGTCTATCCAGAGGGGATCTCTTTATATAAATGCCCTTCGCTCAAAATATTAGAAAATCACACGAATTCCAGTTTTCTTGCAATAAGCGGTTCCCTGTCATGTGAAAAATAGGAAGAGAACTTTTTTTAAAGCTGATAAAATTACCTATAAGAGTGTTTTTTTGTCAAAATCAGATAACTACAACTAAAGTTATGAAATTTTTTAAATGGCCAAAAAATGCACAAAAAGCCAATATTTTTGCAAAGAAATTTGCTGACTTTGCATAAATTAATCATTGTTTGGGTGTTTTTCAAAGAGTCATAACTTTAGTTGTAGTCATCCGATTTTGATGAATAAACACTCCTTTTACAGAAAATTTTTTCACCTAAAAAAGGGTTCTGTTTATGTTTTGCACACGACCTACATGGAACCACTTGTTTCAGGAAAACTGAAATTAGTGTGATTTTATATAATTTTGAGCATGCACAATCAAATGAAGGGTTAGCCCCACTCTGGATAGGCAGACTAGGCTTTTTCTTCAAAATTTAAGGTTTTAAGTAGTACAAAATGAGTCAGATTTTCTCAGGTACGGCTCTTGGACTATAAGCGTTTGAAAACATAAGCTTCATTTTTATTATGAAAATTCACTAAAATTGTCATTATCTGTTGAAAATTTGCTAAAAATCTGAAGCCAAAAGAAAATGAAACTTTGTTTAGTTTTGGTCAGTTAAAAGATAATTATGCTGTTCCAACTGGGCATGCCATGTATATTATTAATAAAGGCATAACCAATGGCTTAAACTTATATTTAAATTAAATATCGTAACTAAAGATTATAAAGATATACTTAATAATTTTTGGTGATAACATAATGCTGTTATCTAAAAAAAGCATTGAAAATAATTTTAGTAATTTTTTACATTCAAGTATCAAAACTTAAAAGATAAAAAAATTCTGGCCACATAAGAAAAAATGTGGCTAGCGCAGTTCTCGAAACATTTATATGAATGGATGAGCACATTTTATGTAAACACGCTGGCTTATATGACAAATGATATATGCTTCTATAATATTTAAACCTAAAGCCAGGGAAGCATCATTCCATGATTTGCAGGTTGTTTCAATTCCTACCATTGTCCTAACAAAATGTATAGTAGTCGGTCATTCAAGCATGCGCAGACCTCGCTCAATGATGCTTAGTACTAGTGCTCCAACAAATCCGTGAATATATTAATCGAAACCGCAAATCGAAACAAAACTTTCTATATTAGTTTATTACATACAGGGATACACTTGTACTAAATATCAATTCAATTGGATGAATTTCAATTTTTTGTAAATTTTATAAGTAAATTAAGTCCATTTGATAAAAATTGAATTAATGGTGATAATTAGATGAAACTTGCCACCAATGCTAATTTATTATTGTGTATCAAAATTGACGGTTACTGATGTAAAAAATTCACACAGACATTCAACTCACATAAAGATATACAACATTGACATACATTACACATAAAAATATACAACCTAATAATAAACCAACCAGGAGGTCCAATTCCTAAAAAAACAGAAACAAATTTTTACTGGAGATAAAATCACCCGACACAGATAATTCAGATTTTAAGTGCTAACTCAATTCCTTTCCTACACAACTATCGTATAAATGGGGAAAAATAAAAATCAATACCTATTTCAAATATTCCTTAAGAATCTATAAGTAGTTTCCCTAAAATCGTAAGTTACTATTTTTACTTACTTAATTCAGAATATTTAATCAGATGAAATCTTGGATTCCAATTTTTAAATGCAAACTGGATAATTTTTCTACATACCTACGGAATAAATAAGAAAAAATGTTAGCAAATTAAATAAAACCAACAGGAAAATGCTAATTCAAAAATGAAAAATGCAAACAAACTCATTTATCATTTTCTGATGAAAATAAAGCTATACTGATTCAACAATGATTCTTTTATTCGAAAATTCTAAGATAAAGTATAGCTAAATTGAATTAACATTTGGTGCAGGGTACTTTAGAGCTTTTCTACTTAAGACTTTCTTCACTTGTCCTTAGACTGACATGGTGGCCAAAATCTTAAGGTCGAATAACTTCAGTTTTTGCTACGCTCAACCACAGGACAAGAACTGACCCACTGTATAAGAAGATGAATAATTGGACTCAATTTGCTAGTCCTCAGAAATTTATGATTACCTAATGCTTGAAGTAGCATTTTTTGGTCTTTGATAGGTGACCTCAGAATATAAAGATTATCTACTTTATGAAAAAAGCTTTGATTATAATATGTATGGTTAGATAGTAGTGATATTGATAGTAATTAGGGAGAGATGATAGACCACCTAACAAGTAGGCTGCGTTGTTAGGCCCTTTTTGCTGACTCCCTTAGATAGAAGATAGTGTTCTATAACAGGAATTTTGTGTCTGTTCCACAGAAAAGCCGTGACTTTTTACTCTAAGTTCTCTAGCTTCAACTAGACACAACATGTGCCCTATAGCCAGACTAGGCATTCCTGCTCTCGAAACCATAAGGCAGATACATATATATTTAATATAAACTACTATTGAGGGTCCTAAATTTTGCCTCAACCCAGGCTCATTTAGGATTAGGGATCTTTTACGAGTACCTGACATCGCATAGGCCGGGACCGCTGGCTTAACGTCCCTCTCGAAGGACGGCACGTGAAAGGATTTCCATCCCTCGCATGAAAATCCTAGAGACCCATACTGGGATCGAACCCAAACTGTCTGGGTGGTAGGAGCACGTGCTAACCATTACACCACCGGGACCCCCTCTCCCCTATGTATGGTTAACACATGCATGAAGTTTAAAATTTATTATCACCATTAGTTTAGTTTTTATCGATTGACATATATAACATAAGGTATACAAATCACAATTTTTTACTATTAAATTTGCTAATTTGCTTAATATTGCGTTGCAATATAACAAACTGATATAGGACAACAATCAGACACAGAGGCCACAAAGTGCCCCTCAGCAATGATGCTGCGTTGTGGCCAAGAGGCTGAAGGCCTCTAGTTTTTGTTGAACAATAATTATCATATTCAATTGATTTTTTTATTTGCTTTAATTTATTTTGTTGTAGTGATAGCTAATTGTTTCCAAATAAGTTGTCCTTGCTTTTATTAAGTTCATTATAAATCCATTAAATGCTATTTTTAAGTTCATTATATTTTACATGTTTGAGATTCTTCAGTTGACAATACCTATAATTTATTGTAACAGAAATATAATTTGTGTTATCAAGGAACTTAAAAACTGTTATGTATGTTATCAATGTAATTAATTTTTATTTTGTACTATCATAAAATGTTGGAAGTAACAATAATTTAAAAGTATTTAATTCTTCAATAATTATTCCTTTACTAACTTCCCTGCCATATGAGCACTTCAATAGTAATTCTATATATTTAATTGTTAGATAAGGCAGTAGCATCAACCTAATTACAAATCTAAAGCTTAAGTTTCTGAAAATCATGTTTTAATGGGATACTATTATAGTATACTATAATACTATAATATAATATACTATAATATTATCTTTTGCAGGATTATTTTTTAACTTTATCAGATTAAACTTACTAAATCAAATTAAAATTCTATACCCGCAATAATGACTCAGCAAAACTTTTGAAAAGATACTTATTAAATGAGACTTAAATTATGAGACCAAATTGTCGAATAAGACTAACATATGTGCCAAGTTTAATCTAATTATCAGCATTAGTTAAATGTTTATCAAATGACTTGTTTAAGTTTTTTAAAAAAATTGTAAAAAAATCAGAAAATATTCCAATTGTATAATTGGATTCCAATAAGTATACCAAGTAAATCTGTAGTTTTTGTTGGATCATAAATGTTAAGCAGCATTGAGTAAGGTCAGTGACTGGATGGGTGACTGAATAAAAGGAATGAATTTACTATCTAAGGACACAAAGCAAGCTCGAAGACAAGTTGCAGTATAAATTTAACATCTTGTATACATCTTGTATTATGAGGATGATTGAAGCAAGTCCGAAGCAGCGAATCCGATGTAATGAAAAAAGTTCCGAGGTACCCAGTACCCGATTTTTTGGTCTTAGGGTAGAGTACATGGAATTCCATAATCATGGGGTTATGAAAACTGTACAGATAAAAATGCAGCAATGTAAGTGAATGTAGCTCACTATTTAAGCTGGATACAGTAAACTAACAACTTAAAACGTTAAAAGGAAGTATGATTTTATAATAATAATATAAATTTATTCATTTATAATAAAAACAAGAGGCCTTAGCCTCTTAGCTACCCGTCAGCGCAGGGAGCTGCTGCGTGGCCCCCCACATCTTCCTGTGGACGCTTCGCGTCCACATAGCTGTTGTGCTTTTTAGTTCGTCGTATTACTGGTTTATATAAGTGGAATACTGCCACGATATAAGCGAATTTTCAAATGTATTAGTAAAAATATGTGATTTGTTTACATTATGTCAATGACATAATCTTTTGTTTGACAATATATGTCAATCAATAAAACCAGAATTAATGCTGATAATACAATGAAACTTTGTATGTTTTTAACCATTTATGTTTGTAAGTGTGTAAAAATTGCAGCCCATTCTAAACTCTATATGAAGAGTTGTTGAAATGTTTATGTGGTAATTTTTGTGGGTTAATGACGTCACACATATTTCATTAACATTAACAATAGGGTTCTGGACATTAGGTTGATTTTTGTTCCAAGTTTAATTTTGATCTAACAAAGTGTTAAAAAGTTGTTGTGTCCCATAGAAATGTCTAGGACACAAAAATCTCTTACATACATACAAACATATATATATATATATAATAATATATATATATATATATATAATATATGTGTGTGTGTGTGTGGTGTGTGTGTGTGTGTGTGTGTGTGTGTGTGTGTGTGTGTGTGTGTGTGTGTGATAAAAAATTATCCGATGGTTTTATATTTGCAACAGTTAAAATTGTTATAATGTTATGTGACAAAAAAAGTATCGTACTACATGAATGATCTTGCTATTTTCATAATATTTATAAACCAGCGCATTCTAGTAGAGAGAAAAATAACTAAAATGCCCAATTATTTTACTAAATTCTGACATTAAACTGTTAATGAAACATTAATTTAATTTTATGTAATGGAGCATTAAAATCTTTTGAGAAATTAATCTTCCATTAATTTCACCATTAACTAATTAATGATAAATTAGCATGAAAACAATGTTGACACATCTGTCAAATTCTATTTTTACTTTTTTAATATTATGTATTATTCAACTATTTATGAAAATGTCTAATTTATACAGTTAGTCCAGGAGCCCACGGCTTGTTTTCTACCTCATTAAAGGCATGAAATTGGTCTGTGGGATATTGTAGGGGGTAATTAGTACATTGTAAAAAGCCTTGGTCTGTGGGGCCGTTTTAAAGCAGTCGTGCCTCAAAAATTAAAAAAAAAATTAAAAATTACCTCATAAGCTGCATGGAAAATACCTTTATATTTTTACTCAGGTCATTGAAACAAACTCAAATCATCAAGGTTTGTCGCGATTTATGGGGCTGTTTAGAGGATTTTATTTAAGTAAAATTTCTATAGGACTGAAGTCTTCATTAATTAACCTAGAATTTATGGGGCTGTTTTGAAAACAGACCATGGTTGAAGTTTTGAAAAAATGCCAAAATTTAGATTATTTTTGACATATTCGAAAAGTGCTTGAAAGTGGTAAACTGGACAACCAAATTGTCCCTTAGCATTTTTTGTCCATTTTAGTCCAGATTGAATAAAACTGCTTTAAAGATTTTTAAAGAACAAAAAAATAAAAACTTTATTCTTCAAAGTGCTGTAACTTGGTTACTTTGCAACTGAAAAAAAATGTTAATATTTTACTTTACTTACCAATTTGCATAGTGGTTGTAAAGATATAAGAAAATATATCCCTTATATAAAGTAAAGTAATCCATTTATTGAGCTTTAGAGTTTTACATTTATACATTATTTTTCATTTCAATTTGCTCAAATCAGCCTATGGCTGTGGATGAGTGATAAGATTACATTTATTAAATAATCTAATTGTTAATTAAAATTAAATTTAGGCATTAACATAACAAAAATTAACAGTATAAATAAATTATAAATACATTAATTATTAATACAATAAATAAATACAACTGTTAACTATAAATACATTAAATAAATATAACAATAAATTATCTTTAAATCAGACATGCATTAAATAATAACAACTAAATTTAACTAATTAAATTAACTATAACATAACAGTCTATATTATATAACAATAAATAAATAAATTTAAAAATTGACAATCTGTTTATAATTAAATTTAAATGTAATTATTTTAATTTTAAATTAAGTTAGTTTTTTTCATGGTTTAAAATTCTGTTGGGAGGTGAGCATGTAAGTATACAGCGGTGAGCCATTTCCAATCATTTCTGTTGAGAGCAAATATTTTCTAAGCTGTTGTTTCTGTACACACACACTATCATCTCATGGTCCCACTGGTTTCGATGTCTTCCTCTACTTCTCGATCTGTCCTTAGGATACCAATTTAATATTTTAGTGGTCCATCTCTCATCCTGTGTTCTTATCAGATGTCCTGCCCATTGCCATTTCCTCTCTGCAACCACCTTTCCTATATCATCCATCCCTGTTTTCCATCTAATCCATCTGTTAGTTTTCCTCTCATTCCTTCCAATTTTCAGCATGCTGCGTTCCATCCGTCGAACTGCTTTTCTCAATGTATTGATGTCATTGGTGGTGAGACCAAGTTTCACATCCGTATATTAATACAGGTTTCACCACACTCTCCCATAATTTTACTTTCCTATCAATGTCAGCTTCAGATCTAAAAAGATTCCTATATCGGTTGTAAGCGCCGAAATAGGAGCACCAATTCTTTTTTTCACTTCTTTTTTCATATTATCATTTTTTGATAGCAATCTTATATTAGGATATAAGAATATAGGGGGTTCAGCATGGTCTGCCAACAATAAGCCACTTATGCGTCATAATAGACCATGATATTTATTGTAAAACAAATAAAAGTATTTTTTTTTTAAATATGTCTTTAAAAAACACAAACGAGTTTGTCTTACAAAAACACGAACAAAAATTTGTCTTATAAAAACATGTACAAGTTGGTTGTAAAGATAAATGTCATGATGTATATGTAGGTATTGGAGATGTATTGGTTTGTAAAGATGTATGAGTGATGTGAGATGTTAATTGTTTTTTACACTAAAAGTAACTTCATAACTGCCTTGGTTGTAAAGTTGGGCAGCTGTCAAGTGTCTACTTAACAATCTCAATAAGTCAGTAAAGAACGATTTTAATGTTAGGGGATAAAATATTACTTATTGTTCCCCAGGTCTAAAATTTATCTTCACAACCAACTTGGACGTGGTTGTGAAGACAAATTTAAAAAATCCCTGACTTATACTACTTCAAGCACTTTTTGAATATGTCAAAAATAATCTAAATTCTGGCATTTTTTTAAAACTTCTACCATGGTCTGTTTTCAAAATGGCCTCATAGAGAGCGACAGACCTTGGTGACTTTAGTTGGTTGTGGTGCACAGAACAAGAATACGAAGGTCTTTTTCATGCCGTTTATGAGGTAATTTTTGACATTTTTTTTAAAACTTCAACCATGGTCTGTTTTCAAAACGGCCCCATAGATCGCGACAGACCTTGATGATTTGAGTTTGTTTCAATGCCCTGAGTAAAAATATAAAGGTCTTTTCCATGTGGCTTATAAGGTAATTTTAATTTTTTTTTTTAATTTTTGAGGCACGACTTCTTCTAAACAGCTCCACTTTCGGCGACAGACCAAGGCTTTTTACAATATACTAACTACCCCCTACAATATCCCACAGACCAATTTCATGCCTTTTATGAGGTAGAAAATAAGCCGTGGGCTCCCGGAATAAGTTGTTTACAAGTGTTATTTTTAACCACACGCATGACAATTTGGAAAAAACAAACTAATGGACCATTAAAATAGGACTTAATGGGAGATTAAATTGGTTTCATTAAAGATTAAATATTGTTTTGAGAAACCAGTGATAAAAATTTAATCAGTCATTAATTTAATCTCTCATTTACTAATGCTTCATTAAAAAATGTACAAGAAACTGGGCATTAAACAATTATAACAGTTTTCTTCTATGATTATATTTTAATTAAGGAAGGAAAGTTTGTGCCATCCAATAAAAACAAAGTAAAAACTATATTATAAACTAGGGCATTGAAACCAGAACGGTCAACATTACAACCAAAGAGGGAAAAAGAAAATTTGTATAAAAACAGTATGTTAAAAAGCTTAACCAAGATTTTTTTTAAATATGAAAAGACACCCAAAGTATTATCCAAAAAAAAATAGTTACTTGGAAGTCAACCATTAAACCAATCATTTATGTCATTATCCTTCAATGAATATATCCATAATGAATCATTTTGAATTCAATTCATAATGAGCTGAACACTTATTACATGGTAATTTACCTTATAAATGTTTAGCAGGCCACCAATGCACTGTTTTGCTCTTCAACAGTACAAAATACCAAACAGCATAAACTGTTTCTTCCTCTTTCCATCCTTAATGACAATCTAAACATAAAAAATATTTATTAACTATTTTCAAATTAATAAAATGGATCAAAACATAACTTGGATCCACTAGTGATCCACAAATTTTTACAATTACAAGTAATAATTATTATGTTTACTGAAGAGATGCATCAGTGTTATATAGTTTCTCTACTTTCACGGATAAGTAGAAAATTCTAGTTTCTTCCAGAAAAGATCTAGTCTCCACTCTACAGTATAAACTGGAGTGACACTAAAGCAGGCTGCTGACACCCAGGGTAGGGTGATTTTTTTTTAAATTCATCACCTATGAAGGGCTAAAAAGTTGACCATATGAATAAAACGACAAGAAAAAAAATTGGGCTCATATGAACAACCCTTAGGTGCTTCAAGTAGTGATCCCCAACTTACAGTAGGGGATCAGTGTAAAAATGCATTTTGAGTGCTCAGCTTGAAATCTAATTGATAGATTTTGACTATACTTTAAACCTTAAGTAAGTTAAGGTAACCTTTTAAGTCTCATTGGTTATAAATAAATATGGGTTTTGTGCAACACAAAATTTTAAGTGTATACAGATTGGAATCGAAACAATGGATCTTGACATAACTCTACACTTAGTCGACATTTTATAATCATTTTATAATATTTTACATTTTATAAATCAACAAAATTTTCTTTAAAAATAACACTAGAGAATTAGTGTGAAAAATAAGTTTTAGATGCTTAAAGATCAGAATATAATTGATGCATCTTAAATAAACTTTAAACTTAAACTGCTCATGGATCAGAATGAACATATTTTGTGACTCATCGAAATTCGTTCTCAAATAACAATAGGGAGTTAGTGTAAGGAATATCTCGGAAAGTAAATAGAGCTTGACTAAACTTTAAACTTAGAATCCTCAAAGGTTAGAATGAACATATTTTACCCGTCATCGAGATCTTTTCTAAAATAATTATGGGAGTAACTGTAAAAAGGTACAAAGCTAACACATTGAATCTAAATGATAGATCTAGATTTAGGTTTCCATCATACCACTGACTGATCACAATGAACACCATTTATGTCTAAAATAATATTAATAAAACTATTATTAAAATATTAAAAATACTATTCTGTGTTCTAAAATAATAGGCACAGTGTAAACAAAATGAGTGCTTAGAGGTCAGAATCTAATTGGTGGATCATGAATTAACTTTTATCAAAATTACTCATATGTAAGAATAGACGTGTTCTACACTTATCGAGATCAGTTCCTAAAGAATCAGAACAGATCACTTTAAGCGTGAAAAAAACAATACATGGTAGAGAGTTTAATTATTTTTTTTGTATAGGCATTATTTATTACAGCTCGGAATCTACTTGGATTAATCATGACTATGTAGATATTATTTTACTTAAAGCTAAGTTTCAGTCAATTTTAAGTTGCATTGAGAAAGCGGGTTTAATGATTGGGCTACCAAACTTTATAAATAATTTATATAATGTTTATGATAAAGAGATTAGTAATTTTGTTTAGAATAGAATAGAATAGAATAACCATTTATTGCTTTTTTTAGAGATTAATACAATACATAATAATGTAACATAATTATAACATGTAAATCAGTCATGGACTGTGGTTGCCCAGTAGGGCTTTAAGAATTGCATGCACATATTTAACTTATTTACTCTTTTTATAATTAATTAATTTAAATACATGCAATTCTTAATCACAAACAATTATAAACTTTATTGTTATTTTATTTTACTAAATATTACTTATATATACTATATCATTTATTTATTTTCTTTTAGTTTGATCAATTTAATTTATTAATTTATTTTAATTTACCAAATTTCTACTTTTTTGTTTTCTTTAGTTATTTATTTAGTTTTAATTTATTAGTTTGTTTATTTGTTTTAAAATTTTTCATGCAAAAATTTATTATAAAGAACTATTAGGTAACCAGACATATATTATACACAAGACCCATCCTTTTCCATTCACATCTATCTTGAGCTACACGTTTCCACGTAACTCCACCACATACTAATCTCATCTCCTGTTCCCATCTCCTTAGTGGTCTTCCTCTATTCTTACTCTTTCTCTGGGATACCAATCTAATATTTTCTTGACCATCTACCATCTTTTACTCTAATTAGATGTCAACCCATTTCCATTTTCTAGCCATCACTACCTTGCCTATATCCTCTAAACCAGTCACTTGTAATCCACTCATTCCTCTTCCTATCCTTTCTCGACACACCTAGCATACTCCTCTCCATAGCCTTCATTGTAACGCGCAACATACTTAATATTTCCTGGGACATGACCCAAGTCTCACAACCATAGGTAAGAGTGGTAGGACAGTACTTCCATAATTTACATTTCTTTCGTAATTCTATTTCGACTTATAAATCTTTATATTTGTATAAAGGAACGCCAACCAATAGCTATCTCCTCCTTACTTCTCTTTCAGTATTGTCACTCTTTGCTAGAAGTCTGCCTAAATATATAAACTCTTCTACTTCTGTATTATTTATTTTTATTTTATTATTTGACTCGCAAATAACACATGAGCTTGGTACATTTCATGAGCTCATTTGCTCGTACATTTCATGAGCTTGGTTTTGTTTACGTTGATTTCTAGTCTTACTTTTTTTCCTTCTCTATCCAGCTCTTCTATCATTTCTTGCACTTCTCCTACTGAATTTCCTACTAAACATACATTATCCGCAAACATAATAACCTTTAACCTTTCTCCATTAATGCTAATACCTTTTCTTGAACAATCTCTAAATACCAACTCTAATATGCTATAACCAGGACAGAAGGAACGTCGCTTGCCTCAGCCCTCTACCTATATCAACTTCTCTTACTTCTTTCCCTATCCTTATTTTAATAATAGCTCCACTATATATGTACTTAACTAATTTCAGATATTTTCTTTCACTCCATTTGTAATAAGCATAATTATTATACTGCTGATAAAAACACTGTCAAGGCTTTTTATAATCTACAAACAGTAGTACTACAGGCAGTGAGTACTCCTTTGATTTTTCTAATAACTGCTGTAAAACAAGTATTCCATCATTAGTGCTAAAGTTTCTCCTAAAACCTACCTGTTCCACACTGACTTCTATTTTTTTAATTATTCTATTATTAATCACAGTCATGAAAACTTATATAACACTTAACAAGTTAATGGCCTATAGTTATTTATATTTTTTGCATCTCCTTTTTTATGTAGCACTATCATTATAGATTCTAACCATGCTCTAGGTACCTTACCTTCCTTAATACATAAATTAAATAATTGACATGATTTATTAATTAAACTCTTACCTCCATATTTTATTTGTTCATTAACTATATTGTCTGGTCCTGCTGCTTTATTGTTCTTTAAATTTTTCACTACGCTTTCTACTTCATCTTCCATTCATCATCTTCATTTATTTCAGTATTAATATTCTTCTTAACATTATTTGTGTCTAAATTTATCTTGCTTTCTTTTTTATACAGCTTTTTATAAAATGATGTAATTATTTCAATTATTTCTTTTTCTCCATACACAACTTCATTATTTTCATTTCTTATAGCTGTCCATTTTTTCACACCAATATTCTCTTTGCATTTTTTCAGTGAGGTTCCTTCATCGATAGCTTTTTCTAACTTATTAATCAGTTTCTTTTCCGACCATTCTTGTAATTTTAGTCTTATTAATTTTGATGTAATATTAAATTCTACTTTATCCTTACCTTCTCTCTTTAAATGTCTTCTTCTGGCAAGTAATTTCTTGATTTTCACAGGCATCTTATTTTCTTCCTTCTTTTCTTTCAAATCTTTGTTTAAAATGGTAGTAGCTGTAGTTAAAACTTCAGTTATAGATTGACATAAATCTTCTATATTATCTTCTTTATTTTCAATGTAACTTATTTTTTCTTCTATTTCTATCTCATAATCTTTCTTTTAGCGAATTTCCTTTGGAAATTCGGCTAATGGGATAGGCGTCATGTTTTATTTCTTCCCAATCTGTTTTTTTCATAAAGTAGTTGTATTTCTTTTTTCTTTTCTTACCTTCCACTCTGTATTTAAATTTTAATGGTCTATGATCACTTCCACAAGTAATATGTTCACATGTTTCAATATCAGATACATTATTCTTTTTGTTGGTTAAAACATAATCAATTTCATTTTTTACTGACCCATCAGGGCTAACCCAGGTCCATTTTTATTAAATTCTTTTTGAAAAAATGTGTTCACTACAAAAGAGCGTTACTTTCCGCAAATTGAATCATACGATCACCTCTAGTATTTCTTGAACCTAATCCAAATTGGCCGACAAATGGTGGTACTTTTCCTTGTCCTATTTTTGAGTTGAAGCCTCCCATAACACTGGTATTACGACAGCTGTCTTCTTCTAAAGCTTTCTGCAAGTTGCTATAAAACTCTTCTACCAGTTGGTCCTCATTCCCCATAGTAGGGGCATAAATCTGAATAATTTTTATTCTACCATATTTTCTTTTATTTACTGCTGTCCATATAATTTTGCTGACTCGTGATGAATATGTTTTAAAGTTTGATATTTGATGAGCAGTATTTTTATTATAAGAAAGCCAGTACCTCCATTACTATTTTCACCGTTATAATAAAGACTGGTGCCATCTTTCAGACATATACGCTCCTCTCCCTTCCTTCTGACTTCAGAAAGCCCTAAAATATCCCAGTTTACATCTTTCAACTCTTCCAATAGTTCTAGAATTTTTTCATCTTCTCTGAGAGTGCCAATATCAAAAGTATAAATATTGGTGTCATAATAGTGGTTCTGTTTATTTCTTTTTATAAATTTATTTTTTAATTGCTATGCTGTTTTAATTTCTGTAGTTTTCACAATATTTTTGTTTCCTCTTTATTTGTTTTATTTTCACTGTTTCTATCATTTGGATTTTGTGTGCATCATCAGCTTCATTTATTTCACTGGTGTTTTTATTAGTTGAGTCTGAGTTTTTCGGTTGCTTATCATCTTTTGAAAAATTTTATACATACTACTCTGTCCATTTCCTGATTTATTTCTTTTTTTTGGTGCTTTGCTCAGATGTTGTTTCTGGTGCTGATGTGTCAGATCCAGATGCATTGCTACTAGATCGAGGTCTTTTCTTCCTAAATTCTCTTTCTGCTTCTTCTAGGGTCCATACTTGATTATTTATTAAAAGTTTGTTGTTTTTAATTATGGCATGGTTACCCCATTCCCTAGCTTTTTTCATAAGGGGAACTAATTTCCTGTACTTCTCTCTGTCTTTCTCATCTAAATCTTCAAGAATTATAATATTTGTATCTCTAAGCTTTCCTCTAGCTGCCAAAACATCCAACTTCGCAATATATCTGGTGAATCCAATTTTTACCATATTACCCCCAAGTCTCTTAATATAATCAATATCTTGAATGCTAGTATCTGTTCCCATGGTTGTATTAAGGATATCTACTACTTTATTTTCCAGTTGTTTTCTGGTTTTTATTTCAGACTCAACAAGCCCCCTCAATATTATATTTTTTTATCTATCTTTGTTCTCTAGATATTTAACTCTCTTGTCAACTGCTTTTACTTCTAGAAAAAGTTCATTATTATTAAGTATTGCTTCATCCAATTTTTTATTTAGATTTTCTAATTTATTATTAATACTTTCTGTACTTAATTTATTTTCTTCTTGGATAATTTTTCTAAATTCTGCTGGATCCATTTTCAGATAATTTATTTTTAAATTTGAAATTCAGTAAATAAAGATATCAATAATATATAAATATTTCTTGACCTTTTAAAGATTAAAAATACTTAATGTTTATTAGACCTTTAACCCTATAGTATTGATTTCCTAGTAAATTTATCTGAATAGTTTTATTTGTTAAGATTAATTTTAATTAAACAGATTTATAAGTGATTCATTATAAAAAGGATTTGTAAAAGTATTTTAAATTGACAAAATCAAATAATTTTATATAAAAAGTTAAAAATGAACAATTTTGTGGTATTAAAGTCCAGTGATCACTGTGGTTTTATATTTAAGTGAAATATTAAATAAGTGTCTCTTATTTTCTGGTGAAAACACTTTCACTTAAACAAGAAGTTATTTTGGATTACTTAACATAATAATTTATAACAAGTAAGTAGATTTATAATACACAAACAATAAAAAAGAACGAGCACAAAACACACTTCACTGCCGAGTTACAAGTAGTCAAAATTTTGACTACTGCCGAGTTACCAATTTTGTTTAAAATTGGTTTAATTTAAACAAAATTTAAATTAAACCATTTGAAGAATGCAGAATGAAATAGACTTTTTTTATCTAGCCATCAAAACATTTTTATTGATGTAGAAACAGATCATAAAATAAATATAGGTAGTGACCACAAAGCGCTAAGAGCAATTCTTAAAGTAACAAACAAAGTAATATATATGAGCATAAAAAAGGCATGCAAAAATTACAGCTAAATACAGAACAAATAAATAGATTCGAACATATTTTAAACGATGAATTAAAAATATCCAACTCAGAAGAAGATATTGATAAGTTCGAGGAAAAAATTAAATCAGCTTTAAAGAAAACCAGAGAGATAATTTCAAAATAAATTCAAAATAGCAACAATGGAAAGAAAACAAAGCATTTACCAAAATATATTAGGAGACTGTTTAATAAAAGAAATAAAATTAAAAGAAAAGGATCAAATAAAGAATTGAGAAAAATATCTAAAGAGTTAAAAGTACTACCTATGGACACCCGCAACACACATTAAAAAATTTTATTTTTCCTAAAGAGTGTTTTTTAGGAATTTTTTTTAGGTACAATTATATACCTACAATTTTATTTCAGGCAATCTCATTGGTCCTCATCACTAATTGGACTCTGGGGTAGGGTTGGTTGAAAATAACTTTTTTTTAAATTCATACCTACGAAAGGCTATAAAGATGTGTATAAAACGACCAGGAAAAAAATTGGGCTCATTTGAACAACCCCCCTTAGGTGGTGCACAGAAATTTTGAAAATTTTATGTTTAATTTTTTTAATTGTATGATTTTTCTCAATTTTTTGTACTTTTAATTAGCTTAATACATGGAATTATTATATATATTAATTTAATAATATTATATAAACCTATAATATAATATAATATAAATAGTATTAAACTTATATTTCTATACTAGGATATGATGTCTCAACTCTAAATTATTGATTGATATATGTAAATAGTTTTGTGTAAAAAGTAAAAAAAATGTATTAATAATAAAAAAATAATCATATATTATTAAGTACATTTTAGAGTATCAACTTTGAATCTGCAGTATGTGAGACCTAACATTTTTGATTGAAAATTTTGAACCTTTGAAAATTAAGAAACAAAGTAACGATGTATATTTGATGCATCAGTTTTTGTGATATTACACGTTTTTACCTAATAATTTATACCCCCCCCCTTCTTTACAGGAAGGGGACACTAGCTGGACCCCTGGGTTTTATAATATAAACATACACTCATAAATATTATATATATATTATATATATTATATATATATATATATATATATATAATAACTTATATATATATATTATTATTTTAAAAAATATATTAATATATATATAATATTATATTATATATATATAATATTATATATATATATATAATAGATATTATTATTATATAATATATATATATATATATACTATATATATATATATATATATATATATATATGTATGTATGTATGTATAAATGTGTATTATTATTAAAAACTAAATACTTAACATATTATTATTTAAATATTGTAATACCCTATATACCCTATTATTGTTTAAAAAAAAACTGTAATGTATATTAAGCAAATAAATGGATATTATATATTTATTATTTGAAGCATCAAATTGAAATTCGATGCAAGGGATGGAAAACCATTGCACATATTAGGAAAACTGTGATGAATAAGTTAGACAAATTAAAGTTCCTCGTATAAATTTTTGTTGCGGTCAAATTACTTTAATAATAAACTTTTGAGTCCATCCATTTAACAGTACCTCCCCTTAAATCTCATTTATCAAACTAAGAAATCAATGAGGCCATCGTTCAACATAGATTCTCCGTGACATTCCCAGACTGTAGAGGGGTATGTGAAATTGGTCACGGAAGCAAGTTCAACAGTATATAAAGAAGAGAATCAACATTTTTTATTTTAAATAATATTGAAAGAAGAAAAATAATGCCTAAGTTCGACACAAAATGAGATTTCGTTACTAAAAAAGAGTTGTCTGTAATATAGTTTGGAATATCTTTTTTATTTATTTAATTCTTACACAGTATTTCTTACAATTTGACAATAATTATACATCATGTTACATATATTATTTTATTTTTATTTACACTTATGCTTATAAAAGTCTATTACACTTAATATAAAGTCTATTATCGTTTTCTAAACATCTAATATCAATATTCAACTCAGTATAAGGAAGGGTGGTAGGGCTGGATTAGGGTGGAACTTTAGAGCAGCAACCTCTATGAGGTGAGTTCTGGTAATTATATTTGGATTTTTTAATAAAAAATCTACATGTAAGCTGAGGGCAGTAAGATATTGATACCCTTATTTAAATTATTTGTAAAAAAATAAAAATATTATAAAATTATTTTTAAACTTAAAAATAAATTTCATTTTGACAATTAGGTCCAGCTAGTGTCCCCCCTTCCTGTAAAGAAGGGGGGGGTATAAATTATTAGGTAAAAACGTGTAATATCACAAAACTGATGCATCAAATATACATCGTTACTTTGTTTCTTAATTTTCAAAGGTTCAAAATTTTCAATCAAAATGTTAGGTCTCACATACTGCTAGATTCAAAGTTGATACTATAAATGTTACTTAATAATAATATGATTATTTTTTTATTATTAATACGTTTTTTTTTACTTTTTACACAAAACTATTTACATATATCAATCAATAATTTAGAGTTGAGACATCATATCCTAGTATAGAAATATAAGTTAATACTAATTTCCATGTATTAAGCTAATTGAAAGTACAAAAAATTGAGAAAAATCATATAATTAAAAAAATTAAACATAAAATTTTCAAAATTTCTGTGCACCACCTAAGGGGGGTTGTTCAAATGAGCCCAATTTTTTTCCTGGTCGTTTTATACACATCTTTATAGCCTTTTGTAGGTATGAATTTAAAAAAAAAGTTATTTTCAACCAACCCTACCTCAGAGTCCATTAGTGATGAGGACCAATGAGATTGGCCTGAAATAAAATTGTAGGTATATAATTGTACCTAAAAAACATTCCTAAAAAACACTCTTTAGGAAAAATAAAATTTTTAATGTGTGTTGCGGGTGTCCCATAGGTAGTACTTCTTTTAACTCTTTAGATATTTTTCTCAATTCTTCATTTAATCCTTTTCTTTTAATTTTATTTCTTTTATTAAACAGTCTCCTAATATATTTTGGTAAATGCTCTGTTTTCTTTCCATATAGATATAGTAAAACAATTTTTTTGAAATTAATCATATTTATGCGTTTAATGACTATTTGAATGTTTTAGATAAATCCATAAATTAAGATTTCATGGGTAAAAAGGTATTTCATTTCCTATTATAAGTAAGTAAGCTAAAAAAAGAGTTAAATAAAATATTAATAGCCAAAATTCTGTTCGTTTCATGTTTAAATCTTAGAAGGGTAGGAAAAAGGATTATAGATAGTATGTATACAAAATAAATGTTTGTGAACAAACTATTGGGATTTTGTAGGAATAACTATATATCATAGTAAATTGATTATATTTTTTATATTTGCTAGATTTGTTTTTCTTATTTTATCGTAGAGTGCAGGCTATAATAGAGATTTTATGCAATTATTTAAACCACCAAGATCACAACATTGATCAGATTGGAAGTTTTAAGCTGGTTTTAACACTGAAATTTTAATAAATAAACAGTTCAGTTCAGTTTTGTAGAGCATTGTGTTTCTATCCATAATGCCCTATATATCCCTGAAGATGCTTCGCACAGTAGAAGCGAAACGTCGGATTCTTCATCTATATTAACGCTGTCACCACCGGAAGACCTACATCTTCATAAATAAACACTTTATTATTTTGTAAAAGGGATCACTTGGATCACTTAAATAATCAAAATCAGCAAGTTCTAGGGTAAGTTTAAGATTTTTCAGGTAAGAACAAAGAACAATAGGAGGGTCCGCCAAGTATCAATTAAATCTAATAGGGGCTTAACTTCCATGGGGTCCCTGGGGCTCTCAAGTTTATGTATTCGTAGTAAAAAAACATTTTAATGTGGAGAAACATTTTAACCTACTTCTAGCTTTAGGAGCAGGTGCCTGTCTTCAAGGCAGTTGTCAACTTGAATTGACAGAAGTCAGCAAGAGACAGAGTTGTTATGCCTTGATTAACAATTATATGCAGTAGTTATGGAATCTATTTTTTTTTATTATAAGGCTATGTGACAGGAAGGTCAATACTTAAATATGTATAGTGATATCAATAGGGAAGATAGAATTAAATATTTTTATTGTAACAAAAAGAAAAACTTCAGTTCTATAAAATTATTATATATTTACAATATGCTAAGCTACAATTATTTGATCCCAGAAGTGATTGATAAAGCAGCAACAGGACATCTTAAAAAAGAGTCAACGGTAACTTAACCAAATTATATAGAAAACCTTCTCTAATGCAGAGATAGAAAACAGGAATATGATAAAAGATATAAAAACATAATAAACAGAAGGGTACTTAATGAGGAAGCAGACTATAAAAACTAAGTACTAAAATTCAATGAGAGGACAACCTAAAAACAGACTCTTTCTGAACTTAGTGGTTTGACAAGGAATTGACACTAATAATTTTCAGACCAGTGGACCTGCTGAACCACTGGAAGCTCATTGACCATAGTAACAAACAGATTTGTATTTTTATGATTTATACTACTGCTACCAAGTACACTATGTCCTTTAATATATAACATTTTGTAACGGAAACATAGTAAACTCTCAAGACCTAAAAACAAAATAAAATGTTCAACGCAAAAAAATCAATGGATCACAGATATGATAATACACAGATATATAATACTAATATTATATTTTTATATAAAAAGTTTAACACCAATACTCTCAAAATTTACAAATCTATTAGAATTTTAACAATAATTGAAATTATGTAAAAAAGTGATAATACTATTTATTAATGCAGCTTTCATTTGAAAAACTTCCTAACCCATGGAATCTCAAAGACCACTTAGAACAATCAAAATCTACCTAGAATCAACTACCTCCTCCACTCAATTGTGGGTTTTCACTAGCTACTTTTTATTGGATTAGCCAAAGATTAGCTTACTAAGTAAGCAAAATACTAAAACCCAAGTTCAGGGTGATTTTTAAATATACCTACATATTCTCACACCTGCTCACACAAATAAAGTAGCAGAACAGTGTCATTTAAATAAACCTATTTAATTTTTCCTTCTAAATCCCTTTTTATTCATCTGACAATTCCGGAACATCAATCTTGCAGAAATTGACTTGTATAAAAAAAAAATTAGATGGGGTAACTAAGCTCCCAGTGACCATTATTCTTTAATTCAGAAGGAGAATTAATAGACTTATTTGATACTTTGTTATTGGTATTTAGGGTAAGAATGTTTCCAAAAGGTCCTCTGAGCTCTAATTATAAATGTAAAGCAGAAAATATGTTATATTTTTGTAATTTCTTGCGAATTAAACAAATATTTTACGGTTCTCTATTTTCAATCAAATTGCTAGAATGGTCTTTAAAAATAATTTTGAAAAATATGGATTAAGGATTCTAAAAATCCGTAGTCCAACTAGTTCTCTCATTTTTTATTTATTTTTTTTACTTATTGTATTATATTCCATACTATTAGATTAAGTATGACTAAAATAGAGAAAATTCCTCCACAATATACAAGGCAGACAATTCTTTTAGAAGGTAACAATTACAGACTGATAAAAACTGCTAAATATAGTTCGATTAAAGAAGGGCTAAAGCTGCAATACTTATTACCAAGAATAGAAGATCCTTTGAAGAGAACAGATCAGACAAATTCGTAAAAATTAGTCTTTTAAAAGTCCCTCTGGAGATTGAAGAAATTTCAATCAATAAATTTCAAACATTTAACACATAATGATTTTTTGTTATGACTTTTTACAATTTACAGTAATATATATTATTTGTCCAAGAGCCAGGCCTAAAAAGTGAGACTCATTTTGTACTATTTCAAACTAAATTATTTTGAAAAAATGCCTTAAATTATGAAGGAAAAGCATAGTCAGCTTGTCCTGTGGAGTCTTTCATATGAATGCGCTAGCTAAAAATATTAGAAAATCCCACAAATTCCAGTTTTCTTTTAATAAGTGGTTCCCTGTAGGTTCCACTCTCCACTATCCAGAGTGGAGCCTTTCAAAATAAAAGAAAATTCCACAAAATATAAAGAGAACAATTTTTAAAGCTGATAACAATTTCTATAAAACAAGTGTTTATTTGTTGAAATCAGATAACTACAATTCATGCCATTTGTAAAATGGCCTAAGAAATTCGCTGACTTTGCATAAATTAACCATTTTTTGATGTTTTTGAAAGAGCCATAACTTTGTTTGTAGTCATTCAATTAGGATGATTAAACACTAGTTGTATAGAACATTTTATCAGCTTCAAAAATGTTCTCTTTATGTTTTGCACACGACCAATTTGTTCTAGGAAAACTGAAATTAGTGTGATTTTATAAAATTTTGAGCATGCACAATCATATGAAGGGCGACCTCCACTCTGGATAGGCAGACTAGGTTTTTTCTTCCTAATTTAAGATATATTTCTAGTCAAATTTGGTTTGAAGTAATCCAAAATGACTCGTACTTTTTCAGCTCTATACATAAAATGAGGGATTTAAAAATAATTTTTAAAGATCTAAAAATATTCTGGGGACCACTGCTCCAGAGTGAATAGACTTCTCTTTCCATGTCCAATGTACTAATCCTACAACCCTACTTCTTATCTTCTTTTCATATCTTTCAACTATCCTCATCAGATGATACAGCAGCTAAATACATAGACATGTTAGTCTATGTATTTCAAAATATTTAGATGAGTAGTCAACAAATTAGTCACCCCATTTTTCCCTAAAAACTAAAAAGACTAGTTGTGCCAGTAGCAAAGGACGCCAGCTCATGAGGCATGGCAGAAAAAAAGTCGATCGCATTTTGGCCACTGGAGCTCTCCACTGTTCCATAAACTTGTCCGGTGACAAGTTTAGGAGCAAACCTTATCTATTTTTATTACTCCATCATTGTGTTTTGAGAGAAGTTAATTAAATTTTGGGTTTTGAAGATTTGTATTTAAATTTTTGGGACATTTATATTAATTTAGAAATGAAGTATTGTTTTGTGATAACAAATAATAATGAAACCAAAAAAGATTGTTGTCCCCTTCCAATTTTTTCATGTTTCTTGAAAGTTCGCTAAAAATAAATTTTGTGTAGAATGAAAGAAGTATAGATTTTGAAAAGTATGAATTGTACAACTTCGTTTTGTATAAATGGGGTATCTCGAAACTTTTCCTCATAAAATCGGTTTTGCTACGCTCATCCTCCCTGCTAGGGACTCACTTTGCTTGTTCTTAGATATTAAATACATCCGTTTCATTCCCAGCGGTCACACATCCAGGCACTGACAACACTTGATGATGCTTAACTTTTATGAATCAACAAAAATCATGAAAAAGTCATTGATAAAAATTGAACTAATGCTGATAATGGGATGAAACTTGGCACATATGTTAGTCTTATACTAACATGAAAAAACTACTAAATGCGTGCCAAATATTATTTATTTTTTTATTGATTGATTTATTTAAACTGGCGAAAATGAGACGAAAGTCTCCTCTTCCATTCTGCCAGTTTATAAGTCCAATGGTTTATTAATCCGATCACATCATTTTTCTGCATTTTAAGATTTTTTAAAGTTTTTTCTGAATCATTATTGCGGGTATTAACGTTCCTCATAACACAACTACAGCTATAGACTGATTTTTGCATAAAGTAACAACTCTAGCATAAATAGACTGGGAGCTATGATGATAACAGACGCATACCTTTCTGAAAACCACTTAGAAGTCCTTAAAAGCTTTATAAATTAGGAAATAATAAAGTTATAGTGTAGTATTGATAAAATATTTTTAAATCAATTAACAATCAAAATGTATTCGTCAAAAGGATTGTAGAAGTATGGGGTTTCGCTATGGGGAATAGGAAATAGAATAGAATAGGAAAAGATCAGGTTTGTGTCACCAGATTGAACATTGCGACACCTGGCGGCAGGCAGTGAAGCTAAACCCCTCCAGCCTTCGCGTTTCCCCCTACTGCAACAACTAGTCTTTTTAGTTAATTTACACACCATTCTCATGAATCCATATTTAAAATGTGTTGACCATGAAAATGAGATATGCCTATACTTATATACTAGTTCGGGAACCCAAGAGTGATTTTCTACACCATACAGGATTTACAAGACCATAGAGAAGAGTAAGAAAACTACTAGTCTGGTAATTTAATCCAAGGCTGGACAATGACTGGAGTCAGCAAAGTTTTAAAATTATTATAACTACATTTTTAAAAATTCCAAAAAAGTTGCAAATATCAGTCCATGGTACATAGCTTCATTTTTAAGAAACAGCCCATCAAAATAGCATCCATCCTCTCTCTCGAAAGGAGAAAATATAATTAGTGAGAACTAATTATATTTTTCTACAACTTTGTCTTCAAGTCTTTAATTTAAATTCATTGACAGCAAAAACGCTTGTTTTCTTAAGTACCACAATTTTTATTCGAAACTTTTTTCGGAATTATAAAAAAATAGTTACAAAATTTTGCTGAGTCATCATATCGTCCAGCCCCATATTAAGTCACCAGACTAGAGGCTTTCTTACTCTTCTCATTAGTCCTGTAATTCCTAAAACCATAAATTTCATAAATTTTTGCATAAAGTTCATAAATTTTATGACGCAACAAATTATATCTGAGAAAAGTTAACAAAAATGATCTGGTCATCCCAGGATTCCCCGACTTACATGTTGTTAGATGAAAACTCGCTAAAGTTAGAAGTTGACCGATTAACAAGAAATTTGGAACCTTTTTGCAAGTTCCAATTTAAACCACCGTTTAGATTTTACAAACACTAATTTGCGGTCAAGGAACTTATATTTCTTATTCACGATTCCGAACCGAACCGACCGAACCGAACTTCACTTCGAGCCATTCGAACTTTGACCCATTTGACTTCAGAAAATGGCGGAACATGTTTTTTTCTTGTTTCTCTTTAGCTTCATATTTATTGCCAAAATTAATACTGCAGTCTTGTTTTTCTTTTTATGAATTTCAATGATTGAATTGGATTTCTTTATGAAAACACTGAGTAGTCATCTTGTTCTAAACCACTTCCTATATTTTAATTTTATTTTGTATCATGAAATTTTTACTTCGTTCACACGTGAGGTTCGGCAGAGGGTTCAACCCTATGAACAGTGTGAAATACTGTTCACACTGTATTTTTTAACCTATAGTTCAGACTCTACCCTGATAAAAAAATAAGTTTCAGGGGTCGAACCCCGTGTTCAATCTAGTTCATACGACAACTCCCAGGGGGGTTGAACCTCCCTGTCAAACCTCGCATGTGAACAAAGTATATGATTGAATTCTTTGTTTTATATTTTAAAAAAGTTAGTAGTAATATAATGACACATGGGAACTATTATATGTGCTATTAAATAAATACTGCAGAGATGGTCAAAATGATGCCTGAGAGATGTTCAAAATATAGTATTAATATTTCCTGTATAGTTAGCAAATTTACAAATAAATATATGCTTTATAAACTTATTGTTAAAACTTTTTTACTTTTTTTATTATTATTCTTTTAGTCCCCTAATTGACACATTTGCTCTTCCATTTATGAACTTGGCCATATTGGTTTATATTAAATAATTATTCAGGAGATCTCAATAACAACACAAATTATTTTTTTTAAAAATAAATATAATTTTTGCAATTCTTGACTGTTGATTTGTTTTAACATTGAGTCAGGACACTAAAAATAATTATAAACATTTATTTATTAACTGTGCACGAATCTCTCCTAATTAAAATTAAACATTCTTTCATATATTATGAACAATTAAAAAATAATAAGAACATACAATATATATTTTCATTCTTTAATATTTAATGTGAATTATGTACAATGATTCAACTACATAATAAAAGTAAGAAAGGACTCTTGGCTTATTTAATGGTTACTTCTCAAGATTTAGTTTTATTGTAATCACTATGGTCATAAAAGTAATGTCTTATACTTAAAGCTATTCGTTATATAAACCAATTTTTTTAAACAATGCTTGATTTAATTATGTCTAGATTATAAGACTCGCTGGAAATTGTTCAAATTGATTCCATTTTTTTAATATTTTAAATTACCATGCAAATTTTTATGATTAATTCAAACTGTGTTTAGAAAAATGCTTACTACAATTTTTGAGATTTTATATTTAACTAGCCCTTAAAAGTAATAAATAAATAAATTATATATAAACAAAAAAAGAAACTTATACAAAAAGTATACAGATATCACACACTTGTCTAAGACAAGAATATACAATATATTTACTGACTTTAATTACCTCAAATAACTATTTATTAATAAAATGAGATTCTTATAGTTAATTTAACTCAAAAGAAAAATATTTACAATTGAAACAATACAATGACTATTAAAAACTATAATTTGCATTAAAATACATTTATGTAAAGTTAAATATGATTAATAATAGCATACACACATAAGAAGTATTTAAGATTGAAAAAATTAACCTTGCCTTTGTTCTGATAAAGGAAGTTTTGATTATTTTTAATTATGCCAATGCAATAGTTAATAATCGTAAATTAACCATTCATATAGTAACTTTCAAGTTAATTTTAATGAATGGTTAATTTAAGAGTTTAACTATCAATTAATGCCTGAACAACACATAACGCTGTATTGCTTTTAAATTAATTCATTAGAGTCCAAGAAATATAACATAAAGTCAGGGAAAATTAATACATAGCTCTGAGAAAGATTGGAACAATTAGTCAGATTTTAATATTTATGAATCTTGTACAGTCTGGTGTATAAAAGACATTTCAATGACAAATGATATCCCCATGGCAAAGTTATAAAAATAAAGCTTTTCAGTGAATTCTCACAAGAAGATTACACTTATTTTTGTAATATACAATTAATTAATCTGAAATTAATAAGTTTATACAGAGGTTGAGTTAAACCTGTGAAAAAATTATCACACTTATTCTGTTTTTATTTAACACATTAAACTATAACATGTTTTAAAACAAAATTTTAATTAAAAGGGGTGATAGAAAGTCTTTTCTGATATAGCCCAACAATACCTCCGTTTTTCAAATGATACCTGTACACTTATCCCAACTTTATGTTATATTTATCAACCTCTAAAATATGATGTTTGTGAAAATTCAGATGCAGTGAAGTAATAATAAGAGAAGGTAATGCTATAACTCTATTTGATACATATAGGAAAATCTAACTAAAAGCTTTAGGGTTTGGTCCAATAAATTCCAAACTAATCGTTTAGAAATCATATGAGTCATTAATAATTATCATTATTATTTATTATTATTACTAAGCTGAACTTATTTCTACTAACACTCTTGGTCTATATTGCCTAAATTTGCTACCTTCTCTAGCAAAAGTCTACATTGTATATGGTATACAAAAAACATTTGCCATAAATTATTTGTTTAACACTAGTAAACTGCTGAAAATCTAAAACAATGGCACTGGTATTTTTCCTTTTTATGAAATAATATTATCACAACTTAAATTAAATAAAAATTAAAAGAATATGACTCAACAAAATGTCTAAAGCTTATATAATTTATACACAATAGTAGTTTATTTACAATAAAAATTTATATACATTGATTTTTCAGTACGGAATTAAAACTTAAAATAATGTCTTTTTATATTTGCTTTCTTTTAAAAGTGGAAAACTTTTTTTTTATAATATTTTAGAACTTAGTTTAAAAGGCCATGTAAACATGATAATTTAAATTGATAATTAATCGTAAAATTAAACATTTTATGAATAAGTAATCACAAAAACTAAAGATTATAATAATCTTTTATAGTGCTTTATACATTTTATACCCGGTAATTACCAGAATAACATTGTGATTGATTCCCATTTTATTCCATGTGACGGTATTTATGTGCTGTCATTTGACTTAACCCTAGGACAGCATATTGACAACTAAGGCAATGATAATGTGTTTGCTTGCCACTATGTGGACAGCTATCGGGAGCCGTGCATTGTTGAGAAGGTGTAAATTTTTCAAAACCAGCCGCCATGATAGAATCAAGTTTTTGATGTTGACGTCTGTGCGCCACTACTTTATTGGTGTCAGTACAGACAAAGTCACATTTGAGACAGTGAAAGTGTGATGCTTTATTCTGAGATGAACCTGAAAAAATAAAAGCATTGATATATTACTTAAATATTTAATTAATTTATAAAACTGTGAAGATAAATAATTGTCACATATAATTAAATAATTTATTAGCATAAAGTTATAAATACTGTAAAAAATGTTAACAGACAAGTTCTAATTTTATTAAAAACTGGCTCAAAAAGTTGAACTGTATCCATTTTTACTGATTTTTAATACTAATAGTCCCAGAAGGGGATATTAAAAAAATGAATTATTGTTTTTTAATAAATATTAAATTCATGCCTATCAGTAATTTTTTCTAAAATTATATATTTTTAAAGAGAATGGAAAAAAAATCTTTTTATTTATTTTTAAAGGAAATGAAAAAAAATTCTTTATATTTTTTATAATAACGTAAGAAAATATTTTAGTAAAAGTTACCTAAGCTGGTCGTATAAGAACAATCTTCCCTTCTACAAGACACATTTGCTCTGTATTGTTGGAAGTCTCCTCCCATAAGAGTGTCTAACCTGAAAAATAGATTAAAACATTTTTTATATGCATCATTATTACAGGAAAAGCAAGAATTTAAAGAGATATAAAATGTTTAATTGACTACAGATTATTTACAAGATAGGCTGGCTTAAACATTAAAATTAAAAAGTAGTCAAACAAAGCCTTTAAGAATTATTCGTTAGAATAACACTTCAACAATATTTATTTCATAAGATAAATTTTTCAGTATTAACTGTTAATAAGTAAATGAACAAATATGTTTAAACTTTTCCATAGTTTGTAATAATAGGCTAGAATAATCTTTTCCTGTTTAAAAAGGAATTACATCTTCCTAATATAATATTCCTTGCTTAGTATGCAGAAGAGTTATGCAATAAGAGTAATTTTCTCTAGAGTGTTAATTTTTTTTATGAAATATAAATTTATTTGATGAACTTCTTTACCTCTCATGTCTTGCAGTATGTTGAACAAATCTAGTTTTATCACAGAAACTGTAGCCGCAATCTTGTCTCATACAATGGAAATGTGTTTGGTGCTCTCTGTAGCCACAGTGTTGATATCTACAGTCTTCGTTAAACCTGTTACCAAAAAAAGAAATATTGTAAACAAACACTTTTTTCGACCAACATATCTTTAAACAATTTATATCCACATTATATCAAACTACTTAGTTATTAATACACATTATTACAATTAGTTATTTACAACAAGTAAAGTCAAATTAGAAACTTTTCTTTAAATCAAATTTGTAAAAAGGAATAGACACTCTCCATTCCATTCCATAGTTTTGATTGAAAGAAACTATCAAGCCTAACCAAAACCTATTATTAAATTTTGCTCAACTCTGAAGCAATCAGAACCAAAATTTTACTTTTTTTCCAATTAGGTTGCTCATATTTAAATTCTAAGACTCAACTTTAAGAAATAATAAATTAGGTACTGAGTAAAATAATTTATCTGGTACCTCTTTCTACAAATTTTAAGTATCAGTAGTTAAGAAATCTAACTATTTAAAAATAGTTAGAAATCTAAGAATTTATTATTAATTACCTGAATCTTGTATATCCCTCTGGGACAGGTTCATCTTTCAGCATTCTCATGGAAGTCTGTACCCTGGCTTTTTTAGCATCGGAGGACATATCCCTTTGAGGTGAAATCGACCTAAAAAGTAAAGAGTTTAAAAATTAAACAATTTAATAATATTTCATTGGTTGTTTCTTATAAAAGGTATATTTTAATCCAAACAGCAACTTTCTTTATTTTTATTTAATTTATTCTTTAGTTAACTCTTTGACAATTTTAGTTAGACTCAAAATGTAAATTGGCATTTTCTATTTTAAATAAATTGAAATCAGATTGGAAATAAATTCACTAACTTAAATACAAATAAGTTCTTTTATTTATAAAAGACTACATTTTATGAGAAGCAAGTAAATTTTATTACATAAAAAGCAAGTTTGATGAACAAATGAGACATTAATAAAAAGTAAGTTTTACCTTCTAATATCACTGGTTGGATCACTTGCTAAGATTGAAGCTCTAGCTGATTCCAGCAATCCATTATTGACTAGAGAAGAAGCATGAGGACCAAAACCTGGTGGGGCAAACATCAAACCTGTAACAAAACATTTGTTTTATTAAAAGGAAAATTAAAATTCTAGGTTAATTAATGAGATAATTAATCAGATAACTACAACCGGTATTGGCAAAACAACCAAAAAAAGTTGCTAATTTTTACTGAGTCAGATAATTTCTTTCACAAAATGTCTATAAATTTCCTGGACTATACTTTATGTGTATGGACTATAATTTTCATTTAAAAAAAACTCTCCAGCAGTCATTTAAAATATGATTTTTCATTTTTACTTTTCCTCATTTATACCGTAGGTATATAGGAAAAGTATTGTGTTTGCGAAAAATCCCAAACCGATATAAAACCTGGGATAAAACCGGAATTATACATTTCAGGTGTTTTAAGGCCTCCTGAGTGGTTTTCTCAAATTTGTCTGTCTGTATGTGTGTGTGTGTCATTGTTATCAATGTAGCGCCCAGTGTACTTATACTAGAGAGTTAAAATTTTGTACAATAATCAGTCTACCACTGTAGTTGTGCTATTTGGAAATTTTTTTTTATGACGTCATTAACCCGCAATAAAGACTCAGCAAAAATTACTGAAAATCATAAAACGCGGAAAAATGATGTGATCTCAGCTTGAGATTTGGCATGCATGTGACTATGTATAAGACTAACATATGTGCTAAGTTTCAACTCATTATCAGCATTAGTTTAATATTTATTGAATGACTTGTGTACATTTATTTAAAAAATGTAAAATATTGGGAAACGTCGAATTCAGTTAGTAATGCTATTTATTATTACCTAATAAATAAGTACACTAAGTTTCTTTTCAATACAACAAGTATATCCATGATTTTTATTGGATCATGAAAATTAAAGGGCATTGAGCATGGTCAGTGCTGTATGGGTGACCGCAGAGAATGATATGGATGCATTTACTATCTGAAGACGAGCGAAGCAAGTCCCAGGGCATGTTGCAATATAAATTTGGCAAACTGTATTTTTGAAGACGAGGGAAATGAGTCCGAAGCAGGGAGGATGAGCGTAGCGAATCAAATGTAATGAGTTAAAGTTCCAAGGTACCCCGTCCCCAATTTTTTTATTAAAAAATACATTTTTTATCAACATTGTATCTGCTTAGGTCTTCTGGAATAAATTTGTTCAATAATTTAATCTTTAAAAAAATATTTACCAGGTGAAGAATAGATGCTAGGCATGGTATGGGGCATGAACGATAAACCTTGTGATGTCATCATGGCAAACTGCTGGTTTGCTGCCATGGCAGCCATAGCAGCTGCAGTGAAACCAGGGAAGTGTGGTGGTGGCATCATGTCAGGGCCAGTGCTCTCCAGATTTAGTGGCAAAATTCCTGTCACAAATTATTTGATTAGTAAGTTTTGATTTTTTCGCATATTAAAAATTCATAGTTCATTTACAAGTCAAAATACCTAAAAATGACTGATTTTGAAAACTATTTAATTTCCTTCGTTCGATATTTCAGAAACTAGTAACACAAATACCTTATTTGTGAAAGAAAACACAGATAAAATTTTTCAAAAACAGAAATAGTACATGCACATCTACACTACAGTCTATGGTTTAGTTTAAAAATCTTGACAGGTCAGTTTAGACACCACTGAACTGATTCTTAAGAAAAAAATCCCTGCAAGAAGGGAGCGGGAAAAAACTATGTAAACAAATCAGGATATTTTATCCGTATTTTCTTGGTGATATTTTTTTAAATTTTTTTGAGTAGTTTAATTTTAAAATATCATTATTAGGATTATTTGAAAGTAGTTTTCAAAACAATGTAAACAAAAGAAGAAGCACAAACAGAGTGAACGATTGCCAGGAAGAAGGTTATTTCCCTACAGCGCTTATGGTGATAGGGATTTTTTTCTCTTTTTAAGTGAAGAGTTGGCAGCGGCTTTTCTGATTGGTCAATCCCCAAAATACTTATGCCCTTGGGGGATTTTTAAACTAAACAATAGACTGTACTGGCATATTTTTCTTCACTTAGTTTTCATTATTGGTATCTAAAATCCAAAAATTTCAAGTATACTACATAAAATTTGTTTAAAATAAGTCATCTTACTATTGATTTTATAATAGAACGATAAAGTCTAAAAGAAATTGATCAAATTTACCAGGAGGATGAGGAGGTAAATGTGGTGAAATACTACTTTGCGGTGAATGTCTTTGTGGCGAATGCCGCTGAGGAGAGTGGTGAGACTGTGGTGTTGAAGGACGACTATGATCACCGTCTCTTCCTCCGTCACTGCCAAGTCCTTCCCCTGATGACGGTTCATTATTGTTATTCTCTGCTTTTACTATTGATAGCGGAATTGCGTCTGGGCTATGTTTAGCAATGTGTGGTTTCAACTTCTCAAGTTCAGAAAATGCCTGAAAATTGACAAAGATACTGCAGTGAGGTATTGTAATATAAGTAAAATGTAATGGGAGGGTCTGTTAAAGTAGTAATTTAAGCTAAATAGATACAACAAAATATAATTAAACAAATTACCTGATTGCAAGCGTTGCAGTGGTAATGTTCTTTCCGCTTTAGTTTACAGAATGGTCTACTGCATGTAACATCAGGACCAAATCTTTCATGTTTAACCAAAGACATCCATTCAGGCAACTTATTTTCTTCATTATTTTCGCTTGTTTTTGTTTGTGCTTCTGGAAAAGAAAATTTATATAAATTAGTTGTCAGCACATTCAGTATTACGCAGCTGTTTTCAAAATACTTATGATTTTATTTTCAAACATTATTGTTTTATGATATTATTTAGGATATTTTATTAATACCATGTAATTTTGGAGTGTAAAGGAAGTTACTTGGATCATAAAAAGCGTTCTTCTCTATGAAGATTCACGAAAAAGGGATAGTATTTTTGTTTATAATATAAGGTGACAATGTTATTTTTTAACTTTGATTTATTAAACATCTAAAATGTTATTAATTATTTGCTACCACATATAATAGAGCTTCAAATTGGACGCATTTTGTAGGCAAAACTTTAACAAATCTATTAGTCGAACAGCAGATCTTTGTTTAGATTTAACAAAAACATAGTTGGCATGCTCTATTTTTTTAAACTTTTTGCTTTTTCATGAATCTTTTGCTAGTTTTTGTCCGGTTTTTGTCATAGTTTTTTAATAAATGTTAGCATTTTATGAATTTTATATTTCTTATACTTAATAATATGGTAACTTCAAAAGTTTATTTGCTTAATTAATTTTTTACTTAGGTCCGTATTAGTAATAAGTGAAATTAACTTTTTTGTAAATGGTTGCTTTTGTGATTTCATTCGATGAATTCATATCTCATTTAGTTTAAAAAACCTATAAATTATTCTCGATGTTTACTCCATATATTAATGAATTTTGTAAATGTAGAAGTTAAATGAACACTTGTTTTTTTTTTACAATTCTTCAAATAACATTTATGTAACTTAATTTAAAAACCAAATTTATTAGATTAATTTACCAATTAGGTAATTGATCCATTTCTTTGCAACTAGATAATATACTAATTTTAGTGTGAGGTAAGGTGATATCTAAAACAATAGGCAATAAACAATTGGTACCTTATAAGATAGTCTAAAAGTGTTCTGCTGAGTTAATGTGCAAGCTATCTTATGAGCTAGGTTCCTCAAAAACTATGTTACACTATACCTATTTTTTTACTATTATTTGTTTAATTACAGTTCATCTACCCCAGGTCCGTAGCCAGGTAGGGGCCAGGGGGGGAAGGGCATCGCCCCCTCTAACGTTGTGATTTTCAGTGGAAGTTCTTTATAGATGTGTAAATATCGCCTCCTCTGGGATTGATTTCGCCCCCCCCCCCAACAAGTTTTGGCTGGCTACGGGTCTGATCTACACTACTTTAATTTACTGGAAAAATTGTACTCTTAAGAAGGAGTAGAATCAAAAGACTGTACTCTATGCAAAGCGTTATGGATGTCACTCATGTTATAGTAATGTTATGTCTTTGCTTAAAGTTTTTTTTGTCATATTTACTTTTCCTAATTTATACCATAGGTATATAGGAAAAGTATCTTGTTTATATAAAAACCCGAAACCAGGATTAAATTTGGATTATCCGTTTCAGGTGTTTTTAAGACCTCCTAAGTGGTTTTTAAAAAGTTGTCTGTCAGTATGTGTGTTTGTCTTATCGTCGTATTTCCTAGTATATTTATGCTCAAGAAATAAAACATGGTACCAAAATTAATCCTGAAAATAGTTGTGTTATCCAGAAAATAATTTTTATGAACACAATGACCCAGCAACATTTTGAAAATTCATAATGTACGGAAAAATTAATTCATCAGTTTGAGATTTGGCACGTATGTAGTGGAATATAAGACCAACATATGTCCCGAATTCTATCTCATTATCACCATTAGTTCAATTTTTATCGAATATGTTGTATATATTTTTTTTAAATTATAATGCAATGAGTTTAAATTTGGTACAATACGGCAACAAGTTTTTTGTATAAGTTTTCTATCAATACGGCAAGTATATCTATAGTTTTTGTTGGATAATAAAAGCTTAGCAGCATTGAGTGAGGTCAGTGCCTGGATATGTACCTGCAGTACTTAAGTGAATTTTTATGCTAAAGAGTGAGTCTAAAGTAGTGAGGGTGAGCACAGGGAATCCGATGTGGTAAGGTACATCGGATCCAATTTTTTATTTTTAAGCTCATTTTTTATAAGAAACAAAATGAGAGTCATGTATGAAAATGTTTAGCAAGGATATTTTAAGAGTTGAAAAGTCTATCCTTTTAGATAATTTAGTGATTACTATTTAGTTTAGTGCTAGATGTGTCTAGCTGTCAATTTTATTATAAAGTAAATGGACCATTGGAGAAACTTTTAATTGTATCACGGGTTGTAAGTGTAATGTGGATAGACAATTTATCTTTAATAAAAGTTATGAACGTTCTTTATTCTTTTGGACAAATATAAAGCACTTATGTCACACTTAGTTAGTTTTTGTGAATTTATAAAAACTGTCCCATCAAGTTGCCAAATTTGTGTTGGGTAGTCCTATCAAGTACAAATTAAAAATGTATAGTAACTACTATTGATACTTTTTATTGACCATTGAGACTATATGTTATATCATTGGCCAAAACTCGTCTAATTAAAGTTATCAACAGTAGCTGCTAATTTAACAAATGAACTCTAAATTCTACTTAAAACTAAATAAATCAAAGAGATAGTAAAGAAAGTGCTTAGAAAGGAAATAAGGGTAAAGAAGGAAAGGAAGCCCATTTACCTTGTGTAGGCGTTGGGATTGTGCTCCCTAGACCACTCAGTGGGAAGAAAGTACCAGATGCCCTCACAACTTTAACAAAAATACAACACTCTAATATAGTTTTACTCTACCTTTGCTAATAGACATGGTATTACTAAGTGTCAAGCAGCTATTTTTTTAATTTTTGACTCATCCTGATTATTTAAAAAAAATTAGGGGTTGCAAATGAAGTGTTTAAAGAGTAAGTAAACAAAACATTGTGATAGTTAATTTAAAGTTTATGTTGTTCGGTAAGGAATAAAACAATCACAAACTTCTGTTTTTGTTTACTCACCATGTCAATATTGTAGTGAGTAGCGATGGATCTACTAGAGCTTTATGTAAGAATCTGTTCTTACCTTAAAACCTTAGAGTTTATTTTCCAGTTGTATTCTAAATTGTACAAATTATCATTAATTTGTAATTGTACAAATTATCTTACAAAGAAATCAGACTTTTCAGGGTTTAAGGCAGCTTGTGACAAGCAATTCTGTTTTAAGTCAAGATTAAATTTATTTTATTTTGACAAAAAATAACTGTTTCACATTTAACTTTAACTATTAAGGTTAGAATAAGATTTTTTACAAATTTTCTCTATGATTAAGATCCTGGATTTTTATAGACTAGCGACTGCTTTGACTAATTTTCTATACCTGGTTTCTATACTTTAACTAGAATCAAATTTCATTTACTATTTTATAAAATTAAATTATTGAAAGCTAAACATTTTAATTTAACTCCGTTCCTGTTTCTAACTCTTGATTTATTGTTTCAGACTGTTTAGTATGATGAGAGTCTTAGTCTTAATTATATGGTCAGTACCTACAATTGAGAATTTGGTGTTAATAATGTAGAGAGCTCCCTTGTAAAGTGTTTTGAAAATCAGACCAGTCATCTGTGTATCATTATGAATTTCAAATAAGAAGGTAATAGTTAGAACTTGTGAATTTTCATGCTAAGCAATCCTTGAGGGTACAAGAGGCTATGTTTTTGCAATTTTGATTTTTTTACCTTTGGTTATACTCTGAATAGTAGTGTATCATAGTTTTAATTAATAATACAATTTGTATGTTTCATTATAAAAATAATTTTGAAAAAATGAACAGTGAAAATTGAGGTCTGACAATAGTACTGGTCAGTAACAAAAAAAAGTGTATATGCATTGTCTAAAAATATTTATTGCTTTCTTTTATTTACAAATCTACTAAATAAAGTCTCTAAAGTATTATTGTGTTGTATTTAAGTCTGACATTACAAATTTATTACGAAAAATATAATGTTCAATTTTTTTTAAGTAATAAAAATTAATTTTAAATCATATTTATTGTTATTATGATTGCTAATCAGTAAAACTGTTCAAAAATTATTGATTTGTAGGTATCTTCAATTTTTAATTCTAATAAGTAGAAAAATATAAAGAACATGCATGTGCTAAAGTAAAAGGGCTTTTAAGAAAATAAATAAAAGTATTTATATAAATATTTTTTATTGTTTACCTGTTGGTCTTGATAAGCTGCTTTGGCTGTCTTCTGAATAGCTGTCGTAACCTTTTGGTGAATGTTCCATTTTAATTGGTTCCACCTTCATATGATCATATTCATTTTGATCTGCATTCGTTAATGAGATAACAGTTCCAGAATCAGACAAATGTTGTGCTTTATGTATTGCCATGTGAGTGTAACGCAGGAATGAAAAGTCACACCCTGGTACAGTACAGTGGAAGTGACGTTCTGTTTTATTGCTGAAATGGGAAAATAACAGTTTATAAGTTAAAACAAAGATAGTGAAAAAAAGCTAATGGATAATTTAATGTCTCATTGATTTCTTTTTTTAACCATAGACATGGTGGAAATTTGTATTCAAATGGTAATAATAAGGTTAAATAATTTTATTGGAAACAAAACTAGACAAAAAAGTTTTCAATTACTAAAGGAACTGTTTTAGAAACAGTCTCTAGCTAAGATAAGAGTTACCAAATTCAAAAATAATTAAAAAGTTAATTAGAGCCATCAAGCAAATTTAGCTTGATTAGATAAGAGCTTTTAGCATAATTAAGCTTTTAAAAATATACATAAGGACTAATACCATTTATGAAAATGTATCTAAGGTTTAAAGTTGAGTTAACAAATCAAATAATAGATTATATAAATTTTCTATTCCTTCATTTCTGAATAAAGGTAAACGAGTTAATATCTTTAGTTATTTTATTATAAAGTTTGTCAACAGATTTGTTTTGTATATTTATAAAACACTAAAATGCTTACCTCGGGCAATGTTCTTGTCTGCAATCAATAGATTTATCAAAGTAATTAAATCCATCTAAGATTTCAACATTTTCATGAAAATCTTTAGCATGCGCAAACAGCATTTCTTCTAAATCAGTGGCAAAGAAGCACCTTTGCCTTGTGCAGTGAAAGTGTGGTTTTGTTAAGTACATGCATAGATTGTCCATGCACCTGTCTTTATAGCATTGAAAACCCATGTTTTCCTGAAATAGTTTAAAAAAATATTGCTTCATTGATAATGCAAATGTTATTGATAATTTTAATTTATTAAATTTAATTGGTGTCTTTATGAAAAATTATTAATATTTAAATTTAATTTTTCCTTAATTCCTAATTAATATTAAAAGTCTTATTTTAAATTTGTCAAAACATAATAATTCATTACATTAGTCTAGAATACTATCTCTTTTGATACAACCAGATGCAAAAATTCTTGACAGTTCTGCCTTAAGCATCTCCAGCATGATTAAAGTTAAGTCCAACATACCTTATTTAAAGGTTAAAGTAAATATACACTTTCTTTATAGGGATATATTAATATAGGAAGACAAAATCTTTAAAGTCCCATCACAAAGTCTCAAAAAAATTATAAATAAATAATATAAATCAGCATATTTATGTATTTATATTCACTATGAATTAAATTACTACTTAGATTATCAAATAATGACTATTTATACTTACAATAGTCTGGTTGAGTGACATTTTAATGTCAGTATTAGTCTGAGTAGATATCATGACTGGGGGTGATGTTAAAGATGCTGAGGAAACTATTGGAGTTAAATCTGGAGTTGGTTTTGGTAATTTGAAACTGGTAAATATTGCCTGGGGCGTGTCTGCGTTGGAACCACTTGCCTGAAAAAGCACATTAACAATGTGATCAGTAAATTTTATTATACCACCAAAACTGATTCTCAAAGATCATCAAGCATTCCTAAAGTTTATAAATTAATGCTTTAATAATAAAAATGGGTACAGTGTACCTCGGAAATTTTCCTCACCACACTCATCCTCCCTACTTCAGACTCACTTTCTTTCATTGCACCTTGCAAAATGTTCAATTTATGTTTCCCCACACTAAGCTATAACTTGTAGGCTTGCTTAGTTTCATTTGTATTATTTTAAAACACTGTATTGTTTGCAATGAAGGATTGTTTTGGAATTTTTAGATTATCAGAAAAAAAAAGACATCATGTTTAGTTAATTTTTTTTCCAAGAGCATGCAAGTGCATCAGTGGCTTCCTAAACTCGTAGAAGGTAAATTATTTTCATCTCTTATTATTATTAAACCTCTTATAAGTAAGATAAGTAAAACAGCATTAAATATTTTTGAGCTCTGGTTAATTTTAACACATGTAGAAGGCAACTTGATAAAAGAAGAGTAGAGTAAGTTTCATAGCTTATTACAATGTTGAATTATGATTCTTAATTATAACAGTTGAATTATGATTGGATTATTTTCATTTTTTATTTATGAATAAATTTTTTCATTAATTATTTTTTTTCAAACATTTTTTTAAGTCAAAAATATTGTGTGTATACATTCAGGTCAAATGCAAACAATAAACATTTATTTATTTATTATTTTTTCATTTGTTATTGCATCTTTCATTCTTTTATTTATGATTGAACAGTTTTTACTGCATTATTTGTTTTTATAAAATATTTTTCAAGCTTGTCAAGTTGCCTTTAACTGTTTTAAAGTGTACTTGTACTTTTCTTATGAAAAGCACTTTGTACTCATTTTGAATTTTCTTTTATCTATAGCTTTCTAAACATCTATTCATTGACACCCGAAGTATTGTTTTTATTTCTATTATTTTAGTTACTTACATAATCATTCCAGACTTCGATAATTCTATTTTTAGGTGGCCTTCCCCTTTTCCTCCTAAATATTGCTTCTAATGAATTATTTTGTTGTTCTGATATTTCATGAGATCTAAAATGTTCCAAACGTTCACTTGTTGAAACAATGTCACTGCAATTATCCTTTAAACATAAATCAATTTATGAGCAAAAATTATATAAAACAATTTTAAAAGGTATTATTTATTTAAATTACTATCTAATGATTTTTCACCCTATATCGTTTAATTTAATTTTAAACCTATTTTTGTCAATATTACTAACCCTTTTTCTTTGTGCTATGACTTTTCCCTTCTACTTGTACTTTCCTCCTTTCTTTATGAGTATGAGTCTTATTATAACAGCACTATGCACACCTAGATATCCAAAACCAATATCCCACCAACATTTACTATAATTATTATTAAAATTATACAATTGATGTAACAAATATATAATTATCATAAGATTGAATTATTCCAAGCATTTTTACTGTTAATGAAACAAAAATCAAGAATAGAATGTAAAAAGCTTACCCAAGTACAGTGAAAGTGTTTTTCAGTGGGACATGAATCTGGACAGTCAGAGCCTCCCTCATAATAGAAGTCGCTTACTCTGTCCTGTGCTTCATGCATTCTTGCATGCCCTTCAGCTGTCTCTCGACACCTATCAAACAATATTAATGCAAATTATATAAATAACTAAATGCTTAATTAAAAAAAAAACAACCTCCACTAAAAATGTAAAAATAATTTACGGAAGAGGGTGAAATCTTTCCCTATACTGTCATCTACAGTCTTAAAAAACCAAAAATATACTTCAAACTAAAATAATTAACTCGCTTATTTTCTTTATTATATGAAATTAGTAGATTTGTGGTTGCTATAAAAAAATTCAATAAGTAACTTTGGGTAATACATTTATCTTAATTATTACTTCTACGTTCTAATTTTCTATACAGTCTAAATCTTGATAAATATACAAATAATATTATTTTCTGCTAATTTGGAGGCTTAAAAAAAGATCCAATGTTTAAATTTTCGACTATTTTATATTGTGCTGAATCATTTGTAAATAAATTCTTTTAGTAAATTATCAAAGAAAATTACACTTATCTTTTTCACAAACTATAAAAATATAGAACTGCTTCGTTTTGCGTATCAAAATTTTATACTTATGATTAAAGCATAAAATTCAACATGACATTGGCCAAGTTTTTAATTCGTAGGGTATTTAGCAGTATGCTGTAGATATTTTTAGGTTTAACCTTAGGTTAATCTTTTTAGAACTTAAATTATAATCTAGTCATAATAATTAAAATTTAGGAGGTTTAACAAAGTCAAACCAAGTTGTTTTAGAAATTAAATATTGTTTACCTAAAAGCTATTGCTTGGCATGAGTTTTCCCTGCAGTGGTAGTGATCAGAGCCACCTAGCTGACATGAAGGATCTATGCTACACACAGGTGATGCTCCTACCATAGCTATATACCTATACAACTCATCATCTCCATCATTACTCAAATCCATCTCACTTAAAGCTGAATTTTCAGAATAACTTAAGTTGAGACCTGCAAATTTAAATTTCCAAATTTATTTAAAATAAATTACAATTTTGGGACTGACTAAAAGAGTTCAGGTTCAGGCGAACTTACTAAAATTCTTGTTTTATTTAAATTAAAAAGAACTTCTTTTAATTCTTCTTGAATTTGAATTTCCTTTTTGAAGATCCTTCTGTTTTGTTGGTGATAATTCAGACAATTCATCTTTAAAAATAGCATTTTTGTCGTATTGCTACGATATCTGGTTTACTTTTTATCCAATTTTTGTTTCATTTTATATTTTGAAATGTTTACTTAAAAGCACTTCTTATAAATAAGCAAAATTATCTAACAAAGAGAAAACCAGAATACATACTCAAATGGTTGTACTTAGGTGTTGAAGGCAGAGTTGGGCTGGTACTATTCTCACTAGAATTAAGGCTATCGTGTAAGGCTGTTAAAGCTGCTATGGATGAGCCTTGAGGCATCAGCATACCATGCAGTGAATTACTTATAGACATTTCTCCTAGCTAAAAAGTAAAACAGAAATGTTAGAAATGGAATTTTCAGATAAAACGTGTGTTGTAACTGATGCAACATGTTTTAATTTATTATTCATATGGTTTCATTGACTAAATTAAAATAAAATATACCATAAATTATTCTTTTAATGCCACACATTCATTAATTGTTGGGACAAAACTCTATGAGTGTTTCTGTTGGTTTCCCAAACTCTTTAATGAGTGAACTGTATTAAATTAGTCATTTAAAGAAATGTAAATTGAGTTGGATTTGAAGCTTTCTCTAAGCAATATGTGTTAATACTTTAGAACAGGTTTGCCCATCAGCATTAATAGATGTGTTGGGTGGCAAAGGTGAGTATTTTATATTTTTTTAACCAAAATAAAAAAGTCTCTTTGTTAAGGTAATAAAGAGGACACATTTTATACATAAAACAAGTCAACAACTCACAAATGAGCCTTACAATGTTATTTTTGCCATTTCTGTGTTCATCTGTTCTGATGACTGTTTCTTGATTGTACCTAAATTCAAATAATAATTAATGAGTGACTTTCATAACTTATAAGATTATGAATTTTAGAAACACCAGTTGCACATTAAGTTTTTTAACTTACTTGGTCAGAATTAGAATTAACTGCTTGCTGGGCTAACTTGTATTTCCTGTAAGCTATTTCAGAATCCTTCCTTTCGTGTTTTCTCTTATGGCTTAGTAATTGACCTGTAGAATGAAGCACATAATTGCATCCATCCCTGACACAATGAATGTGATTACAAACTATGGTGAATCTGCAATTTGGGAATCCACAAGGATCTGGTTTCAAAAACTTTTTGAATCCATCTCTGGCTAGTTGGTCGTCCTTGATATGATAAGTCTTATGTTTTTCTGAAATAATAAAAATTAGAATTTTAGGACCATATTATGATTCAGTCATGTTATGTGATTAATACAAGCTCATACCAAAAGTTATTGAAGAGTGAGGGTAAAACACTAGAGTAAGGTATAAGCAGGTAAGATAAGTTAAGAAACAACCTTAACAGTTAATCTATTGAATAAGTTTGTGAAGTGTGAAACTAAAAATAATCCAATAATTTATCTGAAGTTTGCTAAATAATCCATAGCGATATTATATCATCATCCTAGAAGGAGTAATCTTAGGGAAAATAGTTAAACGGGGTGATAAATAAACCACCATAACATTGATACTGCCAAAGAAATTAATAAAATTGTAAATATTTGCGTAAAGCTTTTAGTTCACAGCCTTGTAAATTACTATTAAATAAATTATTATTAGTCCTTATTTAGCAAGTAAGTACGAATAGACAGAAGCTTAAAGACAATATAATCTGTAAAATCAATTATTATTGATTTTATTGTTTTGTTTATTGTTTTATCGTTTTATTTGTTTTATTATTTTCAAATAAAGTCAGATGTATTATAAATTGGTGTGACCAATCCTTGACATTTTTTTTAAACATTTTATACATCTTTTAGTTTTTGTGGAAAAGAGTTGTACAAAACTCTAACCATTCAGAGCTATTCATATATTTAATTTATTATTATTGCTTTATCGTTTTTTCCATTCTTAATCTTATTTCTTAAAATTATTTCTTAATTTCATTTAACACTCACCCATATCAGCCTTATTTTTAAAAGTAAATTGACAGGAATCTTTCCTGCAATGAAAATGAGTGGTCCTCTGTCCAAAGAAGGCACAGTATGGTGTTCTACATTCTTCAGTTGCTCTTAGTCGTTGAAATCCCTCCTGAATAATAGCAGAATCCTTTCTATGATAGTTAGCATGCATTTGCACATCTGATGTTGATATGTAAACCTGAAATAAATAATTATTAGTTAGTTGTTTATTAAGTTAAATACAATTTATTTTACCATTTAAACAGCAAAGTTTTAAGAAAATTCATAAATCTTAAATACTTCATTATTTAGAATTCTTTCATGTTTTATGATGAAGTACTTAATAGTATTTAAACTCGTAAAATCTTTACTTTTATTTTCTTTTTTTGGAGGTTTTCAGGAATATTGTAGCATTAAAATCCAACCTTAATTTGACCTTAATTTTCTTATTAATAATATTTAAACTTTGCTGATTTACCTTATCGCAATTGCCCTGTATGCAGTGATAATGGGTCTGTTTCCTGTTGTGACCACAAGTTGGATATTTATCACTGCAATCATCTCCCGGTGAATACCTCATGAAACCATGCTGTAACGAATCTTCTCTCTTCTTATGCCATTTGAAATGTCGAATCATTTCCTCTTTTTTAACAAATACCCGTGAATTACATTCCAAGCAATGAAAATGTTCCCTGAAATCAATTAAAAACATTTAAGGTAAAACTTTGGGGAAAGAGGAAACTTAAAAAAATAAAGTTTGCAATTAAAATAAAAAATAAACAACTTAAAATGTTTTATAACATTCGATTTTTTTCTTTTTGTTTAATTTTAGATTTGAGTTAATTAAAATGGACATTTTTTACACAATAGAAAAGGTGATAAATGCATTATTGGTATTTTTTTTTAAATTGCGTTGTATAAATATGATAGAAAATTGTAACACATTTAATAATACATGGATATAATAGTTTAGATTTTAGATCACTAAAAAAATCAAATTTAGTATTCTAGAATAATGAATGATTTTTATATGTATAAAATGTATTTATAAATATGATTCTAAGATTGAGTAAACCAAAATAACTAGTCTTTTAGATTTTTTTTAAGTCAGTGAAGTAGAATCACACATTTTATCATAATTCTTTTTAAACCTCATCATTCATTTCTTAGTATGTCACATTTGAATACAATGTAGCTTATTATTTATTTCTAAGTTAATTCATTCAAGAATTTTATTTATTTATCTAAAACTTTTTAAAATAAATCATCTTAAAGTTTAAAAGTCAAGTTTATTTGAAGACATTCTCATAATAGTGCATCCTTGATTAAAGTAATGCAAACAATACAATTGCACAATGTTGAATTTAAATAGTAAGAATGTCTTAAACATAGCTTATGTTTTATTCCTTGTTTTATGATGGTTTATTTTATGAACTTTATTAGACTAATATTTTTTTTAAATTAATGAGAACTTATGATTTCTGTAACTCAAGCCAACATAGTTATCCATTTAGAATATTCCCACTTAATTTTTAGACTTGAATGTTGTGAATCTATTGTTCTTATTACCACTCAATGACATTCTTGATGACTATTAGGCATGTTATATAGTTGCCTAGAGGTAGAATAGTGAATAGATCTAATAAAATAAAATCTAAAGTTGCTAAAGTAGTTTAGCAACTTTTATTTACACATTTATCTTAGAAGCTATCCAATGCTTTCCAAGACTCCGATCTTTTTAGTATCAGGGATTACAAAAAGTTTATATTTGTTAAATTGTTGTTAAATAGATTATTGTAAGAATGTGTACGATAAGTGAGAGTAAGATAATCTCTAAATTAACCATTTTGTTATAAACTCAATATTTAAATTCCTATTAGCGAATTTTCAAGGAAGAAATGAGCTTAAGACATTGGGGTCATGGAGGGGGGAGAGTGGAGGAAGTCACCCTAATCAAGACTATATATATATATATGTATGTATGTATGTATGAATGTACGAGATTTTAGTGTCCTAGACGTTTCCACGGGACACGATAAGTTAAGACCGTTTTCTTGGATCGAAATGAAACTTGGAAATCAAACCTTGTTAATGCCCCGAACCCTATTGTTCATGAAATGAGTGTAACATCATTAACCTACAAAAATGACCTCACAAACACTTTAAAAAATCACAAATCTTCATATTGTGATTTGTTGAGCTGAAGTGTTTCACACATATGCAACAATGTATGATTCACAAGCATACGAAGTTTCATTGCACTATCAGTATTAGTTCCGGTTTTATTGATTGACGTATATATGTCAAACAAAACATGTCATTGATTGAGATAATGTAAATAAATCACGTATTTATTAATACATTTGAAAATTCGCTTATATCGTGGCAGTATGCCACTTATTGTAGTATAAATTAACAAATTATTTATTTATATGAACCAGTAGTATGGCAAATGATAAAGTACAACAACCATGTGGCCGCGAAGCGGCCACAGGAAGCCGACGCTGTGTAGCGGCCCAGGCCGCGAAGCGCCTGATAGCCCGAAGGCCTCTTGTTTTAATAAAAGTAGTAAAAGCTTATACTCCTTTAAAGTCTCATATTGCTAATTTATACTATTTATGTGTTCCTTTAAACGTTTGAAAAATAAGTCTAATTTTACACCCCCCCCCCTCACCCCTATCTAAAATTGTGGTTTATTCCAATATTCGGTCTTATATAAGAGACCCGATAATAATTATACATTAATATATATTATACAATGATGTAACATTATTAATACTAACATAAATTAAACATTTTGAAACTCAATTTTAATTTAAGTATTTTAACTTTCAAATTTCATCCCTCTGCTGTGCCTGTTTAGTAAAAAATTGTGATCAATAGAATGAGTGATTGTTATGAGACATTATCGATTTCGTGAAGTTACACGTCCTCATTACTTAAGATTAAATATAAACTCGGTATATATAATATTTTATCAAAATGCGTTAAAGAATGTAAACAGTGAACCATAAATCTATTTTTAGAATTATTTATTTTCCCATTATAAGTTGGTCACACTGATAATTTTTAATAATTTCGTTGTTTTAATAAAATCCGTGTTCAGGCGATTTTTTTCCGTGAAATATTGTGATAAAGACCGTACTTATTTTAATTGCTTAGATTTTATTAACTTAATTGGTCGTTAAATTTGTAAATTTATCGTTTGAAATTACGAAATGAACAAAAATAATGTGCAAGAAAAAGAAGTGGAGGATTCGCTCGACTTCAAGGTAGGACGTATGAATGTTGAATGATTTTTTTATTATTTGTTCAATTCTTAGGTTCAGTTTAAAGTAGAAATATTTAAAATCATATTAAGTTTTATGAAAAATTACTAAAATGAACCCAGTGACAACGACTAAACAACTAATTCAAGTGAAAAGCTCGATATGCAGGTTAGGTTTAATCTCTTTAACACATTTAGCCCCTTAACTTTATTTTTGTTTAATTAGTTGACTAATTGGTCGTATAGAAGACATCTTAGGTATATATAAACGAGTTAACCGGAACGCTAATAGTTTCTTTGTACGATTGGCCGAATTTGGCTCATAACAAAGAATTAATAGGAATCTAAATGTTGAAATCTGTACATCGACTTTTGCAAAGTCACGCTTCCACGACTAAAATAGTGTTTAGATTAAAAATTACCTAGAAATAATCTTTTTTGTGTCTTATGAGGGAAATTTATTTATTATTCGGACTCTAAACTCGTTTCGTGGGACATTTAAGATATTTTACGTTTTATATTAATATTTTTTTAAATATTTTGTCAGACAGTCGTCACCTTTTTTCAAAATGCTACATTTTTCTGATTATTTTAATTCTAAAACTATTTATTACAATGATAATGGATTGTGATAAACACCTGTTTGAATACCTGTAGTTGAGCTCTCGACAGTAATGAGACCCACACTCTAAAGACGATGAAAATCTGCGCACATATCTCGAGTAGTCTATTGGTGGCATTTGCTTGGGGTCTCGCCCTACGTTTGGACTTCCTGATCCTACCACTGAAACAAATTCAATACATTAATAATAATATAAATGTAAATTTGATGAAAATCTGTGTCACACCTTTGAGAAAGGTGTGAATTCTTTCTGAGGATGGATTTTGACTGTTTGAATGTTTAATGAATTTAAAACACTTCAGTAAAAGTCATGAATTGTATTTTTTGGTCCAAATTTGTAATCATAAGACAAGGAGTAATTTCTGTAAGAGAGTTTCTTCCTCTCCTCTAGAAATTTGCAAAAGCCGACCGTTTTATTTGAATTATATATATTTCCTTATTTATTTAATCAACATATTCCTTAGCCATATAGATAAGGGGTACTCAAGCCACGAAAGCTCGCGAACCACTTTAACTATTTAAAATACGTTAGGGACTATGTAACTGGATTATTTTATCCCCCCCACCCTCTTCCCTCATTGGCGGGAAACAAATAAATCCTTGAGAGACAATAAATTAATAAACTGAAAAGACCAAATGTATGCTATTCAAATACACCTGACAATTACTGCTCATTTTAGTTGGCAGAACTGTTTAACTTAAGTTTTTTGCTAATTTTTTGTACATTATCAAAGAGTTTATTCCCGTTTAAATGATTTTGGATGGACCAAAAAATATCAGAGACTATTACCTACAACCCCAGAGACCATTATATGAGGGTATAAAATAATAAGCTTATTTGAGCCTCCTAATTTCGCTTATGCGTGGCATATACAAGTCCTCTTATCTCTTATATTAAATGTAAATAGGGAAATATATTAATCCTAAAAAGAATTAAACAGAAATTTAACGGCGTTTTATTATGTTTCAAAGAAACAGATCGGCTCTCAGAATAAGATAAAGATAGAGTATGAAATATCTATTTCTAAGAAGCAATAAAGGTTTCCTACCAGCTTCAAGGTCTAACCAATAGTCTACAAAATTCTTTATTTTTATTTATTATAAATTGTATTATAATTTTTAAAACTGTAACAATGTTTCGCGGACCACTAGAAACCTCCTCACGGACCACTGATATCTATATTAGTGGTTAATATAATATCACATATATATAACCACTGATATATCAGTTGTTGATATAATATCACATATATATAATCACTGATATATCAGCGTTATTCTCACTTGTGCAGAAAGCCTGAAGTTAAACGTTTCTTTTTGGTCGAAATCCAAAAGAGACTCATAAACAAAAAATCAAAACTTAAAAAAAAGTTAAGCGAAGTAAATTCTTAATATAGTCCTCTAATATAATTACTAAGGTAAAATCCGTTTCTCAGTTATTTCTTTAGATCTGTTAACAATACTGCAATAAGAACAATTTCTTAAAGGGTTGTGATAACTACTTAGGTTCAATATTTATCCCTCCGCGTGAGAAAAAAATAAATTATTAACAAAAGATGTTATCAGAAGAAATGATTTTTTGAACAAAATATACCCTAGCATTTTTAAAAAAAAAATGTAAGAAGAACCAAAATACTATGTTGTTTCAGGTGCTTTAATAGGTTCACATAAAAATAAAGAACAAAACATTTTTTTACGTAATGTTCCTTAAAAAAGGGTACTTTTTTGAAAATCTGTTCCTATCATTTTTTTGTACAAAAAGGGTACAGAAAACATCCCGGAACCATACCCCTTTCATACCAAGATAGTCAAAAGGGTTAAAAATTTTATAATACTGTAAAAAATCAGCGAACCAACGGAATATTTTTTAAACAAAAAGTTTGAAAAAATATTGAAGGGTTTAGAGAAAATTTCAATGGGTCAAAATCAATAGCCTTTTAAGGCCAACCCTTGCATTGTTGGGCAGGAGTAGGGAACTACAATAATTATATTTTTTTGGTAAAGTTGATGTTGATTTCCCCTATATTTTTAAGCCTTTTTCCATGATAACAAAAACTTAGTGAAAAGAGCCCGAAGCATCAAATGAGAAACACCTGGTCATAAGAATAAGTATATAGTCTCATTAAGTATTGTAGACTTTTGGGCTTTGTGCCGTATTATTATCAGAGTAACTATTATTCTTTGATGTTAGGCTTAAAGGGAATCAATTAAAATTTTTAACTCTTGCAAATTATTTCTCCTCTACTATATTTATTACTGACATATTCAGCCAGATTTCAGTAGTCAATGATTGCCATCATAAATTAACAGGAATCCGTAGCCAGAGGATGCAAATTTCTCTAGAAGTTAATAGCAATGATATCAAAGCTGGCCAATACCTGTTGTGAATTAAAGATAATTCTCTAAAATAGAAATCATAGAAAGAGGGTTAGTTTTATGAATTTATTAAATTTTGGTAATATTTGTGTAAATTAGACTTGTAATAAATGAGTTATGGACTTTTCAGAAAATAATATATACAAAGAATAGAAGCTAAAATTAATATAAAACCTTATCTTTCGACTAGGACACAAAGTCTTCGTGAGAGTCTATAGTTGAATAGAATTACCAAAACCAAATAATTGCCTCTGACGAGGATTTGATTCCTTAGTCGAAAGCTTAGGTTTTATATTAATTTTCGGTTATATTCTTCACTCGTTAAAGGTGCAAATACCATTTGAAATGTTTACTCTATGGGTTAATGCCGTACGGATCTGGCTTTGTTCTTGGTGAGTTGTTCGTTTTTAGGTGAGGTGTTGTATTTTATTTTCTGTTAAAATAATATCGTTGAATGTTCGTTAATTTTTGTCCTTGTCTAGATTGATATTGTTCAACGTAATTCTAGAACATTATTAGGATTTTTTGAAAGAAATTTTTTTGATTTTTTTTCTTCAATTTTGTAAGGATTAAATAGTTGAAAAGGATGGCGCAACTTGTCTACGGTATCGTATTTCATATAAATACCCTTTTTTACGCAAAAAATCGCACTCAACAGGTACAGAGGGTAAAAAGGTCTTAGAACTCGTGTGAGACGTAAGCTTAGGGTCGTACAGGTTTAAAACTCTATTGTACAATTTCACACAGAATATTGTTTTTTGGGTAAAAAAAAGTTTCCAAAAAAATGTGAAAAAAGGGTACCTGTTTCCACAAGGGTTTTGAACTCGCAGGTAGATCTGCACGTTACTATGTCATAGTAAAAAAACTAGATTTTTTTGGGTTAAAAATAGGAAACTATTGTTAAAAGATAAACATTAAAGAGGTATAAAGAATTAAAGGTTACCGAATATCCAAAAATGTGGGAAATAAAGGTCGCACAGTTCGTAGGGTTACGGAAGGAAGGGGTGTCCTATCTAGGAAACTACCCTAAAAAGTACGAAAAAAACTCAAAGGACAAAAGGCAAAGGGTGTCATTACGCAGCAGATGACACTCGATACCTATTTCGGTCTTTTCTATAAAATATAACCCTTTTTTAAGGAATAAAATCGGAAGGTGCTAAAAAAATGCCTAAATGCAGGAAGTAATAAGAGTATAGGGTTACAATTTCATCTTAAGACACCTCGTCTAGCAGATGCTGCAAAGGGTTATTTCTCACAGGAAAACAACTAGATACTAGTCAATTTTTAGAAAATCCGTTTCTTTATGAATTATAGGAAAGGGTTTGATTTGTAGATAATTTCAACCGTTACGATACAACTTAAAAAAATTGTTTAATACTTGTTTTTATTTGGGAATGACTTTCATTTCAATATATTTTTATTTAAGTAAATAACTTTTTACATAGTTTCTGTAAATAAATTATATTAACATATAATTTAATACATTTCCATTATATATAAAAACAGAAATTAATGTGAGTGACGTTGATAAATTAATTAGTAATTAATAAATAAGATAAAATCATGTCTTCTTTTCTGACGAAAATCCCATAAAAATAATTAGAAATGTAAATGAGCTATAAAAGAATAATTGCACTGGCTTTGAGCGAAAAACTGTTCTCAGTTGAAGTATTATTATTCTGAAAATATCAGTAAAAATTAAACCTTAAATAAAAATAAATTATTAAATTTATAAAAAGGTAAAACATACTTCATAAAATTGCAAAAAGGGTTTGGAAACCTCTGATAACAGTTTAATTACTCCACCTTATTAAAAAATAATTACTTTCTTTTCATGAATTCGTAAATTATTTTTAAGCTAACTTTATTATTTATTTAGTAAGCCTCTTCGTTTATTGATACTTAAAAATTTAACTACCTCGGTATTATATTATATCATTAAAAAAGGTATACCTTAATGAAGTAATTATGATATTATTGCTTTCTTTAAAAAAGTTTTTGCTTTTTAAACTTTTCAAATACTAGGCTATATTTTTTTCTTATTGATTTTATTTTCTTAATAAATTAAAGAATAATAATGAGCTGGTTGAAACTAAAATAAAATAATTTTATAACTATAAAACCTTTAGTAGAAGTGTATACATTATTTAGCATTAAGCAAAGAAAAGCTAAAATAAGGAAAATAAAAAATTATAGGTAAAATGCCATTCTGTGAATAATATTTAATTAGCTTCTAAAATAATAAAAAAAAATTGTTTTAAATTATTTTATGTATGTAAAATTTTATTATTTTTCTTTGGCAGTAAATAGTCATGTTTCTAATGTTGCGATATTATTGATTTCTTTTTTCCCTTGTATAAGGTGAAAAAATTTGGTCATGATAAGCATGCATACAAATACATAGTGATATAACACTATATAGAGATGATATTTTCATCTAATTTAAACATTCTTAAGAGGACTTTTATACAGAAATGCTTTTAAAGCTGATTATTTTATTTAACTGATTTTATTTTTTTGAAATATTAATGTGGGGCCATTTTTGTGGGTTAATGATGTCACACATATTTCATAAACAATACGGTTCGGGATATGTTCTAGAACTGATGTTTATGACTATAATGCATACTTATAATAATTAATTTATGGTTTACAAATCTTATTATACATAACATGGTCTATACGTTATGTATTTCTGCAAAATAATAATTCTTTTATGGACTAGCAATAATTGTTGTGCAAATTCAATAAGAATAAAGTTATGTCTTTGTTCTTAGATAATATCATGAATAAATATTACTCACCATACACAAGGAGTGTCATTTTAAAATGATATCACTTGTAGAACGAACAATTTGTTATAAATAGTGGGATTATTTTTTTCCTCTGAAAAGATTGGCATATGGAACATCAATTGATAATATCCTGATAAAAAAGGGTGTTAAAATTAAATAATTTAGTAAAGTGTTCGGAAAAAATGTATAAAAATTAAGGAATAAAAAAACTAGATAGAGGGAACTTTGAAATATCCTGTAGCATATCTAGTCAATTGTAGGAGTCCCCAACAACTCCCGCCTTCAAACAAATTGAAAAATTACCAATTGAAAAAAATTGAATCCTAGGAATAGGGAAGAGTTTAAAAAATATAAAAATCCACTCCCAAAAAATATCAACTCCCTCTTTTTTTCTCTGTCCAATTGATTTTTATTGCATAAACTGATAGTTTAAAACTCTTTCGAAAAAAATAGGGGAGTTTTATAGACGATAACTCCTTCAAAATATAGAATAGGACATTCTACCCAATAAATTTAGATTAATACAAATGGGTTTTCATCTGTGTAACTGGCGAAGTGATAAGATTATTTCCAATCCTTTTTGACGCATTGAGTAAGGACTAAAACTGTTCATGACGATGGAAGAGTTGAATTGTTTGTTTCTCACGATTATTTTTTCTTTTCTTTTATTTAATTTCTTATTTCCTTTTAATTTCAATTGATATTTTAAACTGTGTTTTAATAAACAATCAAAGAAACTGAATTAATTAGAAAATAGGATTGGATTTGGAATAATTGTAATAAGTACACGGAAGTGTGACGTCAGATTTTAGGAATTGACTATTAAAAGAAACAATTATTCTATAAACTGTTTTTTTTAATAATCAGCTACCGTCTATTTTCAACCTCCAAGTATCGACTGTAGCTGATTCTTGAAAAACTTGCGGTAAATATAACCGCTTTAATTTTAAACTGTTTATTTATTTCTTATAATACAAAATTGACTAATATAATATTTAGTAATAATTTACTAAATTATCGTTAAACTAGTTTAACAATAGGTTATATGAAATAAGCAAATTATTTCGACTATAACACACGTCATCCATCAGACAATAATGTTCAAACATTGGTTAGAGTTGTTATTAATCATAAAGATACCACTGAGTTTTTAGAAAAGTAGATGGTTTCTGTGGATACGCTTGATTAGCTGACACATCGCTTGAAGATAGGCTTTGCCTCATATTCACGTTAGACAAAAAATTATACAAAAAAAAATGTTCCCCATAAACTTTAACAAATACAAGTTAGTAAAAAGTAATTTAGATAAGGATTTCACATAAATAAGGGTGTGATAGAATTGCTTATATAACACCAACAGTAAAAAGTGATCGATTAATAAACATACGTGACAGGTGCAGGGTGGAACTGTGCTGAATTTAGAAATACAAAAAGATAGAGAACTTTTTAGCTTAAACTTGATTTCATGTTTAGGTAAACGTGGTTCTACTTCTGTTAGATTTTAATGTTTATTCCGTTTTATACTAAATCTTCTTATTCATTAGTTTTTTAACTTTATCTACATTTATTTTTACTTCATTTTCTACTTTTTCCTCTCCTTTACCATTTGTGGTTTTAGGTTATTCCTCCGACGATTATTTACGTATTTATTACACGCATTTTCATTTACGCTATTTCACTGAAAATTATTCCTCGGAAAATATTGTAGGATGTTTAGAAAGATTGCATTATAAAATGACATATCTGTTTTGAGATTTGGTCAATTGACAGTGAGTTACGAATTTCTGTTTAATTGATTTCAAATAATATCAGGTACATGGTCTTTTCTAGAATTTCGATTAAGAATCTGAATATAATATATTTAATATAATATAATTTTAGCAAAATTTAAAATTTTTTCGAGAGCATAAAATTGATTTTTAGCCACTTTAAATCTTCTTTTGTGACTGCAATCCTCTTAAGAGAAAAAAGAACTTTTTTGCATTGTCTTAACCTCTAAGAAGCGGAGATAGAAGTGTGGTATCATACAAAAATGACTAAAAAGACTATAAGACAGTAGATTATACGTTTTCTTACAAAAAATATCTTCATCCGCTTTTCCACATCCACTCTACATTTCTTTTTCCCAAAAAGAATCATTAAGTATCCACAAGTACCCATGACAGGAAAAAACAAAAAGTAAGCTCACTCTTCTTAAGAATTTTTGCTCCAAAAAGAAGAGGTTTTTTGAAGTTCCTAAGAAATTTCTACTCCACATTTCCTTCTTTAGTGTTATTTTACAAAAAAAAAGAAACTTCAAAAAATATTTTTTTCAAGGAGTTGGAAAAAAATGATAAAAGAAATAAAAGGGGTGACGTATAAAAGTGACAAGTGGAAGTTCCTTTTGTGTGAAAAATCTTTTATAAGCGAAAAAAGGGTTGAAGATCCTTAATACTGGAAATATTTTTGGAGATAAAAGTAAAAAGGAAGCAGTGGTTTTTGATGTTCGTAAAGTACCTCCAAAATCTTTAAAAAATGAAACCCTATCTTAAAATATGACAGGATTTTTTTAAAAAAAATTTAAGTATTAGTGGGGAAAGTAAAGAAATAAAAGAGGAAAATAATTTAAGAAATACGTGATATATTTTTCTGTTTTTTACTTTTCAAGCGTTCTTGAAAAAATTTTTCTCAAAAATAATAAAACAGTAAATTTAAAATTTATAAAAACTTTCTTTATCTATTTACTCCACTAGCGCTTTCTTGAAATTATTTTTTTTGCAATGATTAATTATATTGTGTTTTTATTTTTTTCGATGTCTTTGCAAAACGATTTATTTATTTGTTAAAACGGGTTTTATTATTTGTTATAATAAAATATCACAGGTTTAATTATAACTTGTATCTTTTTATCAGCATATAGCATTTATACATACTCGTTCAAATGTAATCCTGTATTCTCATAGTAGTTTTAAAAATGTTAAATTTTGTAAAAAAAAAACATATTTTAAATAATGAATAAATGGCATGGACACAATATGATATCCTTGTGGTACACCCGTATAAAATGACATTTTGTTCTCTAACCTAAATTGTTCCCCTGTTTGGTCACATAAAAAATCCCCCCAATTTTTTCTGTATTTTAATATAATCAAATTATTCAAACTTGGCAAAGCTGCTACAAATTACAAGTTGATTATAGTAAACCCTCTTTATTTACATTCATTTTCCCTATTCATGTGTATTTTATACTTATTACCCTACTGCCCTACTCACCACTTTTACAAAACCTTAAAAAATGTTCCATACGAGCCTTATTGTTCCGTTTTTTATAATTTTTGTCTACCGAGCAGCAAAGGGTGCACGGTTCATGGACCAATTTAACCCTTTTTTCCATTACGGCTCATTGCTTGTTATTTTTATAAACTTTAAAGGGAGCCAATTTATCCAGTACTCGTTTATGAACCCTTTTTAATATTTTCCAAAATGTTACATATTGCGCTTATTTATACAATATCTTATTTTTATTTTAAATACAAAGTTATTTGGTATTTAAATTATTCTTGAATAAATAATCAATAAATCACAATAACACTCTTTTGTTAAATATACATAAAATATACATTCTTCACTTATTTTTTTTTTTACTCGAAACCTTATTACATTGTTTGTAGATTTGTAGAATGTTTTACTGCATTACGATTATTTTTTTAAAAATTTCACTGATTTTAATGATTACGTCATGAGTATAACCAGAACTCAGACTAAGTGGGCCATATAGCATTTAGGTTGCCAGCATTTTATTTTTATAAGTTTTATAAAATACATTTTTGTATTAAATTGGCTTTTTTATTGGTGTTTGTGCTAATTGTCTCAGTACAAAAGTAATAGATAAAATTATAAACCATACTTGTACAATAGCGCTGCAATACTTTTTGCAATAATCAGTGTAATAATGAGCTTTTATGCTTGGGTGAAATAAACTAAGTAGTGGAAGTAGCGAAATAATATAAATATAAAATAGCAAAACGAGCAGCAGAAATATTTTTAAGCAAGCTAACTTCCGCTGGTAACAAAATTATGGTGTAATTTTTCATAGCGTACTGTTACACATTTTGTTCAATGTTAACATTTATTTATTTTTTCTGATTACAGGTAAGAATGGCTGCTTTCTACCTAATATATTCTTAATTTTTTGGTAAATATTGTTCCAATATCTCAATTTTATGGAATGACATATCTTATCTGTTTATATTATTTAAATTATTGAGCGCCATTTAAGCTTTACAACAGTCCAAGATTAGTCGTTGAAAAAAACTCTATTAGCTGTAAAATTTGATTAATTTGTTAAATAAGTTAATTTTGCAAAGTCTTTAAAACATTTTTTAGACAGAAGCTTGAACGTTTTTCTTATTTGGATTCCATATTTTATTGGTCGACTGTAAATATTTTATACAACTCTTAAAATAGAAAATAAAAGAGTAAACCGAATTCGACTATAATAATATGCTAAAGAATAAAAGAGGGGAAATAGAAATTAGAATATTGTTTCTAAACGTTAGATAGATTATGTTTTCTTTTATGGTTACTTTGTTTTTCAAGTGTTGTTCAGAAATATGAAAAAATCTTATGGAAAAATTTGTTGAAGCGAAAGAAAGACATATAAGGGTGACCAGTCATCCCGCACAGATGAATCTATAATCTGATAATAAAAATGAAAAACTCATTCCAAGACCGAAAAATTAATAAAAGAAAGAATTCTTTAGTGCAAGTAGGGGATAAGTCACTCATATTTGCATAGTCGCAGAGAACCGAATGGTTATAAAATTACAAGGTTATTTCTTACAACTTTATATAGGGAGAGTTACAAAAACATCAGGGGTAGGCGGAGCTCTAGAGGTAAATGCCTGACGTTCATTGGCCGACTAACTTTGCTGATTGACAACTGACAGAAACAAAACCAGCCAATAGTTACAACTCTAACTTAGTCTCTCAAATAGACTTTTTTTTACAATAAAGAAAAGAGTTGTTCCCCCGCATAAAAAATTCACAATAGGCGCCAAATATTTTAAAAATAGATTTGTGGGAAATGTCAATCGGTTTGAGTTGTATTTGCTTCTGATCTATTAATTTTATTATGAGGCCCGAAGTTAAATACATTTCTATTCGTTAAAATAACATTTATATTAAATAGTTTTAATTTACAAGGATTGTGCTGAAAATATGTTTAATTTCATTCTGCTCTGATTGGAAATTGTCAGACGCAATTTTGGGTGCGATAAAAAATTAAATTCTATGAAAATCTTTTGATTATTAAGTATATAAAATCTATATTTTATATCCTTATTTGTTCCTGGAAATATTCCATGATATTTTTCCTAATGATTTCTATTTTAAGGAAAACAAGTCTATACATGTTCTCCTTAAAATGGAAATCTATTTAGGCTTCTGTTGCAAGATACAGTTATGGCTCAAATGAGCATAGTAATATCTATTACCGTACTATTACTTTACTTTACTATACTATTACTATACTATTACTATACTATTACTTCACTATTACTTATCTATATTACATATCTATTACAGTTATCTAACTGTATGTATACATATACACGATTCGAGGTCAAGATATTTACTTAATTTTAGTATATAAATAATCATTTTATTTACTTATTTGGTAGCTATTATTTTAACAATGTTTAAAATGTAACAATAAGTTATGTAACTTATTTTATTATTTTCCTATCATTGATATTATTTTCTTTCTCTTTACGTTTTTTTCTAGAAAGCCGAACCTTAAAATCAAAGCAAATTATTTATTGATCTCACATTATCACCTATAAATGTAGTGTATCTTACAATCGTCATAACATTACATAGGAGCATCATGCACATAGATTGATAAATACTTTTCAAGCTCTCTACTCCACGGATAAAAGATATATTAATAGTGATAAAAAGATAGAGAGATACGAGATAAACAGATACGAGTGTATCTTTAATTTTTGTTTTATAAAAGCAAAACGAAGGGGGGGGGGGCTCATATAATTTCAAAAGAGGGGCCACAGACAAAAGCTCAACGTAGTAAGCTTTATTAATTTTACTATTGGAATATAGATTTATTTCGCGATAAGCTTAGTTCTCTGTTATTATTACATGAGTGACTTGATGTACTAAAACTTATTAAAATTATAACATACGTTTACTTCGCACGGAATAAATGCGAAGTTGTTTATTTTCTTTCTTTTTACTCTAGTTGTTTATTTTTATTAGAATCGATTCATATAAGTCGATTTTGGCTATTAAAAAACGTTCATTAGAATTTTATTAAAATACGAAATAAAAATTTATTTTAGTGGCATTTGTGGTTGAAATATTTTGTAAATAATCGACAAAATATTATTGTTTATTAATAATGCAATATCTAAAGTATTTATAAAAATATAGTATAACATACTATATATTAAATATATAAATAATAAAGTAAGTTATGAGTGAATTTAATTTACTTTGTAGCGAGTCTTTTAGCTCTGGGAAAATTTCGCTGTTAGGAAGGCGTCATTGCTCCCACCATGACGCTATTTACATACATACGTATTTTTTTCATAACCATGTACGTTATTTTTTCATACAATATTTACAAGAAGTAATTTTATAATTTAAAAATACGAAACAAAATAAACTATTACATTACAAACTACAAATAATTAAATTCAGTAGTCTGTAAAAACACATTATTTTACTGTCAAACAAATTAATTTTTCAAAAAAGTTATTAGCGTAACTTACATATTCAGTAAATTATGTTTTTAGCTTTCGTGGACGTACATTAATAAAAGATGGAAATTAACACAAATCCAACTCCAAAATTAATACTTACTTTTATTATAATTAATGTTAATGCACAAAGAGTTGATTAGTTTAATTACTAGCTCCAGGCGTGTATTTTAATTCATATTTATTTATTGTTAAGTGAAATTAAAGCAAAAATGTGTTTAAGGATGGAAATAATAACAGCCTAATGAATTATTTCTTTTTAATATTTTTTAGTACAACAGCAATTAGAAACGTATTAAAGCTCAAGATGTTATTTGTTTGTACAATTAGTAGTTAATTAATTGTTTTCGCACTTCTCAACATTTTTCTACATTTCTGATTAGGTATAAAAGAACATCTTTATTATCTTCAGTTTATTCATAGTTCCTTATTTTTAAAAAAAGTATTTTTAAAAAAACTGAACATGAATTAGACAATTTATTAATTTATGCTTTCTATATCTTTTTAGGAACGTATGGATGAGTACCAAAATAATGGAGCGGAGTCCGTCTACCAACCTTTTGTCTAGCCCGTCTACCAACTTTGCATTCTACAAATATTCGATACTTGTTGGAATACTTGTTGTTTCACGTGACAAGGTATGTTCATTCAAGATCGATCAATGCTTTCAGGCTAATATATATATATTATATATATATATATATATATATATACTTGAATTACACATCCTAATGTGCCAAGGTTTATAAATTGCCCCTCCTAATGTGACTGGCACAAGATACTTTTCATGTACTCAGTACAAGAATATACGGTCACATCCGAGATGCCGATTATGCCACAATACACATAAGGTTACTAGTTTAATCTACTTTTTATAATTAAGGCGTAATTTCATTTTCATCTGAATTTTATTTGATAGCGTGCTCAAACCAGCTCAATAAGATTCTTGAGGCTCTTTCATGAGTGCATGATGTTCATATACTGCGAATTTTATTAGAAAAATGAGTTTTTGAACTTTTCGTATACCTGGGATCATAATATGGATAAAATGGCGTAAAATTACAAATATCTCGTAAACGGTTAATCCTAGAGCATTTTTAACATTTTCGTCACCCCCTCCAATCCCCCACCTGGGATTTATATAACAAATCTAAATATGAAATAATATCCCACACACATATATATATATATATTTTATATATATTTATTTTGGCTCATTAGGATGACTTTTTATAGTATAATGGCACATAGGATGACATTATATAATATATTGGCTCTTGGGATGACGAATTTATAAGTTATTAATGGCAAATTAGTACGCAAGTTTATCGAATAAAATACGAAAATAATGCTGATAACATTATGTTATCAGCATAATAACATATGCTTGACACATATTTTGGTCTTATAATGGCTACATGCGCCGAATCTCAATTTAATGGCATATTTTTCGAAACTTTTGCTGAGCCATTATTGTGGATTAATGACATCATAGAAATTGGTACGGGGAACCTCGGAACTGCCTCATCACATCGGATTCGCTTCGCTTATCCTCCAGCTTCGGACTCGGTTCGATTAGAACTCAGAATATACAATGCGCCAAATTCATATTGTAACACGTCTTCGGACTTGCTTCGCTCGTCCTTGGGTAGTAAATACATCGTTTCATCTCAGCAATCACCCAACAGCACTGATCTCTCTTAATGCTGCGTAACATTTATGATCCAACAAAGATCATAGATATATTGTCGTATTTTTTTTTTTTTTTTTTTTTTTTTTGTTTTTTACGCTTTACCCGTAGGGTCATTAAGCGTTATCCCCTCACTCAAATCTCACTCAACTAATTAACCCCTGAGTTTGTACACATCCAATCATCTAGGAAGCACCCCTCCGTACATGGTAGCACATGTAACCGGTTCACAGTGTGTCTAGTTCATCCAGCCAACCAGACTCTATCCAAACTCACTGCTCTGGCTAGTATCTGCGACTAGTTCACAGTGTGCCTAGTTCATCTAGACCAGCTAGACTCTGGCTAGGCTCACCGCTTCTGGCTAGCGCCGACTACTAGTTCACTGTGTGCTTGTTTCATCTAGTCTTACTAGCTCCTCTGATCACATTAGTCTCACTTAACCTCGTCCTTCCAGTCTCACCAATCTCATCAGTTCCACTAGCATCACCAGACTCTAGCTAGGCTCACCGCTCTGGCCAGTCCAGTGCCACCCGACAAAGAACTCTAGCACCAGATGTCAGCGTGTACAAAACTCATTCTATAGCCCTGACCTGAAAGTCAAAGCTCCGCAGTGCCATTAGAGACCGT
>JACMZG010000022.1:35342019-35607114 GCA_018340805.1 Microvelia longipes | reverse complement strand
CCCCAAAATGATGTTTCAGGCCTCTCAATGTATTGAGATAGGCTATGTCCTCTCTAGTATATATCTCTATGGGCTAAGGTACAGCCGAGAACGGACAATAAAGTGTTAAGTAAAATGTTTTAACAAAAAAATACAACGAAATTCTAAAGAAAGATTTGCAGACCAGCGGGCCGCAGCAGCATTGCAGGCATCAGTTGATGGGATGAAAATTCCGCTAAAATACAAGCTTTATAAAAAAGGTAAAAGTGCGTTTACTTTGCGTAAACAAAAGATATTATTGGTTGACATTAAATAAAGCCTAATATACACAAATATACATAAAGCAAACAAATATACACAGAAATAAACCAAATAGTTTTGTTTACATATTAAAGATATATTATTGGTAGACATGAAATAGAAATTAAACAAACAAATGTGCAAAGAAGTTAACCTTAAAAATATTACTGGTTGACAATAAATAGAAGATAATCAAACAAATACACTCCCCTGAAGAAATATAGTAATATATAGTGAAAATTACCCTGTTATGATTAGTTTTATTCCATTAAATAGCAAATTGTTACTCCAAATTCGTGGATTTAAAATTAAATGAAGAAATAAAACAACTTTTTTGATTTAAAATTAATTAGTTATAAGCACTCGAAGAGAGGGGGAGGCAAGATCTTTGGGGTTAAGCCCAATTAGATCAATAAGTATACACTGTATACAAATGTATATATATATATAATATATATATATATATATATATATATTATATATATATATATATATATATATATATATATATATATATATATATATATATTATATATTTATATATATATATATATATATATATATATATATATATATATATACTTGAATTACACATCCTAATGTGCCAAGGTTTATAAATTGCCCTCCTAATGTGACTGGCACAAGATGACTTTTCATGTACTCAGTACAAGAATATACGGTCACATCCGAGATGCCGATTATGCCACAATACACATAAGGTTTACTAGTTTAATCTACTTTTTATAATTAAGGCGTAATTTCATTTTCATCTGAATTTTATTTGATAGCGTGCTCAAACCAGCTCAATAAGATTCTTGGAGGCTCTTTCATGAGTGCATGATGTTCATATACTGCGAATTTTATTAGAAAAAATGAGTTTTTGAACTTTTCGTAGTACCTGGGATCATAATATGGATAAAATGACGTAAAATTACAAATATCTCGTAAACGGTTAATCCTAGAGCATTTTTAACATTTTTCGTCACCCCCCTCCAATCCCCCCATCTGGGATTATTATAACAAATCTAAATATGAAATAATATCCCACACACATATATATATATTTTATATATATTTATTTTGGCTCATTAGGATGACTTTTTATAGTATAATGGCACATTAGGATGACATTATATAATATATTGGCTCTTTGGGATGACGAATTCATAAGTTATTAATGGCAAATTAGGTACGCAAGTTATCGAATAAAAATTGAACTAATGCTGATAACATTATGTTATCAGCATAATAACATATGCTTGACACATATTTTGGTCTTATACATGGCTACATGCGTGCCGAATCTCAATCTAATGGCATGATTTTTCGAAACTTTTGCTGAGTCATTATTGTGGATTAATGACATCATAGAAATTGGGTACGGGGAACCTCGGAACTGCCTCATCACATCGGATTCGCTTCGCTTATCCTCCCAGCTTCGGACTCGGTTCGATAGAACTCAGAATATACAATGCGCCAAATTTGTATTGTAACACGTCTTCGGACTTGCTTCGCTCGTCCTTGGGTAGTAAATACATCCGTTTCATTCTCAGCAATCACCCATACAGCACTGATCTCTCTTAATGCTGCGTAACATTTATGATCCAACAAAGATCATAGATATACTTGTCGTATTTTTTTTTTTTTTTTTTTTTTTTTTTTTTTTTACGCTTTAACCCGTAGGGTCATTTAGCGTTTTCCCCTCACTCAAATCTCACTCAACTAATTAACCCCTGAGTTTGTGCACATCCAATCATCTAGGAAGCACCCTCTCCGTACATGGTAGCACATGTAACCGGTTCACAATGTGTCTAGTTCATCCAGCCTAACCAGACTCTATCCAAACTCACTGCTCTGGCTAGTATCTGCGACTAGTTCACAGTGTGCCTAGTTCATCTAGACCAGCTAGACTCTGGCTAGGCTCACCGCTCTGGCTAGCGCCGACTACTAGTTCACTGTGTGCTTATTTCATCTAGTCTTACTAGCTCCTCTGATCACATTAGTCTCACTTAACCTCGTCCTTCCAGTCTCACCAATCTCATCAGTTCCACTAACATCACCAGACTCTAGCTAGGCTCACCGCTCTGGCCAGTACAGTGCCACCCGACAAAGAACTCTAGCACCCAGATGTCAGCGTGTACAAACTCATTCTATAGCCCTGACCTGAAAGTCAAAGCTCCGCAGTGCCATTAGGAGACGTCTGTCTTCAAGAACCGAGCACTTTGTTCCTAGTCACTTACGTTATTCGTGTCGCCGCCATCACTTTCACTGACTAAGTTTTCGGACATAGAAAGGCTCAGTATATCTTTCCGACCTTCATCTCCCCCAGCCCGCAGAACATTAACTTTTCGTGAGCTGGAGACAACGGAAACGTGGATCCAGACTTGTCTCAGATGAAACTAGATCCAACCCCGCATTTGCGTATTAGTAGCCAAGGAAACCACATAAAACCTTGGCTGGGTTGACCCTTTAAGAAAACCCAAACTTCATCATACATTCAATAGTCGAAATGTTAAGCCATTCTTCTTAGAAGTTGGAAAAACTGTATTTTTTGGCATTTTTGCATATCTCTACAATGTTAATTACATGGTACATAAAATAATTAAAAATCTTTAAAAATAGTGGTTTTAGAGAAAAATGAGTAAGAAGAAAATATGTTTATGTGACCTCCTAGAGTCTAAAAATCGTATTATAAGTTTACTTTCGAAAAAAAATATTTTGTTAAAATAACACATTATTTTCTCTTTTATACGACAAAAATTATCAGTTTTTGCAACTTCTAGCAACAATAGCTTACATTTTTGACTATTGAATGTATAAAAATATTTACGTTTACTTAAAGGGCAATCATAAGAGAAGTTTTTTCCGTTCTTGGCTGAACTTTTGCTCATCTCTTACTTCCCTAATGCCCTACCACAAAAATTCCATAAAATTGACTTTTTTCAAAATATCATTTTTCATGCAAATTTTTGGGCAGTAGTTCCAAAATATTTGACATAGTTGGTAGTTTGTCCTTTAGGAAATTTACTCAGCTTTCTAACGAAACCAATTTCGCCTTTCTAGCTTGAACAGTTTAAAAGCTATTAACAATTTTATGATGTGAGGTCAAATATTTTTTTAAAATATTAAATTTGACCTTGTGGGAAAACGGTTGGAGATCCGGGTTTTTATTATAGAACATTTTTTGTTTCCTTGTATGAAACACCCTGTGTAAAATATTCAGATTAAGTCTAGTAAAAAGAAACTGTAATAGTTATCTATAACTATAAAAAAAGTACGTAGAAATGCGACATAGTAATAATATCATTTTATCTTGTTTAAGATTAAGTAAATCGAAATATATAAGCATAATGTAAAATTTTAATTTATTTTTATTAAAAAAAATTTATATAAAAATATCTATACGTAATTATTTTTAATAAACGTCATATGATGTGATATAATGTTAATATTAATCGACATATATCGTGATATTTAAGTTATATTTTGGAGATAATAAAAGAAATGCCGACTAGACCGGGAGGGAGTAGGTCCGCTAACATCTGTTCCTTACAATATTATTGTTTCTTTGTACCTTGATAAACTTGATAACAGAACCCTTGAACTAACATCCTGTTTTCCGCGTTATTTTCGCCAGCATAGCACGCCTTTAAAAATTAATATTTTTTTATTGAAATTTTGGATGACTTATAAGTCACAATATAATATATTAAAGGAGGCCTAGTAATCAATATTTTGAAATTTGATGTTCAAAATCAAAATTTTGAAATTTGTTATTCAAAATTAAAATTTTGATTGTAACCAGCGCGTACGCGCTTGATTAAAAAAAATACAAAATAAAAAAACTGGGTGCTCTTTGGCATATAAATAGTTTTGAATAAAAAATACATCTCTATTTCAAAAATTACGTGCGGGAGACGTGGGATAACATTTTAAGTTCGCGTTTCACCCACCCTTAAGTAAACTTCATTTTAGTGGTGTAGTCAGGGTTACTTTCAGGGGGTTTTACTAAGGGTTATACACATTTGTAAAGTTGACCAGGGGAGAGGATGCACTAATTTCCTAAAATCGGGTACGGGTTACCTCGGAACGTTTCTCCATCACATCAGATTCGCTACGCTCCTCCTCCCTACTTCGGACTCGCTTCGCTCGTCGTTGCATCCTCAGCTGTCACCCATCTAGGCACTGACCATGCTTGATGCTGCTTAACATTTTTGATCCAACAAAAATCATAGATATATTTTAAAAAATACGTAACAAAACATAGGGTACTTGTTCATTACGTAATAGTATACACTTGTATCGAATTTCTACTCGATTTGATTATTTACCGATTTTTACAATTTTTCTTAAAGACGTACACAAGTAATTTGATGAAATTTGAACTTATGCTGATAATAAGATGAAAGCATGTATGTTAGTCTTTTACATGGCATACATGCGTGCCAAATCTCAATCCAATTTTTCAGCGTTTTATGATTTTTCGCAACTTTATTGCCGTGTCATTATTGCGGGTTAATGATGTCTAAAAATATTATCCGAATAGCACAACTACAGCGATAGAATGACTTTTCTACAAAGTTTTAACTCTCTAGCATAAATTACACATACAGACAGACAACTTTGTGACAAAACTCAGGAGGTCTTAAAACAGATAATTCCCGTGACATCCTGGTTTTGGATTTTTTTGTCAACATGATACGTGCGCAATCATATGAATGGCAGACAAAGTTTTTACTATTTCTCATGTAAACCGTAAGTATATAAGAAAAGTATTGTGTTTGCAAAAAAAATCCGAAACTGATATGTCAACGGAATTATCTCTTTTCAGGAGTTTGTAAGGCCTCCTGAGTGTTTTTCACAAAGTTGTCTGTGTGTGTCTGTTATCATGTGTCTCCTAGTGTATTTATGCTAGAAAAATCAGTCTACCCCTGTAGTGGTGCTATTTGGAGAATTTTTTTACGTCAATAACTTGCAATAATGACTCAGCAAAATGTCGAAAAATTATAAAACGCGAAAAATAGCACGATCTGATTAAAATTTAGCACGCATGTAGCCATGTATAAGACTAACATATGTGCCAAGTTTTATCTCATTATCATCATTTGTTCTATTTTTATCTAATAGTCCAAGAGCCAGACGCAAAAAACGTGACATCTAGCTCCAAAGGTTTAACCCACTAGATCGACTTATTCTGGCTCCCTGATAATGAATCAGGTGGTCTGCCGTTTCAAATAAGGGAATTCAAAAGGGGCCCCTTTAAAGTCCGAAAAATGGCCCCAAATTCTGTTTTCGCCCAATAACAGTGTTCCTATTGATTTTATCCAAAAAGTTAAAGGGTTTTTTTTTCTAAAGATTATTAAATTTGTGATAAATCCATTTTTTAACCATCAAAATCGGTCCTGTAAAACCGGAGATACAAACGTTGAAAGATTACCGAAAAAACATCTAATATCATACTTTTTTGTCCAAAAACGCACAAAAACCTTAAAATGTCATGTTTTTCCATATTAACATGTTTAAGAATTAGCAGACTTAAAAATCATGCACAGACATAAAAAAAAGTGTATTTTTCTAAAATTCAAGTTTTTACCTATTTTTCAGCATTATATGTCGGTCATTAAGTCATCACATATTAGAGCTGTGCTGACTTCTTTCTCTAGAACAACTCAATATTACCTGTAATTTAATAGAATATGCATGATTTTTAAGTCTGCCTAATTCTTAAACATGTTAATATGGAAAAATATGACATTTTAAGGTTTTTGTGCGTTTTTGGACAAAAATGTATGATATTAGATGTTTTTGGTAATCTTTCAACGTTTGTATCTCCGGTTTTACTGGACCAATTTTGATGGTTCAAAAATGGATTTATCACAAATTTAATAAACTTTAAAAAACAACCCTTTAACTTTTTGGGTAAAATCAATAGGAACACCGTTATTGGGCGAAAACAGAATTTGGGGCCATTTTTCGGACTTTAAAGGGGCCCGGGGCTCAAATTCCCTTATCTGAAACAGCAGACCACCTGATTCATTATCAGGGAGCCAGAATAAGTCGATCTACTGGGTTAAACCTTTGGGGCTAGACGGTCACGTTTTTTTGCGTCTGGCTCTTGGTCTATAATGTCTTGTCTTAAGCAGCATCGAGTATGGTCGAAGATGAAGATGAAACGAATGTATACATACTATCTGAAAACGAGCGAAGCGAGTCTGAAGAGGTTTTGCAGTATAAATTTGACGAATTGTATATTCTGAGGACGAGCGAAGCGAGTCCGAAGCTGAGAGGACGAGCTTAGCGAATCCGATATGATGAGGAAAAGTTCCGAGGTACCCTGTACCGGATATTTTAATTTTGTCACTATTACCCAAATATTACAAAACTACAAGAAAGCAATAGATCTATATAATAGACCTAAACTAAAATCTATATTACATGATAAACAATATCTTAATAAAACATGAACGGCACATAGTGATATTATTATGAAATTTCATTGGATTTAATGCTGTTTCCAAAATAGACACTATTACCTTATAAGGAAATATATTGCTATTATTCAGTAGAAGGATAAAAAATAGGAGGCTTCCTGGTATGACGCTCGTATATTTAGGTCTTCGTGAACATAGAAACATAGTTTTTATATTACATGATCTTGTTGACTTAATATCTGAATTTTTGGCTGTTCTTATGTTAGGAGGTAGTTTAGAAGTATGTTTGAGGTTTAAAAATTATTTTTTGGTTATTTCCAGATGTTTAAAATTGTTTTAAAGCATTCTGAAGTTTGAACTGTCAGTTAGACTGTTGCTTCGAATTTTTTTTTGTGGATTTAAAGTTGTAAGGATTAAGTAAATCGGTTTCTTTGTCTAGCTTAGCGGTAGCGACTTTCAGCACACATGTGTCTGTCTGTACACTTGATTCTCCATTACCTGAAATAGAATTTAATTTTCTACAAACTATACACTCTATGCTGTTCCTTTCTAGATCCTCTTTGATAAATGTATTTTCATAAATAAGGTGTTTCCAAAGGATTGACTTTTATTGTACAAGTTAAATAAAAAACGCAATATATTTTAACCTCTTCGGGTTATCATCAAGCACATACGTCCAAATAATTTTTTAAACAAAATGAAAAAGAAACAAAGTAATAAAGATTAGTAGTAATTATTCTGGAATGTTCCAGTTTTCAGAGAGGCTGAAATATAATGCCTATATTATTAAACTTGTAGAATAAAAGTCGCTCCTTTGTAAAACACCTTTACATTTCAGGGGGCCGCGAGCCGATGTCACATTGTGATAACGAAAATTGTAATTTATAAATCAATGAAAAGACATAGTGATATCTGCAATTTCCTTTTTATGAGTTCTAACATTTTCGATGTTTGGGACGGCGTGTTGTTTGTTTGTTTGTGTATTTGTTTGTACGTGTTGCCATACCTGTCGTAAAATTTGAATAATATACGTGTAGAATTACTTATGTGTATTATATGAGCTGGGTAGTTTTTGGTCAAATCCTAACTAATATTTTCAAAATAGCGGTCATTATAGCAGACCATAGGAAAACAAATTTAAAGAAAAAATCTTGTCGTCTTAAAGCTCTTGAAAAATAGAAAAGAAAATATATGTAACATGCAAAAAGTTTAAAAATTCAACCAAAAATGAGGTTCAGGGTATCTTGGAACTTGTCCTTATCACAGAGGATTCGCTGAGCTCATCCTCCCTACTTCAGACTCGCTTTGCTCGTCCTTAGAATATACAATACGTCAAATATATATTACAACACGTGTTCGAACCCGCTTCTTTCGTTTTCAAATAATAAATACCTCACTTTCATTCTCAGCGGTCACCCATATAGCACCGACCACGCTCAGTGTACATTAACTTTAAATATACTTGCCGTATTATAACAAAACTTAGTGCACTTATTCATCACGTACAGATATATATTCATATATCATATATTCATATTCATATATATTTGTACCAACTCAATTTTATAATTTTCCGATTTTTTACAGTTTTTTAAAACATGTACACAAGTCATTTGATACAAATTAAACTTATGCTGATAATGAGATGAAACATATCACATATATTATTCTTAATTATACATACATCTTATACATAGCTACATGCGTGCCAAATCGCAATCTGATCATTTTTCAGCGTTTTATGATTATTAGAAATTTTTGCTGGGTCATTATTGCGGGTTAATGACGTTATAAATAAAACATTTTCTAAATAGCACAACTAAAGCGGTAGACTGATTTTTTTACAAAGTTTCAACGCCCTGGCATAAATATCCTTAGGAGCTACGATGATACAGACACACTCGCATACACACCCAGACACACATACAGACAGAAAACTTAGTGAAAACCACTGAGGTAGCCTTAAAGACACCTGAAACGAATAATTTCGGTGATATCTAGGTTTCGGATATTTTTGCAAACACAATACTTTTCCTATATACCTACGGGGTATACATGAGGAAAAGTAAAACCATAGTCTGCCTATCCAGGGTGAAGCCTTCCATAGAATTGCGCATGCTCAAAAGTTTAGATAATCGCACAAATATCAGTTTTATTACAATGAAAGAACAATTTTTACAGCTAAAAAATTGTCCTATTAAACGAGCGATTTTTCATCAAATCGAATAACTTTAACTAAAGTTATAACAATTGTTAAATGGTAAAAAAAGCAAAAAAAAACAATATGTTTTCAAATAAATCTGCTGAATTTGTTCGAATTAAAAAAATTGTTTATAATTATTATCAACAATTTATTGTTGATAAACTAACGTAGTGAGCCAAAAGTAATAACTCCTGCAGCTTTGGGTAAATATCATAAATTTGAAGACGAGCGAAGCGAGTCGGAGGTGTTGAAGATTTGTATGGAAATACCCCGTACCTGATCAATTGTCTGTACGAGGAAGGTCTGTAACGAGTTTAACGCTACTCTCAGAACCTGATACAAAACAAGCCGACTTCCTTTCTAAAAACTATGTCTTTATCTTTTTGTAGAGTTGTTTTTAAACCAATGTAGCTTCCATGCTTATAACTGTATTACCTGGAACCTTTCTTTGTAATATTTCCATTTTGAACTTATTTCTTATAACAGCATAAAATAATGAAGGGTTTATTTTCATTGCTAAGCTATGAATTTAAGAGCTCTTCAATATGATATACAATTTACCATGATTTTTGTTGATTAACATGAGCTCTTAGTTAAAAAATTATATAACTCAGAATAAAGTGGAGTAATATGCACTATTTTAAAATGACTTATTTCCATTAAAATTAAAAAATCAGGTACTGGGTATCTCAGAACATTTCCTTATGACATCGGATTCGCTACGCTCATCCTCTATACGTAGGACTCGCTTCGCTCGTCCTCAGAATATAAAAATACCAAATTTATACTGCAACACGTATATACACTCGCTTCGCTTGTCCTCAAATAGTAAATGCATCCGTTTCATTCCCATCGGTCACCCAGGCACAGACCACACTCGATACTGCTTAACTTTTATGATTCAACAAAATTAATGAATATACTTGTTGTATTAAAAAAAACTTAGTATAATTGTTTATTACGTTAAGAGATACATTTGTACCAAATTTCAACTGAATTAGATTATTTTTCGATTTTTTTTTCAATTACTTAAAAACATAAACAGTCTTTCGAGAAAAAAACTAATGCTGGTTATGAGGTGAAACTTGGCACATAGATTAGTCATGTATATGACTAAATGAGTGCCACATCTCAAATTAATAGCAATATGTTCCCGCGTTTTCTGATTTTTGAAAGTTTTTGCTGTTATTATTGCGGGTAAATAACAACATTAAAATTATTTATGGATAGCAACTAAAACTATAGAGTAATTTTTAAAAATTGTGTCTTTCTACTCGACTCGGGGAGGGACGCACCAGACAACCAAACAAACAAAAAGTCCGGAAACCATTAAATCCGCCCCCGCCCGGTATGGGGTAAAAGTGAGCCCCTTGGAAGCGGGCACATTTTGAGAAAACAAAGTAGGAGGCCTTTAAACACTGAAACAGATAATTCAGGCAAAATCCCCGTTTCGGTTTTTTGCAAACGCAATACTTTCCGTATGTACGTATAAATGAGAAAAAGTAAAAATGATAAAATACTGTAGGTACTTGGTATAGTTAACATTTTTCTCGGTATACTCCTTATCTTTCTTATTCATTCAAAACTTTTTTGCATTACTGCAATAAAATTTTGGTTACAAACATTTTAAAAACTGATATAAAATTGATTTCAAAATGTTTTATTTCATTAATGCTATTGGGATTCATTATGTGGTGAAACGTCATGATTTTTACACGTGTAAACCAAGCTGATAGAGTTTATAAAGTAATTCAAATGGAGAGTTTTTATTAATTAAATCAATTTTGCTTTAGCATTGCTTTAAATTTTATCGAATGACTTGTATACGTGTATGTAAAAAATCGGGTACGGGATACCACGTAACTTTTCATCATAATATCGAATTCGCTACACTCATTCTCCCAACTTCGGGCTCGCTTCGCTCGTCCTCAGAATATACAATTCGTCAAATTTTTACTTTAATGTATATACATTCGTTTAATTCCCAGCGGTCATCCATCCAGGCATTGACTATATTCGATACCGCCTAACTTTTTTGATCCAACAGAAACCATAGATATACTTGGCATATTATAACAGAACTTAGTTTAATTATTTATTACGAAATTGTATACACTTGTACCGAATTTCAACTCGATTGTATTATTTACCAATTTTTGAAAAAAAACTTACACAAGTCATTTGATCACTTCAAATGACTGAAGTGATGAGTCATTTGAGTCAGACTGTCAAACAGCCTGACTTTTGACAGCTAATACATTCTCGAAGCCAGCACTCCTCTCTTTCTGAGCCACAAACACAGAAGGCTGCAACGTCTTATAGATGCTCCAAATCAAATCCAACAGATTTTATTGAAGCAGAAATCAGTTTTAAATTACAGCAATATAGACAAGTGTAATATTCCCATAAGGGTTGGTATTTAACCCATGCATTTGGGTATCAATGAGAAGAACTTTGTCATCCCTAATTTTATTTCTGAGTTGTAATCTTTAAAATGAGAATAAGCTTCTTTTTATTAATTTTTTCACCGTTTTCAATTATGGATGCTCATAATAAAAGAGCAGTCTTTGGAGTCCTCTAAGTAATATGACAAAGCAATACTCAAATTATGTTATTTTAACGCTTCAAACTACATACTAAGTCACTAAATAGGAAGATTTTTGGAACCATTTTTTTACTCGTATATAAATGCATCTAGGGACTTTTGAGAAAATATATGTACAAATATTAATAGAGATCCTTAAAGTAGAGTATATAAAGGACATTTTAGTCAATTTTAAATATGGCCTTTTTTATAACTTTGCTTCAAAAACACCTCTAAAAGTGAAAATTGTCATTTTCAAGACACTCTTAAAGCCATACCGTTTATCCTAGGACATTGAAAAAATAGGTGAATACTATTATAGACAATAAACATTAGTACCTATATAAAGTTTCAGCACTTTATTAAGGGACCAAAAAATCTTAAAATTTGTGAAAATTGATTTTTTTGTTGTTTTTATCCATGAAAAGACCAGTCAAGATAAAGACACATAAAGATGAGTATTTTCTTAGAGGATATAATTATTATTATAACGGCAAGGAACAATAGAATAAGAAAATACAATGCCCTTATGAGACAGCGAAAATATCAATATCATAAGTAGCGTTTTTACGGCAATCCGCGTCTTAAACTTAATATTGGTAAATTTAATTTACTAATTAAGTTTCGACAGCAGGCAGCATAATACTGCTAAAAAATATTTTGATAAAATATTATAAGGAAAAGGTAATTAAATTCATAATTTATGAATTTAAACAACCTAGTGTTCAACACCTCGTGTAGACGAAGTAATAAATATTTAAATGGATTTGTAAATTGCAACAATCAATAATACTATTATAATACGACACACGGCTAAAATCAGTTGACAGCGTGGGAAAATAATGCGAGAGAGCCAATGAGGTTAGTCCTGGATGTTAAACCACGCCCTCAATTTCAAATCAGACCAAGCTTATTGGTTCCTCAACAATATTTACCCGCGCTGTCAACTGATTTTAGCCGTGTGTCGTATTATAATAATAATAAAAACGTTTGGCATTATCAACAAACAGGAAAATAAAATAAAGCAATGCATTGAGATAGGGTATGCCCCCCTCTTTATTAATATATATCTGAAATTACTGGTAATAGTTATCGGTAGCACCAGTGATCACATGCGAAAAAATTTGCTATTAATATTTTGTTTGTGGTTCATAATTATCCACACAAGAGATTCTTGATAAAGTTACGCTATTATTTAGTTGTGTGCAGTGAATCTAATTAAATGTAAAATTACCAATACGAATTCGCTTTGTAAGCCTATTCAGTGCTTCTATTTCCGATTTGCGTGAAGGGGGAAATATATTTTGATGATAAAATAGTGTTCACTTACAATAACACCATATGGTGTTTTTGTGATATTTATAGAAGTCGTAGCCATTGAATTTCAAAGTTGATCTTTGAACCGAACCTAACGAAAATAGCCCTTGGGAGTTTAACACACCTTCAAAAATATTAATAATATTTAATATTAATAATTATTATATCAGTCTCTTAGTAGTCACGAGCAATATTTAGCACTTAATTACTAAAAGACCTTTAATTATACGTGCATTGTAAATATTTAGTATGTAATAGTTTTATTATCAGACTCTTAGTGGACTCGAGAAATATTTAACACTTAAGTACTTAAAGATCTTTAATTATATGCACAAAGTAATAAATATTTAGTTCTCAATTAAATGTTCCTTTATTAGTTTTCCTCATTTATACCGTAGGTGTATAGGAAAAGTATTGTGTTTTCAAAAAAATCCGAAACCGGGATGAAACCGGAGTTATCCATTTCTGGTGTTTTAAAGGTGTTTCCTGAGTGGTTTTCTTAAAGTTGTCTGTCTGTATGTGTATGTGGGTGTGTGTGTGCGCGCGTATGTGTGTTTGTGTGTGTCTGTTATCATCGTAGCTCCCAGTGTACTTATGCTAGAGAATTAAAACTTTGTTCAAAAATCAATCTACCGCTGTAGTTGTGCTATACGGGAAATATTTTTGTATGGCGTCATTAAACCGCAATAATGACAGCGAAAAATTTGAAAAATCTAAAAACGCGAAAAAATTATGTGATCCAATTGAAATTTGGCACGCATGTAGCTAAGACTAATATATGTGCCCAGTTTCATCTCATTATCAGCATTAATTTAATTTTTATTGTATGCAAGTTTTTTTAAAAATTCAGAAAATGAATCCATTGAGTTGAAAAATAGTACAAGTGTACACCTTTACTTAATAAATAAGTGCGCAAAGTTTCGTTTCAATACGACATGTAGATCCATGATTTTTGTTGGATTATAAAAGTTAAGAAGCATTGGGCGTAGTCATTGCTGTACAACATACAGCCGCTGAGAATAAAACGGATGCATTTACTATCTGCGGACGAGCGAAGCGAGTCGTACGAATTATACATTATAAGGATGAGCGAAGCAAGTCCGAAGCAGGGAGGATTAACATAGCGAATACGATGTGATGAGCAAATGTTCTGAGGTACCCCATATCCGATTTGTTTTCTTTTGAAAGTAGCGACAAGCAATACATCTTATTACTAGAAGAGCTTTATAACGAGTATTAATATTATAATTAGTTGCTAATTGTTCATTTTTATTCGTTTTTAAGAAACAGGCAATATATGATTGTTAATTTTTACGTGGTTTATGATTATGAGTTTTTAAAAAAAGTATTTAATAATTGTTTTATTAATATTGTTGTGAAATAATAAATATGTTAATTTTTGACATTCTATGTACTTTTTAGAAACTTATTCATCTTTTATTATTATTAGTATCTTAAGATCAAGTAGTTGAGTTTTAAATTAGGTTTTCATATATAGCGACCTGGTCCCCTAAACGTGTTTTACGTCCCAAGGGACGTAAAACACATATTTACGTCTCTAGAGACGTGAAATTCATGTTTACGTCCCTAGGGACCCCTTGGGACGTCATACGCATATTTACGTCTCTATGAACGTTATAATTCTAACATCAATTTAAATCTCCCTGATCCTAAAATATACACAGAGCCTTGCCTGTGTAGAACGTCAGCGACCCTTCTTGACAATGCAGTTGCATCAGTGACAACTTTAAAAATACATAGTAATCAAGTGCAGTGGCCATATAGAGAGTCATCTATGCCGAATAAAATCAAAGTCAGAGAACAAATGTAAGGAATGAAATAGAGAATGTGTACAATAATGAAAACCCTCTACCTACAATCCTTATTAACAACCCTTCAAACTTCTTATTCCCATCATCATCAGCAAATTTTAAAAATTAATAAGAAATAAATTTTTACATCTTATCCAAGTCGTAGGTAAAATTTATTACACGACAATTGTCTCGTATTGTCTCCCTCGGCTAGGCCTTGGGAGTTAATTTTAGTTATCTTCCTCGGCAAAGCCTCAGGAGCTATGGACCTGTGGGTTCGCTTTATGTGAAAACTTGGCCCTGAGCTGCAAAACTTTCTTCCTCTTGCCGTGTAAATAACTATAACCTGAGCAGTAGCGTCACAATGTGTTTATTTATTTTTTCAAAGAAAATGCGCATATTTATTTCATACATTATACACTACACAAAACAGCATTATTTGCACTCATTTAACGAACTCGGTAGAATAAATGATATTTATTATTAAATATTTAGAATTTTCACATACATAAGGAGGCACAAAAAGTGCCCAAAACTGTTTAAAATTAATCGTTAACGCGATATTTGCCATTTTACGAATTTACAAATTAATTAATGAATGTAATAATGCAAGTTTATAAATTGCCTTCCTGATGAGCCAATATACCATAAAAAGTCATCCTAAAGTGTCATTTTTTACTATATAAATTGTCCTCCTAATGTGCCATTTTATGACTACGCGATTGCTTTGCAACTCGGTAGTATCAAATAATATTTCTTTATTAATATTTAAAATTGACATGCTTGGTTCAGATAGAAAAATCAAGGAGGGACGAAAAATGCCCAAAATTGTCTAAAATTAAACGTTTACGCGATATTTGCCATTTTACGAATTTACAAATAATTAATGAATATAATAATTAAAGTTTAAAATTGCCTTCCTGATGAGCCAATATACTATAGTAAGTCATCCTAAAGTGTCATTTTTTACTATATAAATTGTCCTCCTAATGTGCCATTTTATGACTACGCGATTGCTTTGCAACTCGGTAGTATCAAATAATATTTCTTTATTAATATTTAAAATTGACATGCTTAGTTCAGATAGGAAAATCAAGGAGGGGACGAAAAATGCCCAAAATTGTCTAAAATTAATCGTTTACGCGATATTTCCCATTTTACGAATTTACAAATTAATTAATGAATATAATAATTAAAGTTTATAAATTGCCTTCCTGATGAGCCAATATACCATAAAAAGTCATCCTAAAGTGTCATTTTTTACTATATAAATTGCCCTCCTAATGTGCCATTTTATGACTACGCGATTGCTTTGCAACTCGGTAGTATCAAATAATATTTCTTTATTAATTTAAAATTGACATGCTTGTTCAGATGGAAAAATCGAGGAGGGGACGAAAAATGCCCAAAATTGTCTAAAATTAATCGTTTACGCGATATTTGCCATTTTACGAATTTACAAATTAATTAATGAATATAATAATTAAAGTTTATAAATTGCCTTCCTAATGAGCCAATATACCATAAAAAGTCATCCTAAAGTGTCATTTTTTACTATATAAATTGCCTCCTAATGTGCCATTTTATGACTACGCGATTGCTTTGCAACTCGGTAGTATCAAATAATATTCTTTATTAATATTTAAAATTGACATGCTTGGTTCAGATGGAAAAATCGAGGAGGGGACGAAAAATGCCCAAAATTGTCTAAAATTAATCGTCTACGCGATATTTCCCATTTTACTAATTAACAAATTAATTAATGAATATAATAATTAAAGTTTATAAATTGCCTTCCTAATGAGCCAATATACCATAAAAAGTCATCCTAAAGTGTCATTTTTTACCTATAAATTGCCCTCCTAATGTGCCATTTTATGACTACGCGATTGCTTTGCAACTCGGTAGTATCAAATAATATTTCTTTTATTAATATTTAAAATTGACATGCTTGGTTCAGATGAAAAATCAGGAGGGGTCGAAAAATGCTCAAAATTGTCTAAAATTAATCGTTTACGCGATATTTGCCATTTTACGAATTTACAAATTAATTAATGAATATAATAATTAAAGTTTATAAATTGCCTTCCTGATGAGCCAATATACCATAAAAAGTCATCCTAAAGTGCCATTTTTACTATATAAATTGCCATCCTAATGTGCCATTTTATGACTACGCGATTGCTTTGCAACTCGGTAGTATCAAATGATATTTTTTTATCATTAATTAGAATCGTCTTGCTTAGTCCAGATGGGGGATTCGAGGGGGGGTCGAAAAGTGCTAAAAATTGTCTAGGATCAACCGTTCACGAGATATTTCCTATTTTACGAATTTACAAATTAATTAATGAATATAATAATTAAAGTTTATAAATTGCCTTCCTGATGAGCCAATATACTATAAAAAGTCATCCTAAAGTGTCATTTTTTACTATATAAATTACCCTCCTAATGTGCCATTTTTTAGTGAAGTTATGTAATCTTATTGAGGCGGCGAGAAGGTGTTTGAGCTAGTTATACTACACCAACATTACAGATAAGAGTTTAGTGTTGGTATTTTTAATATCTGCAGGCTTAAAGAATCAAATAGTATTTAAAATCCCATCCTTTTGTGTCAGGATGATATTTTGGCACTTGTGGCACCAAAGGATGATTTTATATATAGTTTTGGCACAAAGATGTCATTTTGGCACAAGGATGACTTTTGGCACAAAAGGAGGGTAATTTATAAAGTTTTGACTCAGAAAGATGTATGATTCAAATATATATATATATATATATATATATATATATATATATATATATATATATATATATATATATATATATATATATATATATATATATATATATATATATATATATATATATATATATATATATATATATATATATATACATATATATATATATATATATATATATATATATATATATATATATATAATATATATATATATATATATATATATATATATATATATATATATATATTATATATATACACAGCTTTCAAGTAAAAGCTGTGTTATTATTCTAACCTCATCCGAGATTGGTGCAAAGTGTATATATATATATATATATATATATATATATATATATATATATATATATATATATATATATATATATATATAGAAATAGAAACGTCTTCAATAAAAACTGCAATGTATTTAATTTTTAATCCCTACAAAAAAGTGAGTTCAATATTTGAATCATTTACTATAGCTATTTTCCTTGTCACTTATATCTTTATCTGTAATCATCAATTTCATTATTTATTACTGTCTTATTTGTTATTTACTTAAAAGGGTTGATATTACAATAAAAACGGATTAGAAAAAGCCTTCTATAGTCGGATGAAATTAGCCCGTGCATGTGCATAAAGGACAAATAAAGGATTTAAGGCCGTTTAAATGATATTTAAAAAAATCTGTATGTTGTCTGTGATCTGATGAAATAATAAGGATTACTCTTTACAAAATATTATGAATTGTATCTTGATCGTTTATATGGTTAGTTGGTTAAAGTTTACTATTCTATATCGCTAAAAAGAGAGATATAATTCATTAAAATACGTCTAATACACTGCGTAGACTTCAATGTAGGTGTTGACCGTGTCAATGTAGATGTAAATGTAGGAAATCATGGATACAAACACAATGCTTTACAAAACTGGGTTCAGCTTTGTGTACTCTGCGTCTACATTGACGTGGTCACCACCGGAATACCTAAATCTTCAAAATACGCATAGTTTAATCTAGAATAATTATTCCATAAGGTTTTGACTAAAATATGAATATTTTGCGGTACATTGACTTCTTTAACGGCTTAATAATGTTAGTAAAGAACAATTTTATAGACAAGGCGATAAAACATCTATTTACGTCCGCCAGCTGTAAAATTTTACATTACAGATTTAAAATATTTATTTTTTTTTAAATTTTATTTAAAAAAATAAAATTGACTGCGCACAAAACAAATTATGCACGTAACGTTAATTGCATTAGTTATTGCTTTGTAAATTAATTATTGACGAGCGAAACAAATTTCCGCATGCAGCAATAAAATTTCATTTTACAGCCTAGTTACATAAGCTATTATTAAAGCCTTGAATTTACCTTTTATTTTTATGACTTTGATAGAGAATAATATAAAATAAGAGTCACCATTTTAGGTTTAAAACTTTTATTTTAGGCCATAAAAATTGGATGTTAGCTACCTATATTTAGAAAAAACTTTATCTTATAGAAATAAGAAACTTATAATCCTAAATATAGGATTTAATCTAATAATGTTTATCTAATAGTTTTTATATTTCTAATTTTTGTTGATTTGTTTTTTTTTTTTATTTGTGAGTATTTATTTGCTTTACTACCCATTTATTAGTGCGCTTCAGCTTCACGATTCATAAACAAACTTATAAATAAACTATTTAAAATCCCATTTAACTTTATGACATCTTGCCTAAAGCTGAAGACTTGATTAGTTTTAATTATATATAACCCTTTGTATTGGCATACTTATAAAGAACTTTTACGAGTAAATGAATTATAGAAATAATTGAATGTTTTATCGTATAAAAATTGATTTTTCTTTAAACTTGTCAAATTTATATTTCACATTGACACACCTAACCTTATTTCAAGTGATGACGTCATTTCGTATTTCATCAGCTGTCATTATTCTATAAAATAGGGAACTAAAAATATTTAAAAAAAAGAAATCTTACAAAATATCTAGATCAATCATTTTTGTACCAAATGTAATATTAGAATATAATACTTTCCAGGTTTGATTTCCTATTGACATTTATTTAAAGGGTAACATTTATTTTTAATATTAGATGATATTTTAACCCCTTTTATTCTATTATGTATTAAAGGGTTCTTTAAAAAAATGGATATTCATAAAAAAACATCTGCATAGGAATCATATCATTGAATATTGACACATGTCAGTTCTACTAGAATAATAATTATATGCCTGAAATAATATTCACTTGAAAATCATAATGTGGTCCTTCGAGCCGGATTTTTTCCTTTAAAAAGGTTCGAAAATTTATACATTTTTATAATTATTACTATTATTATTAGTATTGTTTTATGGTGTATTTCTTAATTATTTTTACTAAACTACATACTTCTAGTTGCTAAACTACAACATATTAGCATTTCCATCCTGATAGATGGAAATGCTTTAAAAGCTTTATAATTTTTAGGCTAGAAGTGTTATGACATAGAGCAAGATGTTTATAAGTGTTACATTGGTTTAATAATTATTTTATTCGTTCTTTAAATTGACATTGACTATAACTGTATGGCTTTACTTTTTAAAACTTGTTTTGTTCCTGCGAACAAGGTAGAGCGCAAACGATCATTGTAGGAGCACAAACACAGCACAAATAGTCCCAAAGGGTTAATTTCGAAAATTGTAAATGAGGCAGCTGCTCACGAAAAACTTGAAGGAAATCATTTTTTCCACTCCTACTTATTATTTATTTTACAATTTATCTTAACACAAATTTAAATTGTTTTTTATTTACATAATATCCTAATAACTTAACATTGCTATACTTTGTTCGAATACAATATTTATAAATTTTATAATAAAAAAAATTAAAAATAAATAAAATATTATATATTCCATTAGACTCAGATAAAAAATAGCATAAATAATTGTTGTTAAAATTCCACTCTTGATTTCATTTCCAATGGCACGTGTTTAAACTATAAGCCTTTACATTTATTAAAAATAAAAAATTGATTCTCAATAAAAAGACAATATTGTCCTTGAAACTAAAACACATAACTTGTGGGCGCTTCCTTCTTATATACTTGGAATAAAAATAATCTATTGTCTTACGTATTAAAATAAAAAAATATTAAAACACAAAACTAACATTAGTTATAATAAGAATTACTTTTAATATATACTTTTTTCTATGCCACCTACATATTTTAATAAGTAGGGTTTTTTCTGTTTTTATTGCTATATATGTTCTTTTAGACTGTATTTGTCTTCATTTAATACAAACAGTAATACATTCAATTTGCACAGCGTATTGGACTTAAAGAGGCTACTTAGTAAGGCAATGAAGCTACTTAGAAAAATTATTCAGACCTAGACCGAAACTATAGTATAAATTTCTATTTAAGTCGCTTCGTAAATATGTAATAACCGATTTTTATTTTTCCTTTTTCATACCGTAGGTATATAGGAAAAGTATTGTGTTTTTGTCCAAACACAAACCTAAAACCCAAAAAAAATCCAAAACCGAGATTTTACCTTAATTATCCATTTCAGGTGTTTCATGATCTCCTGAGTGATATTTACAAAGTTGTTTTGGTGTGCGTCTTATTATTGTAGCTTTCAGTGTATATATGAAATATAGTATTGTATATATAGTATGTATATATAAATATAGTATTCTACTCTGTTTCTACAGAGTAGAAACAGCATTATATTACTCCGTGGTAAAACTTTGTACAAAAATCAATATTTAAGTCTAGTTTTAGGGAGTTTTAGTGTAGTTGCTTTGGAAATATGAGGCATGCTTTAAGCATCGTAGAATGATGTATTCATATTTGTAGTACAAACTATTTACTTAGTATACGAACTTTGTCTGCGGTTAACCCTTTCCTCCAAAGCTGTTTTTCTTATGTAGAACTAAAGTGTCAGTTTCTAAAAACTGGATGCTTCATACAGTTAAGAAACTTCCTAGCAGTGATAGATATGCGGTGATTTCTAGCTAGTGAAATTTAAAGTTTTTAGAAACAGGACAGCCTCACGATGCTAGAAAACTAACTATTGTTAAATAAAGTTAAAATCCAACCAATTTTGGTTGGATCATCATCACATCATTGGTGCTATCCTCAATGTCAAAATCAACCTATTATATTTTATTGTAGATAACTCTTTTTATCCTTTTAACCACAATCTTAACAACTATAAATTTAGTAAAATTAAATGAAAAAAAGGAACAATAAAAAGGAACCCCATTTTAATTTCTAACACTAATAAAATCATAAATAAATAGTTCAAATATAAAATTATTACTTTTAAACTTAAATAGCCTAACGAAAACGTAAAACAAAATTTACGATTTTTTAAATAATACAAAATTTTAGGGTACATCCAGTAAATTAGATGTTTGATAATTCAAATTTCATATCAAGAATATTTTTAAAACCTGAATCTAAAATTAAATTTTAAATATCCAGCAATTACAGACTTGATTTTTATTCAAAAAACAAAACAAAGTAAAATGAATTAAGTAAATTAGTATTAATGTAGTTTTCCCCCTAAAATTATTTTCTTAAAGTATCTCAAAACATAATTTTAATTTAAAGTTTTTTCAAATTTTTTTTTAGGTTTATTATAATTTTTTTAAAACAGGAATAATTTAATAGAATTAAAAGGAGGGAAACACATAAATAAAACTTAAATTAGTTTATAATAGTTTAATATTTAAGTAGTTTTTTAAAAATATTTTTAAGTTTAAAATTTATGATGTTCGAAATAAAAATTAAAGGTTAGTAATTTTATATAATAATGGTTTGTCAAGGAGTTCTTTTATATAAAATTGTTAAATTCTTTAGAGTGAGAAAATCCAGGGGGGAAATTATATCTAATTTCAATTATATCCTTTTATCTAAGATAATTTCGTTATTATTTTGTATACTAGAGGTAAACACTGTTTTTATTTTAGGAGAAAAAGCCGTGTTTTTATAAAATCGTTCAAGCCCTTTATTAAATTTTTATAAACTACTTATAAAAACATAATTTGTATAAGTTATTTGTTTCTTAATATTTACGAGGTGCAGTAATAGCAGGTTGACCATATTTTTTGATTATTAGGTACACATTTTTTTCCTTTAAAATTTTAAGTTTTAGTTAAAAACCTGATCTTGTATATTATTTAAAATATCAAGTTCTTTTAAAAAAATCTCATTTACATATACTTCTAAAAAATACGAAAACCGTGATACTTTAATGAACCATGAATAAATATTTAATAATGTTAAAAAAAATTAAAACAAAAAAAAATTGTTTAATTTATTCATCTTTATTTTAATAAAAATTGTTACATTTATGACGTAGACCACGTGCTAATGTTTTATTAGACATTAGAATAGATTTAGTTATAAATTATTTTATAAAAGAGAATTATAGTCTGTAAACCTATTATTTAGATGTTCAACGAAACGTCAAAAAAATTAAATTTATGTATGTATTTTATAATTTATTACTTTAGCTACTGTATTTATTTTTAGAGTTAATTTTTGATAATTGAATTTCAACATAAATATTTATGATCAGTTGTGTGCTAAAGAAAGTATTTTATTTTGAAAATTATTAAATTGTCTCGATTTTTATACTTAAAACTTTACTTTTTTAAAAATAGTGTGATACTGATAAAACAACCCTGACTTGTAATAAAAATAAAACTTATAAATGTGTCGAAAACTCCACTGTTAAAAATATGATTAATAACATTCTAAATTTTCAAAGAAATATTTTTGTGTCTCCATTGTCTGTTTTTTGTGTTTCTTATATTATTTTTGAAATACAACTCACGTTACCCACCTACACACTTATAATACTTTTTTTATTTTTTATATAAAAAAAGGATTAATAAATTTAAATAAAATAACCGGAAATCAGATTTTTAAGGAGTGAACACTAAAAAAAAGTTTATGGAATATAAATAAAAAACAAATTATGATATTAGCCTTTTCATAGCTATAAATAAGTAAGAATAAAGTATTCAACATAAAAACTTTAAACAAAATTATAGCGTTAGGTTTATATATAATATAATAAACGCCTAAAACCATTGAGATATTATTACTAGAGTGGCCCTATCGGTTGAATTTTGAAACATTGAAAAACTTACCTGAACACCTTCTTTAATATAATTAAATAAACTTTAAAATACAAAATAAAACACAAACAATGTGTAAAAAGCAGACGATAATTGATTAATTATAACCTTAACTCATTCTTTGAGGAGGCTTCAATGAGGTTACATAGAGTCCCTGAGAGCATTAAAAAGATGTTTCAAGCTTCTCAATGTATTGAAATAGGCAATGACCTCTCTAACAATATATATATCTATGCCTAAAATGGATAATTTTGTCTCGATTTTAAATTTGTATTGTGAATAGAATTATGTTTCTATTTACATAAGAAATCGGGCGAGGAAAAATAATGAACAAATAAAAGATTAAGTTGTTAATCTCGGTTTTTTGTTATGTCTAAAAAAGTAAAATTTTTAATTGACGGCCAGTCGAGCAATTAAATTGTAAGACATTAAAGTAACATTTTAATTGAGTCCTACAAAAGTTATTTACTTTGCGTTTATTTAAAGGTATTAACTTAAAATAGTAAGAATTGAATTAATAATTTAAGTGAGTGATACAAAAATTAGAACATAGTTAACTTAAAAATAGTAAGAATTAAAGTAATAATTTATCGAGCGCTACAAAAATTATTTGCTTCAAGTTATTTTAAGTTAACTAACTCTAGAGGCAGTTAACTTAAATTTGACTGTTACGCGACCGTTATCCTTGCTTTAGAAGCATATGCAGCACGTTTTTTACGGTTTAATCCTTTTCAACCCCTTCCTAAGGTTTTACCCTCTGCAGTTCCTATACTAGCTAATCGTTTCTGATTGTAATCCAATGAAACTTCCGACATCACGTCAAAAAGTTTGTATCAGTAAGTCGATCAATCATTAAAAAAATAAATCTTAACCGTGACATATTTTTTTTCTCACTTCGTCAACTTTTATATTTTGTCTGCCCTATTTTGTTTGGCATTATTTAATTTTAAATTAGAATTAAAAATACAATATATTTAAAGTAACAAATACAGAATGTCTTTTATACCACTAAAGTTTGGTTGTGAGAACGGTAAATTAAATTAGTTTAAATTTTAGAACTACTAAGTTCTAATGTAGACAATATATTGAACTGCTTTTGTACACTGATTGAACAATTTTTAAGTTAGCTCAGATTGTCTTAGTAAATATATATTTTAAATGGGCTTTTGTTTTGGGGTGTTAGATTGATTATTTCGTTTATATGCTAAGAAAAGTAAAAAAAGGAAAAAATTATTGTTGGTTCCTTTATAACCTTAAGAATAACCATGCATATTGTAATCGCTGGAGGCTTTTAAATAACATTAGTTTTCAATGAAACGGAAATAAGTCAAGTTTGTTTTTCTAATTTTGTTAGGATGTTTACATACCCATAGAGATATATACTAGAGTGGGCATAGCCTATCTCAATACATTGAGAGGCCTGAAACATCATTTTGGGACTCTCAGGGGCTTTGTGTAACATCATTGAAACCTTCTTCAAGATTGAGTTAAGGTTATAATAAATTAATTGATTTCCGCTTCCCGCACATTGATTGTGTTTTGAATTGTATTTTTAAAGTTCTTCTATATAATTTATTGTAATTTTGTACTGATTATTTCGTTCTATTTTTAGCGAAGGTTGTCAGGTTATTTTATTTCGGTGTTTCAAAAATTTAACCTAAAGGGCCCCTCTAGTTATAATATCTCCATGTATTTATCCATCAAAACTATAAATTAGTAGATTAAAGACAATACAGACTTTGGCAATGCAGAAATACATTTCATCCGTTTTTATAATGCTTACATTCTCTTCCCATTTTATAATTTACTGGACATAGAATCTATAGAATTTTGATTTCTTGTAATTTCTCTTGCAGTTCCTTTTCTATGCTTTTTCCAAAATTATGTACTTCCGTTTTTCTCAAGTTTTATTTTCGTTTATTTCTATTTTTGTACTTAACCATACAGATTTACTTTTTATAAACATATTTTTATTTTATAATTGGATTACATTTAAGTCTAACCACTTGCCTGGTATTTTCTAATCTTGTTTGTATGAGTTATAGTATTATGAAGTGTTTAAAGTAATTCTACGCTAAAGCTCCTTAAGTTCTTAGTCTCTAGTTAGCCAGGTATACGGTGTCCAGTCCATACAACCTACCTGACCTTTCACACATTTAATCCCACTTTTCAACACATTTTTCAAAACACTATAAACATCTTTTCAAATAAGAACGTAAAATATGAGGTGTTAAAACTCTAAGAATACCACATCTTGACATTTATTCGACTTATATTTGTTCTACAATTTGTTTCAACTTGTAACGGCTTATTACTATCTTTTCATGTTTACAAAATTTAATTAAAATGCTTATTAGCTTTTATTTGTTGTTTCCGATTAATATTAAATTAGTAACTTAGTCAACTATTTTATGCCTTAAAGTGAGAAAGTCAGTCTTGAGTTTACTAATTCTTCAGCTTGTAGGTTAATTTCAGCTTCAAGTTACATTTGATCAGTTCTCTAGTAAGATTTCTTCTGTTTATTTGTAAACTGGTTTTCTTATTATTCTAAATATAGCCTCGTTGCAATTATTATACCTATAGTTTTCAATATGTATTCTATATATCTACCTACATAATTTGATAACTATGTCTCGAACATTACAGGTTTAGCGATTTAAAAAAAAAATATGTTAGGTTTTAGGTTAAACGTGTTTAGTTCAGGTTAACTGACACGTTTTTGTTGCGATGCGTTGCCTCATTGTTACAATTTTATCAACATTATTAAACTCTTTTTGTAATAATCTAAAAAAGGGGGATTTAAAAAAAGGGATTGATTCAAGGAAGTATTTAATAAAAAACTTCCTGTTTTTAAGAGAGATTTGCTCCAGAGGTTAGCAAGAGATGCAGGTGATGCTCCAGTCAAATTCTCTCTCCCCTCTTGTGTTTTTCTCATCTTTCTGTTGTTGAGAGATTAGGTTAATCCGTTGCAGCTCATTTGAACCCCCTTCTTTATAATGCAAGTAGAAAGCAAACTAAAACATGTTTTGATTTGTGATGATGATGATTCAGAACTTATGCAATTTTCAGTATATTTTCATTCCATATGTACATTCAGTAAACATTATTTCCCTTTTCTAACCTAACTCCAATTAAATTATATATATATATATATATATTATATATATATATATATATATATATAATATATATATATATATATATACGTATACATTTTTATCTGTTTTTCTTTCAAATATTTATTTACTATGGGATCATAATTAAAAATGATATATACCTTATTACTGCTTATGGTTAATTTTTTATATTAAAATTTATTTTAAATTTAAATTTCAAAACAGATTTTTCGAAACACAAAATACAATTTATTCTATAACAAATATGGTATGGATTAATTACCTTCATTACCACATCGTTAACTTTCTTTTTTTATTCTTATCTCTTAATTATTTATCTATAATATAATTATAAAACTTATCTTTCATCATTGTTATATTTATTAAATTTATTTTTTTTATCTTAAGTATGTTTTAAAAATGTTGGTCTACTCCTATAATGTCAATACTGTATTCTTGAAAAAATTAAAATTACGGCCTTTTTGTTATAATTTTTAATTAGTTTAGGAATTTATCAAAAAGATATTATTAAATGCTTTATTCCGGATCTTAGTAGGTGTATTAAGTGTAATTTTAATTATCTTAATTTTTTCCTTTTTGTTCTTAGAATTTTTAATTTAAAACAATCTGAAGGCGTTTTTTATTTTTATTAAACAATACACAATAGCGGTTTTTTAAGAAGTTGATACAAAAATGTCTAATAAAGATTTTATTAAACACAAATTTTTAATTACCGAAAAGGTGTAGGCTTTAAACTTAAAGTAAAAACTAGCAGACGCAAATTTATAATTCCTAGCCCAGTAATGTAAAAGCAAACAATAAATTAAATTTAAACAAATTTTATATTAGAAGTAATTTTTACACAAATTTCATATAATGAAAGGTAAAAATAACTTTTATTTGCGGAAATTAAAGTTTTTTTAATTTTTATTTTATTTCATCGTTTTCATCAGTATTTAAAGGATGTTACAAATAGATTTTTTTCAAATTTAATTGAAACGGAAGTGCTTTTGATACTATTTATTAAAGATTAATTGGTTGATTGTTTCATAAAAAAAAGTTAAATTAAAAAAAAATATATAAATAAAAGGGTTATTAGACTTTTAACTATTAGGAAAAAAGTGCTTTTACTACTGGTCACTATACTAGTGACCAGCTGGCATAATATCCGGTCAGAATAAAAAGGTTTCAATACACAAAATGACTCATAGTTTGAGACTTGGGCTTCCCTTCTTTGTGATCTAATAACTATCTCCCCTTTTTTTTGTCGTCTGTTTTGAGGATATTGACAATTTCACACCTTACTTGACTAAGTTTATTATAAATTTTTATTCACTTCCCTTTTTCCAGTTTTTATAATCCTTTATTTCCGCATTTTTAAGAAAATAATTGGAAAACGAGTTATTGATGAAAAATTGACAGTTTAAATCATAAATAATTATTAAATATTTAATGAAAACTCGTTAAGAGGTTGTCTCCTTCACGTTTTGTTATTAATTTGATTACTTAAAAAAAAATACTTTGCTATAATAGGAAAAATAGTTTAAGGTAGCATTGCCGATACAGATGGCATTTCATTATTGTGTGATGTAATTGCAGTTAAAATGTTTCTTAAATATTAAACTCTGAAGTGCACAAACAAATTATTGGCGGTTACAGAATTATAAAAATATTGCTTTAATGATTATATTTATTGTTAATGAAAATATACAAAATACATTGAAAGGTTATTTTTTCTATTTTATTCCGATGAAGATTTAAAAGGATTTCAAATTATATCTAATTAATTAAAAACTAAAATATTTGTTAGAAATATTTTTATTTAAATTTTGTTTTAACTGACTAATTAAAAATTGTATTCTTTAACCCATGAACTAACCCTGGTTTAGAAAATAAAACTTAATCTTTTAAGGAAGTTTATCAACAATATTGTAATGTGGAAATATTAAATAATCTAGCAAATTGAAAATGTTTTTTAGGACAAATAAAACTACTTTAATTAAAATTACGAACTTGAATGAAAATAAAGAAAAACTTATAAACATAGTTAAATGAAAAAATTGATTAAATATTTTCGATACATCCGTTTTATCGAAATAGGTAGTTTACTGAAAAATATATTATTAAGAAGGCACAATCACGTATTTATTTTTTAAAAGTATATAAGAGGCTTAAATTTTAAAATAAATATCCAATATTACGAAAAAATATTAATCGCAGCAATCAATTTTATGAAAAAATACAGGTTTTTATTATAACATAATAATAATCTACCCAAAAAAGTAAAATCTAGTTTTTTTTCATAAATAAAATTTGTATTAATTATAGATTTAAATGGAATTAATTTTTAAAGATGTTTTTAGTAATACGGAATTTTTAAGTAAAATTAATTACTATTTTTATGAAAACGAGTTAATCAATTATTATTAATTAGGTCAAAATGTTGAGGTTAAGTTTTACTTTTGATTTAAATATTTTAATTAACAACGCAGGGATTTTATTTTTCCGGTAAATTTTTTTGAAATAATAACCTATAAGCTTTACTAAAGTAAACTAAACTGAAGTATGAAACATTAAATAAAGATTCCATTTGAGAGTCTAAAAACATTTTTGTCTTTTTCTTTGAGTAATTTTTATTTTAGATCTCTCAAGCCTTATTAAATTGGGCAAAAAGAAACTTAAACTAGAAGTGATGCTTCAATGTTTTAAAATTTTCTTCAAAAACAATTCTATACTACCCTCATTAAAAGTTCTTAGCATTAAGGTAATACTAGAAAGTCCTTAACATGCTCTGTAGTAAGGATATGACTACTATTTTAATGAAAGAAGAAATACTGAGTAAATTATATAAATAACTTACTTGATGAGATAGAGCTATTAGGTGTTGGTTTATAAGGAATTGTAGGTCTATTCTCAGGAGTAGTGTAATGTGTAATGGAGGAAGGAATACCGAGTAAATTATAATAACTTACTTGATGAGATAGAACTATTAGGTGTTGATGTATAAAGAATTGTAGGTCTATTCTCAAGAGTAGTGTAATGTGTAATGGAGGAAGGAATACTGAGTAAATTATATAATTAACATACTTGATGATATAGAGCTGTTAGGTGTTGATGTATAAGGAATCGTAGGTCTATTCTCAGGGGTAGTGTAATGTGAAATGGAAGAAGGAAACTGTGTAAATTAAATAAATAACTTACTTGATGAGATAGAGCTATTAGGTGTTGATGTAGAAGGCATTGTAGATCTATTCTCTGGTGGTGAGGAGACTTGATGTCTACTTGAGTTCTGGCTTTGACCAGGGCCGGCTAGACTGCTTGCCAGAGCCAGTATGCCAGCTACACTCTGTGGCACAGTTACCTGAACAAACCAAATTACAAATAACGCTTATTATTTCAATTTTTAGAACAATACGATAGACGCTAGCTGGGGATGGGACATCTAAAAGGTTTTTTTTTTATAATGTTACGCAAAAAATAAAAAGATACTCTAATGCATAATATTAAACTACTTTGTTTATATGTATGTTTAAGACGTTTGGAAATGTTTAAAATTTCTTATTGGTATGCACCTTGTGATTTTTAAAGAGGACTGTATGTCAAGAACTGCACGTTGGTAATGACACAAGACTGTATTTAAATTCCTATGTATCCTTTGTGCATGTAACGCTTAATATAAGAAATAAATTAAATGTAGTCTCAAATTTTTATTGATCATACTATTTCATACTCGATAAATTCAAAATAAAAAAATAATATCTGTTTATAGATCATTTTCACTGTTCACATCACAATTATAATTAACTGCATTAGACCCAATCGGAACAATTTTGTTAAAAACACATTTTCTTTCCACCGGAGCCAATTTTTCAAACATCATAATTTATTTGGCATTGGTATTGTATTGAGATTGAATAATATTTTTTTAATTATTGACGTCACATTAAATCATTTAATAATTTATCTTCTTTATTTATTGCGTTTATGAGATGTGGACAATCAAAGTTTATGATTCATACAATTTTGAAAAATTATGAATAATTAAATATTAAAAAAAATAAATTAGGTTTCAAACACTATTTCTTTAAACGTGGTATTATTTTTAATGATTAACCAATTAAATTCTTACAGTAATTTGCAAACAACTAATGTTATAAAGTTTAAAAATTAAATTTAAACATTAACTTTGGTTGAAACATACATTGTGCTTTAAACGAAGCAAATTAAATGATCTATACATCGCCAATTAACATTTAAACTTTTTTATGAAAATTCAAGAATTCTGAAATAATTAAGAATAACAAGTCTATAGCCTAATGAAAAAATAAATCTAGTAAGTTTACTAAACTATTAACTTGTTTATTCATTCAAAAAAATAAATTAGTTTATTAGTGAGATGTTGAATGAGGCACTCCACGGTGGAGTGCACGCCCGACGCCTTAGTACTAACATACGCCATCCTTAATGAACCTATTCCTATTTCTAATTAGACAATCTGTAGGCGTCCTATTTCTTTTTTTTCATTTAATTATTCCTTTAACATTTATTTTCTTTCTTTTTTTCGTTTGCTATTTCTAGTTCATTTATAGAAATATTACATATTTTTTTGTATTGCTCTAATTATCTACTCCATTATTAACTTAAAATACATATAATTGTTATTTTTATGTGCTTAGTTTTTGCAAAGATTTATGTCAAATGTCAATATTGGGCTTATACATGAAAAATGCATGAAAAAAGAATCGTTTTAATCTAATTTAAACGTATTGGGAAAAAACGGGTAAGAAAAACATAAAGGAAATATAGTATTAAAACTAATAAATAGATAAAACTAAAAATTTATTTGGGAAAAAAGATTAAATGTTTATAAGCAAAAGAAATGTTGAATTTTATTATTAAAAAATAATATATATTTTAATATTTTGAATTTGAGATGATATATAAAACTTATTATACCTTTAGTGATTCCTGTAATAAATTATTATTACTACTACTTTTATTGCGACTAATTATTATTTTTTACTGACCATGTTTTTAAATAAATAATGTTTAATTACAAAAAACGACAATGCAAAATTATCTACTATTAATTTTTACTTTTTGTACATTTGACAATTATCTTTATAGCTTTTTATTTGTTTAATGATTCTTTTGGTTGATATTATTATATATGATTTTTCTGTAAATATTGACTTAAATATAATAAAAACTTTTAAACAACTCGCGTGAAACTTTATTTAAATAAGTAATTATTGTCCAACACCGCCCTACAATATTTCCCTAAAATAAAACTGGTGAAACATGACAATTAAAAATAATAATTAACTTTTATAATTATTCCCTAAAATTAGAAAAAGCTTATTTTTAATTATAGTTCTCTAACTTTTTTTTTCGTTTTTAAAAATTAACTTATTATTGTATTGATTGATTTTGTCGCTGTCGGTTTACTTTGTAATTAATAATTCTCAAAATAATTAATACTTTTTTGTACAATGTTGTCGTGATGATTTTCATTTTTTATATTAATAGTATTTATTTTTTAGGCACAAATAGACGAAAATTAAGACTAATAATTAAATAGTATCTCCTAAAAAAAAGTTTTTTATGACAAATTATTTTAGCTCTCTTAAAGGAAATAATTACAGCCTTGTTAAATTAAGTAAAAAATATAATTACTCTATGTTTTGTGTGAAAAAATAATGTGTTTATCTAGTTGAAATTATTAGTTAGATTAATATATTATTAATTATGTTGTATTCCTGTAATTACTTATTTTCTTTTTGATAATTACTCTTTTATCAAAATAAACATTTTTATTGATGTAATAGTAATTAATATTATGGACATACATTTATTTTAATATTGATTAATAATAATTTTGATTTTATTTTTTACATACGTAAATATTTGTAAATAACTACGTATTTTTACGTAAAATTACCTACAAATATTAAGTGAGAATTACGTCATTATACGTGATAATACCTACAGGAAAGTAAAAAATCATGAAATGTTTTTTTACTTTTCCTTATTTATCTATCGTAGGTATAAGAAAATTATTGTTTTTGTTATAAAGTAATGCCTTAAATTAATTTTTACTAAATTAAGTTCTTAAAGTTTTATTTGAAGTTAACTATAATTAATGATTTAATCCGTAATTAATTAAATATTAATCAGTATTAATTAATTTAGTATACAGTAAAACTGCACCGCATATTTGTACTAAAACATATCTATCTAAATAAAAAATAAATAAATAACCATTTATTTGCACATATACACATGTTTTACACTTGTTTACATATTTATCATTAAATCCTTTATGCGCAATTCGGCATTAAGCCGTGGTACCTCACATGGAGGGGATAAGTTGGTATAACCTATTACTCTTATAGAAATCTTAAAAAACAACTCGGAATCTAAATGTTATATATTATGATATATAACATTTATATGACTTATGTCATATGTTATATCTATCTAGTTAGTTATATTTTTTATCACACTTTCACATATACCTACTTTTGTATGTACAGTGTACAGTATGAAGACATTACGCATGTATTTTATGTTGACTTTTAGTTGAACAAACTTATATCTTGTATTATTTATAGAAACCTATATAAGTGTTGTAATCTAGCATGAGTATGCATGTCGTTTATTTTTGTCTATTTTCTGAAAATGGTGTATACATTTATTTTTAAAAAAATCTTGAAAAAGCTATTTCCGAAATCCTATAAGATTTTTATCTATAACATGTGTGGTATATGAAGATAAAATTCTTTGCTAAAAAAATCATAAAAAAAGCTTTTACAAAGACGAAATTGAATCCAAAAATATTAAAAAAATTAAAACAAACAAATATCACCCACTATAAATACAAAACATAATTTTGGATTGAAAAAAAGAAAAAGTAATGTAGATTTTAAAAAATCAAGATATTTCCTGACAGGAAGCAGTAAAATTGAAAAAAGAAATAGATGGAAAAAATAATAAAAAAATCTAGATATTATCCCTCATATATTTTTCTTAAAGCACTTGAAAATCCGCTTCTTTAAAAAAAACTCAGCATCATAAACTAATTTTTAGAAAAAACATATATATATATAGATGTGAAGAAGTCGATAAAGATACAAAAAGATTAAAGAAATAAAACGAAAAAATAATAACAAAGATTGGATACAAAAGAGGTAAATTGAAATGAGTTTTATTCTTCCTTCTTTTTATAGATTATATTCATGCTATATAACAAATATTCAGAAATAGGATAAATTATATCGCAAAAATTAAAAAAATATAAATATTTTGACCTTTTATACTACATTATTACTGATTTGAGGTTTTAAATATATAAAGATAACTATATTTTTATTAATATTAAATTTTGTTTTAAACTGAATTTATTAACTGTGTTAAATGCTTTGCCTTTTTCTAAGTTTTGTAAACTACATACAACTAATTCTATTGCATACGCAAATACATTATTAAGATTGCTTTATATTTTTATTATTTATGTAATTTAATATATTTATATAATAAATGTGGGGTCCAATTTTATATTTAATTGTCTAATATTTTATTTCTTCAATTATTTTTTTTCATTTGCCGATTTTTCTTAAAATTTATTTAATGATTGTAAATATACTTTTAAATTTGATCTAAAAACATATTTTAAAACTTCATACTATTCATACTTCTTTAGCACTAATTTATACTTTCATTGAATTTGATTGAATAGAAGTATAAATTAAATTAATGATCTAAAAAATAGACAGTATTAGTATTAAAAATTTGATCTCTACATGAATAAGATAGAAGTCAGCGACATGGTCCTTAACATATTCAAGTGAGATCTAAACCAATAAGTATCACTTAGTGACTGTCAGATCATTTCTATGTGGGCGTTATTATTATTTATACATTTATAAAAATATCTGCAAAATAATAAATCCTATATTTTTTAGCATTTATATTTGTAAATAATATATTGTATACTTTACAATAAACCCACATGTTATATGGTAAGAATAAGTTAATATTTCATTAATTTATTGCATTTTTGTGTCTTTGTTAAATTGTTATTTTTAATTGTTTCTTGTAATAATTTTATTTTTTATATTTCCTTCTTATTGTTACTGATGTAAATATAAAGTATATAAAAATATTGTAAAAGAATTTGAAATATAAAACAAAAAAACTTATTTCTATAAAAAAAATCAACAATAACTGGTATAAAGTTACAATGTAAAATAATAACAATAAAAGTTAAATTAAAAGTTAAACAAAGACTTGAATAAAGTGACTAAAAAGTGATCTAACAAAAGATGCTTTATAACATGTTATTTCTTAATCACTTTATTTTATCTTTACATCTTAGTGAACAATAATTAAGTGAACAATACGTCTAAAGAATGTCTTCAATAGAATCTATTCAATAGTTTATTAAATGAACATACTTTCTGGAAAAAAAGATAAAACGTAATTTAACATTTTAATGTTAACTAACTAAAGATGTGTTTAATTTTTGTTTGTAATTAATTATTACAAAATGACTTTAAAATGTAGCTTCTTCTACTTAAAAAAAAAAACAATTTTAACTATTTACTCGTATTTATTAAGCATTCTATTAGGTTATTTTATTTTGCTTGTTACATTTCCTAGGTGTCTCTCACACAATTTGTATAGAACTATTAATGTTTTATAAAATTCGGTAGTATTAAATAATATAGGCAAAGAGGTTTAAATTATTTTAAAGGTTACAATGTGTTTAATTATTTCAAAATGAGCTTAATCTTACTATTTTGAACTTCTTTTAGGAGTTTTAAACTCTCTTTCTATATGAAGATTTAGGTCTTCCGGTGGTGACCGCGTCAATGTAGATGAAGAATCAGACGTTTCGCTTCCACTGTGGGAGGCATCTTCAGGAATGTAGGACATCATAGATAGAAACTCAACGCTCTACAAAACTGAACTGCTGAACGCTCTACTGTTCAGTTTGTAGAGCATTGTGTTTCTATATATATGTCCTACATCCCTGAAGATGCCTCCCACAGTAAAAGCGAACGTCGGATTCTTCATCTACATTGACGCGTCACCACCGGAAGACCTAAATCTTCATGACACAACCGCGGAAGCCTACGCAGTTTATTCTCTTTCTATATTTTGAGTCTCTTAAAATGAGTTAAAATAAATTAATTTAGTTAAGGATTGGTCATTCTTTAAACTTTTTTCCCACTTTTATTTGTCTACCTATTCCGTCTGTACTGTCATAACCCCCTCCCCTTTTGCCCAGTACCTAAAGTCTTTCGTCATTCGTACCAAAAGTATTTATATTTTTATTTATTATTACGATTAGTAACAATGATAAATCAATAAAACTTGCCAAATAACATTTAACCCTCTTCAACGTGTTTCTTTTGTCATTTTAATGTTCTTTAATTTATTAATTTTCCTAAAATTCGTCAAAATTCTGGTACTGATATATATTTAAAAATTCAATGATTATTTGACATCTAAATAGCGCTATTGTTTAACAAAATAAATGTAAAAATTTTCTTTATTTTTTTGTTAATTTATTACTTTAAATTTTATGTTTATTAAAAATGTTTTTATTCTTTATAATTAATAGGTTATCACTTTTTCTGTTTTTAATTTTCTTGAAATGTTGGCTATTATAATTAGTGCATTCTTTTTATTATTTTTTTTACATTTATTTTTTCTAGATTTTTTGCGTAGGGATTTTTTTGTCTAATGTTAATCTCGATGGCCAAATTGTTTTTCTCTTTCATACAAGATGAACTAAAAATAACAGCTAAAATATGTTTGTTTTTAAAAATGATTGCTCTTATAAATAAATCAAAGAAACTTTGAATAATTCGGTAAAATAATGTTTAAATATTTTCCTCTGAATTCTAGGAATTAAATTATTATTTCAGATTTTTAAAATTCTATTTAATTTTTAATTGTAAGGAAATAGTTGCCAAAGTTTTGAATAAAATAGGCATTATTCATTTCCTACATTATTCATTTCTGTTATATGATGTTTCAAAAATATTTTTAATTTACTATTACCCAAAAACTCCTCTTAAGTCATTTTCTGATAAATATTCGCTTAAAAAAGTAGAAAGTGAAAAGACCATATAGGAATATTTCCGTTAATTTCGGATTAAAAAAAATATAATGTACTAAATTTAATTGTAAAATGATGTAGCCAAGTACAGTAAATGTAAAAATACTAAAAAAAATCATATAATTTTACATGGAAATAGAATAATTATAGCTTACAAATATTTAAAATATTAAAAACTGCTTTAAAACAAAGTTTTAAAGCCTTTAGGATAGTCACCTAAAGGAATAGAGGTATTAATACTAGGTTTAATTTTAAAATTTTGGCCAAGTAACCTGAACACCTTTGATTATAAGTAGACAGTGCCTTTGTCATACAAACCACGAGAAGACAACGATTGATTTAAAATAACATTAGCCCATTCTTATGAATGCTTAGAGAAGGTTACAATGAGGTTACGCATACCTTTAAAAGTGGTTTAAGCCTCTCAATTTTCTGAGATAACCTCTCCAGTAATATATCTTTATCCCTAAAGACTTTAAGTTAAATTCCAGCTGGACAATATAGTGAAAAGGGTAAAGGGTCTAGGAAGCTAGTGATTTTGGGTGGCTTGTGTTACACTGTAACTAAGTAGTGATAATATTAGTAATAGTAGAACTAGTACTACTACTGGTGTATTGATGAAATTAGCTGTGTGGAATTTAGAAAAATAAAACTTTTCAAAATAAAAAAGAAATTAAACTGAAATAGCAGATGTACATTAATGCACCCTTCTCTGCAGTACAATGCCAATCTAAATCAAATAATGAATGCAAGTACAGTGTTTCTAATAATTTAAGAGGTTTTTCGTGTATAGAAAAATAAATTTTACAGTTGACGTTATATAGAAGTAATATTATAAAATATAAATTTCCCTCAGAAAAATTAATTAAACATTTATTTTTAATTCCTTTTAATTTTAAGAGAAATTTAAAATTATGTTATTGGATTTTTTTGAAATTGAGGAATTCAAATGACTAATAATGTATTATTTTAACTTTTGGCTGCAGTAAAGAAAATGCAGTCCGGGTTTTATTATTTGTTTAACCTTTTGAACATATTTATTTTATGCTTTTGCTACATTTTCATATTTCTAAATTTACAAAAAATTGCAATTTATGTTTTTTTAATCAATTCAAAAATAAAATCGGTACAGATGTTTACGATACTGCTTCATATTAAATATTAAAAAAACACGAAAAATTAGATCGAAAAAAAGAAAAATATTATACGATCCATAATCAACGAACATTGTAATTCCAGTATTCAAGTAAAAGTCGTAAGGTTCAATAAATTAGGGGTCATTAAAGATAATTAGATTTTTGTTATATTAAATATTTTTTTTTATTTCTGTTTATTGGAAAAAACGAATTATGATTTTACAACAAAAAAGCAAGTAAAGGATAATTTCAAGTTCATAAGAAATCAGAGTTCATTCAATTAATAAAGAATACCTTGGTTATTCTTTCCTTATTTTTGTTGTTGTTTTGTTTTGTAAATTACGATAATTATAGTTTGTTAACATTTTTGTAAGAAAGTTACCGTATTAGATTTAACTGTTCTGAGATTTGTTTTTATTAGCTTTATTTTAAGTATAATTTTTAGCACAACTAGAGCATTGAGAATTTTGTATGTTTGGAAATGTTATAATTTTTTTAGATTTTTTTTTAGTGTTTTAAACACTAAACTGTTCTATATTATAAGGACTGTAGGATAAAAATAACAAAAAAGATTTCCTAACTAATTAGTAAGATAGCAATAATTTTTATTCTTTATTAATTTTCTTTTTGTAAAATTACGCTAAGACACGTAAATCTATTTTAGAGCCTTGTTATGACTCCAGAAAAATGAATTCAAATCATATATCACCGTATTATAACGGGTTATAATTATAAAAAAAACAATTTTAACCGAAAAAAACATTATTTTATGAGATATAATAAACGAAATTATCTAATTTGTAGATAAAAATAAAGAAAACAAAGATAATATAATTGGTCTGTTAATTGCTTTGATTCTTGTTTATATTATTTTGTTCTTATTAAACACAGTGACGAATTCGCAGTGGTGAATAATTTTCCATGGTAACTCGCTTTCGATTTTCGCTAGTTGGACATTTCCACTTAATTTTAACTCGGCCTTCCTCTCTGGATTTAAAGACTTTATTGGCTTATAAAAATGGATCAAAAAAACTAAAAACCCTAAACCCTACTTTAAAAAATAATTAAAATAAATAACGCACTTTCAATGGATTAACGCAAAAAATAATACAATATTAATTATTATCATCAAAGAGAAATACACCAATCACCAATGTATAAATGTATTTTTAATAACACTACCACACCTGCTAGGAAGGTACCATTTATAGCCACATTTGATTGTTAAGTGCTCCATTGTGTGCAAATAAAAATTATTAAGTTCATTCTAATTTTTTTTCTCATTCATACTTAAAAAATATTTTTGTGTCATAAACAGCAAGTCTGTATTTTATACACCCCCCGCTGTTTCCTGTTGCTTAATTTTTTGTTTATAAAAAAAATAATATACAGTTTAATAAATTATACGTAAAATATTCTTCTTTTATCTTTTAACTATCTATTCATCTTTTTTATATATTTTCTTAATATACATTTTTTTCATTTTCTTTCAAATTTTATTAAAATTCTAGCTGTTTTGTTAAACAGTAAAAAATCTTTTTAGGGGGTATATAATAAAAAATGAAGCTAAAGGAAGCGAAAAAATACCTCCAACGATGCTGGAATTTATAATATACTTAAAGTTTAAGCATTTTTTCTGCTCCATAATTTTTTTTACCCAAAAAAACATTTTTAAAACAATATTAAAACAATTTTTTAGGTATAATAGTAAAAATGTCATTTTTTAGAGAACAAAAAATGAACGAAAAAATGCTCCTCATAAATATTTAAATAATATATATATACTTTTTTTATAAAATTTATAAAATGCTTTGTTTAATATTTGTGAGATACATTTTTTTGAGAAATGTGTTATAACATACTTTTATAGCTGTATTTAATGGTGTGTTAAAATTCAACTTATTTCATAAATTTTATATATTATTACATTTAATAATCGTCACGATCAATCGCTCTGACGACTTATGTATAACTTTTTAGATAGTTTAAAATACCATAATAATTAACATTGTTTTTTTGTAAATACTTTTAATCAATATTGTGATTATCTTTTTATGATTTTATTTATTAAGAATTAATTTTAAAAGACATTTTTTGTCTATTTAAAAAAACCACTATGAATAAGATATAAATTAAAAAATAAATATATTTTTAAAAGAATTAAAATAATCAATATTTTAAATAAAAAGGATGTATAAAATATCAAGTTTCGGATGTGGCTGGTATTTTATTTTCATTTCTCACTGTGAAGCCCCAAAATTTTTTGAAGTTTAAGTATCAATTGTTACCGGAAAGTAGTTAAACTTAGCCTTAACTTCTCATCATAAACGACAACAAACTTTTTTATGATGAAAATTGACACCTTTTTTAATGCGGTCTTCCCGTGGGATATATTTTGTTTTAAATTATTTTTTATATACTTTTTATGTAAAATTATTTTTAAGAATATTTTTTAAAACAAGTAAACTTATACTTACTTATTATAACTCATTTTAAAAATGGTGTAAAGAATATTAAAAATAAATCAAAGGTAATTTAAAACTTTAAGTCTGTGTAAAATAATTAATTTTGTTTCAATTACTAATTAAAAATGCTTCTTTTAATTCCTGAGGTTTTATAGTGAATTAAAAACGTTAGTAATTCACCACAACTACAGCTTTATAAGTTTGCTTGGTTGTTGATAAAAAAAGTCAATAAAAATTTTATATTCGATTTTTAATCAAATAGAAGATTTATTATAAGATTTTTTAACAAACCTTATTAAGGCCATCATCAGGCTTTTTAAAAGAAACTAGCAAAGTAACAGAAACCAGTTTAAAACTTAAACTTGATAAATTATTTCTATGTCGTGGCACTGCTTTAAAATTATTTGCTCAATATAATCGTTAAGACTTACCCTTGGCGGTGTAGTTTGGTGAGAGTTAGGAGGTTGGGCACCCTCCCTAGGGCTCTGTGGTGTCCAGGGTGGTGTTGGTGGTTCTTTACTGTCGGATGAGCAATCCAAAATTTTACCTAGAACATTAAATAAATTAAAAATTTAATTATTGACGATTGTTGGTACTGATGATAATCAACGGAAGTAGCATTATTTTGATGTTTTTACGGTGGGTAGAACCAGTTAAGAGATGTTTATATGATATCTTATTCCTTTTGGCGAAGAAGTTCTAAAAGAACATCTAGTTACTAGATCTTAAAGAATTACTAGTTCTTAAAGCAAACTTACCTAAAGAGCGTTCTCCAGTAGCCTAACTTTATTCTTAAAATTGTCTTCCTTGTTTTTCAGTGATTTCACTGTAATTTATGTATACTATATCTTTAAGGGCGTGATTGCAAAATATGATTTGCTCTTATTCTAGGGAAGGGAGTTTAAGGCCACAAAATGGCAATTGGTAAAGGAGCACATCAAACGAATATAAATTTATCTGGTAAAAAGAAGGCCTCTAGTTAAATCCTTTTTTAAATTAAATATTTTTCATTAAAATGTTAATGTCAATGAAATGCCAAACCTTATAAGCTCTCCATTTTCTTCGCTACGCCTATTTAGTTTCTTTATTTTATCTCAAATTATACCAGTAGGTTATCTTACGCAAGTTTCCTAAGTAACGGAGAAATGAAACATAAATAACTTAGGAAACATCCAATCAAATATGAATATTAATATCATTTGTTAAAAAATAAAAATATTTTTTTAATCTATTAAAAACTGTTGATTGTATTTCATTTATGTTTAATAACTTTAGAATAGTTAAATAAAACGAATGATATTTCTCTGACGACAAAATATTTTTATTGTTGTTCTTTATAATCTTACAATTCTTTTCCTACTTTTATTGTTTAAGTATTTTTTCATAGATGAATTGAAAATGAAAAGAGAGTCCTTGATATCCAATTTATATTTTTTTTTAAATTGATTGTACCATTAGATACTTTCGTCACTCTATAGCGGCAACTCAAGAGAAAAATATAAAATGAATTCTATAGACAAAAATAAGATGCCGACAAGACTAACAGAAACACAATTGATCAAGTAAAATAAAAGAAATTAAAAAATATTTTTATGTTGATTCATTAATGTCTTTACATTCTTAGAAATTTTCGTTTAATTAAAACTACGACGTAACCAAAAATATTGAATGATGAGTTAATTTTTTTTGTTTTAAATTGGTTAAATTTTATCGTATATGAGATTTGATTAGACTCTTTGTTTATTTTTCGATAAAAAAATTAACTGCTTTTGATAAAAATAAAACTAACTAAAATTGTCTAGTTGAGCTGAAATTGAGATTTCTACATAATCATCCTTTACAGCACTTTTATGAATTTTAGAGTAGTTTCTAAATATATCATAAAAATTAAGATATATTTACACTATTATAGTTAAAATTGCTTTACCAGATTCTAATGTTATACACATTAGCCTATACGAATATGAAACTATTCCTCATTTTAATTATTATATTTGTCAAATATTTTTTGCTACAAAATATAAGAAATCTCTCATTTAATAAATTTTCTGTCCCTTAAGATAATAAACTTAAAATTTATTGGTGCAATAAATTAAATTTTACGTCTTTTTACATTAAAAAGTAATATTTTAATAAAAAATGTTTTATTGTTAATTGTTATAATTTTTTTAATATTTATAATAATAGAACTTAAGTAGAAAATAATGGTTGTCATGCAATTATATTCTGACACATCTATTTAGTTTGTGTATTACATCTTTTAATTATTATTATTTATTTTTATAGCTTAAAATTTATAAGCAAATGTTATAAACTCATTTGATTCATTCAAAAAAAATGTTTGATCATTTTTTAATTTTGATTTGGTTGAATTAGATAGGAAATTTAATTATTTAAGTTTTATGGTGAAAGTTTTTTATTGTGTAAAAACTTTGCCCCATTTAATTGTTGTAATTTCTTTATTTAGATTTTTTTTTCATTTCAAGTAACTTATAATGAAAAAAAGTGTTTCAATATTTCAATTTTTCCATAACAAACATATGTATAATACACCTATTTAACATTTAATGCTAGTTTTTGGTAGTTATGGTTATAATAGTTTGTTTATCTTTACGTTATAAGTGTAAGGGGAATGTATAGTTTTAATTTTCTTTTAGATTATACCATCAACTTATTTTGTGGGATAAAACCTTGTGTCTAATAGTAAAAACTGTTTTCATCTTTGGACCGCTTAAATGCCTATATGCATAAAAATCAAACTCTCGCTAATACTTTTTGTTACTTTTGTTTAAAAAATGTGCAAACACAGAAAGGAGAATACAGTATGTCAGTTAAGGGTCAAATTATCCTACATATTGGAGGACGCCCCGTTTAAACGGGAAGTTGCCAGATTGAACACTTCTCTTTAATAAGGCTTGGACTCACCCCAGTCTTGTAACAAACTGGTTTTTAACTCTTCAAGCCTTAAAAAATTTAATATAAAAGTAAAGCCTTATTTCGTATAAAAGTAAAACTGTCGAAGCCCTACGGAAGCTGTCAAAGGGTTAAGGATATAAAAAGGGAACGTAATCTGGTTTTTGTCCGTATCCGCCTCGAAGGACCAATATGTTGAGGAAAATTAGGGAAGAATATTTTTATTATTATTATAACAAAGTTTTATAACCCCCTTTTTGTTGAAAATATTTTGATCTATTCACAACTTTTTAATAAAGCCAATGAACAGGAAATAAATAGGATGTTGTTCAATATGTCGGATATAATTAATTTTTTTTACAAAATTCCCTAATAGAATAATTTTTTTATTAGCTTTTATTATAAGATAACATTTTTAATTACTTTTCCAATACTTACAAGTAATGTTTCAAGTTAAATGTTTAGTTAGTTAAATTATGGTGTAAAATGATTAGTAAAACATAGAGTTGTGGAGTCCAAATATAAGGGAAAATAAGGAACAATTCCCTCCATTGATGTTAGAGTTTAATAACATGAAGAGTCAGATTCCAAGAAACGGATGTGATGGAGTCGTCCAACTCGTTGAAATCGACTCAAATCACTTCCGTTTCTTATGCGTTCTTCGCATCTCGCCGGCACTGATAAGTCTGAAAACTGACTGTCATAAAACTATAACATCATTGGAGAGACTTGTTTCTTATTTTTTCTTAAAATCATTAAGACCAGAGCTCAAACTAAGGTTTTTAAAAACCGATTGTCACTATTGTACCTAATATTTTTGTAGTCTGTAATTGAAATTGGCCGTACAACAATAGGTACCGTTTTTTAACGGTATTTAGATACTTAACATGGGAAATATAGAAGCTAATCAAAGGGACAACCTACAAGTTTTAATCGATTGTTAGAAAAATAGGAATTAAAAACCCAAGGGTTATAAGTGGTTAAGACAGTTCATCTTGGGGTTTTAACTATTGTCTGTAATTAAAGGGGTACTAAGCATTTTTTTAAAATGCAAGTGATGCCTATTTTTCCTTTAGTAAATCCACGGATCACTGCACTTGTCTAAATTCAAAAAGTTCAATCTTCACCTTCTTTATGTCCCTATCATATTATTGAGTTTTTCCTTAAAAAAAGAACCGTTTTTTAACAAAAAATCGGGGAAGTGGTTATTGACAATGGCAATCATCTCATTTAGGTCGGTATTTAACCCCGCCGTTTTTTTTTTGGATTCACACGGATTCACCCTTACTTTTGGCAAAGTACAACCCTCCGATTTTTTTAATACTATCGATATCTTTACGTAAAAATCTTTTTTTTAACCTTAAAAAAATACGCGTGTGACCCCATCAAGAAGACTTATTAAGCCGGGTAAACTATTGTCGCTTGAAAATGTTTTTTCATCTCGTTTTTTCACATTATCTACAAAAATAGGAGACCATCAAAAGAAATACTGATTTTTTTTATAAAAATAACCTTTATATCTATATATTTTTTTCAAATTGATCTAATAGGGTGAAGAGTTTAAGGGTCAAATGCCGTTTCGGCTCTTTAACTTTTTTCACCCCTCAGTTTTTCGCGAATTTCCAGTCTTTTATTCTTAAATACCATTTTTCAACTTTATTGCCTAAAAAACTAGACATATAGCTGTCAACAGAAAGTGCCTTGCGTAACGCATCTTCACAACTTATAACCTTTCATTTTTTTTCATACAACCAATCCCTAAACCTAAAATTAAAACGTTATCACGATAAAAAAACGTTTATTGGTATATATGCCATGCGCAAGACATTTTTAACTCCACTTATAACAATTAGGTTAATTTAATTAATCAACTCTTTTTTTATAATTTAAAAAAAAATTAAACACCATTTATTTTCCTCCATTTTAATATTTACTACTTTCAAATTAGTTAAATTTAAGTTTTGATAATTCAAAACTTTTACGGTTTAAAATTAATAATATAGTCTAAGTAATATAGTCATATAAATGTTATTATTACATTTTTATCCGATCTGTTCTATCGGTAAAATCAGCAACTCAAAACTGAGATAAACAGAATAAATTTTAAGTTAGAAATGCAAGACAGGGCGATTGAAAAATTGATGAATGATCAATTAAATAAAAACTTAGTTTTATATGGCGTATCCTGTGAAGAAGAAAATACTGAGAGCAAGTTAAAAGATATATTTAAGGAAACATTGAAAATAGATAAAGAAATTGTTTTAAACAAAATTCATCGGCCCAAGAGCTCCGAGAAAAACAATATCCGTGAAAATGGAAATCCTATAAAAATTACATTGTGTAATGAAGAGGATGTAGCATTAGTTTTAAAGAATTGTAGTAAACTCAAAGCTACAAAGTATGCTATCCAAAGAGATCTTGTAGCCTCTACCAGGAAAAAACTTTCCAATATAGTTAAAGTAAAAAAAGAAATTAATAAGAAAAACTTTATAATAAAAACATCAATAATAAGAGATGAACTTGTAGTAGAGGGACAAAAATTTGTTTGGTTGGAAGGAAAAGGTCTCTTTCATGTAAACAAAGATTTTTATACAGATGGCTTAAAACTACTAAAAGAAATAACTAAGCTGGACCTTAACTATGTTGTGCAAAGAATATTGACAAATGAAGAAAACAATACATAAGTTTCAAACCTGACTCAAAGGACTTCAAAGGATGAAGATAAAAAGAAAACGTTAAAATAATAACGTTTGTCAAGAAAACTTCTTTAAGAAAATAATATAATAAGTATCAAAAATTAAGAAATATATATATGTATGTATATGTATGTGTGTGTGTATGTATGTATGTATGTATATATATATATATATTATATATATATATATATATATATATATTGTAACGTGTATATAGTATATATATATATATATATATATATATATATATATAATATTATATAATATATATATGTGTGTATGTATGTATGTGTATATATATACATATGTCTATTATATACAATAAAATTTAAAAAAAAAATAAAATAATTTAGGAAATAGAAATGTCAAAGTATATTGTAAAAACTAAATGAAAAAGTAAAATAAAAAAATAAATAAATTAGTAATTAAATAATAATAATAATATTTAAATATAATTAAAAGAATGGTTAAATATTATAATATATATATGAACAAAATGTTATAACACTATTTAACATACCTATTAAATGTTTTGTAAAAGATTTTTGAAAATTAGAATATAGAACAAAAACTTAAGTTTATATTGATTATAAACTTATAAAACCACAGCTCAGGCTGATTTAGATCATATCTTTCTTATTAATATGAATTTATAAATTCTGTAAAAAATATGTATAAATGTAAAGGTATTTAGATCTAATAAATGGTTCATTCATTCATTCATTCATTCATTCATTCATTCATTCATTCATTCATTCATTCTATCGGTGTGTTACATATTAAATTAATATAAATATATAAAGTACAATATATGCCTACTTCTAATACATTGTTTTAAATTTAGTGGATAACTATTCGTAAATTAATTACAAAACAAAATTAATTTATTACCATAACAGTCTTGTCAGACTTTTTTTTACAATTAATTAAATTTAATTTCGTGTGACAAAACTGATTTTTATGACAAATATTAAAATTATTTGGTGCTGTTGAAAGCCAAAAAAAGAGTTTGGTGTGTAAATTGATTATATTAATATTATAGTTAGGTGTTAATATATTTTCGGGTTGTTTTGATCCAAATACTTTTTTTATTTTTCGAAAATAGTTTTTTGTGATTTGTACTGTCTGGGATTTTTTTTACTTTTAATTTATAGATGAATATTAGCCGTTGCCAAGTCTTTTTGGTCCATTTGTACCAAGACTAAGAACAAAAATCTTTGAAAAATATTTTTTAGACCCCTAAAAACTGTAGAACAATTCTTTCTTACACTTGATAATTTTAAAATACTTTATCAATAAATTAAACAATTTTAAGACAAAACAAAACAAAAAAATAAAAAAACAATTTTAAATTAACAAAAGAGTTAACAATAAAATAGAGGTGTCAAATCTTTTGAAATATTTTATTTTGTATTTTATTTTATAATTTAATTTATTAGCTATTTCTTTTATGTTTTGTTATTTAACCTCTAATTGTATTAAAAATTTTTGGCTCTTTGAAAACCTCAAAATTCCTTTTTTCGATATTTTTTTATAATGTTCTTCAGTTGAAGATTTATAATCAAAAGAAAAATATATATTTAAACTAAACAAAGTAATTTGTCTATTAGATTTTTATTAATATAATTTGGTTGTTAATAATAAATATTTTGTTGAGTAAATTAACTATTATTGATTTAAGTTTAATAAATATATATTTTCTTTTAAATAATTTTTTTCTTATTCATTTTTGGGTCTGTATTTGTAAAAAAACAATAGAAATAAATTATTTTTGTGAATAATTATCAGTATTTTTAAGCATATAATTGTTTTTTTGGTTGTATTATTAATTTTTTTAAATCAAGGGATTTTTCTTAATGGCATTAATAAAATGGTATTTTAGTAATGGCATTGTTTCAGTGTATTTGGCTAAAATGGATTGTTGTATCTTTTATAGGGTAATTTGAGTACAAAGGTTTTTCTTGTTTTTATTTACCATATAGTGTATAAGATTGTTTTAAAATTTGGCTAAGTGTATTATTTATTGTTGTAATTAAGCTTTATTGTTATAGAATGTTTTTTTTTGGCTTATTTAATACATAGTTATTTTACTTTTAAAACCTTATTCAAAACTCGGATTCATAAGGCGAGGTGTTTTGCTCTCCTTTACTTTAAAGGGGAGTCAACAAATTTAAAATTTGAGTATCCCCGTGCAAAATATAAAAATATCAGGCTATAATATATTAAAACTATTTTACATTTTAACAAATTTTTTACATAACTAGGTATATTCCATTTCAGTTAATTTCAACCCTATTTTAGCGCAAAAACAATAAAAATGTTTAATATAAATTAATAATGTTTATTTATTTATTAAATTAATTTAAATCTTAACTTTTTTTATAATTTTAATCTTAAATTTTGTTTACATTTAACCTTATTATTTATTGCGTATTGATTATTAATTATAATAGCTATTTAGTATTGTTTGCTTCAGCAGAATCAAAATGTGTTAGTTAAGATGATTATTTAATACATAAATAAATTAAAATAAATAAATCTTTGTTAAGATGGTTATTTTAGAGAAGTGATTCTTATACTGGTATCATTTGTAGTGAGGGCTAGTTCATTAAACCTTACTACCTTAGTAACCTAGTTTCAAATAACTTTTATTAGTTCTGAAGCTATTTTCAGAATTATAATTTTTATTAGTCATATATATTATACTTCTTCTTGCGCTTATGAGGTCGTTGTTATTTTCCCAAATAGGATAAAACTGATTATTTTTTATTAACTTCAATATAATTAATGAATTAAATTGTTTATAATTATGTTTAATTTAATAGATTAGTTTAAAAATTGGTTACATTTAATTATTCAGATTAAAATTTTGTTTATTTAACAGATATGTTAACGTAAAATTTAAACTTCCTAATTTGCCTAAATAAAAATACGGGCCTTCGGCCCGTAGCCGCTACGCGGCGTCGGTCCACCGGCCGCTTCGCGCCGGGGCCTCCCTGTGGCCGCTTCGCGGCCACATTGTTGTTGTTTTGTATGATGTGTTGTTCATTATTGTTCTTGTTACATGGCATTTTGCCATGTACCTAGCGAATTTTCACAGCCTCTCCACACAGGCCCGCTTCGCGGGCCTGAGAGGCTTTCTCACCAATTTGATTTTACTAATTAAGATTTTATTAATACTTTATTATTAATAGTATGCTATAATATTAAAACTAAAAGCATTATAAACAAAAATATATTCATGATTTATGTTTTTAAATAAAAAACCGTTTCCGTCTCTTAGGATCATAGATAAACAATATTAACATAGATGGCTCACTCAAAGATTTAAAAAAAAAAAAATAGTTGATGGGACGCAGGAGGCTCAAGTAGTACAGTCTAGTGGTGACAACGTGAAACTGTAACATATTTTTATTTCTGACATTTTATTTATTTATTTTTTATTCAACCAAACAACGAGCTGTTGAGGGTAATCAAGTAATATGTTGTTTCCTTTACTTATCCGTTTGCGCCAACCCGAGATGTTATACTCAGATAGCAAATTTAAATGTTAAGTCTAAAAAACTAAAAATGAATTATTGTTATTTTTTTTAAGAAAACGATGGTGCTGCTTCGCGTGATGAGGCCCCCAAGTTTTATTAAACAAAAATACATCGCGAATACTACAGCATACCATAGATCTTTGTTTACTTTTATTTTATTTTACTAAACGATTGGCAACTGTTTGTTTTTAAAAAAATACTACAGCACAATCTAGTAGAGAATAGAGCAAATATATTTTTACTACTAGCGCTATTCAAGACTCTAGTGATGAGGCCCCCAACTTAAATCATAAACACAAACTTGTCAATTGAGTGTTCCTACTACACTCGGGAGTGAACCATCTATGTTAATATTGTTTATCTTAGGATTGTCTGATTGAGCTGAAACCGGTCGCAATCGTTTTAGAATGACTTCGACCATATAAAGACTACTTCGAGGTTCTTCCGCTTTACGGGCCTGCTTTGCTCGGCGTGGTTTAGTGGAAGCCATTTTTGACCTGTCTCTCTGGGACAGCAGGCTTACCAGGATGGAGCAAGAGGTAGAGGTCCATCTTTTATACTATATCCCCACCCTCTAACACTACTAAACCTAACAGATATCGTACAAGTCTTTGACCTAGACGTATACATATATACAACATTATATATATATGTATACTGTTTGCGCCATTTGTGATGGTTCGATTGAGCTGAAATTGGTCTTAATCGATTCAGCTAGCCGTCTACCTAAACACGAAATACCTTGTTTTAAAGCCATTTCAAGTTTCAAAAAAATTTTTTTTTCATGACGTCATAACTTTGGTTGATGATGTCATAATGTTTTTATAAACAATAGGCCTCGTAATCTCCACAACATCTCGCGATTTGCAAAGTTTCGTTTCAATTTGACAACGCCTTTCGAGAGTTATCGTTCGCCATACGAAAGGGTAGAAAACTCTTACATACATATATTATATATATATTATATATACATATATATATATACATATATATATATATATATACATATATATATAAAACTTTTTCGGGCATATATTTTGTTATCAGGAAGCCAATAGGAACCGATTCCACTCACTCCCACCCTCAACTTCCGTCATCCGAACAACCTCATAAGCGTCATTTTCATTATGAAAATTCGCTAAAAATGAACAAACTAGGAAAATTTATGAGACATAAAATATGTTATGAAATGTACATTTCAGCGGGTTTACTTATATGGTATAATGTTCTTAAATATTTTTAAAAGGTGGGTCTTCCAAGATTTTAACTAAATTTGGAACTTCAAGGCCAACTTAGTATTTATTTTAAATTTAGTTATCAAATTTTTATTTTTTTTTCATTTATTTTTTTGTTTTCAAAATTACATTTATTAAGAGCATTTATAATATATTAAATAGAATTTTTTGAAGCAAGGCTGAGGCAAAACGACGTGCTTATGCGTGTTATATTTTGTTAATTGCTTTTTAAATATTATTTCTGTAACACTTTATGAAAACTACTTTAAATGGTTTAGTCAACTTTCAGTTTGTTTCAATTTTGAAATTAAACTTACTCAAAAACTTAGTTTGATTTATTTTAGTTTAAAAGTACATTTATACTTAGTTTTTGTTGTTAATGATTCGCATTTTTAATTACTAATAACTTCCTTAATATTAAAATATTATTTTTCTTATTTTGATCCTTCACAAATTAAACTTATATAGTACTCTTCCTGTATACAGATGGTATAAATATGGAAAAATAAAAATACAATATATAACAGTTTTTTATCCAATCTGATGGATTTACTATTTTATACAGTATTGCCAACCACCCCAACAACAATACATACCGCAACATATATTGTTGCTGTTATTAAAGCCAGTAGGTTAGTGTGGTTTAGCCATGTTCCGGCAGGCATAAGACCTAGAAGTAGATCTACCTATGGATGGACGATGTAAGAAAAGATACTAAGATAGCGAAAATATATGTTAATGTCTGGGTGGATAAAGAGTTACATGGAGTTGAAAAGAGATAGAGAGTTTAGTACATGGAGATGAAAAGTTGGAAAAGAAATAGGAAGTTCAATAAGCCCAAGTAGTAAGTCAGTAAGTAATGTGCTGGAAGTTGTATTCTATCTCGGACTGACAGATTTCCGGGCCACAAAATCTGACACCGGTGTTAAAAATTTATTTTGTCAGAGAAGGCTACTCCTACCTGCACTACCAAAAGTTACTACTGCCTAACCTGATAATTTTTAAGTCGACTTTTGTTACTTATTTTTTGTATTTTTATGTTTTTATTAAATAATTTGAAAATTACTCACTTTTGTCCGTTTTATAATAGGTATAATAAATTTGTATCTATTTATGGGAAAAGGACCTCACATAAGTATATTATACAAGGGTAAAGTGCTCTAAGTAGGGAGTACCTCTATTCAATCTATTGATTATTAAACTATCCCTATTTTATCACACAATCTTACCTATGCCCTATCAATAAATCTAACTAAACCCCAAATAATCCCCTTAATATTTACATATTCTTGAATATTTAGGGCGCGGACAATAACACTTGCCCGGCCCCGTGGCACGCCTTAACCGTGATAATTTGCTTAAAAAGATTGATCTAATTTTTTTATTAAAATAGGACAAAAAACGTATTTTAAAAACTTGAGTACTTATAAAAAATGTTTATTTTATATTTTTATAAAAGCCAAAACTATTATACTTAAAAATTAGTTCATATTATTAAGAAAAAAATGTATTGAAATACTTAAGTACTTCCAAAAAAATCTAAATTTTTTATTAGGTTTCCTAAGGACCCAACTTTTTTTTATGAATACATAAATTAGTTCATATTAAGAAAACGACGAAAAAAGTGTGATCGTTGAACCGTACTAATTCTCAGCACACTTTATTATTATGAAAAAATGAAATAAAGCACTCCAAATAAAAGAAAAAAAATCGATGTGATGACAATGATGAACGAGGTGAAGATAATAACAAACAATTTGTTCTCACGTGGTGTTATGTATGCTTGTAGTATTCAGTTATATTGATACAATTCTAACGGACAAATTCTTAGGTAAGATAGTATTTTTTTCTACTTTGATTTCAAAACAGGAATTAAAAAAAATATGCATATATTTTTTATTACATTTGTAGCGGGACAAATTAAGTAAAAGAAGCGGGGAGTGTAATCGCGAAGAAGTTAATATTCTCGACTTAAAGAATATTAAAAATTAGAGGCTTTTTTACCAGCTTTTCATTAAGATTCTTAAATTGTAGACATATTTTTTGCACCAAAGCCAAAGACTTAATTTTTGCTGAATGATTTGTCAATAAAAAAATAACTCGCTAATTAGGATTTCTTTTCGCTCGATTAAATAATAATAGTTTAAATGTCGATTTTATTAAAAATTATTTCTAAATTATTCTAGAACATGACCTATGTTTTAGGAACTTATGTATGTGTTATATATATATATTATATATATATATATATATATATATATATAATATATATATATATAAGTTTTTTATACATTAATTCAGTTGTTTATATTGTGTGAATTTCTAAATTGTGCCTTATCTAATTTTTTAACAATCCATATTTGTGTTAATTTAATGTTATTTCAACTTTTGTATCATATTATTTTTAATGTTTATAGTCTGATATAAAGTTTGATTAACAAAAGGTATATCAACACTTCCCATACTCTTGTCTTCTTTTTTCCTTCACAATTTTGTTTCTTATTTCTTTTCTATAGTTCTCGGGTTTTTGATCAATATAAAGAAACTTCACAAGGTTTTTCTTTTGACTTTGTTTCTTTTTGTATAGTTTCCTTTCATACATTTAACCATAGATATTTTTTCATCTTAGATGGCGCCAGAGTTCGGTGGACCTCAAGTGTTTTTAAATAAGCTCCGCTGGCGCTATGGTTATACCTTATAATGTAACCAAGGCTATTTTTTTCTTGATTTTAAAGCAAGTTGATTCTATAAGAAAAAATGATTAATTATTATACCTAGTTTTTTTTCTAAAGAATATAAGTTTTTTTAAACTAATACCTCAAAGTCATTTTATAAAATGTTCTCTTTTAACTTGAACTTTTTTTAATACGTATCAATTTCTCAAAACATAAATCGAGCTGAAAAAGACTTTAAAATTCTGTATTTAGTACTTATATGAAATAAACATGCACACAGATATGCGTGACATAAATTTTGCCATGGACTAATCTTAGCAACGTTGAACTGTTCTTAAAACATTGATAGACTAATCTAGACTTAAACTATTTTAGACAATTTATGACTGTCTCAGACAACGTTAAACTGTTCCAGTGTTTCGCTGTTTAAGAAAGTGTTAAAGAGTTTTATATAGTTTTGAACTATTTAAAACAGCAATGAACTGAGCGCAATAAATAGTTTTATACTTCGCTTCTTATCTTTTAAAACTTCAGTCTACTTATCCCATCTTATCAGCCTTAATTTATCAAGTCATACCTAAGCTATAATACTTTATAAATTCTAATGTAATTGAATTTCTCTTAAGCAATCATTCTTAGTATATTATGCTTTATCCAATTTATTCTTTATTTTATAGTCATTAAATTGCTACTCTCTAAAGCCTTAGTCATTTTTATCATTAAAGCTAAAAATTTTTAATGTTAATAAAATAAATATTTTAAAATAGTTAGGTACACCTTTTAAGTACATAATTATCAATATACTAAAAGTCTTTTTGACACAGATCTATTTATAAATGGTTATTCACCATCCTTTTCCGTTAAGAAAACAGATGTTAACAATAAAATTACTTTTTGTTGTAAAAAGTACATTTATACATTTTTTCATCTAACAATTCTATAAATAACTTTATTTCTTAGATATTCTATTAATAATATTTCTATTGTAACCTAGCATTCCATTTATCAGATGTTGAATTAAAATATTATATCCGCTTGCATCCAACTGTTGATCGTCTTTAATAGGAATTAAAAAAAACAGTGATGACAGAAAAATAATAAGAAAATAATATTTTTTTATTATTTCTATTATTATTTTAAATTTACTTCTATTATAAATAATTTTATATTCTTTTATATTTTTTAAAATATTTTTTATTGTTTTTCTTTTAATATTTTTAATTTAAATATTTCTATTGATAAAATTATTTCTTTATTTTTTAAGGAAAAATATTACATTTTTTTGTATTAAATATTTATAAGTTTACATAATTATTGTTTAAATAATGTATGTTATTTTTTTAATATTTGCCTTTTCTGAATATTTTATTTTCAGTTTGCATTATTCATAAGTTGATGTGTGTTTATTAAATGCGCTATTTATTTAATGATTTTTTTATTATTTTTAAAAGTCGTACTCATTAAATATGTTTGTACAAAATATCTCATGGTATTACAAAAACAAATCTCGTACTGATGGTCAAACACGTTATGAAACGCTATCTAAAACGATATTATGATACCCAAAATTGGTTCAATAAAGCCTGAAATGTACTGTTGTACTCGTATTTTTGGTTCTTAACTCTAGAATTACTTGAATGGCTTACAAATAAAGAATTTTTTTCCACATAATTTCACTATTCCCTATTCTTGGTATTGATCCTACAAAATCCTACATAAATTTACTGCACACTATCCGTGTTATGGATTCTACATAATTTTACTACTCTCTATCCGTGGTATTGATCCTTCAAAATCCTACATAATTTAACTAAATACTATCCGTGTTATGGATCCTACAAATTGCTACGTAATTTTACAACACACTATCTGTGTTAGGGATCCTACATAATTTTACTACTCCCTATCCGTGTTATTGATCCTACATAAAGCCTTAGAGACTCGGCGATCCTACTACCGTACCTCGATAACAGAGTGTGGTCCATTGTATAAGTTGGCGCCTCCGTGTATGCTGACATTATACCATTCTAATCCGTTATACACAGTTCCACGTCCAAACTATCCAATACCATTGACAATATTCCTCTCATTCACTCTCACCTCCAGTTTCTTATTATTTCTATTTTTTCATATTTTCCCCTTATCACTTTTGTATTTTATTTAATTAACTTATTTAATAATTTACTGTGATTCCAGTTAGTTAATTTTCTTCTCGTCATACTTCTATTTTTCTTCCACATTTATTACTCTTTCTCATTTTTTTTTACTATACAAATTATTTGATGATTATTTTTGCTTCACTTTAAGACTTTTCCTTTTTTTGTAATTATATTTGTATCCTATTCACACTATCTCATTTTATGTCATCATATAATTTTTTTTGGTATTAAAGCATCTTTATCTTTTTAGTTTACGGTAAAATGAAAATTAACCTGTATTTAATATTCCCTTTACCTTTACAGTAGAACTTTTATCCAAATATTCTGCTGTCTAAAAACTATTTTATATTTGTCACTCATATCAAGTCAAGGTTGGTTTAACATGCACAATACATTTTTTTCAAAAAATATCAAATCTTTGCTCTTCATTTTTTATCAAGTTTATTTGTCCTCTCATCATTTCTCGCTACAGATAATATGAAATCATCTCCCCCATAAACCAGTTTTCCTGCTGATTGGTCGAGACAGACATCTGTCGGCAGATGATTACTGTCCTGTTTGTTACCTGGACCCTATATGTGGTGACGTCACGCATGCGGGTGGAACAACAAGCAGATGCTTCACCCCTTTATGTTCACTACCTTATTTTTTAAACTATTTTAATGTTATCTTCCTTTTTTTATACTTTTGTTAAAAAGTTCCTGACAATGGCGAGGGTGGATGTAAATGTTAAAAAGTGTTAAAACTTGTCTGTTCCTTCTTTTATTAACTACTGCTTTTTTAATGAATACATTTTTTTAGTGTATTACTCATTACCATAGCGAATTCTAATGCTGAAGCCATTTTGTTTAATTTTTTCTCATTATTATTATTCTTTATTTTTCATTATTTCTTATTCCTTTTGTTAGTAATTTTATTAAAGAAACGAATAAAAATTTGTATTATGATAATAATAACATTATTAAGTATTATCGAGTTAAATTAAATTTAAAACATTAAAATAGTAGTTAAAACATTTTTTGCTATTCCATATTTACTAATAAAATTTTACTTTTATTTGTCTGGGAAATGTATCTATTATTTTAGTTAAATACTTTTTCTTTTGATAACCGCATTCTAAGACTAACTAAGACATACAGTCTACACGTATTAATTTTAAACTATTATTAATTAAAAGTGTAGTTTAGTTTATAAAGATTAGTAGTTATACTTACAAAGAATGATTAGATATATTGTTTAGTTGTAGTGCGCTATGATAAGAAGAGATAAAACTAAACCAGTTTTCGTCTCTCCACTAATTATAATTAGATAATAATAAAACTGGCTTCTAACCGTTAACGGTTATCATCAGTGCCGGTGAATATTATGAAGTAGATCAGTAGACTACCAACGAGTCTTATGGTTCAAACTTGACTCAAGTCGTGTTGGGTCATTTTTTTTAATATTCACCAGCACTAATGATGACCGTTAACGGTTAAAGGTCGGCTTTGTTATTAGTTACTAATAATGAGTGGAGAGACGAAACTATTTTAGTTTTACTTCTTCTTAGTGATCAAATATTTATTTTGTCATTTAATTTCCACTTATCATTTAATCTAAAAATTCTCAAAGAGACTATTGAAGCCGTTTTTCCAAACAACACTTTTTATGCCTAACTGAAATTTCTAGCTTACATTGTAGAAATTTACTCATTTACAACTACCATAAACCCAATTTGATACCGTTTCTTAAAATTCAAGTTGAAAACAATAAATAACAAGTACGATTTTTTGTCTTTTTCACACTGTTATGAATACAAAGTGTATCCCGTACAGGTAGCTAACAGGTTGACCCTACGTAACCTGATATTTTTTTACTCGCTATTCATTTCCATCATTTTCTTTTCACAACTGTGAAAAAGTTAAATAATATCGATTTTATTAATATCCCCTATTCATAGACAAAACTGTCAAAAATCTAAGGTTTTGATTTATGGGGACTCGGTGAATTAAATGAGGGTTGATTAAGTGAAGGACTCTTCCCTATATTTTTCTCGTTTACTCTCTTTTTCTTCAAATTATTTTAAACTTTACCAAGTATTCACTAAAGGATCTATAATTTGTTTTAAACAGAAGCGAAATAAAAAATTTAACTATCCTAAAAATGACATATTTTATTTGCCCTCAGACTATACATCTGTGCTACAAGATAAAGCTCTTTATCTAATGTTTGCATTGAGCCTCACTTGAGTTTATGTCTTATTTTAGTTTCCGTATATTTGAGTTCTATATGTTTACTTAATGTTGGGTATTTAACTTTAGTTTATGAGTTTTATTTTAGTTCTTATACAGATAAGTTAAACATGCTTACAAATTTTGCGGTATTTAAATTTAGTTTATGAGTTTTATTTTAGTTCTTATACAGATAAGTTTAACATGTTTACATATTTTGCGGTATTTGAATTAAGTTTATAAGTTTTAATTTAGTTCTTATACAGATACGTTTAACATGTTTACATATTGTTTGGTAGTTGAATTTATTGAGTCATAATTATTAGTCAATATAAATTATGACTAGTTTATAAGTCATATTTTAGTGTCTACAATGTGGAGTTCTAACTTGCAATAAGTTCATAAGTTTTTTTATTTTCTTTCTGATTTATTCTTTTGTTTTATATGTGATTTTCATGTTATAATTTTTTTATGAAACATACTGTCAATAAATATCGTATAACTTCTATATAGTATTCGACAAAAAAAGACACCAAATCAAAATCACTTTTATTTCAGTAGTCATTGACACCGCACAGGTCAACCACTTCATCTAAACATTTTATTTATAAAATTTAGTTTAAATTAAGATTTAAAAAAACTACCTTTTAAAATAGTTCACTACTATTTCTAAAAGGTCAATTAAGGCAAATGAACTATTCTCATATAGTAAAATATAAAAAGAGGGTTAACATTTGAACAACTTTTTATCAAAATTAAACAGAATGACTTTTATAAATTATACTTCAAAAAATACACTTGTAAAATGCCACTTTTAAATTATAATAACACATTTTATTTCTTAATAATTTTTAACATTATAAAACTACAAGATAAAATTCAAATTAAATAGTTATCCATGTGAATTCATTTTTCATAAAATTATTCCTAATTTACAATTCCTTTTTTTACAACTTTTAAATTATTCTTTGTTTTTATTAATAATTACCTTTGTTTACCTTTTTAATTATTTTATTTTTAACATTGTTCCATTATTTATTTCTTGCGTACATATATTTTAATTTTTTCCTATTCTATATTTTCTTCCTTTGTTTATATTTTTCTTGGCTGCTCTTGACTGAATTTTTGCATATTTAGTTTTAACTACTAATATATATTGTTTCAGTGTATTTTTCAAGGGAAAACGAAACAATAAAAATGTTCATATTCATTATTTTTTTTTTATTTTACAAGTTATATATTTATCAATGATTTGGTAATATCATTTGGATATTTTTAACATCAATTTAATTTTAACTTGTTCTATTTTATTCTTGCTCATAATGTTTTTTTTTTATATTTTTAAATTATACTAGTTTTTACAGTAAACATTAATCAGTTTTAAGAGTTAGTAATTTTTTGACTTCATGATCTTTTTCAAAAGACCCCGAAGGAGTTTAACTTAAAATCCCGTCGTTATAAAGGAAGCTCAATTAAACTATCATTAAGTTTTTAGTGAAAAAGAGTATTTAGTTTTTTTCTGAAAATAAATTTAACGTCAGACCTTTACTTAAATACTTTCAATTTTTTTAAAAAAAAGTTCACCTACGCAGAAAAACTAATTATACTAAATGAATTAATAAAAACCTCAGAGCAAAATAATTCAATCTTTTTTTAGGGATAAATGAGAGTAAATTATAATGCTAATTAAACTTTAAGGTTAACTGTAATAGTTTAATTGTTGTTATCTATTTAAAGAGGAGAATGTTGTATCAAGGCCTACTATACTTAACATTAAAAGTTGGCTCAAGGCGTGTCGGAAAGCGAATAAGACGTATGACAGTACAGAAGAAAGCTAAAATTGACGGGTGCGATCGAAGATTTGACGCGATGAAAGACATTTTAATTTGATAAAGTGTAAAATTTAATTATTATTATTATTACTAGTTTTTGCTTTGTGGTTTCATAAATAGATGTTTTAGGGCGATAACTATTTAATGCAATTCTCAAAAATGGGTGTAAAGAGTAAAGAGCCTCTGTTTGAGGTCATAATTAAGTTAATGTTTTTGTATTTCAAAAATTAATTTTATGAAATAGAAAAAATGATAATTATATTTAAAATGTATTAATATACAATTTATAATTAAAATTTAACAAAAATTGGAGGATTGTAAGTGTGATATAAATCATAAACCGTGAATAAAACACTATATATGGTTTCAAACTGATTTTTTTTAATTTTTAAAGGGCACGATGCCACTTATCATTATTGCCTTAAGTAGTAAACGTCCTAATACATCTATTTATGATGGCATCAAGCAAGCATTTTTTTGTAGTTCTATGACTGTAATTAATATACGATAATAGTCATTTTAAAATGGTAGTAAAATTCTCTGGAATAACTACAGTATCCTGGTTCGAAATAAAATTGTAATTAATCTACTATTTATTTTATTTTTTTTTCGGTTGAAGTTGATTTATTACCTTTCGATAATTTTTCTTGAAACAACGTAAGTACCAAAAAATGTTTAATCTTATCCTTCATCTTAATAAAAATTTGAAAAAAAATTGTTTACTAAAATAAATTAATCAATACCACATCTTGTTACTTAGTTCATTAATCAAATACAATTTAATGTTCTTATAAAAATGTCAGTATGATGATATGAACTTTTTGTTGGACACAAAATATTGGGATAAAATAAAAAATAAATAAAAAAATAAAAATTTAAGGTGATTACAAATAACAAATCATGTTTTTATAAAATATATTGCTAGTTAATAAAGTTTTATCGTAAAATCTATTTATACATTTTGACAAGTATCATTTTCTAAGAAATCAAAAATCTTGATGAGATTCTAAAAGAAGGCGGCCATATTGGAAACCGTGACATGAAACTGACGGAATATTTTTTAAATAAAAAAAATAATATAAGGAAATCTTTTAATATTATGGATTGTTGTGTTGTATGTCACTTACAATCATTAATCATTATAAAGAAAAAAAATCTCATAAGAAAAAAAAACTATAAAAGATTAAATGAATAAGGATTTAAAGTAAAAATATAAAATAAAAAAATAAATAGAAGCATTAAAAAATATTTTACTTGAAAAAATAAAAAAAATCCGAATTCGTTATAGAATTTAAAACCTGGCTTAATCACTTATGATAAATGATTTTTTAAGACGTTGTGGTTTTATTTAGTTTCTTGTACTTTTTTTGAACAAAAAATATTTTGGTTAATGTAATCGAATCGTTTAAGTTTTTTAGGAATCAATGAGATTGAAGGTCAAGTAATAGTGTGTTATTTAAAACTTTTTGTACTTAATATTTTAACCATTTGTTTCTACCCTTATTTTAATATTTTAGGTTTAAATTATCTATTTGTGAAGTTTTATGCCCTGTTAAGATAATGAATAACGCCTAAATTTGTATTTTAAAAGTTTTAAGTCTTACAGTTAAGTCAACTAGCCTAAATCAGGGGTTCATTTCGCCCATAAAAGCTTGTGGACCATTTTGAATGATTTGCAAAATATACTGCATTGTATCACCTTTTCCTACACACAACATTACTGCCGCGATAGATAAGATTATTTTACCTAGAAATTGTACAAAATTATTTTAGCCTGATTTGAACTAGAAATATTCGTAAAAAGCAAGCTTATGTTTAGCCTGCTTTAAACCAGTTTGCCTATGCTTAGCATTTATAGGAACAAGCGCCTTAAAGATCTCCTTTGACTTGTAGGAAAAGGGCACCTAACATTTTATTTATTACTTAATAAAGAAACAGAACTTTTTTGGTGTTCGATTATTTTTCAAAGAAATAAAACGGTCTTGGAGAATACGGACCAAAATACCGCCAAAATCCTCTTACGGACTATTAGAAGTCCGCGGTTTGGTTTTAGATTTCTTTCTCATTCGATGGTATTATACCATTCTAGCTTGACACGAGGTAATCACAAACGTCTTTCTGTGATAACAATGTGATGAATTTTGGATTGAGATGTTCATAAAAATAGGATTGAAACTTCAAGAATTTCAACTCCTACATATGCAAAATTAATAAAGAAAGTCTAGAACTTTGTGTAGAGAATTAAAATATGCGTTACGATAAAAGTAGTATGATTACAGCGTGCTTCTATTTTTGTCATAAAAGAAGTTAAGAATAAACTCACCTGTAGAGAAGTTAGAAATAGGAACATTGTTGGAAATTGATTCAGCAACTTCAGTACTATTAAGGCCATAAATTTGTAAAAGTTCTTTAACAGTATTTTGTGCGTACTCTCGAAGATCTTCGGATGGTTGAGAACCGGCTTCTTTTTTAGAATTTGCTGAGAGGTCAATCGGCTGTTCGTCCGACCTGAAAAAATATACAAAATTTATAAAATTAATAAAAATGTAGGAAAAAGATTTAAAAATTAATTATTTAAAATATTGAAGCAATTATAATAAAAACGGTTTAAAAGGAATTAGTACTAAAGTACGTGATCGCTTATGAAGTTTTCATCGCGTTTTTATAAAAAACACTTTTTTAAAAAAAAAAAAAAATACTAAATTATTATGTACATTAATATGAAATATAATTAAATTAAATTAATAAAAAATCCAGAAAGTAAAAAGATTTAAATCTGAACAACATTATACAAACTGACCGTAGAATCATTAAGATACTTTCTATACCATATTGAACGTGTTTTTACACAGAAGTTTAATAAAATTGCAAGTTATACTTCGTTCCGAAATATGTTTCTTATAATACGAAAACATATTGGAGATAGTGAGGCATCTAAAATTTATGTGTATATTGAAATAAATACTTTTTTTAGTGGCATTAGAGAAAGGAAAAATATGTAATATTTAGCTGACATTTTATTGACAAAGTTGATTAATTAAAACACTAATCCCATAATTTCATTTGTGCAATTTTTGAAGTTTTTAATTTTAAACTAATTTTGTAAAGATTGAAAAGATTAATAATATTTTGACTTGTACAGACCTGGGCCGCTTACTGTCTCTCCTCAGGTCTAATCCGGACAGATCTAGAGCTCCGTCTTCTTCCTCGAAGGCCGATAGACTTCTTGGTTGGAAATTCTTGCGCTTATTCCTCTTGACAGTGGCGGCGGGGCTTGGCTCGGGCTCGTCCGACTCAGAGCCACTCTCGGATCTGGCCAGGTATTCCATTCGCCCAAACAACATCCCCTCCGTCTCTGCCATGTTCACCATGGAAATCACCTCTGTAACAAATATCATTATTATGTTTTGCCTGACAATAAAATAAGCTCACTTATCTTCTGTAAGAGATAGAGCAGCGAAATTGTGATAACTTTTTTTTAAAATTAAATCTAACGTTTTAGATTCCAAAAAAAATCCGTATCTATATAGATGTGTGTAGACTCGGAGTTTGGATCTATGGAGTTCTAGCTGACACTACAAGTCTACTGCTAACACGATAATAACGAAACTTACTTTATAGTCATCAGATTACTTTATATTCATTAGAATTTAATAGAACAGTACAGCCATTTATAAAAACATATAAATATTCAAGAAATACTTAAGTCTATTCAGCCGTAGCTGTTGCAACATTTATTTAATTGTTTCATTTATTAGTTACATTTATTGTGTTCATATGTTCATTTATTAATGTTCAACATTATATTCATTAGTTTACTATATATTCATATTACCTTAAACTTTTCATTATTAGTTAACTTTATAATCATAAGTTATACTTGAAACAAAGATCTTATTAGATAAAACTCAGCCCGTTGGAGCTCAGTAAATAGCATCCGTTTTAAATAAAAATATTAATAAAACGATTACTTGTGCTAGTTTTTTTAAGTATTGCGTTATTGTAGAGAAACAAGCGTCCCCGGGATGACCATGTTTTTAAATAATTTTTAAAATATAAAGTATAAGGGAGGATTCCTTAATTTTTAGATTGTTTCCAAAATGTAAAAAAATAAATTATTTGAAATCAAAATATCAAGAGCAAAACGTAATAGTAACTTAGTTCACTTTTGCTAATAAGAAAACATGTCAAAATAGGATACACGTTTTCATTTTAGAGCTCTCCAATTCATTAATGGTTTGAAATAAAAGTTTACAAAAATCCATAAAAATCTGCCAGGTTTTAAATGATTTTATTTTAAACCAGACCATTTTTTACACACAAAAATGGTTCTATACTGGTGATCGATTCTATGTAAATATCGGATTTAAATTAAGTAATTGATTTAGGCATGGGTATAAAGAAAATTATTCTCGCAAAACTTCGTTTTAAAAAGAATAACTTAAATTCAATGTCCACTAGTGATCAATTTGATTAAAATTTAGAACACAGCTTATTTTAATTTATGGTTTTAAGTTTTTTCTTTACTCTTAGAATGGGTACAATATGTTAGTATTGAAATTGGACTTAAAATTAAAAGTGATAGGATGGGCGGTTTAGAGCTTGTGGCTAAAATAATAGATTTAGAGGCTACAAAACTTGGTTTATACGCTCGATTTTTATACTGAAGAAAAAAAATCTGGATTGATTTGCAATTTTTAGTAATCATGTTGTTGGTAAATCGGCTAAATCAGTTCGAACAAAGGTTCGATCGTTCATTAAATCTAACTTTAGTTCGATCCTAAATCTAACTAACTTTTAACAGTTACGCCAATCGTAATTATTAGAAGGATTTAAAAACAAATAGTAAAGCTGATTTCTACATACTAAAGTACAACAGTTTGAAAATTGTGTCGGCCACGTTCCTACTAAGTTAAATAATAAATTTATTTTACAACTTTTTAGTAAAACCTAAAATAATTAATATCTATCGTAATATATGATATAAAAACAAAGTATAATTATTTCATCTAACAACGGTGTAAGCAGATCTATTCCACTATCTGAAGCCATCAATTGAAAAACATTAACATTATATCATTACTTTTCTATTTAATACTAATATGAATATCTAACAATTGCAATCCAATTACCATTTATTGTTAAGGATTATCATTTTAATAGATATATTAAAAAATATATTTTGGTAGAGTATTAATAACTATATATAAATTTTTATTATTTCATGTTTTAATAATCATAAAAACTATAAAGTAAATTTCTAAATAAATATGTCTGTATGATTGTGAGTTTGTGTGTGTGTGTGTGTGTGTGTGTGTGTGTGTGTGTGTGTGTGTGTGTGTGTATGCATGTATACACTTATTTATGTTTAAGTATACATGCATATGTACTGGAATGAATGTAAGTGTGTGTCTGTGTGTATATACCTTAAAAAAATTTAAATAAAAATTAAAAAAAAAATGCATGCTAAAAAAAAAAAAAAAAATGCACGTTTTCAACATATTAAATTATTTTATTATAATTCAATTATTATTATTATCATATATATTTATTTACTATATTTTGAATATAACAAGCTCTGAGTTGGGTTAAATTATAAGTAATTTGCAACATACAGGATTTGTTAGACCACTCTTCTCCTTACCACAAGGCTCAAGTCTTATTTAAGGAGAATAGACTTGTAAGCTAATTTTTACTTGTTTATTAAATTTTTACATAATTAATATTTGTAATGTTGTTTATTTTTGTTATATTGATATTAATTTATGTATATAAATAAAGGATATTAAATAAAAATAAAAAATAAAATAAAAATTATTACGCAAATTTAATTTACCTTGTAAAAATATAACTTCTCATTTAAATATGAGGTGGTTAGAGGATACTAAAATATATCGCATTTTACCCTGTTCTTAGCGGAATAACTCACGAATGCTACAAACCACAAAAATTAGATGATTGAAATACAACAGACGGGGAAGTAGGACGTTCAGAAATACCTGCTTTATTAGCTATAAACTGTGATTTCTCATTAGATCTAATGTCTAGATATCTGTAGTATACGTATTTTAAAACTTGGATAACTGATCTTCAGATGATAAACCTTTGCTGTCAGTTCATATTAAAATAAACTTTAGATAATTGGAAAGGCTAAATCGGACATAGAACCAGTGCTTTATTAACTCTATCAAACTTAAAAAACAACTAACAAATATAATATTATTAACTCTTTATTTTTTTAAGATTATAATTAGAATATTTCATATAGGCATATAACTTTATAAGTCCATTTTGTCTTTATATTTTAACTTTAGAGAATTTGAAAGAAAAAATAAGCTTATGCGATTGGGATCATGCAAGGAGCGGTTAGTTTTTCTAGAATTAAAATGTAACCTCCAATTTTAACGATTTTTTATTTTTTTTTAAATAATGTCTAAGGCTAAAAATATTTTTTAGTAAATAGTAAATCTTTGTGAATTTCATTACTATAAATATCTAATCTAAATATAAATTTAGCTTAAAGCTTAAACATTTTGGTACTCATTCTATTTATTTATTTAGTAAATAGAGCTGTGGAGTCTAAAAATTAAAGGTAAAATAAAAAAATCACTCTACTGATAATTTATTCATATAATGACATCGTCATTATATGAATAATTATAATTATTAGTGGAGTGACTTTTCCTACTTACAATTATTCATAAAATGACATTGTCATTATATGAATAATTATAATTATCAATGGAGAGACTCTTCCTTTTATCATTTATTTCATTCAAATTTACATTAAGTCATCCTAAAATTGCAAAATAAAGTCATTCTAAATTTTTTTTTATAAACAGTCGTGGAAACGTATCATTATGTAAACGCGTGTTTTTAGTTTAAGCGTTGATTTTCATTTTTTAAAATATATTTCCGAAAACTAAACTTATAGAATTGATACTTTTCACTCTTTAAACACACATACACTGTTAAGTATGTAAACACTGTTAAATATGTGTGTTTCTTGACTTATTTTTAAGATAAGTTTTTATCTTAAAGATCAAAATTATCATTTTGACACGTTATTCTGAGGACGGTATTCTAGAACATTCTTTAAAAAAAATTAAAGAAATAAAGAAAGAAATTTTAGAAAAAGTAAAAAACAATTTTAATTATTTTTTAATAATTAAAGTTTATTTTTTTAAAGTTAAAGTTGTATGGTATAGTATTTATAATATCAACGAGGACCGTTGAAGCCTTTCGTTTCTTTACATTACCCCTAAGGGAACCACATCGGGTGATAGCTTACCTATGTATTTACTGTAATAACTTAAGTTCACGATATCCAAAGAAATTTAATAAGATATGAAGTATTACTTAAAGTTTCAATTATTAATTTACAAATTGTTTTTCAAATTTTTGTGAAGAAAAAATTAAACATTTTATTATTATTCAATTTTATTTGTTTAATTGCATGTTTATTACAAATGTAGCTATTAATTTAATTTTACCTTATAATCTACGTAAAATATTTTTTAAATAACTATAATAATATAATATTAAAGGAGCATATATCATACAGTATATTTTCTGATAATACTTTACAGAGTTAATACTTATTTTTATGAGATATTTGTATTTATTTTAAATTATTTATTGTAAATAAATATATATATATATATATATATATATATATATATATATATATATATATATATATATATATATTATATATTATTTTATGTAAGATATATTAACTACCATATACGTCACAGAATAGATATTAATTACATTTTTTTAATTAATATTTCCATAAATAAATTGCTGTAGGTTTTAAATATTATATTAGTTATAATTAAAGTCATAACTTACCTATATTTTATATAATTTTTATTAAAATTTATTATTTTTTAACCGTTTCAATACATGTAAATTTTAATTGATAGAATTAAATGCGTTGAATTACTTTTATTATTAATGCTCGGAGAAACATAATCAGACTTTTATTTAAACCTCACTGTTTGAACATATTAAACGTAAATACGTTAAAAATTTAAAGAAAAATATGAAAATGTATGTTTAAAAAATTTATAAAGTTTTTGGACTTACATTTCCTTTTTTTTTCTTGATACATAATTTTTATATTTTTACATTCACACTATTTTAAATTTCTTTAAAAAGTGCTATAAAGTGTTTCAAAGCTACAAAGCCTGCATGTAAAATATGAAATAAATTAAAAGAAGTATGAAATAAAGTGCCCGTTTAGTTAGGTGTGGACCCAGTAGTTCTTGAAAGCATACATCTGTGGAACCTACCCGAAGTAGTTATGATCTGCCGTTGCATATTGCCTATTTATTGTCGGTGATTATCATACTTAGCAATTTTTTTAAAGAGAAATATCTGTTCTCTAAACAATTGCGTGTTTCCTATATAAATTAAATTGCATTAATATTTTGAATCAAATAAAATTTGTTTCTTGTTTTTTTTTATCAAATAAAATTTTTGAAACATTTTTTGTAAATCAAATTTGTATCTTATTTTTTATGCTAATAAAAAATTAATTTCTTTTCTATTTAAAAAAAGGGAAAGCAATGTTATGTTTGCTATAATAAAATAATATACACAATATTCATATCTATCACTCTAATTGTATATTTTTTAAAATATTTATTTATAAATATAAAAAAAAAAAATAATTAAAAAAGTTTGTTAATTAAATATTTTAATAGCTAACAGTAAAAATTGTTAACTTGGTCTAGTAATTAAATCTTATCAATTCCTAAAAAAATATTATATTTTTTTTTAGGATTTGATTTATAAGAATATTTAAATTCTTATAAATCAAAGAAATTTTAAATTAGTAAAATTATTATTGTTAGTTAATATTTTATAAAAGCTTATAACAATTTTATTTTAAACAAGAAAAATTAAATTATTTAGAGTCAAAATAATTACTAACGTACCTTTTTTATTATCATCCAATTTAATTATCCTATTAAAAATAATGAATTTTGAATCGTCCAACTATAACACTTTAACAACAATATTGAACTATTTTATTATTTATTTAAACAAATCACTAATTGTTATATCACTCTAAAAGCACTTATGATATCACTTTAAAATAAAAAAAAAATAATTAAACATTTGAAATTAAAAAAAATATTGAGATCACTTAATGTTATTCGTGTTAGATGACTAGAAGACGTAAGTTAGAGAGGTCTTGGATTAGAAGGCAATCTAAGACCTTTGAGGGTAATGCGAAGGTTTACATCATAAGACTAAAAAATCCTAGGAAAGATGTTAGTTTTTTTCTTAGGAATTCGTCTTACTATAGAGTAATTTCATTGGTTCTTAGCGAGAAAGGATTCTACCCCCTTCTTTGTACTCAAATGTTTTTTTGAACGAAGTTTTTAGTTTAGGGTGGGTTAGTTAGGTGGGGGGTTATTGGTATGTGGCGCTGTCTGGTGTTAAACTATGAAACTAATTTTTATTTATAAATTAAGAGTAGGGGTATGGAAGAGGGGATGTTGACATAACATTCTATCAGAAGCTTTACTACAGGTAACATTAGTAAGGTCTTGCTTTACTCATTCATTCACTTAGCTTCCTTTACGTCTGCTTTACTACGTCATTACGTCTCTTAGAATAATACTATGTTAAGAATGAGCACAAAGAACACTTGAGAATATTGATAACAGTAAAGTTGGTAACTAACACTGGTAACCTATTAAACTAAAAACAATTTCAAGCATTGTTACAAATATAATTTTTCAAATTTTCGATAATTTTTAATTATTTATAATAATTACATAACTTAAAGTTAACAATTATACAACTAAGAAATACAATATTTATAATAAAACAAATAAAACAGAATCTTTAATTGTAATAAAAAATGCATACTTGATCAGGAAACCCCTTTCAGAAAAAACACCTTACCCTCCCCCCCTCCATGACAGCTACCTCATGAGCTTATTTTTTTTAACTTCACTAAAATGTAATTTTTACTCGAAAAGTGTTAACTTATCTGTAATCTTTTCCTTGATAGTCTTGTATGCTAAATAAGTTTTAATTATAAATATTTATAAAAATGTAAAATTTAGATTTGTTAGGATGGCCGTTGGTCTCTAGTCCAACATTTGTAGATTACAAGGTTTGCTCGTCCTGTACTAGTATTAGTTTAAAAGTCACGTTCAATTCCCAATTTTAAAGTTTCTTTGTAAGGTTTAAGTGAAGACCTCAAAATTTATATATATATATAAATATATATAATATATATATATATAATATATATATATATATTATATATATAATATATATTATATATATATTTATATATATATATATTATATATATATATATATATATATATATATATATATATATATATATTCTTGATCAGTATGTCCCCCTTTTCAAAAAAACGACTCCAGCCCCCACCCCTACCCCCCTTCACAACCCCAATTTTCTTTGAAAATTCACTAAAAAGTATTAAAATTAATATTAAAAATGATATTTCTAAACAAAATATCAAAGCCTTAAGATTTTTTTTTATTTCTTTAATTTTTAAAGTTTTAAGCTTAGGTTTTTTCTTAAAGGACTTTAGGTTAGGGCATTACATTCTCAAATTTCATCTCTATTTTTGTGCCCCTGATGGGTAAAGGTCTTACAATAGGGACAATAAATGTAAAAGATAATAGCAGTCTTAGCTTTTTATTACATTTTATATCGTTAACATTTTATTGATTTTCTCAATTTTTTTCCAGAGGAGCTTTCATTTGATAGATTCACTTGATAACTATCAAGAAATTAATGAAAATAAATTAACAATTTCCATTTACCATGTTTCCTTTTGATTCCTAACGCTATACGCTAGGAACTATTTACACGAAAGTGTCTAAAATATACACACACACAAAAATATAAATATATATATAGTGTGTGTGTGTTTGGAACATTCAAGAATAAAATTGCTAAAAACTTTAATTAATAAGAATTCACAATAAATTTATGATTTATCACTTTATGTATTGTGTAATGCAAGAAAAAAAGTAATAGCTTCTTCTCATTATCCAACGATAATAAAAACTACTTACTACTTACATTTGTGTTATTTTGTGTTGACATCTGTATTTTTCACCTACTTAGTTAATAGATGATAATTCTATTTATGGAATACAATCAAACAAAGAGATTTGTTGCATTTTCTAAAAAATACTCTTTTTTCAAGAATCAAGTACGATGTAAAATGCATTGTCAGCCCACCTGAATAAGCAACATGTTTATTATGTTATCTAATAAAAATTTCTTTATAAAACATTAAACTGACGTAAAATATCTGTCTTGAGTTTTCACATAAGAGTAAACAATTTTTTATTAATGAAAGATAATTGCAAAATGTAAAAAAACTTGTTTTTTTTTGTAAATCTTTTGAAGTATGCAGTTTTATTTTTAGCAATCTATATGTCTGCATAGATAAGCACTCAAGAGTGACTTGCTATTTTACATAATTTTTTTAATATTATTTTTGATTATAAATGTTCATTAATAAGTTAATTTTAATAAGATAATTTCTTAATTAAACAATTATAAAGGATTTACTTTATTCTTTGTTTTGAGCCTTTTTTTATATTTTGATAATATTTTTCTGAGGTGTATTAGCCTTATTTGTTTTTTCGTTCAATTAACTCATAACTCGCATCACAATATAGATATTCAAAATAATTACGCGTGAAGTATTTGTATCGTGATGCCGTTTTAAAACTGTAATTTTATTTGTGCGGTTTATTAAAAAAGTAATTTGTGTGGCGCTATTTTAAAACTGCATAATTATTTCTGTGATTTTTTTTAATAACTAATTAACATTGTATGATTGGTTCTGTTTAAAAACTTCCGTATTATTTCCGCGAGTGATGTCTTAACACAGCTAACTGTCTATTATTGTTACTATTTTTTTGTGATTTATCAACGACTTTTTTAAGTAAAAATGCACCAATAAAATTGGTTTCGTCTTTATCACTTTGTCTTTAAATTTTCTGTTAAAAAGTGCGTGCTCTGTTAAATACTTTCAATCAAAAAAAGGGAAGAAATAAAGCCTTCTTTACGTTTTTTAATTTTTTTTAGGGAATTCTCATTAGGAAATTACGCTTATAGGGTTGTTCGGATGACAAATAAGTAGAGGAGGAAGGATCGACTTTTATCGGCCTCCTATATGAAAGATATACATATAATATATAAATATATATATATATATATATATATATATATATATATATATATAAAGATATACATTACACATACAAATACATACATTTTGTTAGTATCATTTTATTGTTTTTTTTAAATTTTGGCTTTATAAAGCCCTGTTTTTTAAAAAAAGATAATGTTATTTTTTTTAAAAAAAACATTTTTTTTAAATATTAAACAATGCTTTTAGAGAATAGCCTTGTAAGAGTTATAAAAATTTCGAGGTTATTTTTATTATTTTTAGGGAAAATATATTATGAAAAACTCCTTTTATTTTTTTAATTAATTAAAATGCAAATTTTTTCAAAGCATATTTTCCTCTTCCATCTTTTTAGTCTGAAATAACTTTAAAAAATGTAGAGGGGTATAAAAAAATGGAATTTTTCACTGAAATATTAAAAAAAGAACAAAAATATATATAAGACCCCTTGGGTTTTTAGCCTTAAAAAAGCTACGGATAAGGGAAAAAATACTGAAGGGAAATAAAAAAAAGGGTTGAACATAATTTTTCACCAAAAATATAAGAAAAATGTTGGCTCGGGAATAAGGCTCTTTTTTTTAGTAAAACTGCTTTAAGCTAAAAAAATGAGTTTTTGTAAGGTTGGGCAGCGGAGACACACCCATACCGGTATTCTTGAGAGCTTTTGCTTCATTTGTCAGCCTAAAGTATTCTAGCAACATTAGTGCCCTCTCTTGTTTTTACTTAGATTTAGAAGGTTATATCAAAACCAGAAAAAAATAAAAAAAGACCCTCAAAATATCTTGACACATCCAAAGAAATTAATCAAAAAAATGCTTCGTACACTCTCCGATTTCTGTTTGCAACGTTTTTTAAGACATTGGCTTCTTTATAGGATGTCTTACTTAAGAATAGAAGCTGATATTGTAACATTGTAAGTTGCGTTATAGTGGAATAGGAACGAGCTAATTCCTGTTTAAATTTTTAGACTCATAAAATACATTTATTTATGTACATAAAGTTTACTAATATTGTATAATTTTAATCCAATAGCTTCATTAAAATACTGAGTTTAGAGGTTGTTTAGGCTATAATAGTTTTTCATAAAGGTTTAGGTGTAGATCTTCCTTGACCATGTCTATGTAGATATATGTTAAATTCGACGTTTCGCTTCCACTGGGAGCTTCCGCGAGGAGCGCTGAAATTCTGTAGAAAATTTTAAGTCTCTAAGTCAAATATGGATGGAATAATTTGGGTAAAAGAAAAACAGCGTCAGTTTACCCTTAAATAGAGTAATTAAATAGTTTACTGCAATAAAGTACATCTATTAGACCTTAAAAATTTAGTCTCTTACAATAAATAATTCTAATATCTTACCTTTTAGGTAATTTATTAAAATATATTTTTATAATTTGTGCATTAAATTAATATTTAAAAAAATCATAAAATCAATTAATTAAGTAAGATCCCTGAATGGTTTAAAGAAGAAATCAATCCAAAATTTAATGTTATTAATTATTTTTACACAACCAAACTATTACAATAATATTTTTTTAAATTAATCTGTATGCAAAATATATGCAATCGCTTGTATGAACTGAATTTTATTAGCGAAAGTAATTATTAACTAAAAACAGAAGTTGATTATACATTAAAAATTATTAATATACACATTTAAAAACCAATCCTTTTTAATTACACATGTTTTTTATATTAATTATAATATTTCGAATATAACAGCAATAAAACAACTGCATAACCAAAAAAAAAAGTCAAATCATGATATCTAATAAATTATAATATGTCCTAGAAAATGCTATCTATCAAAGCATCTCGGCAGAAATATTCACTCAATCATAGCAAGAAAAGAATATTTTTATTAAAAAAAGTTGGATATAAAAACACTAATTCAGTCTACACAACTGAAAGAAATTATTTAGAAAAAGTGTCTAAATTATAGCCTTCCGTTGTTACTCATAATCACGAATGTGAGATTATGAATTTCTTTTTTTACGCTAATTCTTTAATAGCATTTTTCAAGTTAGTATCTCTTTAAGATAATAATCTGGTTTGTTGATCTAAATCTTTGACTACCCGGTTTAATTTTTATTATTATAATTTAATTATTGTAGATCATAACAGTTGTTTCTTAATAGTTAGATATAAAATAAAACACAAATTAGCGAATTTCCAAATGGAAATTATAATAACGAGGTTAGCGTCTGGAAGGGGGGGGGGGTGGGTCTTATATTTACACAAAAAATTTTTTTTAGGGCGGCTAAAAACGTTTACTTTGTTGCCTCAAAAATCTCAGTAAAGAACGATTTTATTTGCTAGGGCGGGCGATAAAACATTTAAACTTTTATCTGTATTTAATTTTGTATGTATTATTGTATGTATTTGTAAAATTTTAATTTAATGCTGTTACGCAAGTTGGTAAGTAAAGTAAATAAAGTAACATATTTTTAAAATTTTATTTCGTAGATTGGGTAAAGCCAAAACTAGCACTGCGACATGCAACATGGCTGTTTTTTAAATAAAATCTTATTTACAGTCTAATTACTTAATCTACTAATTAATAAACATTTCTGAGAAGTCCGGCGGGATTAAGTTTGGGTCATTGCGTTCAGACTTCGTTCTGTCATTTCTTGGTAATGTGTTTAAAACCTTAATTATTCTGTCGATAAAAATTAATGATACTTTTGATACTACTATTGAAATGATACTAAATGCTTTGACTATAAAGAAAATCAAGGCTGGCAAGCCATTTTCTAAGTTTGGCAAAAATCTTTTAAAGATATTTGCCACGCTTGGCAAAAATTGTTTGCAGATATTCGCTAGGCTTGGCAAACATCTTTTGCAGATATTTGACAGGCCACCCTATCCTGCAACAACCACTACTACCTCAGACCATTTTGACGACAAAGCTATCAACTAAATCTATCCAACGTTTTGTGTAGATTAATATAGAATACAGAAGTTCACTTAACTAGAATAGCGAAGTATTAAACCAATAAGTGCGTCGGATTTCTTCAGTATAAAGTACGTGCAAATTAATATAATGGCTGGTGTGTAAATAAATGCATTAACTCTGTAATTGGTTAATTTTTGTACGTAAGTAGCATAAACTTTAAAACTGAGTAATTACAGTGTTCATGTGTTTGTTTGGTCATTGCTTAAGAAATTCCGTAACACGAGCTCTATTATACTTATAGTCAGCTTTTTTGAGTTATCACATTATATTCTGTTAGAGATGATAGCAACACTATCAAAGATGGATAGAACATGTTCTTATTCAGTGCTCCTTCAATATATATCCTCTAATTTTACTTAATTCTTTATGTAGTTTAACAAAACCCTGGCAGACAGCTTGGGCTTTTGTATTTAAATATTTATTTTGTATTTAAGTGTATTTAAAAATAGTATAAACATTTTCATAAACATACATATTTCCCTGCTTACAACTTATACGTAGAATAAGTGTAAAATCTTTATAATTAAGGTAAGGGAGTTGTTAGTGAAGAAGTGCTGATTGACTGACTTTTAAAAGGAGTTTAATTGTTTAGATATTTTGCTGAAGGTGTGAACTAACTTAGAGGGATGTGAACCTTGACTAAGTTCATGAAGGTACAGTAGTAGACGAGGGAAATCATGTAACCGAAGTAGGTAACAAAACTATTGTAGTAATTACCCACGTTTCAAACTTTTTAGTAATGATTATAAGATTTACTACTACTACTGCTTGCAAAAACAAAAGGCTGAACTGATATTATTATTTTCGCATAGTTTTTACTGAGCGTCCTAAAGTTTACCTAAACCAGTTTTATTTAGGCATATATAGCGAGTATTTGAGATCACATCATAAGCTTTAAGTTCTTCTCTATATACAGGGAATTATTTTTATTCCTTTGCTCAAAGTCCTCTAGAGCTGTATTTAACGCTTTGGCTACCTACTATCATAAACACAATTTTTATTTAAAGAAATAACCAACTTTTGAATTTACCATTTAAAAATAAAAGTTTTTTATTATTTTAAAGAATATTTAATAAAGTTTTTTTTTTTAACAAATTACAGTTTTTAAAGTAGAAACATAAAAACTGGAAAGACTTAAGTTCTTGAATATCTCCAAATAATTTAGTGGAATAGACGTGCTTATAGAACCTCGAAGACAAGATTTAATAGATAGATAAATCTTTTTCTCGTAGGTATGTTGATCCAAAGTGTAATATGGTTTTTATGACTATGGTTGATAATTTTGAATATCCAGTAAGAGTATCCATTTAAAATATTTCTAAACACTTATTTTCTTAAACTAAATTTATTGTGGAATCTTGGGTCAACTAAAATCAACTCAATCTTCATCGATTGAGGATAAATTAGATGATTCCAAATTATTGAATTTGGAAAATAAATGCTCAATTAATTTTTTTGCAAAAAGTACCCCTACCTCAATAAAAATCTTTTCCGCTGACCTTTTTTTAGGACCTCTAGACCTCTGCCCTAGAGGCCTAGAACGAGATCAAACACAGACTATCTTGGCGTCTGGCTCTTGTGTTAATCGTTACACTACACAAATGTAACATTAATTATATACTTGCCCACAGGAGGTGGATTTAAAAAATCGTTGTTTAAAAATCAGATTACCTGAAACAGAAAGTAAAATAATTAATTAGTGTGTTTTATTTATATTATTATAATATTCTCTTATAGGTTCGTGGTCTTTATCAATTAAAGCAAATTTTAACCCCGTAATGTAACAAATAATTAACCCTTTTAAAAGGTTGGCTTTTAATTTGACATAATTTCTAGGTAAGGCTATAGTGTTCTGGATTTTATGATCAGAGAAAACATCATGTGATCTTATTTAATTAAGCAGACTAATATACCAGAATACCCTTATTGATGATATTGCGTGCCTTGCATTATTGTACCAAGTATGAACTAATATAAAAACAAGTAGGGTACGAGGTACCTAGGAATTTTACGCCCCATATTCGACTCTCTACACTCATCCTCACAACTTCGGACTCGCTTCGCTCGTACTCAGAAGATGGAAATCTCATAATTTTTATTCCAGTACGTCTTCGGACTTGCTTTACTAGTCCTCAGATAGAAAAAATATCAGCTTTATTCCCAGCGGTCCCTCATCTAGGTACTGTACTCGATCGAGGTATCGACTTTGATCTATGCAGCTTATCATTGGTGGTCCAACAAAAATCGTGAATATACCAGCTGTATTGTAATGAAACTGTAGAATTATTTATTACCAAATTTCAACTTAATTGGGTGATGTTTTGAATATTAAAAATATATTAAAATACCTATACATGTCGTTCGATAAAAATCTAATGGTGATAATGAACCAAAACTTGGCACGTTTGTGGGTCTTATTTATGGCTAAATTTCAAATCGATCAACCAGAGTTTTATGAGTTTTTAAAATTTTTGCTGAGTCATTATTTACTAACGTCATGAAAAAATATATTCCGGATAGTAAAACTAAAACTAAATTTATTTTTGTACAAAGTTTCAAATTTTTACCATAAATAAACGGGGAGCAACGATGATAACACTCACACATCTACATAAATATACACAACACACATACAGAGAGATAACTTGTTAAAAACTAGTTAGGAGGTCCGAAAAACACATGAAACACTTAACACATATTCAGGATAACACCTGAATTATCCAGGTGAAAATCCCGCTGTAGTAGTTTATAAATTTAGAGTATTTATGCAACGATAAAATTGTCGTACGATATTTGTTTATAAAGAGCATAAAAGACCTGGTAGGTCGTGTAGATCTTACACTGTTGTGCGGGTTCAACAGGTCTTTTTTTAAATTTATGTCCAAAATATTTAGTTGCTTAAATCATAATTCGGATTAAATAAATATTCCAATATGTTCGAATAATCAACCTAAATATGATATTTGGGGTTTTCATCACTGAGAGGTTAAACTTTTCGTAAACTAATCATACTCATTAATATTTTGCAATTGCTTCCATATCTACAAATCTCAATAAAAAATATAGATATTTAATTGTATTAGATGTCTTAAGATGCTTAGTTTAATTTAAAATATTCAGTTTTTATTCTCAATAGTCGCGTTGTGTGTGAATTAAATTACATAATTTTAATTTACAAAATGTTAAATTTACGTATAAATTTATGCACGCAGATATAATAACGGACTTTTCGCAGCTTATTTTATTAAATATAATTTATTAATTGTATTTTATTTTTTCAGATTAGCTGCCTTGCTGAAAATGGTAAGTCGTTAACAAATGTACATTTTATTATTACTTTTGTATATGGGTGATAATTTTTTAATTTAATTTTATTACTTTCTTAATACTTATTTTTTCCTTTATTCTTTTTTTATTACATTTTACGCCTGGAAAAATTTATATTTTTGTTGAATTACTTCAGAATCAGTATTATAAAGGTTAAAAGCTATAACCTACTTGTAATAATCCTCATTTATAATTACGTATGAGGTCATGTGCTCCGTTAATGTGTTTTACTTATATTATAAATTCTTTTTTGGCGAATTTCCTAGTGAAAAATGAGCTTATGATATTATATATATATATATATATATATATATATATATATATATATATATATATATATATTTATATATATATTACATAAGTGTGTGTGTATGTACGATTTCCTAGGCGCTGTTTTGTCTCGCGTTGACTTACGAACGCTTATCTGATCGAAATGAAACTTGGTACAATAATGAATTTTATAAAAGTACAGAACCATATTTTTGACGCAAGTAAACCATAATGATGACTCAGCCAGAATTTAAAAAAAATCACTTTAAATTGAAGACTTTTTGGATTAAGGTAAAACTTAATGTATTGTAGTATGTATATTACATATTTTAAGTCAAACAAAATTTTATCAGCATCAGTTTTGATGATATCGTTTAATATATATTTTTATGTGAACAAATCTAACAAATTTAAGTTTTTCGATTAATACATTTAGATATTGCCAATATTGCGGCAATATGCCAGTTACAACGTCTAGAAAGATGATAACCTAATATAAGGCAATGACGCTATGGCTGTGAGGGGGCAGAATGGAGGAGGATGGGCCTCAAAGCAACCCCCTGCGTCGATGCCGCCAAGAGGCCGACCGAGACTCTCCATTTTTATATTATAATTTTTGTAGTAGTTAAATTATTAGGTTCAAGAATTATGTCCAATGAGAGATAATTATCTCTGATGAGGGATTTAATAACTGGTGGTTGATTGCATAGCGAGATGGAAACCACTTTTTACACTCTTAATGAGTTGTCAAGACTTACTGACTTAGTCAGTAAAAGGTGACTTTCCTTCAGTTTTGACTTGGGTATTTAACTTGACTTACTCTTTAGAATAAATTCATATCATCTCAAGCCTCTTTATATTTTACCCTCTTTTTACATTTTTTACACTTACACTTTTTTGACTCTATACTGTTAGTTGACTTGAGGTTTCTTTAAAAAGATATGTAGTACCTTATTAGAGGTTAATATTAGTGCAGGTAATAATATTCTCAAAATTTCATTCTACTACTCAAAAGCAGTAATGTATTTTCGCTTGGACTAAATAATAGTAAAAACGAAATAATAGACCGACAAATGTAATAATTTTGCTTTATTCGTTGAGTTTATAGTAAAAATTATACGGAAAAAAGAGAGATATAATTTAGATGATAATGAACCACTTGTTGCATCCATAGGAAGTTTGGATGTTTTTCTCACAAACCACAGTAATCCATACTGTTTATTTTAAATCAATTTCATAAAAGTAATTTGGAATTTGTTTTTTTTTTAATTTTTGTTAACTTAATTTAAAAATAAATAACTTAATTATATTATAGATTGAATCTCAATAAAAATGTTATCTTTATGTAAAATCAAATTATAAAATAAATCATAAGAGCAGCTTTTTATATAAAATTTCGATGTTAAGTGGTACGTAAAATTTGTTCTTTTTTAAGTCAAAAATCTTATTTCTTTTTGAATAAAAATTCTTCGAAATTAACACAACAAACGCCGCAATTTTTTTATACATATTTGAAAAATATACGTCGAGAACTCGTAAAGCAAGTTTTTTCTCAAACTAGGTCTGGTCCGGTTTTTAGTGTAAAATTCAAAAGAATTGTTATTTTATTACTTGTTTTATTAAGATATCGAGTTCTTTATATTTAAATTTTATTACAGTGAAATGAAACAATTTGGGATTTTTATTCTAATGAAGCTAATTTCTTAATCTTGATGAGGTTTAGCAAATTTTGAAAGTTACTATACTAATAGTTTGTTCTTTGTAGCACTGGAAAGTTTATAGATCTCCATCACAGGCTTAATCAAGGGGACTTTAGTTCTATAAAAATCTATTCTCTATAAATTATTCAAAACTTTTTATAGAACTAAAGTCCCCTTGATCAAGCCTGAGACTACTATACTTTTTTAGACTACTATATATTTTTAGACTACTGTATTAAAACAAAAATATTTAATTAATACATAATCGATGATTCCAACCCTTAAAAACATACATGGTTATGTACGTAGATGTGAGTTTATATGTCCGTACGGGTGTATTCATGTGCCTACTCATATATAAAGGTTTATTGCTTTAATATATTATAATGTATGTCAGGGCTATAAGCAAAGTGTGCTCCGCGGACACTGAAGATCCGTGGAAACATATGATGGGGTCCGTAAGCTAATGTATGTCATAACTATACGGAAATAACGTAGAGCTTAGCTTTCTAGTATACTTTAAGATATGCGAAACAGAAAACATAAAATCAAGTATTTAAATACAAAATATCTAAAATACACACTTGTAACACCATTATATTGCAACATGATTGCTATATCTTTATAAATAATTTTTTTTTATTCAAATGTTATTTCTTCTAGTAATTAATAAAACTGCAGCCATGTCAACGTACTGATTTGATATTCATAAACAACTAGCAACAAGTCTCTTTACTAAAAATTATTTAATTAATAAAAAATATCCGACTTTTGACCACTTCTGGTCAAACTTCAGTTATGCTAAATGAGTGTAGATTTATATACCTTTCAGAGATCTAGAAAGCTTCCGGAGTGCGTCCTAGACCTTTGTAGGACTATATTATATAACTCTGCACTCATTTAGCGTAACTAAGGATGACACAAGTGGTCGAAAGTCGGGTCTTGTTTTTTTAATTAAATTATATTTAGTACTTATATAATTATAAGTACTAATTAGTACCACTTAGTAATTATAAGTGGTAATTATATTTACCACTTGCTAGTGGTTTATGCCTGTACTACTTCATATTGAAGCAAGCTATAACTTTGATTTGATATTGGTAAATAAAAGAAGTCTTGACGCTATAAATAACAGAAAAACTATTTTTCATACCATGTATAACGCTTGTAAATTTCTTTATCTTGTAAATTCTTAATAAACCTATAAAAACTCCAACATTAAACAGGTTACTTTTTTTTATATAAAAAAAAAATAAATAAAGGAGCATCAAAATTTATTGATCGCCCAGCGTAGCGTATAAACCAACAATTCTTTACTTCAAACCATTAAAATACCTCTTGTCTATAAAAGTAATATAAAAAAATAATAATGTGAGACCTTAAAGTTAAAAAATAGTGAAAAATAATAAAAGAACACAAATTCATTTTCTTTATACAGGCAAAATTCTACATAAAATCGTAAAATATCACATTATGTGCTTAAAAATTTAGTGGTAGTAAAATTTTTAAGTTTCCTATATATTTTTGTGGAAGTGATTCCTAGAGCTCTTAGATCGATTACGCGAGTATGGAAATTATCTTAACATTAATGGGGAAGTTCAACGCGTATATAGCCATAAATTTGTACTTACCTCTGTGAAATTTATTATTTAAAGGTTTAAATAAAAAATAAAAAGGTTTTATTTATTTCTAAGTGGTAATTAACATGTTGTTTGAGTTATTTTTATTGCAGTGATATTATATTGAAATTGCTTAGATAATTTATTCAGATTTTTTTATTTTATACTTTTAATAAATACTTTATTAGATCCAAAAAGGGCTCTAATGTTTTATTGTTATGGAAAAACGTTTTCAAATAAACAATACAATAAAAACGTAAGAATCTAAATAAAACCTTAATACGTAACAATAATATACAACGAATGTAACAATAACTAAAGAAATAAAACATAACAAACCTAAAACCTACCTAAAACGCAAATGCCTAAGAATAATCTTATAACGTGAAACGTAAGTTCTTAGTTTTCTGATAAAAAAACCTCGGGCCTTTGGTTCGCTCAGAAATAATGCTTTGTGTATTGTTTTGTTGTAGTTTTGTATTATATGTTGATTAATTATTTTTTTTTATTAAACTACATTTTGCCATATATTAGCGCACTACAAGCAGAGGCCCTTTCGATGCCACTTATTGCATCGACTTACTGGGAGAGTAAGACCTTTCTAACTATCAGACTATCATTCCTCCTCCATTCAGACCATCGAACCGAAAGGATGGTCCAAATAAGACCATATATAAATATATGACCAAATTATAAATGTGGGTATATATATATTATATATATATATATATATATATATATATATATATAAAATGCATGCTATTGGGTTGTTGAAGTTATAAATAGACGACCAGTGCCATGCTTGATATTGCCAATGACATGCCAATTAGTTTTCAAAGTAAAAAACACAAAAAAGAGGAATGCATTTACGCATAGATGAAACTAACACTTAATAACTTCGATGATATCATAAATAACTTCTGTTGCGAAATTAAATATAATTAATGTAATCCAGCTTGAGATTGTTGATCACATTACGCCTGGCTAAGTCTTGTCTTGAGGCTTTATTTTATTTATCTATCCTCCTCGGTACTATTTTGTACGAGCTTTTACGGTAGCATTTAACTGCATAGAAATTAATATTACAGTTCTATGAACCCATACAATTCTTTTAATTACTTCAAAAAAATAATTAAAAGTGACTTTATCAAGTAATGTAAGAATGTAGAATACAAGCTACACTAAAAATACAAAAAGTTATATTGTTTGATTATTTAATTGTACAGATGCCAAGGTGTTATTGGTATAAGGTCTTAAAACATTATACCTAATTGTTAAAACACCAGAATTTTATAGAATGTCCTTTTATTTGTTTATTGGAAACGTATTTATTGTATTTGCATTAACTTAAAACACACCTTGCACACAAGTGCTTATGCACCTCCGGGTCCTTTATTTATCTTTAATTATCTGCCACTTCCCCAAGTCCTTTCATATCGGCTTAGGTAAGAGAGGACATTTGGCGTCTGATTTACAGCCTCCAGGTCCTCGATAATTATCGACCTCCTCTCTCAAGTCCTTCTATATCGCCTGTATTAAGGTATTAAGGTCGCCGGTATTACGGTGTGAATTCATCCGTCGACAGAAAGACTTAACGACGCAACAACCCGGATTATACTGTCGACAAATCATTCCGTCGACAAGTTATTTGTTGACGGAATGCTTTGTCGACAATAAAAACCAATTTTATCGATGGAATGATTTGTCGACGAACTGATTGTCGACGGAACAATACGGAGCCGCAGATACCGTAGTTTACAAGAAGTTCGATCGTTGTTAATCTGGTAGTCTTTGTTGATAGTACCTTAAAACACATTCACAAAGTAATAGTAGGCTGATATGTATATGATAATGCTTCTGTTTCTATGACGAATTCATTTAATTTGTCATGATTTTAATATGCCATGCATTTCTTGAAAAATACCGTTCTGGAAAAATTATCTTTACCAAAACAAACATATTTCTTATTTCGTTCTAATTAATACCTTTTTTCCTTCATACAAGAAAATCGGAGATAAAAAATAATAGAAAGAATTATAATATAATTTGTTTGAATAATTACAGTGAAAGCAGAAGTCATACCTAATGGAAGATTTCTTAAAAAAAACAACTTATTAGTAGATGAAGAATTGTGATTTTTTTTATCGCGTCATATAATTAAATCTCAGGTCGATGTGTTTTTTAACACAGTTGTGTGTTAACATATAAAACTGATTGTAATATATGAAACGGCATTGTAATTGATATAATTGTGCTGATTTTAATTTTTTCAAGGAAGCGGTGTTTTAATTGTTCAGGTAGGCTTTTAATTTATAAAAGTAATCACAATATTCTTTTAATCAAACGTTATTACGTATTGTGTTAATTAATTATTTTATTTGTACGTTATTTTATCTTTATTGTTGATTACTTAATGTCTAAAGTCTTCCGGTAATCAAACATTAACTCATTTATTAAGCTAACGGATTTTAGTATTTTCCGTATTACTAAGGGGTTGTTGCTGAAAAATCTGGTAACATCAGTAAAAATTCGGTAATTAAAATAAAATTCCTCTTTTATTATACGAACAACCTCACAAGCGTAATTTCCTGGTCATAAAATTGTCAATCTCTCTGGTTCTAAGGAAAATAATAAGTAAAACCTTACATTTCGTTCGTTACTTGTTTATCTTTACATTCGTTAAGTCTTTTTGACAATACTAGTCTAAGATTGTTGTTCTAAATAGTGTTTTAAAGCTTTTAGTGGTAATAAAGAGTAAATATTCAACTATAAAAGAAGATCAAACTAAAAAGTGTTCTAGGACTTGAAGCGGTAAATAAGAGTTAATATTCAACTATAAAAGAAGATCTAACTAAATATTGTTTTAAGTCTTGTAGCGGTAAATAAGAGTAACTATTCAACTATAAAAGAAGATCTAACTAAATATTGTTTTAAGTTTTAAGAGTCTATACCTAAATATTGTTTTAAGTCTTGTAGCGGTAAATAAGAGTAAATATTCAACTATAAAAGAAGATCTAACCTAAATATTGTTTTAAGCTTGTAGCGGTAAATAAGAGTTAATATTCAACTATAAAAGAAGATCTAACTAAATATTGTTTTAAAGTCTTGTAAGCGGTAAATAAGAGTAAATATTCAACTATATAAAAGAAGATCAAAAAAAAGGTTCTAGGTCTTGTAGCGGTAAATAAGAGTTAATATTCAACTATAAAAGAAGATCTAACTAAATATTGTTTTAAGGTCTTGTAGCGGTAAATAAGAGTAAATATTCAACTATATAAGAAGATTCAACTAGAACTTAATAGTTCTACTAATAGTTCTAGAACTAATAGTTCTAGTTAACTAAATAGTGTTTTAGGACTAGATAACACATTCGTGACAAATATTAAAGAAGGAAAAACCACGAACTATCGCCATGTGATAAATATTGATATAATATCTATCTCTTGATTAAAAACGGCTCAGTTAAATATTTTTGATGACATGTTCGATTAACGAACATGTCATAAAAAAATCGTTAACAATAAAAAAATTATCTAATTGAGTTTTAAATTGCTGATAGTGTATCCCGTTGGGAAATAACAAGTATGCTTAATAGAACGAAAGAATAAAAAGTCTCTCTACAGTAAAAGATTTGTATTTAAAGTTGAGAAGAGCGCTTTCGACCAAACAAGAGGTCATCATCAGTGCCTATTAAACACATAAAACTAAAAAACAAAACCTATACATAAAATTAAAATTAGACAAAAGAATACAGATAAATTACATAAATGGATTAATATAAAAATTAAATTAATTACCATTACTAAGCATGCTTAGTTGGATTTCAATACGACTAGGATATCTATGGCCTTTGTCATATCACTAATAAAATGTAGCAGTGAGCGAGGTCAGTACCTGGGTGAGAAACCGGTGGGAATAAAACGGAAGATTTACTGTCTGAGGTCCAGCGAAGGAACACAAAGTGGAAAGGATAAGGATAAGCGTACGAAATACGATATGATGAGGAAAATTTTTGAGGTATCCAGTACCCATTTTGTATGGTCCGAATAAACTAAACTCGTTTTATAGGCTATGGGCCCTGAGTTCAGTTATCAGACAAAGTTGAAAACACTTCTTGCTCAAATTCACTAATAGAGGACACCCCATTAGTGAATGGGGTGTCCTCCATGAAAGAAAAAAAAATTCTTCTTTCAGATAGTTTTTCTCCTGGAGGACTTATTTTTAAAACGAATTTAGAAAAAATCCGTGTATTAATTTATTTTACTCTTTTAAATGGAGGAGTTTCAATAGAAGTCTTATTTTAAAGTTTACTTTCAACACTGGCATTTATTCATTTTCTGAGTAATATAAGTTTCTTTAAGAAAAAAGAAAGAAATGCCAGTAATCGAAAACAGACTTGCTTATTTACTAAACAGACCTCTTTCATTTGTATGTTTGAAAATTAGCTAAATATATGGGATAAATGACATTGAAATAAACATATTTCTTAGTATATCATAATCTAACTTAAAAATATCTCTTTACCACGTGATAACAATTTTACTTATAATTTTAAAAGATTAGTTTTTTTGCAGAATTATTTCCAGAAGATTTATCATTACTTCCAAATGTTTTCCTTCCTTTAGTTAATAGTATTTGTTAAAAATGAATGAATGACAGATGACAGTGATTTAATATATTTATAATGATTATTTTTAAGTCATTCTTTATTGTGAATTTGATTACGATTATATTTATTTAAGTATTGAACAATCTATTCTTGTTTGAAACAGTATTCAGTCCGTTAGTCCGTACTTTATTCTTTTTTTTTATTGGATTCATATAAGGGGGGGGGGGGTTATATAAAAATCGAAATAAAAAATTAACAATAATCAATTATTTAAAAGTAGTTTAACAAATCTTTTGTTAGCTCCGGCTGATCAGCTTTTTGTAACCTTCTTTAATATTTGATTTTTTGAGCTTTTGAAAACCTTTTTTGATCAGCTTAGGCTGATTTGCATGTTAATAAATTAAAGAAAAATGCTAATATTGAAACTTAAAAAAATGGTATTGTAGTGTATTAAAAGCTTTTACAAAGAATCAAAATTATTGGATCGAGCTAACATTTTTATAAAGGCAAAATACTATGTACGAAAATACTATATAATAATAAAAATACTATAACCTTATAAAGCAAGACTTGGCAGGGGCACTGCCGTGCCCCCCGATAAGGCAAACAAGAAGATTTAAGTCTTATATTTTTTTAGTGTTATTTCTATTACGACCGATAGCCGTATTCAAAGACATTTTCCTTACCTAAACCGAACAGTTTCCTTAAGGGCTCCTTAAGGAACTCTTAAGGTTTCCTTAAGGAGACCTAACATTTTCCTTACCTACACTGTAAACCTAACATTTTCCTTACCTACACTGTAAAAACCTACATTTTCCTTACTACACTGTTAAAACATTTTCCTACCTACACTTTTTAACATTTTCCTTACCTACACTGTACTAACTTTCCTTACTACACTGTAAACCTAACATTTTCCTTACCTACACAGTAAACCTAACATTTTCCTTAAGGACTCCTAAGTTTAGGTTAGGAATATGTCTTTAAATACGGGCCTGAGTTTATGAAACAAATTATTTTTAACAATAAATTTAGAATTTCGCTAATATCGTTGTATAAATGGGACTTACAACAATTCAAACAAAGATGAACTGCTACAGCGGGGGCTGCGATGCGGCCCTAAATTTAGACACCGCGTAGCTGACAAGATGCGGCTTCTATTTCGCCTCATCTAATACTGTTGCATTTTAAAAGTTGAAAATAGGAAATCAACTTGTATATTATTCTATAATGAACTAAAAATTGTTTATAGATAGTTAGTTATTATTAATTCTAATGAACATATTTTACTATCAAAGCAACGGCCAACTTTTGCATAATTTTATCAAAATTCAGTTCATTTAACTGCAATCTTTACCTTACCTTAATGTTTTACCTGCAAGTGCATTTATACGAGTTATTTACGAGTTTAAAGATAAATTAAAAATGAGATAATTAAAAATTATAAAAGATATAAAATTAACGAACTTTTAAAATGATTTAAGTCTTATACATCCTGTATTGGTTAATTGTTGGCTATAAATTAAGTTATCATTTTATGTTGTCATATTTTGACTAATATGTTTCACTTTTAATCAACTTTTAAATAAGTTCAGTAATTAATCCTTTATTAAGACATTGGTTTTAGATATGTTTTTAATTTTAACTAATTATCAGTAGAAAATTAAGCTTATGAGGAGAGGAAGGAAGGGAGATAGATAGAAGAAGAGAAAGATAAAACAAAGAGAGATATATATATATATATATATATATTTGTGTGTGTGTGTGTGTGTATATTGCGTAAGTATGTGTGTCTGTTATCATCGTACTTTTCTGTTTATTTCAGTTCAAACTTAGTACAAAAACCAATCATTAGGTCTAGATGTGCTATCTGAAAAACAATTTTTATGACGTCATGAACCAGAAATAAATTATATCAATCCGTAAGATTGAAAAGCGGCTTTGTTTATAAACTCGTTGTTTTATGTACTGTTTTGAAATACTTCAGCTAAGTTAAATATGCAAAGTTACGTACATAAGAACTGAACGTCACAAAGGGCTTTACTCGATCGAATTTCGGCAGAATCCAGAGGCTGTTGCTGAATTAATATTTAAAAAAAAGTTACCATGTCATTGCTGTCTAACTTCGTTTCGATAAGTCGACCTATTTTATAATTTATCTTTATATCATTTTTACACAACTAAACTTACTAAAACTAAAAATTTATAAATCGATGAAACAATTAATCATTTTAATATTTTAAGGTAAAATAAAATTATTCTTGACTGTATCAAAAGTTATTAATATCCCCAGATTAATGATTTTTACGTGTTAAAAAATAAGGAAACATTGCATGAAAAGAGGGATTATTTGAAAGGATTGTTCCCTAGAAGTTCTGAGTGTTGGTCGATTCAATGCGATACCTACTCAAAATAATCATTATTCATTTTTTTATATCTCCCTGCGTGACAAAGCCGTGAAAAAATACTTTTAATACTCGAGTATCATTAGTATTAAAATAAGAAATTTTTTAGCTGGAATATTTTTGTATCTGATTATTTGATCGGAACACTGAACACTGTGGGAGTAGGTGAAAGATTGTACTGGTGAATGTATTGTTTATTTAATTGTACTTAACCCTTTTGGAAATATTAGTATGTCAAATTAGTACTCTTAGATGGTGCAGATGTTTAGTTGGGTTGTATTATGAAACCTAGGGTAGTAGGCAAGCAGGGCACGTTGTTGGGCCGTTTTTGCCAGCTCCCTAAGATAGTGTTCTACTCCTTTTAATTTCAAGTGTTAGGTATATATCATCTAATCTAGACAGAAGATTCGTGCATTTCTATGTTCCTCTCATGCTTTTTCAAGCAATCATACATATTTTCACTGACTTATATAGTCTAGAGAAAACTAGGAACAACACGTGCCCTCACTGTTAATCCATACCTCCATACACTTTAAACTACAAGGCAGACTTTAATCTACTATGAGGATCCTAAATTTAGGACGAGACCACCGGCTTTACGACTCTTCTGAAGGACGTGGAACGCAGAATTTTTACCCCTATCATAAAAATCCTAGTGGCCCATGCTGGGATTGAACCCATGACTAAATAAACTCGGAAGTTTAAAGTCCATTCATTCTGTTTATTGGCCGCTTAACCACTACACACAGGTGACTCAAACAAAGGGTATAAATGTAAAAATAAAATGGTAGGTCAAATAAGAATTTTCTTGAAGAATCAGATACCGTCGATGCTTGTTATACCTGTTTTGCTCTTTTTACTATAAATATAAAATTATATATATAATATAAAGCATGGCAAGTTTTTCGTTTGCTTAAGATGTCCGACTACGTTAGCTGGTAAGACCGTTTACCATCATTAAAGTTAATAAAGTTAAGTCGTAATCATGATCAAAGTTAATAAAGTTAAGTCGTAATCATCATTAAAGTTATTGATCGAGCTAAATGTAGTAGGTTAACACATGGACGAAATTAAATTTAACTATCAGCATCATGTCGTTTGACATATATTTTAATGTAAACATTCGCGGTTCTCGACTAAGAAATTTTGAAACTTATCAAGCGGGTCTTGAGCGAATGCCTTCGCTTGAAAAAAATACTTCCTAAAAAGTCTTCCTGCTTTACGGGAAACATTTTTGTTTTGTCTGTCTAGGACAGTAGGCTAACCAAGGCCGCACTATAGCTAACTACCACCCTAGTCGTTAGCAGTAATGAACCTAACCAACATCAAGAGAGGTCAGTGCCTAGATGGGTGACCGCTGGAAATAAAGCGAATGTATTTACTATCCGAGGACGAGCGACGCGAGTTCAAAGTAGTTAGGACGAGTGTAGCGAATGCCATATGTTGAGAAAATGTTCCGAGGTACCCCATACCCGATTGTTTTACAGTGTAACATTAATTCAATAAATAAAATTTCTAAAATGATTTCTCATTGAAATCCAAATCAATAAAAATGGATTAATGGAGTTTATATGTTATTTCAATAACATCGATATCAATCAATAGGTCTAGTGTAACATTCCCTTAATGGTATATTAGGAATGAAAGTTGCACAAAAATATATAAAACTGTTATAAAAAAATATGATTTCAAGAAATCGGCATTCCGAGACGATCCAACACGCGCCGCCTCATTCAACATCAAAAAGGAAAATTCTCAGACATATTTTTTTAAATATATCAAATAAAAATTAAAATTCAATGCCTTAAAATGGGTAAAAAATATATAAAAGAACTTTACTCTTAAGGAATTAAAAGCCTTATTTTTTGTGTTAAAAATATAAAACAGTAAATTTTTGGAAATAAGTGCATCGGTTTGACAAACAGCCACACAAGTAAAAAAAAAGTGTGCACAAAAAAGGACCGTCAAACATTTTTTTTTCTTAATTTAAAAATCCCATAATGCTTGGCTTTGTAATATATATAAGTCCTTATAAGTGAAGCATTAAAGAAGTTTTATACGTTCAAAAATAAATTTTTGGTGCAGTATTGCATTTTTTGTTTTGCTTTGTTTTTGGAAAAAGATACAGAACTGGATTCTTAATTTTTTTTGTATCATGGTTTTTAAAAAAAGATAAGAGAAAGATTGCTGGTGCTGGTGGATATTTATATAGTTACCAACGTATTTCTTATCACTGTTATCACTTGGTGCTGAAATGTACAAATTTGATAAAAAGTGGTATAATGACGAACAAGCACTGTAGTAGGAAATAAAAAAAATCGGGCACGGAGTACCTCAAAACTTTTCATCATCACAACGGATTCACTACGCTCCAGTAAATACATAAGTATACTCATACTTACTTTTCCTACTAGAGAAACAAAATAATTTTCTGATACACCTATGGTATAAATGAGGAAAATTTAAAATTATAAAATAAATATTTGTCTTCGTTTGGCCAAAAAGGAAAACAAGGGATACAATAATAGTATCGGAGAAGTTATAGTTACTTTTAAGAAGTTATCTAATCCCTCCAATATTTGATAAGATGCTAAGATTAGATCGATACCCTATTGAATCTAAGTAATTTTTATTTCCTAGCTCAATCTTACTAATCTGAATTTATAGCAGATTAACTTTAATTTGAATCTAAATAGACCAAGAATATTTTACAAATTTTCCCTTTACACAAATAAGAACGTGGAGGCAACTCTGTAATATATTGGCTAAGCACATGTAAAATAGTAACTCGTGTATCACGCCGCGTCCGCTGGTCGCGCCACTGATTGTATTTTATGTAAATTTCTACGTCGTGGTTGTTTTAGCTACTGTATAATTGTAACCATTCTTGACCCGCTTAAAAAATCGACTGCAATAATTCAAAGAATTCAACTTTTACTAACCATCCTTAATTCAAGTAAATTCGAAAAATACATAATGCTTTGTAATTTGCAACATTATGCCTTTTTCTATCTTTTGTTCCTTGTAGCTAAATTTTTTGCATTTTCTATTGTTACTTAACTAATAAGAACTATAAGCGAATTTCTAATTTGTTAAACACATTTGTTTATGTTTAGTAACTTACACTTTGTTTCAAATCGGTAAGAAAAAAACGCATTAAAAACGCGATGATAATTTTTAGGACTTTGAATATAGGATAAATTTTAGGATTCAGATTTTTTTATTTTTAAATTTTTAATTTTTAATTTATTTTATGAATTTAATCTAAATAAGATTTACCAAATAGTTAGTTTTTATCAAAACAATTGTTATCAAAATAGAATGCCCACATGTAATGTTTTAATTTCTTACAAAATGTCAATACCATAAAATGTCCCTATATAAAAGAAACTTGACTTTTTGTTCCAATTTTTACTCAATTTAACTAATGCCGCAATGATGTCTATCCTTTTCTTTTCATGTAATAGCAGTAACTTAACTTTTTTCAAAACTAATAAAAATAACTTAAATTCAACAAACTCATTTATCACACCTACTTGAAAAAGTACAACAATTTTAACATTATTTAAATTAAATAAAAAAAATGTAGTAGTTTGAAATATTAAAAGAAAATACCAAGAAGTCAAACAAAAACGGGTTTATGGTCACCGTGACACTAAGTGGTCACATTTATTTAATATAAAATAAAATACATGTCCACTTTATTTAAAGATAAACATTTTTTTTAAAGAAAAGGTTGTACGTTATTTATTTTATTTTTTCAAAAGATAATTTTAAATTAATTTTAAACAAGCTACTGGAATCTAATAACATTATAATATTTTATTAGATAATTTAAAAAAAATAGATAAAAAACATGAATAAATGTTCTACAATTAAATAAAAAAAAGGAAGGACCTCATTTACCACACACTGTTAAGCTTTATAAAAATAAAAAGAAATGTCATTTTTTTTTATAAAAAAGGTGTTTTTAATTTTTCAAATCTTTAAAAACGCCTGGTTCTTGTCTTTTTTAGGTTTTAAATTGATTGTGGCTTTTGGGTCCTTTTAAGAGGGTTTAAAGAGCTCCTGAAAATGATTGTCATTTGTTTAGTGCGTTATCCTGAATGATCTTTTGAAAAATTTAAAAAAGCATTTATATGTAAGTTGTCTTTTTATAATTGTTCGCTACTACATCTTTTCTTTAATAATGTATTATTGATTAGTTTAGTATCCTGAAAATATGAAAAAAACAAAGTAAAAATGATAAAGTAGTCCATTGATTTTAAATTAAGATATTGTTTTTCAAATTTTGTATAAATGCCCACCTGAAGGTCTTAAGAATTTTTATTATAAATCCAAACAAAGCAACTTAACCCTGAGCACCTTCATTTATCAAAATATTTGACTTTTAAAACTTTTGGAACTGAAAATTAATTCAGGTAGAAAATAAGTTTAAAGTAATTTTAAGACAGATACAAAGCAAGTTTTGGTTCCGTTCGGAAATTAGGTACGATTTATTTGATTGATAAGCTCTTCAAAAATCAGTGGGCGGTGTATTGGTAAAAATTTTGATGTAGATAATTAAATGCCTTATTTATAATTTTGACTTCATGTTATAATTAATTTTTTTAGTAAAAAAAGAATGTGTAAAAGTTGTAATTTTAACAGGAAGAATGTCCTACTGTTATTTACACTAGAATTTAAACATTGGATGAACCAAAATAGATGAAATAGTAAAGTTAATAATATTAATATGAGTTACTTTTAAGTTTGTATATCTAACCAGTAATCATGATACTTTTATTCACCGAAAAATCATACATGTTTTTTTTTTTAATTTCTAAATGGTTTAATACACTTTAAAAGTTTTTAAATCCGTTTCAAGCGATTCTTCAACCAGTTTTACTAATAATCTTTTCAAGATAGACATTATGAACACAGGGAGATCTGGTATAGGAGCGAAAATATTTGTTTATTAATTTATTTAAGTATATGGCGCCTAAGTCAATGTAATTTTTATCTAAGGGTTTTTAAGCTAACTTTATTTCTTTAAAATATTCAAAGGATTAATGAGGGTTTTGAAAAACTATAAAAGGTTCAAATCTGTTAAAAACTAACGATTTTTAACCCCAGTGGCATTTTTATATGTTATCTTAAAAGTCAATCATGACAGAACAGTTTTATCTTACAATGATGGACCCATCAGATATGACATTTTCTGGGGGTCCAGACCCAAGGTCTACAGAATAACTTAACATCAGTTATATGCAGCAGGCCTTGTTTCTACTATCATAGTTTGGGGTTTTAACATAAAAGTGATCTTTTATCTACAAATGAAAGATAAGTGAACACTAAAGTTAGGAGGAAGTGATAATGTACATCTGGATTGTTGAAGAAAACTTCTAAACACTTAATAAACTCTGAAACATAACATTAACATATGTTAATGTTCAATATGTTAAAATATGAATTTAATTCACGTAGCATAGTAGAATTGTAACTTTAGAATCGTCTGGCAGAAATCATTTAGAACGCATCTTCTTCGTACTTGGCAAAGGGATTAAAAATCACGTTATTAAATTGTAAAACTTCTTGTTTCTTCTAAAAGAAGAATACATTTTTATTATAACTTTGTCTATTTTTCTTATCAGATCCAATAAGCCTAGTGTACGCACGCTAAACTCTGTCAAAGCCAGAGAGTGCTGTCGCGGGACTGTTTCTTTTGTCATGACTTTCTGGTCAAAATTAATTTCAGCTGTATCTAGATACACTTTTGTTGTAGTTGTGATACATATCTAAATAAAAAAACTACTTTGTCAATCTAATTATACCTTAGAAAGATCACAGAGATGTGTAAGTTCGTAGAGAAGCCAGTACCTCTTTTGTTACGAATTGTTACAAATAAACTTCATTACAAATTCGTTACAAATACACTTTGTTAAAAATTGTCACAATTTTGGTGGTCTTTAAAGTAAAATAAAACGTTGTAAACTTGCCGTATACTAACCTCTTATAACTTTACTCTTCAATATTTCACCTTACTGAAATTTCTACGTTATGAAATTTCCATCTTATGAAATTGCACTTGGACGTGACCAACCTTGATAATTTAAGGGAGCATTATCATGAAGAGAGGGAGTAAAAAGAAAACTTAACCAGTCATTAAAAGAGGAAACATATTTCTTTGAGAAGAATCCTATTTAATTTTCATTACTCAGTAGATATTAACATTCTGGTGGAACAAACTGAATTTAGAGTTTGATTTGGTACCCTTTTGGTTTCTCTGACTACAAACCATATGACTTCCCCCCCCCCAAACTTTCATTTATTTATTCATAAATTATTTTATGTTTCTTTCATATTGATTTATATCTTATATATATGTATATATATATATATATATATATATATATAATATATATATATATATATATAATATATATATATATATATATATATATATATACTAATATACTACAATATTAATATTTAGTTTTGATAATAATTTATTAAATTTGTTGGTTTACAGAAGACTGCGAGGATGGAGCTGCAACCAACCACCTTAAAGGTATATTTTATTTTTCTTATGAAAGATTTACTTCCTTGTTATACACTAACTTTTACATCACAATAAACTCGTCTTTTAGTAGATAATTTAAAAAAGGTCTTGTAATATTTTTACCGAACGTAGGATGTAAAAATTAAATAATTTGGTATTTAGGACTAACAAACACTAGAAGCTTATATGAGAAAATTTAAAAATTGTAAAGTTATCATTTCTAAATATTTATTTAGACAATTAGCACCTCCATGGATCAGGTCGTGAAGCGTTTGTATTTATACTGACCTTTGACACCAAGAAGGTCTGAGGTTTGCATCCCAGGTTACGCTTCAATTTTATAAATGAATATAGTTCAAAAAAATTAATTGGTTGATTTAAGGTGTAATAATGTTATTTATGCAACAAAAGATGGAAGGAAGCTTTGTAGCTCGAGTTTCCTCCTAAGGCAGATCCCAAGGAATTTCACTTGCTCCCAAGGTCAATAGGCCGAGGCATAAAGAAGTTAACAACCGAGGCTCTGCCAAGGGAGATAAATAAGGCAATGTTAAATTCTAATGAAAACTGTACTTTGCTGAGAGAAAACGTGTTTTAAATTAGTTAATGATAATAGTATTTAATGATTTTATAGAGTAATTAATAGAACATAGAAATATATAGATAGAGCAGTCTGTGGAGTGGTGTCAGTTTACCATACTAAAATATAGCACTATCCCCCGCCTTGATTCCTAATTAAGCTAATTTGAAAATCAACCTGACTTATGTCTGCCTATGCAATATATTGCTACTTACACTCACTGAGAATCTAACGAGACTGTACACGCAAGAACAGAAGGAGTTGACATGTTGACATTATGAAACTAGGCTGTAAAATTAGATTTTATATATTTATTTTTAAATTACTGAAGAGCGAATCAAGTGAATAATTAATTTTAAAAACAGTAAAATTGATTTACAGTCATGTTACACATACAATTTTTTGGGAGCGCAGTCAATAAAATAAAAAATAAATATTTTTCTTGTTTACTTTGCATACCAATTTGCTGTAAAGTAAAATTTGACAGCCAGCGGATGTGGAGTAAATGTTTCATCACCTTAGCAATAAAATTTCTTAATAATAAAATAGAGCTCTTTACTGATATTTTTGAGGCTGTAGACACTTTACAGCCGCTGTAAAAAAGAAAGGAATTCCCTTTCATTAAGTCTTGTTGAAACTAATTTTCAAGCATCTTTTTAAAGACTTGGTTGTTTACATTATATTACTATTTTATTGGTTTTTAGTGGATTTTAAAAATTATATATAATTAATATAATATTATATAATTATCTATTATTTCTTAACATATTTAGCAATTCCTTCTATAAGACTCATACTTCGTGGAATAATTAACACTGCAATTTTTCAAAGGTGTGTTTACAATAATTGAAGTAAGTTTTTCTTTAAAAAAACCAAAATAAATTTTATGTAAATTTTGTATTGTTTAATTCACGGTCAAAATAATTTTGTTAAATAAATGTTTATTACCCCACTTAAAATCACATTATTCAAAATGGCTGCTTTTCCAAAGAATAAAGTAATTATTTTGTTCTATTTACCACCATTTTGGATTTTAAAATTTAAGTATACTGATTTATGTTGTCGGTAATTTTGATCTAAAGTAACAAAAGATTTGATTGTTCGTTGAAGTTTTCAGCTTTGTTGAATAATAAGTACATAAAGGACTTGATTACTTAACATAGTCGTATCCTATTTTGCCTCATCTATAATGTATGAAATGTAGTCAATTACATTCATTGAGTTTTAAGTAACAACTTTATTCTATCATTAGGAATTCTTTTGAAATTCTAGCAATTCTTATCTTAAATAACTTCTTTTGAATGCTTACAGAAATCACTTTGAATTTTGACTATACTGAACTATAAGCACTTTGTACAAGATTAAACAAATAAACAATATAAGGAAGTAAATATATTATGGTGCATGTACAAACAGCTACTTAGCTGTGGTCTTAGTTATTCTTTGTTTTATGGAACGTTTTAGTAATCACATATCATCTTAGTTATTCTCTGTTTTATGGAACGTTTTTAATCACATGTTATATCCGTTTTATGTTTGTTCACATATCATCTTTGTTATTCTTTGTTTTATGGAACGTTTTAGCAATCACATATCATCTTTGTTATTCTTTGTTTTATGGAACGTTTTAGTAATCATATATCATCTTAGTTATTCACCGAGATGATGGATTTTACTTTAAAAGTTCAAAATACCACCACCACTTAATTAATGGACTAACTTCAACCATTAGTATGAGGTATAAGTTCCTTCAAAATTTTCTAACAGAATATTAATCCATTTGACGTCCAACAAGTTATTGCAAAAACTACTTTTGACAAGGTATTAAGTTACTTTGAAATTTTATAAGTATTATAATTTTTACTTGAGGACGTATTTTAGGATTGACTTGATTACATATTGTTATTACTTACTGTTTCAGATTTTGATTTCAAATTTAGTGTGAAATTCCTTTTTTTCAACCAAATTTAATTCTTATATAATATATTAACGATTCTTTAGAAAAAATTACGTTTAGTTATATTTTAAACAATATTATATTATTCGTAATTGATTTAACAAAAAAATTAAAATAACTGCGATAAAAAAGATGCTATTTTTAAAGTACTCGCCATTTCAGACTATGTTGTTTTTAAGGTGTGTCACCTAATACGGTAGGTAGGTTAAATAACTTAGTAGTAAGTTTTGAACTTTTTAAGCAAAAAACCCATCATCGTTCCTCATTTTGATGTAAAACGTCTTTTTTGACGTGAAGGTTTTTTCGTCAGATTGATGGAACATTAATATTTTTTTATTCTTATAGAATTTTATATACCTCAAAAAATTGATACTAATGGCCGCATTATACAGAATATTAAATTAATTTGTGGCTTCTCTATGGAAAAACTTGTTTTCTTTTCGCTTCTACAACACGAAGCTATTAACGTTTTGCTTCTCTATCCATCCAGTTTAATTTAAGAAATAAATTAAAAATAATGACGTACATGTTAAAATATAACAACTATTTAAATTTAAACGTGTTAAGTTTATGCTTGTGTAGCAGCGAGTTAATAAATAAAGCAGATTTAAATGTAGTTAGCTTGGGACGTTTTCCGTACATTTCGTCTTTGGAAAATGTTATGAGGAACCAAACCGTGTAAGATTGTTAGTATTATTCCTTAAATTGATGCAAAGAACAAAGAAAAGTAAGAAGGCTCAGAAAATGATGAAGAAAGGGGTAAATTATACCCCAAGGTGTGATGTGTTTAAGTAAATGTGGTAATTCTCTCTGCATTAACAGGTTTGAAGTTTAGCTGAACATAAGATCACTTTGAATAAATGTGGTATTTCACTTTTATATTCGCACGTTTGGGTTCTAGCAGAAAACAGCGATCATTTTAAATTAATGTGGCAATCCCAATTCACTCTTTTTTTAACAGATTTGGGTTCTAGCTAAAAACTGTGATAATTTTTAATAAATGTAATGTATCACTCTGCTCAACACACGTTTTAAATAAATAAATAAATCGTAAAGATAATTTTAAAAAAATGTATTAGAATTGTAGTTTACTTTTATCTTCACACGTTTGAGTTTCTAACCGAAGACAGCCATTATTTTAAACAAATTAAGTAGTTCACTTGCTCTTCACAAGTTTAGATTCTAGCTGACAGCGACGATTTTAAATGAATGCGATACTTTGCTCTTTCTACATTTGTGCTCTAACAGAAAATTGTGATCATTGCTAAAACAATTTAATATTTAAAAATTCATCCTCATCGCTGATTGCTGAACACACTAAAAATTATTATTAGATCCTTTTCCTTTCAATTATAAAATTGATTTAGTTAAAATAGTTATTTTAATTTTGTTTAATCGAAATAAATATCAAATAATTTCCAACAAGTGTTAAACTACTGACTTCCTTTATAACCTGTTTTGATTATAATTTTCTACAAGCGATAAAATAAAAATGTTAAAAAGAAGAATGCAATTTGTCTAATATGATAGGTACCTTATAAAAATAAAATACAGCCGGTTTTTAGATTTTTTAAAAAAAAAAACGATCAAGATTTCTTTATAAGTTTCCATAACTCAATCTAATTTATTATCCCTCTTAATTTTGATCAAAAGCCAAGTAAACACCTAATAATATGTAGTAGCAAAACAAAAAACTAAATAATACGTTTGATTATTATTTTAAATAATAAATTAGTTTGTTAAATAATTCTATATAGTATCGAATTCTAGATTGTTTCCTATTTATTTATTTTTAAAATAAATCTCATATTCGGTTGAGTAGAATTGAAATCAGAAATTTAACTCATTTCTTTGTTTTATATTTTTCATCTGATTCCTAGCAACATTTCTTATTCATTTTTTCTATTTTTCTTTTATAAAATATTTCTTTACTTTTTTAATTAACAAATAATTTAAAAGCTATTGTTTTTAATTTTTAAATATTTTATATGAAGTTTTGTTCTTTTGTTTTCTTTTTTAATAGATGAAGAATTTTTATTTTTAATTCTATTTTTAAGTAAGAATAATATTTTTTACTGATTCTTATTTAATTTCTTTAGATCTTTTTTTAAACAATATAATTGTATTAGAATCCTATTTTAAAATCATATTTGTATACTATACGAAACATCATTCGTTAGTAAAAAATAAATAGTTGTCATCTATTTTTTAACAAAAAATTGTTGTGTAGTCGTTGTTCCGCTTTTTTGATTTTTTTTCAACCAACCTGAAATTTATTGTTTTAGATCAGATGAATAAATCTTTTTTTTAGTGAAAAACACTTTGTTTATTTAATGCTAGATTTGCTTTATAAGTAATGTAGTATTTTAATTCATCTGTTAAATGTATAATTTATTGTATTTTAGAGTGTTTATCTATGATTTATTGTAATTAGTAATTTATGTATTTTAAGAAATATAAGTAATGTTTGTGACTCATTATAGTTAAAACTTTTTTTACAGTTATTACAGTAGAACAAGGTTTCTACTGAAAAATAAAACGGTTTATAAATTTGTACTTAAAGATAACGTAATTGAGACGAGTAAAATAATATGGCGATGTAATGAGAGCTGCTGCATCTATCTTCCTATAAGAATACACAAAGACCTTTGTCTTCTTGGCCGTTCCCGAGGCCTCGACGCTAAGGGCCACTTCGCGGCCACATGGTTGTTGTCCTATATCAGTTTGTTATATTAGTAGTTTATATAAGTGGCATACTGCCACGATATAAGCAAAATTTTAAATTTATTTGTCAAATAACGTGAATTGTTTACATTATGTTTTATATGTCAATCGATAAATCTGGAACTAGTACATTTTTAGTACATGTGTATTTAATCTTAAACAAGAATAAATATATATTCTTGTATCAGTAAGTCCTCTTTCTAAAAAAATCTACCCCTCAACTGAAATTCCATTCTCCCTCTCCATGAACCCAATCTCATAAGCTCATTTTTTCTTTGAAAATTCGCTTAACCCCGTTAGGATAGAATCGTACAACGGAAATGCTTCATAGTTGTCGCGACGTCAAAGGTCATTTGTGCCGATTGATTGATTAGCTGAATTGATGATAGCTAGAGTAATAGCGGAGTTATTCTCTTTTAAAGTCATTTGTTGTCTAAATATATGTAGAAATGCATACATACAAAGAATATATATATATATATATATATATATATATATATATATATATATATATATATATATATATATATATATTATATATATATATATATACATGTTAAAGATGGTGTATAAGCGTTTAATTCTAAGTGAACTGTTTCATGTGGTGAAAGATAGTTTATCTTCCACTATTGCTTCTTTAAGGCACATCGTACCATTTGGTGCAAAGCGTTGCAAACTAAAAAAACTGCTATTTGGGATGCGAAGTTCAACAAATTATAGCGTTAATTTTAGGGCTAACTGGTCTATTAATGTGTCTTAATGAATTATTTAGTCAAGTTTTATCGTACAAAGATATCTTGTTATCGTGTTTCTTCTGGTAATAAATCCTTCACAAGATCCTTAATTAATCAATTCTGATACAACAAAGACTTAGACATCAGCTCCTGAAAGTTTTTCAAACAAGCCAGTAGTTATAAAACAAGTCCTACAAGATGGACGGATCGTAAATCCTCAAGATTTGAGTTACGAGGTGGCAAATTATACGTTGGTGGGAAATTTTCCGGGACGGACGGAGCTCTTCTCTATAATCAGATGAGATATCAATTAGTGTAATGGGATAATTGTACGGAGGACCCTCCTGGCCGTACCGCAGTCGAGAGAATGGTCCCAAATGACTGGTTAGTGACCCTGTAGGTACCTACCGACACTAACCATTCAAACAATTAGTTCGTACACTGAGCCACGTTCTAACCTTTCATCTTTTTGAATCGAACCTTCTCCTTAAGGCTATCTACTCACTATTTCACGACCTTGAATCTTCTCCACTTATTCCTGCTTATAGGTAGTCTTAAAATCATCCTAAGCTGTTATTAGTTTGTACGCTAAGTACTAGCTACTTCATAAATATTAGTTCTACAGAATCATCAATAATGCTTTATTGATTTTTTTAAGTAAAACAAAGTGTAATGAAACTACTCGTGGATAAATTTTATGTCCTCTGCTTAATTTATTTAACCATAACAGTGTTACTTTTAGGGGTTTTTTTCTACTTTATTGTTGTGCTTTGATAAATAAATTTGCGGTTATGAAGTTAATAGTATATACATTTTCAATGCAATTTATTTCAAACTTAGCTCCGTCTCCTTAGAATAATTCTAGTACAGGAAGGATAGGACCGTGAACAGAAAGGAATTCCACTGATGATAGGAATGCCGGTTTTCTGTTGGTCTTAAGTAGAGGTACCGCATTAACAACAAAACATTTTTTTTAAATGTGTCATAAATGTCCTTTAATAAAGAAAGTTCATAAAAACCACCTAAGTATTTAATCAAATTTGTCTTTCGCGCTTGCTGTGTAACTTCGGGACTTCGGGCTGTAAAGCAGTGGCCGCACGGCAGCAAGGAACTTGGGAATATTTTTTGTTTTTAAAATTTACCAGCATTCTCACGATGGCTTGTTTTTCCTATTCCTTATTTATACCGTAGGTATATAGGAACTAAAATATTTTAGCACTACAAATCCAAAACTGGATTTCCACTAAAATCTTTTTTATTAAAGCATTTCAGATGCTTTAAGCCGTGCTGATTGGTTTTACCCATATATATATATATAATATATATAATATATATATATATATATATATGTGTGTGTGTGTGTGTGTGTGTGTGTGTGTGTGTGTGTGTGTGTGTGTGTGTGTGTGTGTGTGTGTGTGTGTGTGTGTGTGTACTTGTTATCAAGGCAGCTCCTAGTAAATTTATGCTAGAGAACTAAAACTTAAAAAAATAATTTTTGGATTGCTTTAATATTATGTCTAAGTTTCATTTCATTATCAGCACTGGTTTAATTTTTATTTGATGACATACGTAATTGAAAAATTGTCAAACATATCCAAGTGAGATAAAATTTGGCACAACTCTATTTTATTTATATAATTAGACATACTAAGTAATGTTAAGAAGCATTAAGCAAGGGTATAGTTTGGATAGGTTACTGCTGAGAATTAAACGGATGTTATTACTTTCTGAGGACGAGTGAAGCCATTACAAAAACGTACTGCAGTACAAAGTAGGTGATTTTTATATTCGAAGGACAAGCGAAGCGAGTCTGAAGAACGAGCGTAATAAATCCGTTATGAGAAAAAGTTCCGAGTTCTATTTGTTTGGGAAAAAAGTTCCCAATTCTAATTCCTAACACATAAATGACATTCAGCTGATCCTTTGCAGCTTTTGAACCTAATTTCATTTTTCTACGTGTTTTCAGTATAAGTTTTTACAATATACAACCCTTTATCCTAACACAAATAGTAAAATAAATTACTATTATTGGTTTCATATTCTTTTTAATAATCTCTCTTTCTAAAGCTTCGTAAACCATAGAAAATGTGTGTACTTATGTAGATTTTGATATCGAAGGGTATTCTATTCCATTGATCTATTGTATAACTTATTTGTATATCGGAATATTTCAATAAAATATTTTTTTTAATGCAAATCCGTTTATTATTTTAATTTTTTCGGGATATATTTACTTCGGGGAGATTTTTATGATAGCATTTTTTCAAATAATAATATAGCGGGAGTTTTTAAAGGATTTTCAAGTTCAAAAGAGGGTTTCAGGTTCAAATGGTTAGTGGGTTACTAAGGGTGAATGCAAAGGGAAACTGATATTAATTACTTCTAGAATAAAAAATAGGCCAACTCACCCCTTTTATTTTTTTTATCTTGATGTCGGCATTGGGGATGAAAAGTCTCCCTTATTCCCTCATTTGACTATTGATATGCAAAATACTATCCTTATTTCCCTTTTGTCTAGCTTTCAGATATTTCTAAAAAAAGGCCCTTATGATATTTGCTCTATAAATAAATCCATTTTAAGGTTTTTCATGGAAATAAAGGGTTAGCGGCACATGGTCCACAGTAGTTTCCTAGGTTTTAAAATTGTAAAAGATTTTTAGTGTATCCACCCCTAACTACGCCACAGCTATTAATCTACGTTTGATTATGCAAATTCTTTTAAAATTTTAAAAAAGGGTACAACTGAGCTACCCTCTGTTTTGGAGCCCTTTTTTCTTGGATTTTAGGTCCTTTATTAATCCTTATTTTTTATATGAAATTATATTATCGTTATTTAGAGAAAAAATTAATTAAAAGTTTAAGAATAGTGAATATGCAATTTGAAACTAAAATTCCATTGCTTCTGTAAGTCCAAACAAGAAAAACATTTAAATTCATATTTGAAAGATCTCGGTAATTTAATAAAAGATTCAATATATATATATATATATATATATAATAATATATATATAATATATATATATATAATATATATATATATAAATCGTCAAATTTTATAAGTAAAATAGTTACAATATGACGCATAACCATAATAATAATTTCTTCTTATGTAAATGACTATATTAAAGGCATTTCCGGATTTAAAAAACATTAATTTTTGGCAAAAATGTGAACATAGTATAATTTAATCACTTTAAAATTATAAGGTTTTATGTTGAGTAATTTATATCAACAATACTAATAATTATAATACTGGCAAGGACTAAATTTTAATTAGAACTAATTACTAAAATAAATGAAACAAAATTATTATTATTATGAAAAATAATGGTTTATAGGATAGTTAATATTTTATATTATATATTAAAAAATATAGGACTTTTGTGTAATTAATCTGTTTTTATTTTATATATATTTTATAAGTCCACAAAAAGAAATTTTTTAATTATATTTTTTGGTTATTTATTTTTATTGCATTTTATTTCTAAGTTTACTTCAATAGTTAAAAACGTTATGAAGGGCCTTTGGGTGACGAAGAAGGTAAAATTCCACTTATACATAAAGTAACTCTTCTTTTAAAGTAACATGTAATGTAAGACGCTGTTTTCTGCTACTTTGCTTCTTTACATTTAAGGACCTGTTTCAACATAAATTAGAGGTTAAACTTTGTAAATTTAATATTGCCTTGATTTTTGAGTATAGAAGATTAAAACAAGGGTCAAGTGCCATCTCAGATTGGGGTAATTTTAATTGAAATGGGAGTGTTGAGGATTTTTCAGATTTCAACATTATAGTGAAGTTTGCCTCCTACCCTGTTTTTCACGAAAAGGCTATTATTTATTTTCACTTTTTCTCATTTTAACCTTTGGTATTTAGAAAAAGTATTGTATTGTGTTGCGAAGAAAATCCGAAACCGGGATTTCACCTGAATAATCTGTGTTAGGTGTTTTTAAGCCTTCTTAAGTGGTTTTCACAGAGTTGTCTTTCTACATACGTGTGTGTCTTTTATTATCGTATCCCCCAGTGTATTTATGCGAGAGAAATGAAACTTGGTACAATAATAATTTAGTTATGAATCATGGATATCTTTCATGACGTCATTGCCTCACAATAATTACTCATGAAAAGTTAAACAAACATTAAATTAATCATGAAAAAAAATTGTGACTAATCACAATTTTTAGTCATGTATAGGACCAGGACCAGGAAGTCATGTATAGGACCACAAAAGTTCGATTTTCAACAAATGGCTTAAGCATAGGGAATAATATGGTGGTAAAAAGTTCTGAGCTACCCCTACTCGATTTTTTAAGTATTAGGTGAAAACTTCATTTCTAAGGTTAAGACTAAGCTTTTATTAGCGAATTTTAACAGAAAAACGCTTATTAGGATGAACGTATGGGTGAAGTGACCTAAATGATGAAAATTTGCTAAATCCATATTATATCATAATTCGCTAAATCCAGGGCAAAATATCATATTATAACATAAAATAATACAAAAATCAAGCAGAAAGGTTAGTTGTTAATTTTTCCATATTGCTGTATAAATACGATGACACTTGAAATCGATACAATTGTAAAAATAGCCTGGGAAATTGATAAAAACTGTTAATATTATCAAATAACAGAAATATTATTCTTATCATGTTGTAAACAAACCAAATCGCCCTAAAACCACTATTTGCCTAAAATATTTTAATATCAGTTATAAACTCGATACAAAGGTTTTGTTATTAATTTATCTTTATTATTATTACTTTTTTTTATTAAATAAGTTTTGTATTTTTTATTTTTTATATCATATAAAAGTAAAAATAATGAATTGTTTTCATTATTTACTGCTATTTAAGTATAGCAATTTACAGTGTTTCATCCCATGGCTTTTTTATTAATAAATTAGTAATTACATTAGTAAAAATTTGATTAATAAAAATAGTAAATTAGAATAGAAACATGTACGTTTGATTTTATATTTAATGTTAGGTAGATAAATTTATCATCCTAAATCAATAAAAATTTAGATGTTAAAAAAATTAACAATTCAAAATCTGTTTTATAGAAAAACCTAAATCAATAAAAAAATAAAATTATGAAAAGAAAAAAAAAATCAAAATCTGTTCAATATTAAGAGGAAAACAAAACTAAATTAAACCCAGTTTTTTGAGCTTATATTTCTTTAAAATAACTAACCCCTTTTTTATTATTTTTATTAAAATCATTGTGACCGTTTGTTTATACAACTGAGTCAATACGTTGAAGAGCACCCATTCTTTTGTATTTTTTGTATTATTTTACTTTTAGTTTAAAACCAAATTTATGTAAATACGTGACTATCAAATGAATATGGTGTTTTTTAATTTGTAAAAATACCTTAAGGTCGTCTGTTGGAGAACATGTGGATTGATGTATCGTAAATGTGTATAATTTTTGGTATGACAGAGCATGGAAAATGTATCGATGCTAAACATATTTTTTTCTAATAGTTCCAATAAAAAATCGTTATGAATTGAAAGGAATAGTAAAAACCATAAATTTATAACGACAGTTGTAATAGGTATTAGTTTTTATATTTCTGAAACACTCGTTCTTAATATGTTCATATTAAGACTGCAAGTAATAATGCTAATTGATAAGACTTATTTTTTTGTATAATAAGTTACAGAATTAAATCAGATTAATGACAAAGTGACAAAAGTACAATTTAAATTTTGTATAATTAATCATTTAAAGCAGTTGTAATAGTAGAGGGAGAAGAGGTTAACCGGTCTTTGACCGTAATTTTAGCAATTTTTTATTATTATCTAATGTTAATAAGGCAGTATTGATCTTAAGTTGAGTACGATTAATGTTACCAAAGACCATAATTATCTATTTTTGAGGGCGGGTGTAAAGTGTCTACTTTACAACCTCAAAAATATCGCTATAAAAAGATTTTATTGCTAAGGTGATAAAATATTTACTTTATCTCCGCCGACTGTAACATTTTACTTCACAGCCGCTACGCAAATAGGTAAGTAGAGTAAATAAAAGTAAAATATTTATTTTATTTACTTAGCTCCTCCCCCCCCCTCCAAAAACAACTAGTATATGCAACATGACTGAAAAAATTAATAATTAATAAAAAAATAATAATTAATTGCTTTGTAATTAAACTAATTTCCGTTACAATATAATCTCATATTAAAACCAAATTATATAATTTACTATTTTCTTTAACAATAATTATTTTACTATTTCATTCTTTATTTCCAATATTTTCACTTCCTGCTGCCTGGAACTAAAATCTATTTTATAGCTATTAAAAACTTAAATGTAAAACTATTTATTTGAGTACTTCAAACATAGATATACGAGGTAAGGTAAATATAACAATAACAATTTTTAATAAGAATCAATTTAAAGAGAACTATCACAAATAGAAAAGAACATTATTTTAATAACAGCAAAATAATAAATGATACTTAGAAATGTTCTATCAAATTTATAGTTACTCTGATTAATAAATACAAAACAAAGTCAAAAGAATTGTATTCATTATTTATTTAAGTAATTCTTTATTTTTATAAAGTGTATTTATAAACTTTTATTAAGTCACGATCATTGAAAAATAAAATATTAAAAAATAGAAGTAAAAATTGTTCTAATAAGTAATAATAATAATGTAAGTAATTCTTTATAAAAATATTATTTCCTATTTGTGATTTATATTTTATACACATTTTTTTTACTTTCTAAAAGTTTAAAATTAGCCCTTAACAACCTTAACCTAATTTGTTGTTTTTGTTTGTATTTTGTTTATTTAATTTAGGAAAGTGGTTCAAATAGTTGTAATAAGCAATTTATTTTATCAACTAGTTTATCTTATGTTTGTACTAAAGTAATAATGATCCAATTTTATCATTCGTTGCGATAAAATATGTTTAGACATTTTATTATATTAGAAATAATCTATTTTATCTACTAGAAATTATATAGAAGGAGCTTAAAGCTTATGTGATTGCGAAGAAAGGTCTTGTTGAAATATAGGATAGAAGGGATATGTTAACCAAATAAGGTACCACATAATTTGGGTTTTATAAGGTTTTTCAATCGTATGTAGGTGACACTAACGAATGAGGAGCATAAGTTCTTTAAAAATGGTCAAAAATCGGAAAATAATCAAATCAAGGTGAAAATTGGGTGAAAAATGAGTGCATCTCTACATGAAATAAATATGCATGCACAGTTTTATTTGGATACTGTCAGTATTATTCAGAAAACGTTTGTAACGTAGTACAGAGTGTAGTCAGTTAGTGATGGACGAATCTTAGGATTAAAACTGACCCATCTAATCTGATGTTGTCCAAAGCTAGTGTCCAAAGATACACAATTATTAATTAAAATCATTTTTCATGTTGACAACCGGTGCTAAGATGTGCAAAAATTCTGAGATACTCCGAATCGGACATTAGATAGATCCAATTTTTGATTATCGAATTTCCTTCAGAAATATTCGCGGATGACATTTTATTTTTTACTATCTTTTTTTAGAAGCAGCTGTTACTATTTTATTTCGGCTGTGTAGTTTTAAAGCAACAAACTATACACTGAACAAATACGTACTGTAAATATTTACATAAAATGTTTAGTTTAAGCTGTTATATCCTTGACAATACGTTAAGTCTGAGCAAAACTTAATTCATATAGTGTAAAAGTTTTTAATGGATTTTAATATAAGTTTCTCTTAGGCTTAATTAATATTTAAGTATGTCACCCGTACTATTGTTGTTATCTTTAACAGAGATAATAGCTGAAAGAAAACAAATTATAGTACTTAAGTTGAGTCGAAGCATTCCTCTACAAGGGAAATGTATAGTTATTACAAAAATAAAAAATGATCACCATTTGTTAAACATTTGATCTTTATTTTCTAACTATCACAATCACAGTTCGTAAAATAGACAGACTGATAGGACAGAAGTCATTGAGGGTGGAAAGATCGTTAGAGATGTAAATTTTTCTATTGGGAAAAATAAAAACCCAGAAATTGTCATTAAAACTGGTGTCGAAGGGAAGATGTGTCAGACTTGTAAAAGTAACTAAGGATTCAAATAAAAAATAATTAATGTTCGGAAGCATTGAAAAGTCGAAACTCGTTGGCGCGTGCTTAAAGGGCAAAATCATCTGCGTAGAGGTAGGGTTAAGAAAATCTTTTGTGCTGGTTGTATATTTGCATAACTAGTAAGTATAACCCCTCTTTACATACCATGATTTATTAGACTAATTTCGTATGCAAGAATTAAAAAAAAAATTACAATAAACTCGGACAATCGATGTAATGACTGTAGCAGATGTGGTCCGATTTTTCAAAAGAACTTTTTATACTTTTTTCTCAAAGTTTTATTAAACAAAAAGTGATCAGAAAAATGGCTTTAAAACAAAATAAGTAATATTATCCTGGCGTATCATGTTTGACTCTTTGTTTTCTCACATCAGAAAAAAACTTATTTAATATTATGTTATTCTTCAACATTATGTTAAGAAGCCGTTTTTTTTCTTATGCGAGTAATTTAATACCGAACTATCAACTTTTTAAAAACATACAGAGACACTGACTTTTAATATAAACAATGGATTAGAACTTTTTTTGAAACAATATCAACGCTTGGGTAAACATACTAACAATAGGATGAAATATAATTTTATGTTTTAAAATTATTGAGCATCTTACTCTTACAATCTGTAAATTTAAATTGACAGAGGCAATGGAATTAGAACAAGGGAATTTATATGATTGGTATTAAGTAAAATTTTTTATAGAAATTAAATTTTGGTTTATTTCGTATTCCCTGTTAGCAGTTCATAAACTTGAAAGTAAAAACCATAGCGTTAAGGCTAAATTCGCCACATATAATTATTTAGAAAATGACTATCAGTTGAGTTTGATAACTTTTCGCTTGGTCACAAAAGGCAAAACTAGAAAAAAATAATAAAGGCTTAGGTCTTCCGGTGGAGACCGCGTAAATGTATGTTTAACACGTTATGTGGAAGCTTCAGGTGTTTTGGACATCATGGATAAAAACTTAATGCTCTAAAACACGTTTTTGCTAATTTGTCAGAAACTGTCATGTCTCTGTTTTCATTTTCATCCATGGTATGTGGTATCCTATATTTCTGAAGTTGACTCATACAGTACGGATTCAAGGTCTACATAGCGCGATCAGCAGCAAATGACCTAAATCTCATGAGAGAAAAAATATAATTTTTGCTTCAGTATCTAAGGGCATTAAGGGCAATAATTCTAATGAACAATAGACTGAAACTTAGTAACAACTATAATATAATGAAATACTTATAAAGTTTCAAAATCAAAATTGCGAAAAAAAATAGAAACCTTACCTAACATTTCTAATAGTAAATAACTCATAAAAAGCGAAAGTTTAAAAGAAAATTACATACGAAACCATGATTAGAATTATCTGGTACACATCCAAATACTGACCTTGTCTGATGATGCTTAACTTTCCTGGCAAATGATAATCCAATCTCGACACCTGATAGTACAGGCTACTTACCTCGTCTACACGATGTGTTGAACACTGGGTTGAACACCTGGTTGAATCCTCGACACCGATTTTACTCCGTGTAGACGGGGGTTCAACGCCAGTCTACACGGAGTAAAGTCGGTATCAAGGATTTAACGTGGTGTTCAACCCAGTGTTCAACACATCGTGTAGACGAGGTAAATACTCTAAACGGATTTCTGACAAAATAAGGATATAATCTAAACTAATAGATTTTTAAAAAGGAATAATTATTTGAAAGGCAAGCATCCTTCCTTTAACACCTGAAGTCATCTTCTAAAAATGGCTCGCGTGACTCACGAATACCTCCCGAAAATATAATATACCCATTACCTCCAATATACGACTACAAGAAAATTCTACCTTATGAATAAGGATTAAGAATAAATTAGTAAACAATTTGCTAATATGTGTTAGTGTTAGAGATAAGCGTTATGTACATTTTTAAAGATTTAACAAAAAATTAATTAAAAGTGTTTTTACATTTAATTTAAATTACCCTTTCCTTAATAAGCAAATTAAATCGATTTAAGTGTAGACTAGTGACTATAATAGATAATTTAACAACCTTGTAAGATTGTTACAGATTTGTAGATAGACTTAGATTCATAGTAGATAAGACATATATTCCATAACAATTAATGCGTTTAAACGAAGGATTAAATACCGGTTGTAATACACTGTGTATTTCTTATGGTTTCGGGTTTAATCTTGTTTTAAACTTAGCTGCAACGTTATAAATATTTATAATAATTGTTTAAATGACAATTTTTCCTTAACTTACTTTTATAATTGACTTACCTTACTAATATACTTGTAAGTTGGTTAGTAATAATTTTAGCGCAGACATAATAAAATATTATGACATGGTAATCGGAAATGAAAATTATTTCATCTATTTTTTCGTTATAATCTGTTTTTAAAACTTTGTAATGGATTTTCATTACACAGGTACACATTTTCTCGGTTCATCGAATATTATTTAATTAAATAATAATTAATCGAATTATTATTTATATCTACGTATTATGTAACCAATAATATATTAAATTATGTTTGAAAAGTGTAAAGCACTATGAAAGCATGCTTGTACTTGAGCCACGCACAAGCATTACGATTTTGTGGCTAGCAATATTTTACTTATAAAAATTAATTAATAAATAGATCTAACGCGTATATTGAAGCTATCTTAAATGATTATTTTTAAATTATTTTAAAAATTATTAAAGAAATTACATATATCAAAGTGACAAGAATAGAAGAGGAAAGCGCTTTAAGGACCTAAACGACAAAGACATTTCCACATCTTATTTTAAAGTAAAACTATCCGAAAAATAAGAAACTAATTTTCCCACTGTAAAGTCATAACCTTCTGTTTAAAATAACGATTTAAATAAAATAACAAATTTTTTATTGTTATGTAAAAATAAAAAAAATACAATTAATTGTTTTATTATTATTTGTATTTTTTCAAGTAATAACAATACTTTTTTTTATTATTCTTATAAAAAAATAACACGCTTTTCTATTAAAAAAAACATTTTTATTTCTTGTTATTTTAAAAAATCCAGAAAGTATTAAAATGCTCAAGTAATCAATTTACATGAATTTACATAATTATCTAGAATTTTCTTTAGGTAGCCTTCTTTTAAAAAATAAGGATTATAAGGAAAAAATCTTAAATGAGAGACAACAGAATTAAACCAAGTTCAAATTTATGACTTAATGGACTTCGGATAAGTGAGGGCGCCGGCTTAACAACTTTTTTTAAAAGAAATTAAATAATCACAAAAATTCTTTTAAAATGTTTTACAATTTTTTAGATTCTTTTAATGAGCTCACAGGTGCCGTCCTGTGTTTTTATTAATGAGAGTATTTAAATTGTTTTTTTCGTAAAACATGTTTTATAGGTGAATTCATTTTTAGATTGTTGTTTTTATTTTTTGGTCTAACATTAATTTAATTGCTGTAATTTAGATTAAACAAAACTTTAAATTTTTTCTATTTTTAAATGTGGTTAATAAGTAGAGATTACTCAAACTTGTATTCTAATAATTTATCATCTAATGTTTTTGTAAAATAAATTAAAGTACATATATCCGTACATATGACTTTGGATTTAATCGAATCACAGACTGTTCTAATTTTAATTAATTAAAACTGTTCTTGCAAATTAATTCATTATTTCTAATACATTAAAATTTAACATATTTATAATTTTAATGATATGTCTTTTTCAAAACATAAATTAGTTGGAAAATTGTGTAACGAGTTGGTTAAAATTAATTTGATTTCTAAACGCATAAGGCATTGGCTTCCATTCCATATAGCTTTCCTATCTCCTATAGAGAGGAAAGCATTGTAATCAAAAATGCGACTCACTTCTTGAAACTCTACTTTTCAGCAACCAAAGACAAATGTTGGTGCGTATGCTCACTTTTCTTAAAAACACTACTGGTCAAAAGTCTGGACCAATTTAAACGAAACTTGGTTCATAAATATGAACCAAGTTTATACACAAAAATAAACTCCTATAAGGTACACAAAACTCAAGTCCTATAAGGTACACAAAAACCAACTCCTATAAGGTACATAAAAATCAAGACTTATGAGGTACACAAAAATCAAGTCCCATTAGGTACACAAAAATTAACTCCTATGAGGTATACAAAACTCAAGTCCTATAAGGTTCACAAAAATCAACTCCTATGAGGTACATAAAAATCAAGTCCTATAAGGTACACAAAAATAACAACTTATGAGGTAGACAAAAATCAAGTCCGATGAGCAAAAGAACAGATTAGTTTTTAGGGTAAATCAACACAGCGTCTCAAAAAGGTGGCTAATGAAGAGAATACTTTCGATAATGTACAAATTTGTTCTGCAAAAAATATTTTCTAGTGCTAGTTAAAGGTGTTAAAGGCCCAACTGGACCTCAAACTGTGCCTACTAAATTTCTGGGCATGTTTAAATTTCAAATTAAATTATCTCTTTCTCAATAAAGGGACGCTTCCTTTTGTATTTGGCTGCTTCATTTTACATATTTTTAGATTTTTTTTTTAAACTATGTTGTGAAAATTATCAAATTTTTTCGCTAAAAAATTTTATTTTATACTTATTTTTAATATTTACCGACTAAGTTATAAATAGTTAATTAAGGTTATAATGGCTATTATTCTTATAAATAAACACATTTTTTTCTCTACAACTTTTTAAATAAAAAGTTAAACGAAAAAGTGTTTTAGAAACATAATAAAAAGTTAAACATAGTGAATATTAAATGAAACTTGTATTGACACAGACACGGAATGAAAAAAAAAACTTTTTACTGATCATAAACAATTGGTCTCGTTAGTTCAAGTGAACACATTTATTCATTTTTTGTGAAGATAAATAAATAATGAAAAGAAACTATTTTCGCTTTTTAGCGTGTTTTGAAAAAAAAATCATCTTGTATACTTTTATTTACAAAATAAGAGCTATTCTAATTTTTGTTAAATATATAATAGAATTAGGGCCAGTTTGTTTCACAAATTTAGTTAGTGTTTAAACATCTTAATTTTTGTGTAAAGCTAATTTGTTGAACAAATAGAATATTCAACAAAAAAATTTAGCATGACAAAAATTACTAATTTTTTTAAAAAAACTTTATACACCTGTTGAATATTTTAGTAGTTTTTTTTTACTATTATAAATTTGTTTGAAACATTGAATTACCCTAATTTGAACATTTAGTCAAAAAGTTAGTTTAAACATAATTTTAAACACAAAAACATGAATTCTCTGTTTTTTATTGTTTTGTTTATTTATTCTTGCTACTGGATGTTCAAGATATTGCCTTGATTTAATCGTGATATTGAAAAAATTATATTCTTCTCTAAAAATTATTTGCTACTTGGAAAAGAACAGCTGGCATAGCAGAGCAGATGATTATTAAGTTTAAAAAGCCTGAGTAGAAAGTACGTTTATTATCAGTATTTTCTTTCATGATCAAAGTCCGTAGTCAGATTTTTCCTCTTAAGATTATACGCCAGTCAATTACAACGTACACACAGCGTAATTAACGGGCGATCGTATTCCATACTCATTTAATACCCTCCAGTTCTTACAACTTATTTATTTTGTCGATCGAGTCAGACGATCAGAAAAAGTGATCATAAGTGATCCGCCAAAACATCGCGCCATTTATTGTCAATGTTTACCGGGGTTAAAAGGAAGTTAAAAACAAAAAATAAATTTAATTATATTAGGATTTCTTCGCATATTAATAAAGGTACACTAAAATACAATACTTGAAAAGTAATTTGGTAAAAATGGTAATGTTTAAGTAAAATAATAGTTCGTCGAAAAGGTTGCCTCTCAGTGTTGGTAATTTAGTTCTTGCGTATTCGACTGGTTTCTCTCAACATGTTTCTTGCAGAGTATTTAGCCATCGTGCTTAATACGATCCGCGAATTTATTATGCTGCGTGTACGTAGTAATTGAGGCTTGCGATCTGATATAACAATACAATATATCAGTAACAAAATATATTTTAAAAAGAATGTATGATTGTTAGTAAATTTAGACTGTAATATTTCTATTTACCTTTTTTGGGACTGAAATCCCTTCAGCGTCTTCTGTAACAAAACAAAAATTGTATTAACAACCTGAAACTTTAACCACATCTAACCACACACACACACACACACACACACACACACATATATATATATATATATATATATATATATTATATATATATTATAATAATATATATATATAAATAGCGGCTTGACGCTTCCGAGTACGCACCGACTCAATCTAGCTTGATAAAGGCGATTTGTCGAAACGTCGCGTCATACCCTCAGTCTTCTTAATTCTACGTCTACGAATAAAACTTATAAAACAAACTTTCCTCTTAAAAATCATTTTTCTTCAAAGGAAACATGCTTATTAAGATTTTTTTAATTACGATAAAAACTATTGTTGTACTGCAAAATCTCGAATGAAAAACTAGCCATAAATAAAACTAAAGATATAATCACTGCTAAGTGTAAAATAAGCGAAACCAATACTAACACGGCAACAAGTTGATTATGCGTACGCTCTGATTATCATTGTAACTTTTTTATTTTTATCTGTTTAATGACTGCATGGTAGCAGTTTTTTTTGTTTAGCGCTATCGTTTACCATATTGTTAGTCTTGTTTTAATATGTGTTATTATTTTATATCTCATTAAAAGAACAGTTAAATTTATTGATGTTTTATGTAAAACAGAACATTATTGGAAGAAAACAAAAAATATGAGTTTGAAGTGAAAATAATTACAAACTACCTAGTTGTTTGAAATTTTTATTCTTAGAACTAATTTTGTTACTATATCAAAACTTATTGTTTATTTTTTAATTATGTATATTATACATTTTTTTATAACGCATACAAGTTACTACAAGTTTTTAATTATTACATTTATATTTTCGTTCATGAAGTGTACTTACTGTTACAAAAAATTATTTTTGGCGCCAGGCAGTTTAAACTTAATTTTACATAGTACTTGTCTTTTCCGCATCCATTATTTTTTATCCGATTTGCATAGTTTCATAAAATCTTTATTATGCACAACTATTATATTAAAACATGCCAATACAAATAATAAAAATTAAAATAAGACTTATGTATTAATTACTTTCATATTTCATACTGTATTTAAGTATTCATTAACAATACAAGTAAATTTTATTAGTTAATTATTTAATTAAAGTTAATACTTTAATCAAAAGAGAATTCAGTAATTATTTAACTTAATTTAATTAATTTAAAAAGATGCCTGGATGATATAACTTTTTTTAAATGTCCTTGCAAAAATAGATTTTATATGATTTTGAATGAGTGATTTTGAATGAGATTTTCAAAAATAATAAATAATCTTATTTTGAATAAGATTTTATAATTATTTATATCTTCTGCATTGAGCAGGTATAATATGCTTGCAATTACTAACTTTTTAAGTGAATTTTATTTTAACATGTATTTCAGTTATTTTTACCTTATGAGGTATTTTTTCTTAATTAAAACATTTTTGTTTACTTGTTAATTATTTTGTTAGTGTATATTTTGTGTACCTATTACATATACAAACAATTTTATACTTCACTACGTACATTTTTTATAAATATGCTATTTGTTATTAATTGTTTATAAAAATTTTAAGAATCAAAAGTTACAACTTTTAATTCTATTTATATATATATATATATATATATATTATATATATATATATATAATATATATTTTTATTACTGTAGGAAGCGAGGAAAAGTAAAAAATAAATAAGATCAGGACACCCAACAAACTGAAAAATTTGAACATATTGGCAGATTCAAATATCCTGTTATAACGAGGCGACATATTTTTTTTCGCTTTAACTAAATTAAATTTAAGTCCGTTTAAGATCATTAATATTTACAATTTTAATTTTTTTCATTAACCTACAAAGTTTTTGCTGACAGGTTTATTTATATTTATTACTTTATTTTTTAAGTTATAATCTCTTATTTTGAACACTCATGATGAAGTCGTTGACAGACTTACGAATATTCTAAATTATGTCTAAAAATTTATGTTTAAAATTTTTGGAAAAAATTGCCCGATTTAAAGAGAAAACATATTTTTTTATTCGTTTGAATACAAACCAGTAGTATTAACAACTTGATTAATTTTTTATTATATTATATATTTTTATGTTTATACTTGTATGTTAGGTTTATATTTTGGACAAAAAATTAAAATAAATAAAGATTAATGTATAAACCTGTTTTTATTTTTTAAACTTCTACTCACAGTTAAATAATCATTTATCTTTAAAATACTGAAATCAACTTTTTTGTTATATTTAAGGAGAAATAGAGCAAGTCATTTGATCAGAAAGTTTAAATAATGCCTTATTGAAAGTACACTACGAGATTTAATCACAAATAAAGAATATGTTACAAAGGAGACTAATAATTAGAGGGAGGATAAAACAGCTCTTATCATTCCCTGGGGTAGCGTGGTATCATAACTGTTCAATGGTGACGTCATTTTTTATAATAATTACGGTTTCTCGTTAATATTATATTATTTTCGACCATTATTATTATTTATCGCTTATATTCTTTAAATATCTATGTTGTATAAAGTGACTTATATGAAGTCACTGATGTCTCTGATAGGTGTTATAGAGAGGTGAGAAGTCTCTAATCTCCCTTTGGGGAGACCTAGTAGGAGTATGTACCGTTATGGCACCCACTAGAGACTGTTTCACATCTAGACCCCTTATCACTGTGTTATTTTACCCTTTAAGTACTCTCTTTAAGTATTAGTCACTTTGTTTTTTACAGAGAGCTTAGAAGGGCAAACCCTTCTTAAAGTGCATAGATGCCTTAGGCCCGTAAAAAACTTTACCTCATCCGAAGTTATACAATTAATATCATATTAATGTTCTGATAGTTTTTTCCTCGTCTGTCTTGCGATCATTTTTGGACCGGACTTTAAAAGCTTTTGATACTTCTCATTTTTACAAAATCTTAATGTAACATATAACTTTTTTAAATAAATAATCAAATAAAACTACTAATACGAAAACCGTGTAAATACTGTACCTCTGCGTTTTTTAAATAAACAAATAATAACTATTCTAATACGAAAACCATGTAGCTTTGCGTTCCTTATATAAATTGTTCTTATCAAATAAAGTGGCAAAATTCACGTCGGATAGGAGTCAAACTTACTACACGCATTATTCAGGTATCACCGAAGCAACTCTGTTTTTTTTTACGATTTGCCGGCCAAATATAAAAATAAGTTTGTTTAAAATTTAAAGCGAATTAAATGATTAGCGAAGATTCTTTTGCAAAGTAGAAACGATTTAAATTGTGATGGAATTTTTTGATGGAGAATCCAACTTAATAATAATGAAATCATAAGCATCTTAATAATAAAATTAGGGACGGGAAAAAAATTCATTTGTTCGGGTCCCATTTTAAATTTGAAAAACCCACTCGGAACAACTTTTTGCCAATGAAATTTTATTTTGTAGATAGACTTCATTTTCATGCTCACTCTACCGATAAAGTAAACATTTTGTTTAGCGAAATTTAAACAACTAAAAACTTTTAAATACTTAAAAAAGACCAATTAATAATACTAAACAACTACTTCAACAAATATAACTCAGAATCGTCTAATTACTATAAATTGCCTGTCAAAAACAAGATTTTGATAAATGTAACAACGTTCCATGTTTTCACAAATTATTCCAGTTTACTCTATTGTTTCGAATTGATATCAGACATCTTGTTTATTATAACAGTGTTGGGAATTGATTTTTAAGGAAGTGTTTTATTGTAATTGAAGAGAATAACAAAAATACTGGTTAAATATAAGAGAAGAGCTGTGTTAAATTGGTAGAGTTAAACGAGAGGGGAATCAGTTCAATAGATTTCATTCATATAACTAAGAGTGGTGTAACTCAAGGGGCTTCCTTCGTTTCATTTCTATTTTGTTCCTATTAAACATTTTTGAATTTTCTTTTTATTAATATTTGAATCTTATTTTAGAACTAGAAACGTCTAGTATTCTTGTTTATAGTTTTATCAATATTTTAACTATTATTATTGATTTAATAATTAATTCATAACCCATAAAATCTTATTTTACTGTCTCAAATTTTGATTATATTAAAGTCTATCTCGATTCCAATTTTCTTTTTAATATAATTAAAAAGATTATATCATCATTAATTAATTATAACTGTCTTTAGGATATAAATAACTTCAGGCTTTGCGCCCACAGAGCCTGAAGTTGAGGTTATCAATTATGGCAAAAATCGACTAATGGAACAATTCCCCGATTTAGTATGCTTTTTGCTAGTTATAATCTTTGCACAAGTGTGACTAAGTGTCTCTTGCACAATTATTTATGCTTTGCAAAACTCGGTAGTATCAAATGATTGCTTCCTATTAAAAAAGTTATGATTCCACTGCTCATTTTTAAAATTTGTATAATTTTGATTAGCAGTAGTAAAAAAAATTAAGTTAATTATCTTTATAATATTTATTTACATAAACACACACACATTTAAATATGGAATGATTTTAATTACATACAATTTTTAATTTATATTTTTGTTAGATTAATTTGCTTTCTCGTCAGTTGTGGTTTTTATTTTTTAAGTTACTTTCCTTCTTGTTTTTTTTATTTGATAAATAAGATAAAAAGAAAAGGAATGTTAATTTGTCGAATTTATCAGGCTGACATAAGCCAATAGAACTTCATATAAGACCACCCATATATCAAGCTCCTGTTATTTAAACACTAACATTTTCTTTAATAATAAATACGTATTTAATTTTTTAAAATTTAAATCGTTATATTAATAGTTTAATCAGACATTTTATTTAAAAGAAGCTTCCAACTTTCAGAAAAATATTAAGTTAAAATGACGGATTACACATAAGCACTCTCTGACGGCGTTTGACTATAAAAATCTTAATATCCAAAACCCCAGAAAAGATATTAAAAATACCTTGAAATTATCAGAAGTTTATCTTTATATTTTTTGATACAAATGGTAAAGAATTATAATTTTTTATACACTCCAAGTATTAGACTTAAGATTGAGTTAATATTAAAAAACACACATTACATCAGGGAGTTAAAATGTAAGAAAAATAAGACAATTTTCTTGACAGTTACATCAGTGGTATTTTAATTGGAAATGTAGATTTTTTAAGGGGCAAATGCTCGTTTTGAGATGGGTTTCATTTTTGATTCCTGCCTTAAGGTATTTATGTTATTTGAAAGTTTTTTTTTATGAAAAAATGTTATTAAAAAATGGTAATCAGAATTAGATTAGAAACAAATAATATTATTTTAATTCGATTGAGTAGGATGTTTTTTAATTCCATAGACAACTGGAAGAACCAACCATTTATGATTTTATAGAATTAGGGATATTTGAAATCTAACCCTTTCCGAAGGTAGTTTACTGCTAAAAGTATTCTGTCATAATATAAATTCAAGAGCTTGCATCTTTATGCAATCTGTAGTTAACTTTAGTTTACTTCAGTAAACTATAGCTAATTTTAACTTTAGCTATATCTTTAATTTTAGTAATAGCATTTAGCTCTGTATTTATTACATTAAATAATTGATATTAGTCTTCCTCGATTGACTTTGAAAAGAAATAATATTACTTTTATTTTATCTGAAATAAAACACAGCATAATTTCTATTTTTATAAAATGGGACTTATTACTCAAACACAAAAGAATAATTAATAAAGTGTTACTCTGACATGAAGTTCACAATACGTCATATCTAATTGTGAGACAAATAGGGACATGAGTTCTGTCGTAGTAAATTGATTCCTTGACAATCTTAGCATTCCAGTAGTAATTTATTAATTTCTAAATAAATAGGACAAATACATATTCCGTCAAATATTATTGTTTAATAGTTATCAAAAATTATTATACAAAATCTTTTTAAATATTTTTTAAAGTAATGCAATACCTTCTTAATTACTTTCTAAAGCAATATCTTGTGAGATTTTTTTAGGAGCTTCGCTTAATAATTTTGAAGAAATTTACTATATTTTTAATTTTTAACCGAGTTTAGTTGTATTTATTAACTAAAACAAATAATCAATAATAATCTGTTTTGACCTGTTTGTAAATATAAAAGTTTATATTTAAATTTTTGTTTTACACGTCTAAAAAATTATCTGAGAATGGAAAACATTTTTAAACATTTATTTTGATTTTTTTTCTATTTTGAAAAGTGTCAATCAATTGTAATAGGATACTTAGGGATTGTAAGGCATCGTCTACCCACATTTTTTATTGTTATGTTTAAGATATTACTATTCTTACTTTTTTCTGGTAAAAAATCTGACCAAAGAAAGAATGGGTTTAGAAGTAATATGCGTGGACCACGACTTATCGGGGGGAACAGAATGCTGCTCTTCACGTCAGCTCAGGGCTAGTTATAGCCCCAAACATGAGAGGTAAAATTTAGATTGAAGCATTAAATAACTTTAATGGTGTAACATAAAATGTTTGTTTAACTATTTATATAATTTATTATTTTATTTTTGTAAATAAAATCATAACCTTAATTAATTTAATAAATGAAATTTATATTTCTCTGTAATAAATACAAATTAAACAAAAATAATAAAATTATAAACATTCTACATCTCGTATCTAGCATAATCAATTCATTAACCTGTATTACATAAAAAAAGTATATTATGAATACTAGATCTAATTTTACTTGTTTTTGACCTCGTATTCATCTGTTTGGGCTACATACAAAATATTCACCAAGCTGGTGTGGTGTATAAAACTATAAAATGATTAAAAAAACAAATAAATAGATTGTATTTCAGCCACATTTGACTCCATCAAATTCAAATATTTTTATAACTATTTAATGTAGAATTTATTTATAATATAATTATTCCTATATTGTATTTCTAACCAATAAATATTTCTTATTCACTTCGCATATTTTTTTAATAAAAAGCGTGAAATCACTTTACAAAAGAGGTCCTCGAAAGTGATGACCATTTATATACTATTTTATGTTTTCTGTTATAATGGTTAGCACGGGACAGCAATCAAGTTAAAAAGGAGGTACGGAACCTCTTTAAGAGACTAGTTGTTAGACTCTGGATTTGTTGTTAAGTTAATGTGGCATTCTTGTCGCTGTTTTCGTTCCATCTTAAGATTCGTTAATGACAATGACTTGGCAGACATTTTTTTAAAGTCATCTAGATTTTTTTTTATAAAAAAGACCACCCTAAGTTTTTGTGGTTACTTGATTTTGTTCTTCCATTTAACTTTTCAATCTTTTAAAATTACTTATTTCAGATCTTTCAATTTTTTACATCTTCTTTTACCCTAAAGCGACCAAATCATTTTTAACTTTTATTTCAAAGCAGATCATTTTAAAGGAGAAACATTTGAATAAAAACTAATTTTTACTTCACATTATAAACAGTTTCTTATTTTTCAAATTTCCTTAAAAAAGGGTAAACCGCAGGTTAATGTCAGGCGTTCCTCAAGGTGTTAAACACTTCCCATTCCTTTTCATCATTTATATTTTTTTTAACTTTTTTCAAACATCCTTCTTTTACGAGTTATTTATTTTCTGTTAAAACTTAGTATTATTTCTGAGACAAATAGACGTAAAGTTGCTATAAGATTAATGTACATTTTTAAAGGTTTAAAAATTCTTTTGTTCTCAATTCTTTTTTTGAAAAAAAATCAAGGTTTCTTTTTTATATAATTTCTATTTAACATTGAATCAGATCCATGTTTCATTTAGTGATCTAATGTTTCCTTCAATTTTTATTCCTTAAGTTTAAGCTTAATTGTTTCATTATTATAAATGTATGCAATCCTATTTATTTGGTTAAGAAAATTATATTTTTAGATGAAGTAAACGAAATTTAAAACTTGTATGCTATTGCAAGTATTGGGTATAGTATAACATACATTCAATACTTGACATATATTGAAAAGAGTTAAATATTTATATCTATAGAAGGATAATCAATGTATTTCCTAGGAATATATACTTTTTAGAACCTCATCTCAAAAATCAAAGGAAAATATTCAGTTCAATCCTTTTAGCAGATTTTAGATAAAGCAGTATAAAATTCATGTTTTATTATAGTGGTGAACACGGTAAGATATATTCTTCATAAGTAAATATTCTTCTTTCCGTATAATTCATATGTTAAAAAAAAGATAAGAAATAATTTATTTTTTCCACAAAATCAGCCTATAAGCACTGAAGCAAGAACTACATTATAGTACTTTATACTAATGATACATGTTTAATTCAAATTTATAATAAAACAGACTAAACTATTGTTACAACACAATCCAACATAATAAGATAAACTTAAAGAAAATAAATCTAAATCCTCTCTTAAAGAACTTATTAACAACACCAGGAAAATATATTTATATCTTCTTTTGTTGTTATAAACAACAATGAAATAATGTTAATTTGCTAATAAAATAACATACTACGTGTTAAATATTGTCATGTGTATATATTTAACTTTTATTTATTTAAATTTATCACTAATTCGGTAATAAATGTTTAGATTCGCCGATTGAATTTTTTTCTTTTTATAATATATTTATTATTTTCGACCTTAACAAATATATGGTCTTGTTATGGTTCGAAAATAATTTTTAGAATAAAAAAAATCCTGTATGTACTGTGAACTTTAAAAAATTGCCGCATTAACAATATCGCTTCATATATCATTTGATACTACTGAGTTTTGCAAAACATGAATAGTAACACTATGTAATTGTGCGTGTGACACCTAGGAAATGTAACAAGCAAAATAATGCTACATCTGGGAACTGTTCTATCATTTGACATTCGTCATCAATGATGTCTCGACATAATGTCGTGCTTGTTACATTTCCTAGGTGTCTCTCGCACAATTATAATGTTTTATTATTGCTTCAACTGGTGTTAAAACAAGGAGATTTGATAAAAGAGGTAATAAATATTTTTGCTATTGCAATACTTTCATTAAAAACAAATATTTAATGAAAAGAAAAAGTTTTTCTAAGTAGTATAGAAATGTGACAAATTATCAATGAGTCGTGTGAAAACATTGAAATGAATATGTTTAGTCTTGTTAATATCTTATTTCTTCTCATAATGATGTCATCGTCTTTAAAATATGAAACATTAAATACCGTGACAAATTCATACATCTTTCTTTTTCGGCCATCTGGTTTCCTTTGAGTCATATTTTTATCATCTTTCGTGAAGAAATAGTTTCATCGTGCTATTTTTTTTAACTTTCAAGAATAATTTATTCTGTTTTATTTATTTTTAATAATAACCAGAAAAGCATTGATTAGGGAAACATGTTGAGCTATTTTGCTATTATTATTATTGTTAAAAAATCAGTTTTTTGTCAGGTTCTAGACAGAAAACGACTATGGCAATGAAAAAAAAAGGTTTCATGGTTATGGAAAAAGTTTATATAAGTTATGTCACATAAAATACCCATAAAACTCTATACATATAAAGATAAAAATATACATTAACATGCAGGATGTGAAGAATAGCACAATACACGATGATCAGCTAGCACTGAGCACTTGAAAATGTTAAGGGCTATAGAGAGTATAGCTGAATAAAGAATGATAAATGCAAGGCTGACTCACGGACTTGTGACCGGACGTTGAGGGTTAACTGGTCTTTTGAGCAAGGTTAAAAACAGACACTTACTGTCGATAATATATATATATATATATATATATATAATATATATATATATATATATGTTATATATATATATATATATATATATATATATATATATATATATATATATATATATATATATATATATATATATATTTGTTTGTGTGTGTGTAAACCTCCCCCTTTTCATGATTTGTCTCATTAGCTTATTTTTTTCGAAAAAAATTATACTTTCAAGCTTTAATAGAAGATCTCTAAAGATCCTTATAAACAGGAAATAATAATAACTTAACTTATTCAAAAATAATTAGTAGTAATTAAGTTTAATTTTACATGTCCCGTAAAAATAGGCGATTTGCCAGTTTGAAAACAAATCTGCAATTCTTTTAAGTATATTACAATAAGACATAACATAAGATAAATTTATTTTAATTCAACCGCACCCAATTTTAATTCCTGCTCTCAGACATGTTTACTCTGATTGTTCATTTATTATAATCACCCTTCTCAAGTGATGAATGACTTCAAAAACATTACAGAAATAAAATAAATACAAACTAATATTGTATAAATTATTAACTAGATTTTTTCAAAAACTTACAAGTATATAAACAATATTATGTATGATCGTCTGTTTTAATTTTTATATTTATTTCAATGGGTTTTATTTTGCATTGTGTTCTGTATAATTTATTTTATTTTTTTCCTTTTATACTCAGGTTTATGGATTATTAATTGTATTAAAATATATTTCGTGCTACATTTGAATAGTGATAAAGATTTTCTTTGTAAAAGCTGATCAAATTGTTTGTGACTTTATCCTTCGATTTTTCTTTTTTTTTAATTTGATTTCTATGTTTAATGAGTAATAATGATAGATTATACATTTTGAAGAGGGAAATAAGGGTTGTGCCACTACTCTTTAACGAGGACCTAATATCTAACGTAAAAGACGTTGGATATCAATTTATTTATTTTTATATATTTATTTTTTATTTTTTTGAGTAATAATGTTAATTTTTCTAAACTTATTTAGAAAAACTTACCAATAAACTTGTTTTCACAAGTTTATTAGTTTTATGCCATTAAAATGGAAATAAACAATAAATTAATAAAATGAAGTGTAGGTCTGTGATTGAGGGGCCCCCCCATGTCGAAGTGGACCGGAGCTGTCCGTCATAATACAGATGACTGGTTCTGACAAACCTGAACATCCCTTTAGACCCTCTAACACATTTTTTTCAGGGTGGCTCCCAAACTTCTTTAGTTTCAATGTTTTGGTTTTTATTCAACTGAACATGGATGTCTGAAAATGAATGGGATATGTCAAAACCTGCTACCTTCCGAATAAGACTACCGTAAAATATAGGAAATTAGTTTCATTAATTGAATTATTTGAACCGGAAAAATAAACACAATTGTGTAATTCCCCTTATATTCAGGAAAAATTAGGACGTTATCTCTATTTTGCGGTTTATTTTTTTCATTTTTTTTCAAATTTGTTATTTTATTTTTCTTTTTTAATAAATTTATTGTTATTGCTGCTGACAGAATCTTTCTTATTTTTATTTATATTTTTTATACTATACTAAAATTTTATATTGTGTGATTCTTAACTAAAAAACGACCGAAATAACAAAATAACTGCACGATAAAAAAACATAAAAGTAATAATTTAAGTATGACCATAATTTAATGGATTCATAACATGTTTCTAAAAAATTAAATAATTTGTTTTCTGTTTATACAATATTATAGTATATGAACATTTTAAGCACCTATTAATCTGATTTATGACATTATTTATTCTATTAATAATTTAATATCAATTATATGATTCGCTTAATCTTGTAATTTATGCAAATTCTAAAGATATTTAAGATAAGTCTCTACGGAAGCTGTTTATAAAAAAAAAAATTAAAAGTGAAAAGAGAGAGAGAAGTGACCTTGGCCTCCAGATGTGGTCGGTCAGTCAAGCTCAGTCAGATAGACCCCCGCAGTGCTTTAGGTCAGTTTTTTAACCAAACCATATCTTGTTTTATCCCATATATGCTGATGATGTCACTTTGATTTACATGGCTCATTACATTAAAAAAGAAACAGAAAATATGTATACTTCATAAGGGATTTTTATTCATAATTTTGATCATGCGTATACAAATAATATTACATATTTATGGGCGTTTTTTTTATCCTTACTATTTTTCTATCCTTATTAATTCTTATTTCTACATTTCTTCGTCTGGTTACTCTAATTATTTTCCTTTCTTTCTTTCTATTTCCTACACATATCCTCAACTTTTTACAGTACTGGTTGTTATTGATTACTTTTTCTGCATTTTATTGCTTTACAGTCTAATCTTATAATTGTTATATAAATTTGTGTCTATTATCTACGTTACTTTATTTAATTGTTGTTAAATATTTTTCTTTCTATTTACTATATTTAGTATTATTTCTTTATGCATTCTTTTCTTTTACTATACTATTTAACAACTTTCTCTAATTACTTTACTTATTATTTTTATATTTTTATTTTGCTTTTCATGGAGTTTATTTATTCGTATCATGGTTTTTTCTTCGTCTCTTTACTTCCTCTACTTTTACTCAGCATCTAAACAAACTCTCTTACAATGCATGAATAATAGTAATTTAATGTTATGATTTATTATCATATTAATATATTAATTAATGACAATTTTTTTACTTTATTATCTCCTTTTCTAGATAAGAGAAGCATTTTAATAATAAATAATGTAAAACCCATGTTTTCAATGAAAAATCGTCTCTGTTTAAAATGAAAAGGCCTCTTGTCATTTTTGCAAAGCGAGTTAATATTTTAGGTTTTTCAATGACTTCACTGTCTTAACGTTTGAATGTATTGAAGTAGAGTTAATTATGATAAGTAAACTAACTACTTAGCGTCTTGTTCCAATAATACTCTCGTAAAATTAACACCAAAATATTTAGTTAAACTAGTGTATTTAAGGAACACTCATTATCTAGACACGTTTCTGATTGTGCGATATCGATATCGCTTTCAATGTTTCAGTGCTTATCACAGCTGTAACTTAATTATTATTACTTCCTTTTCTTTGTATTATTTTATTTTTGAAATTAACATTTTAACAGTAATTATTGTTTTTATTTAACTGCCATTAACTGTTTAGCTGGTCACAATCATTTATATAGAAAAATAAGTTCCTTTACTTTGGCATTTTGATCTATCTCAAAAATTAAGGCAGACCAATCGAGGTATAGATCGATCTAGGTATTGATTGATTTACCTGGGAATTGAGGTAGATCAATTGAGATAATGATCGACCTCGGAATTGATGTAAATCAATCGAGGTATTGATCGACCTCGGAAAAAGCTCATTTGACAATTCTAAGTAAGAATTAAATTTTCGTCATCTTTTTGTGTTATATAGTAAATAAAAATCAAATTTCAAGACCAAATACATTACCAATCACTTAAAAATGAAATATTAGATATAAATTTACTTTTTAACTTAAAATATGTTTCACATAAACAGACCCACTTGATCTATAATGAATTTGCAAAACTTCAAAATAGCACTAAAATATTTTTTAGCCAAAAATATATATTTTTAATTAAAATTCTCTCAACTTCTTTTAAAGGAAAAACTTAGATAACCAGGTTTAAAAATTACATTTTTAATAATAGCAATATTATAACAAATTAATGAGCCAAAAGCAATAAATTAAACGATTAAAATTAGTTAGGCTTGTAAGTAGCGTCTAGCAATAGTGATGAAATTTATTGTCACCCTGGTACTTGGTATAATTTTTGGGTGTGGTATATGGTTCGAATGATGTCAAGTTAATCCAGTTCAATTATTTAGGACTACCCTGAGTCGTCTTTGCAGTAGTTCGTTCACCTGAATTAATTTGAACATTTTTTCAGCGGTGGTTTTCGTGTGTCTTGACCCGGACTCTTAAGGAGATTTAAAAAAGCCAAAATATCTTCCTTTTTGTGTAAATATTTAGATGTGTCGAATAAAGCCAGGACATTGACAGTTCTATGACCTATACTACTGTTATCTTTGTTGACTTTTCATTTTTTTTTCTTGAATCTATAAAGTAAGCTTTATTCTTCAGGAATTTATTGAACATAGAACTACATTTATGTTTTAAAACGTAAAAATAAATTACATTTTTTTGTTTTTTGTAATAATATGAAGAAATAAATATTAATAGGAAGAAAAATCTAATTAACATAAACAATTTGGCCCATAGCTTTGTTTTCTAAATTATTATTTTTTAACATTTATCTAAAATATTTAAGTAATGTGTGGCATTATTGGCTTTTCACATAGGCTGATGATTTTTTTAATCTTTTCTAAATTAAATATCAACATAATTAATGGAAAGGTTAATTCATTTTTCGTTTGTAATAGTGAACATTCAATTTTTGGGCTGGCTTAGCATGCCTTAAAACAATCATTGTTAATTAATTATTTTTAATATGGTAGTTACTAAGAGTTCAGTTGCATGGAAAATTCAACTTTTATACTATGTATTCATTTCTCATAACATTCAATAAAATTCAAGTATTTATTTATATACGAGTACCTAGACGTTTTTGTCTTACGAACGCTTTCTTGAATCAAAATAAAACTTGGTGCATAAATTCATCACATAAAAGAACAGAACCTTATGTTTATAAAATATTTATGGCATCATTAGTCCAAAAAAATAATACTTATCAAAAATGTCAACAGTTCACTAAACATCGAAAACTTTTTGGATCAAGCAGAAAGATTAAATTAATAATTTTATAAGGAAAACCAAATGGCTAAAGAAATGGTCAGCATAAGTGTTGATTTTATCGTTTGACATATACAATTATTTAAATTATTATGAATGTTAACAAATCACTGTTTTTGACTCATTTGGAACTTAGCTAAGATTGTGGCAGTACGCCTCTCAAAGGCGTTGCAGCTCTCTGTACCGATGCCGTGTAGCGACCAAGAGGAATGTTTCTTGTTTTGCTTATTATGTGAATGAAATATGATTAGCCATTAATTAATTAAAAACTTTTATATTTTTTAATAGAAATTTAAAATACTTGCGGATTATAAAATAGGGATTCCTAGTCAGATAGCTTTTTAAATTTTTAAACTAAAGGATCTTTTGAATAATTACTTTTTCAAAAGACAAAATTTCTTTAAAGTATCTAATGAATAAATTACAATAACAATCTTTATACGAGGATAGAGTCATTGAGATATAAGAGCTGTGATAAAATAAAGAAAGAATTACAAACTAAAAGAAACACCAGGTTTGGTTAGAGTTAGAGACATTTCACAGATTCTAAGTTAAGAATATGTCAAAGTAGCAAGTAGCCTTAAGTAGCTCTTGTTATATATCTTGTTCTTTATCTTTTTGCAAAGAATTTCCTAGCAAAAGAAACATTTTAACTCATTGGTATTTATTATAAAACCGATAGGTGTGTTTATTTTCTATAAACACGCGTTAAAAAAAAGGTTAAAAAGAATAAGTTATATCTTACTTGAGGTGTCTGAAAGTCGGTATGTTGCCTTATTTAGTACAGAATCAAGATAGTATGTTTTTGTAAGAAGTTAATATATTAGGCCTCTGATTGTAGCACTATCAGAGAAGTGCTTCCCGATCACACGGGACAACGTACTTCTCTTTAGACTTTTATCTTATTTTGCCAGACAAAATTTTTGAAAGAATTTTCTTTCTTTAATTTTTTTTTTCTAAGGAAGCGATCATTTAATTACTTAATAAATTGTTGCACTGTACAGATTTAAGAACTTAGAAATTATTTCAAAAATGTATATAAGTTTAAAATAATTATAATAATTAAAAATACCCCTCCCACCTTTAAAAATATATTTGTCTATGAATAATGTTTGTAAACTGTTCTTAACCTTCTCATCTCTTATCAGAATTTGAAAATATTTAAGGTTATGCCCTTTCTAAAGTTGTACTTAAATTAAAGAGATATAATATCTTAAAACCTGGCTTGGAATTAAACCCAGGATCTTCTGACTGCTCCTTCCTAGACCTAATAATAATGTTGTTTTATTCTTTAAGAACTTCGGTATGGAACATACTATTAAAATAATTACATAATAGTGTGTGACAGTTTTCCTTTGAGATGAACTCTCACTCTGTCGAGCCTAGTTACTAAAGCAAGCATATGTACATGATTGCTTAAGTAGCTCACAGCTTGTTGAGAGTATGACGGGCAATCAGATACTTGCTGATATGAGATTATAATCCAGCCATGTTATTGTTGTTCTATGTTCGAACAAATATTATTACTTTGATGTTAAGTATGAGCTAAACTTCAATATATTCAATGCTTCTTTATACTCTATTATAGGAGAAAACAGCATTTTAATAACAAGAATTGGGACCTCAACAATTTTTTATCATATTACCGGATTCACTACGCTCATCCTTACCGCTTCGTATGGGATTCGCATCGCTCGTCTTCAAAATATAAAAATTACCTAATTTATATCACAGTATCTGCCTCCGTGGCCGTGATCGTTAAGGCGTTTTATTTCGGCACCGGAGGTCCGGGGTTCGCAGCCCAGGCTATACTCTAAGATTTTATTAATAGTATTTGTGTTAAAAAGATTTCGCCAACTTCAATTAATTCTTAAAGTGTAGTAGATGTAACCCACCTGAGGTGGTTCCCGCAGGGTGAATACCCTGATGGGCCGAAAGGCCCTAAAACGGGCATTTTATTTTTTATTTATATCACAGTATGTCTTCAGACTTGCTTCAAACTGTCTTTAAACACAAAAACATATCTAGTAATCCCAGCGGTCACCCATCCATGTACTGACCTCGCTTAACATAATTAACTGTAAATACACTTAAATATATTTGAGTATTACATACACTTATTCTTTTGGCATAGGCGTCATGGCAAGAGTCGAAAATACGTTTCGCGAAACTTTATATATATATATTCTAAATTCTACTAAAAAAAAATTCCCCTTTCATGGACTCAACCACTTAACCTCCTTAGCTTGTTTGTCCTTCTGGCAGTCTCTAAAAGCTCTACAACTGAAGAAAATCTTATATCTACATACCATTCATAAAATAAACTAAGATAAACTACCCACTCTTCTTTTTTATTGAATTAGTAATATATATATATATATATATATATATATATATATATATAATATATATATATATATATATATATATAAACTTAGGTGACAATGCTGTGGTCTATATAAAGAATAAAGAAGCATAATATAAAGATAATTAACTTTTTAGGTCAAAATGTCAATTTTTTATTATTCATGACTGGAAGTATTATAGAATGATTTTGGAAAATCTATTGTTTATATTATTCTGTATAAAAAACCTGTGGGATACAAAATTGATAATAAGACACATTTTTTTCTATAGTTAAATTAAACCGTCGCATTTTTTTTTTGACGTTTTCTGTATTTTTCGATATTATTTGTGATTTTCCCATGATCAGTTCATTGTATTTTTTATATTTTTTAGACTGATTAATTTCCTGCATAATCGAAAAAAAAAATCATTTAGGTGATTTACCTGTAACCATTGTAATGTCATCATTTCTTAGAACTGTGGGAAAACTATTTTCTAACTAAAAAGTAAAACAATATGTAACATAATATTTTTATAAATCTTACAACCTTCGAAATTATTAAAATAATAAGATAAAAATTGCACAATATACTTTTTTTTATCGTGTAATTAATATTATATAGGTGCTTTTTATTTTAAAGAAAAATAATGAAATAATTGTATCAAATTTCTTTTCATTTTTAAGAATAAAAATGCAAAAATAATAAGTTAATAAATTACAGTTAATACACTCATTACATGTTATTAAATATGTTTAATTATTTTTTTTACTTAATAGTATGAAGTATGGTTTGGTAATGTTAAACTTTAAAAAATAAAAATTAAAATAAAAAAAAATTAAAAATAAATCAAAAAAAGAAATAAAAAATGAAATAAAGTAAAAAGTATGTTCTTAAATAAATAATATAAATTAGGTTAAAGGAGTGTTTGCTGTACTTAGCATAACTGGTTACACTTCTAGTTAATTTATAACTAAAACCTCCGTAAAGGTATTATATGAATGAATACGCGTGTCTAACTCAGTGCGAACAGGCTGTAATGTTATATGAAACACTTTAAAGTATAAATCTTAGCTTGTTAACAAGATTCAGTGTTTCAAGCCATGTACCATCGTGTTTACAGTGATATATTTTATGTAACATTTCCAGATTTCTGTAATATCATAGAATTTATTTTATTTTAATAGAACGAAAGAATAAAAAGTGTCTCCACAGTTAAAGATGTTTATTTATAATTATGCAGAGCGCTTTCGACCTAACAAGAAGTCATCATCAGTGCCGTTGAGCAGAGAATAATTTGAGTAAAGAATATAATTAGTAAAAAAAACAAAATGCATTCACGAACAAAGATTAAACGAATGTTTTAGTATGAGCACAAATAGAGTCCATCGTAATAGAACGAAAGAATAAACGTCTCTCCGCAGTTAAAGATGTTTATTTTCAATAAAGCAGAACGCTTTATAAGAGGTCATCATCAGAGGTCATCTACCGTTGAGCAGAAAACAAAAGATGGGAAAGAGAAGTTTTAAATGTAAAAATCATGATGAAGGTTTGTGCAAGTTTGTAACAAGACACATACTCATGTGTTTTGCACTGTATGTGTCTTGTTCAAAGCCTGCTCAAACCTTCGTCTTGATTTCGTTTTATATTCAAAACTACTCTTTTCTATCTTTTATTTTCTGCTCAACGGTAGATGACTTCTGATAATAACCTCTTATTAGGTCGAGAGGAGGGACCCCCCCTTTTTAGGGGGTCCCGGTGGTCTAATGGATAGCACGTGCGCTTGTCACCCAGGTAGTCCGGGTTCGGTCCCAGTCGGGGCCTCTTTTCTAAGGGACCTTAAGCCGACGGTTCCGAGCCAGTGGGATGTCAGGTACTCGTAAAAGATCCGTAACACTAAATGAACCTGGGTTTAGGCAAAATTTAGGACCCTCAATAGTAATTTATATTAAATATATATGTTTTTGCCTTATGGTTTCAAAAGCAGGAAAGCCTAATCTGGCAGTGGGGCACGTTTTGTTTGTAGTTGAAGTTAAAGAAACTTAGAGTAAATTCACAGCTCTTTTGTAGATTAGACGTAAAATGCCTGCACTAGGACTCATAAGGTAGAACTTCTTCAGTCAATAGGAGTCAGCAAAAAAGGCCCAACAAGGCTGGCTTCTTGCTAGGTGGTCTATCACTTTTCCCTAATTGCTATCACTAGGTGGAAATCGTTCTGCATTATTGAAAATAAACATCTTTTTTAATTGAGAAAAGACTTTTTGTTCTTTCGCTCTATTACAATGGATGGGATTTATGCTTATTCTAAAACATTTATTTTTTTCTTGGTTTATGAATGCATTTTATTTTTTTAATAATTCAATAAAAAAGAAGACTGAGTAGTTTTTCTTGGTATATTTTATGCATCTCTTATGATAAATGGTATGTAGATAGTAAGTTCTTCTTCAGTTTTAGAACTTTTAGCGACTGCCCAAAGGACAAATAAACTTATGAGGTTAAGTAGTTGAGTCTATGAAAGGGGAAAGGGAAATGTTTTTTTTTAAAGTAAGGGACTCACGAATATATATATATATATATATATATATATATATATATATATATATATATATATATATATATATATTATATATATATATATATATTACAATAATGAAATGACATATGCTTTTAAAAATGTTTTTAAATAAAAATAAAACAAAATTCATAATTCTAAAAAAAATATTTAATAAGGACCCAATCTTGTTGGGTTCTTGATATTTTTTTTTCTTCTTTTTTTAGGAAAACTCCCCACAGCCCACACTACAATTCTAACAATTATAATGGATCACTTAACTTTTAAAATAATAAACAAAAAATATCAAAACATGTTTATAGGTTTTTTTGAAAAATTAATACATCAAAAAGTCAAAAATTTTAAAAAACTTGTTTTTTTACTGATTCTACTTTTTTTTATTTTACTATATTGTTTTATATTTTTTTCTTACAAAAGCTTAGTTACAACAAGAATATTTTTTTCAAAAAAGTTTTTAATTTAAATTTAGTTTTTTTACTAAAAATATTTTTTTTATTATTATATTATCATTTAGTTGTTATATATATATATATATATATATATATTATATATATATATATATATATATATATATATATATATATATATATATAATTTAGTTGCTGTATAAATTTTTTTTTGACTGTTTTTTTGTTTTAGACAAAAGGTTTAGGTTGATATTTATTATTAAACTAATAAACTTATTGGAAACTAAATAATTCAAGTACAAATATCCCAAAATAAAATACAATTTAATCAAATTTTACGTAGGAGAATATGGGAATGTGTCGATTGTAATTTAAAATATGTGTTTAAACACCAAAATACCAAATAAAAATATATACTAATTTAAAAACAAAAATAAAACACAAAATACCGAAAAAAATGTAAAAAAAATATAAATAAAGGATTTAACATGACAGATCTTAGTTTTGTAAATATTTAAGGAACAGGAAACCTGACCCAGAGGTCATGTTGAGATCTTTTAACACTTCTTATGATAAATATTGTTGAATTATCGCTCAACTTTGTGGTTTTTATTTATTTTTGGTGGTGTTAAAGTTGTTTTGATGTTCTTATGACGAACTGTTCTTGAAAGTACGGAACTTAGCTTTCCCTTTTTTACTTTTTCTTATTTATATCGTAGGTTTATAGGAAAAGTATTCTGTTTGCAAGAAAATCTAAAACCGGATGTCACAGGAATTATCTTCTTCTGGTGTTTTTAAGGCTTCCTAAGTGGTTTTCACAAAGTCAGTGTTAGTATGTGTGTGTGTGTGTGTGCGTATGTGTGTGTGTTTGTCTGTTATCATCGTAGCTCCCAGTGTATTTATGCTTATGGTTTGAAACTTTGTACAAAAATCAGTTTAATCACAATAATGACTCAGCAAAAATTTCGAAAAATTATAAATCGCGGAAAAATGTTGCAATCGGATTGAGATTTGGCACGCATGTAGCTATTTATATAAGACTAACATATGTGTCAAGTTTCATCTCATTATCAACATAAGTTCAATTGTTATCAAATGACATGTGTATTTCACTTAAATAAAATGCAAAAATTCCGTATGTAATCTAATTCAGTCAAAATTCTGTATAAGTATACCTTCACGTAATAAATAAGCACACCAAGTTTTATATCAGTGCGACAAGTATATCCATGATTTTTGTGGGATCATAAAAGTTAGGCAGCATCGAGTTTGTCAATAGCTGGATGGGTGATCGCAGGGAATGATACGGATGTATTTACTATTTGAGGACGAGTCAAATGTAATCGTAAACACGATGGGAACGAGGCAAATTTTTCCGACGCCAAATTTTTATTGTAAAGGTTTTGATAAGAAATAGATAAATAATAAATAAGTAAATATAAATGCTTAAAGGAATTTATATTGCGGGCTGAACAATTATTGCTGATTGACATCATCTTTAGGTAGAACATGTGACATGTCCTGAGGTAGAACATAGAATACATTCTTCAGGTTAAACGTATCCCTTATGCACTCATTAATAGTTAAAGGTTTTTGTAATGAAATATTTCATTTATTTATTTATTTATTTATTTATTTTATCATTACAAACAAAAGTAAAGAAAGTCTAAGAGGATAACCCAGGTTACGAACCCTGGCACTGGAGTATGTAAATCGAGCGCTTTTACGGTAACGGATGAATATTAATAAAAAATTGAAATTACTTACAACATCTGATGGGTAAAATTGTGTAATATTAATCTGTCATGTTGAGTCTAATCAACTACGTCCCATATTCGATAGTGAAATGTGTTCTTAATGTTCCTAAATTTATTAATAATTAACAAAAGACATGCGCATAACTCAGAACAATAATTAAATCAACAATATTTGAAGGTTTTATTTTGTTTTTTAACGCAATTATTTTACAAGTATTAGGGAATAAACCAATAAAATTGATTCCCGCAGTGGCACAAGCCTGATGAGGCATAAATTAATCAAATAATTTTTTGTTATAATTCGATAGGAATATTCAAAGAACTATTGTTGTTAGATATTTTTTGATTAAATTAAAAATTATTAAATATATAGGAAGTTAGTAAATCAAATTTTCACGATAAAAATTAACACACGAAGTAAAATATTTAAAAGTTTGGCAAACGAGTGTTTCTGGCTAAACTAAAATTAAAAAAAAATTGTTTTACAATTTATTTTTAATAAATAATTCAGTAAATCAATTACAATTGACTTTTTAAGCCTTCTTGTACTAAAATTGAATAAGAAGGATATCCTACATGGGGTAAGATATCCAATAATTTTTTAAAGCATACTTATTATTGATTGATTTGATGTAAGTATTTAGTCAAAACTTCAGTGCAGAATGTTTCTTACTGATATTTATTTGGGTAATTAGTAACTAATTAAATAAGTCTTTTAAGCATGTGTGTCTCTGTTTTTTATTTGGGTGACGAGTGACAAGTCAAATAAGACTGTTAAGCATGTTTCATGTTTGACTCTAATTTTTATTTGGGTAACAAGTAACATGTCAAATAAGACTGTTAAGCATGTTTCATGTTTGACTCTAATTTTTATTTGGGTAACTAGTAACATGTCAAATAAGACTGTTAAGCATGTTTCATGTTTGACTCTAATTTTTATTTGGGTAACTAGTAACATGTCAAATAAGACTGTTAAGCATGTTTCATGTTTGACTCTAATTTTTTTTTGGGTAACTAGTAACATGTCAAATAAGTGTTATGTTCATGTTTGACTCTAATTTTTATTTAGGTGACTAGTAACAAGTCAAATAAGACTGTTAAGCATGTTTCATGTTTGACTCTAATTTTTATTTGGGTGACTAGTAACAAGTCAAATAAGACTGTTAAGCATGTTGGTTACTTATGTATATATATATATATATATATATATATATATATAATATATATATATATATATATATATATATATATTATATGTATGTAAGATTTTCTACCCTTTCGTATGGCGAACGATAACTCTCGAAGGCGTTCTCAAATTGAAACGAAACTTTGCAAATCGCGAGATATTGAGGAGGTTACGAGGCCTATTGTTTATAAAACATTATGACGTCATCAATCAAAGTTATGACGTCATGAAAAAAAAATTTTGAAACTTGAAATGGCTTTAAAACAAGGTATTTCGTGTTTAGGTAGACGGCTAGCTGAATAGATTAAGACCAATTTCAGCTCAATCGAACCATCACAATATATATACATATATATATATAATGTTGTATATATGTATACGTCCAGGTCAAAGACTTGTACGATATCTGTTGTGTTTAGTAGTGTTAGAGGGTGGGGATATAGTATAAAAGATGGACCTCTACCTCTTGCTCCATCCTGGTAAGCCTGCTGTCCCAGAGAGACAGGACAAAAATGGCTTCCACTAAACCACGCCGAGCAAAGCAGGCCCGTAAAGCGGAAGAACCTCGAAGTAGTCTTTATATGGTCGAAGTCATTCTAAAACGATTGCGACCGGTTTCAGCTCAATCAGACAATCCTAAGATAGATGGTTCACTCCCGAGTGTAGTAGGAACACCAATTGACAAGTTTGTGTTTATGATTTAAGTTGGGGGCCTCATCACTAGAGTCTTGAATAGCGCTAGTAGTAAAAATATATTTGCTCTATTCTCTACTAGATTGTGCTGTAGTATTTTTTTAAAAACAAACAGTTGCCAATCGTTTAGTAAAATAAAATAAAAGTAAACAAAGATCTATGGTATGCTGTAGTATTCGCGATGTATTTTTGTTTTATAAAACTTGGGGGCCTCATCACGCGAAGCAGCACCATCGTTTTCTTAAAAAAAATAACAATAATTCATTTTTAGTTTTTTAGACTTGACATTTAAATTTGCTATCTGAGTATAACATCTCGGGTTGGCGCAAACGGATAAGTAAAGGTAACAAACAAAAATTGAAACTCTGACATTAGAGGTTCAAATCCAAGGGGGGACGACAGAATGGGTGAAGTAAGATTGAGAAATTATTTTTTTTCACTTTTTACTAATTTATACGAAATTCTTATAGAGCTTTCTTGGGATCACTCATCCATCGACTCCTCATCATTCTAGCGCTGAAAAGTGGATGGAAAGACTTGATTACCCTCAACATAGATGGCTATGATCATAAGTGACGGAAACGGTATTTTTATTTAAAAACAAAAATCATGAATATATTTTTGTTTATAATGCTTGTTAGTTTTAATATTATAGCATACTATTAATAATAAAGTATTAATAAAATCTTAATTAGTAAAATCAAATATGTGAGAAAGCCTCTCAGGCCCGCGAAGCGGGCCTGTGTGGAGAGGCTGTGAAAATTCGCTAGGTACATGGCAAAATGCCATGTAACAAGAACAATAATAAAACAACAGCAATGTGGCCGCGAAGCGGACGAGGCGCGAAGCGCCGAGACCGCGTAGCGGCTACGGGCCGAAGGCCCGTATTTTGAGTGGAGTGTTATTGCTCGAAATTAAGACTTAAATTGAAAACTTTAAAAAGAAAAAAAATTAATAGGCTTTCACCATCTTGTCCGGCGTCAGCGCTAGGGTCCGCTTTGCGATCGCAGAAAGGTGATCGTTGTCCTGTATCACTGTATTATATTACTAGTTTATATTCGCGGAGTATTGTCATATCGATAAAACCGAAAGTGATGCTGAAAATAAAATTTCATTTCGTACATTTGTTGACCATACCTAGTAGTAGACTTTTTTAAGTATTGTGATTTTTTTTAAATTTTCGCTGAGTCATTATTGTGGGTTAATGACATAGCACATATTTCATAAACAATAGAGGTCAGGATATTAAGAAGCTCGATATTTGTACTAAGTTTAATTTATATCTAAGAAAGCGTTCGAAAGTTATCATAGAAACGTTTAGAACAATATATATATATATATATATATATATATATTATATATATATATATATATATAAATATATATATATATATATATATATATATATATCTATATATGTTGTAAATAAATCCTTAAAAATCTTGAAACTTCCAAGTAAAGTTAGACCTGTTATCATATTTTTTTATTTAATATTTATTACGTTATTTTTTATGCTTATTCATTGACTGTATATAAATCTAATTACAAAATTAGTTATCCACACAACTACCTTGTTTAAGCACTTAAAAAAACAATTTATCTTTATTATTTATTAAAATGTAATTAATATTTCTTTAAAAAAATCTTTTGAAAAAGGCGTGGTCAAAATCACGTACGGTAATAAAATTATCGATTTCTTTCTATCTCTAAAAAATAAGGCCATTTACAGTAAAATAAGTAATTTCCAATATAAGAATATATAATAAAATATCGTAATCATGTAATCATATACAATGTATATTATAAATGCGGTTCTTAAATATATAAATGCACGTATATATTTAACCTAATTCAGTAAAATAAAGTTATTTATGATAATTATTAATTCCATTTTGCAAGTAAAATATATAATAATAATAATAAATAACAGCAAAATTGTATACTGTAAAAGAAAAAAAAACAATTTTATATAATTTTAAATTTAGCTCTTTTTATAGTAAAAATATTTTGCTTTAATATCTTTTATTACTTCTTTTATTATTTTAAATTTTTTCTCACATATACTCATAGAATGCAAAAAATTATATTAACTGTATTTGTACTGAAAAAACTTTACAAAAATAATAAAATATGTATGTAAAAAATAAATAACAACAAAATTAATTTTCTCTAAATAATCATCCTATTTTTTGTAATATAGTATAAAGGAGTTTTCGAAAAATAAATATTTTAATCATTAATACTTGTCAATTTGTTATATTTTGTTAAGGTCGAAATTTGTAAAAATAGGAACACTTCGCCACTCCCATTTTTACTGTGTGTAACCTTCTTATTTCTTTATTTATTTTTAAATTATTTTACTTACTTTAAATTATGATCTAATTTTTAGATATTATATAGTTTTATAATTATTACGCATAAATGACCTATAACCTTATTATTTTGTTGGTTTTTAGCGATTTTTTTTGTCAGTCCTGTTGCTTATTTTAAATTATAATAATTATTTTAAATGTATCGAAATTCGTTTTTTCAGGTGTTCAGATATAAATTATAAGTTTACTCGAGATTAATTTTAATATTGATAATAAGGTTAAAATTACTTCCTTCCTAATCGGGTATATCAAACTAAAGTATGTTTAGTTTGATCTTATAGATTTATAGTAAGATTTATAGATTAACTTCTCTTCTTCAAATATCTTTGTCATTCTCTTCATTATTATTCATGTTTTCCTTTTCATATGTTTTATCTTTTCGCACTCCTTTCATCTGACTTATTCTTGGTATGCCTCTTAGGCTAAAACTAGGCAAAAATTAAATAATTTTTTAAAAATTATTTTTAATATTATCAAAATTGTATATTAGTATGTCTGAATAGTCACTTTTTAAATAAATTAGTGAATTATTAATAACTTTAGTTCAATCATTATTTAAATTTTAGTCACTATACATATTTATCGTAGTCTATTTATTGATGGATTATTATATTTTGCTCAAATAATATTATATTATGCTACTAGGCTGTGAAGTGAGTTAATATTAACCGCGATCAATATATTTACTGCTGAGCAAAGCGAGACAGTAAATATTGCCAATGTATGTGACAATATACTATTTTTTCAGAGGTAGCAAACGAAGATATTCTAAAAAAAAGATATTGAAAAAACAAATAAATAAAACACATTTAAGTTTATTTAGAATTTGACCCAATATAATTGTGCGAGAATTTAGAACTAATTGATTTTTAACACTGTTTAATCAAAGCACTGCAATCTGTACCGAGATTGCAGTGCTGAAAACGGCAGTGTTTTGACTTTGCGCCACTTTTCATAAAAAGTGGCGCAAAATCAAAATAATAACTAATGAAATTTTTATGTTTTAGGATGTGAGAAAAATTCAGTTTAAAGGTATATTATGGTGTGTATCAGGTGTTCGCATGTTTTTAGGGTTTTAAGTTATAATTTCATAGCCAAACTCTGAAAAAACTAATTTGTTACCTTTATCTAAATTTTCCAAGTACCCGCTGATCGGGGTATTTCATTTAACTTACTTTTAAATTATTTATATATTTTGGTTTATACAAAATCATAGCGTATGAAATATTGTCTTAAAAAGTTCTTTTATTATAAAGTTCTTTTTTTAACTTCCACTTTAAAAAAAAAACTTACATGAAGAAAAAAGCCGACAAATCTTTTTAACAGTGATTTTCTTTACAAAAATACTGAAAAACCCGAAATACCATTTTATTTTATATTTCAACTAAAAATAAACCAGATGGTTTTTTAATTGAGCGTTTGCTTCATTTACTAAATAAATAGCGAAATCGTGACTTCACCGGTGAATTATGACGAGTTTTCGTAAATGAGTTATTAAAAATAAGTAAAAAAAATGGGATTCCAGTTGCTTTTTCCATTTGTTTTACTACGTTTTGTTGTGGTTTTCGAGCCGCTTTTATGTTTTTGATGGGAAAGTTGAGTATCATTTATAAGGTTAGTTTATAAATGCATGTTGCGTTAATTATCTACCATATTTTATAAATTAAAAATAATATTTAAGGGCATATAAGTACTAAAAGGAATACCGCCCAACATTTTTATTTGTTTTTTATTATTTTTTTAAAGTGCACGATTTAATTTTGTATAAAAGTACTTATTTGCAGTACTTATAGTTTTTTAATTTATAGTATTAATAAACTAATTACCTCATTATAATTTATCATATAGTAGAACTTAATATAACGTAATTATTGATTTCACGAAACCCTTTATTTGCAATTGTACAAAGATATAAAAAACATTAGTTATCTATACCAAGAAAAATAGAAGTAACTACTTCATTCTGGATGTCATTTTGCCTCTAGCTTTTATCTTCGCAAAGCACTGCCTAAAAACGCATAATTTTTTAACGTTTTAGTAATTTATTATATTTTTACATTTTCTCATTTATACAGTAGGTATATAGAAAAAATATTGTGTTTGCGGAAAAAAATCCGAAACCGGGATGAAACCGGTTTAGGCGTTTTATCCGTTTCAGGCGTTGTTAAAGCATCTTGAGGGGTTTTTGAAAAAGTTGTCTGTGTGTATGTGTGTGTCTGTTATCATCGTAGCTTCTAGTGTATTTATTCTAGAAAATTGAAATTTTGTACCAAAATCAGTCTACCGCTGTTGTTGTGCTATTAGGAAAGTATTTTTTTTATGACGTGATTAACCCGCATACGATTGAATTGAGATTTGGCACGCATGTAGCTGTGTATAAGATTAACATATGCGCCAAGTTTCATCTTAATATCACTATTAGTTCAATTTTTATTGACTGACTTGTGTACGTTTTTTAAAAAATTGGGAAATGATCTAATTGAGTTGAAATTTAGTACAAGTGTATATTATTTCCGAATAAATAAGTGCACTAAGTTTTATTTCAATACCACAAGTATATCCATGATTTTTGTTGAATGATATAATTAAGGAGCATTGAGCGTGGTCACTGATGTATGGGTGACCACTGAGCATGATACGGATCCATTTAATATCTGAAGACGAGCGAAGCGAGTCCAAAGGCATGTTGCAGTATAAATTTGACGAACTGTATTTCTGAGGACGAGCGAAGCGAGTCCGAAGCAGGGAGGATGTGCGTAGCGAATCCGATGTAATGAGAAAATGTCCCGAGGTACCCCGTACCCGATTTTCTAATTATTCTTTAGAAATAATGTGTCATCGTCGTTGTATAGAATATTTTATATACATGCCTAAAACAACGTGTTAATAATAATAATTATTATTATTTTAACATTTAATATTATTCTTACTAGAGCCACCGAGCTGTTATCAGTTCGAAAAAGAAGTTATATATGTATACTTTCATCTTATATTTATGGAACTGATTATAACCGCATGTTCGATTGCAAAGAGCTTCGCAATTAAACATTTTTTTTTGTAGAGAGATTATTTTCATCGTTTCCTTAAAAGCGTAACCCCATTTCAGCTCCGCTTGTTTCAAATATTCATAATATATTATTTAAAACCGATTTTTCGCTAACTTAAATTCACTTATTTTTTCAATTTTTAATTGGTCTACTTTTTAATTTTTGAACGTTTTATAAAATCAATCTGTATTATTCATTTCCATTTAGAATAATGACAATATTATTTTATAATTATTCATAATGCTTTAAATACCTCGAGATCGAGCCGTCACTTCATCAACATTTTTGGTATTGTCTTACTTCCTAAAGTGCGTAGGCGCCTCACTTTTTTTTACTCAAAAAAAAATATACGATTAACATAAAATATTAACCATAAAAAATATTTTAAAATTTATATTATAATAAAAAGAAAAACGTCAGAAATTTTCTGGAATAGGGATACGACTATCACGTTTTGATTTTTCTTTTTTTTAAATAATTTTATTTATTTTGATTTCCATATTCTAAACAATACAAGACTTCTTCTACGTGATAGGAATAATACTACGGATTAATTTGTCATTATATTTTATTAGAAAAATATGCGTAAGGAATCATTCTGACCTTGTGTTCGTTTTATGGACCTTTCATAACCCTTCAAAACATAAATAAAAATATCATAGTTATGGTGTCTGCGATGACAGAAAAGACAATATTTTGTTCTCATAGTAAAAAGTATTTTTATTGGCTAAATAAATTGCGATGTGGACTTCAACACAATAAACAGAAATATAAATTGTTTTTACTTTACGAACAGATAACTTTTTTTAAAGGAAATTTATTGAAACTTAGCATAAAATGATTATTCCATGAGTGCACAAAATAGTGTTCACTAAGTGAAAAGTATAATAACAGGTTTATTATACAGGGTGAACCAAGAGATTCCACTGCTTTTTTAAATTTTGAACCGTTATAAATACATAAACTTCGCTAAAAATAGGAAAAAAAGTAAATTGAATGGTAAATTTTTATTGGGCTGGGTCCTAAAGATAAATTCTATACATTTTGCCCTTGGCTTATTTTTGTCTAAGTCCGCTATTTTGGCAGGGATTAGAGACCAAACTGTAAAAATTGGCTATTTCAACTCACAATTGAAGTAGCCAGCATTTGCCATGCTAAAACACGCTTTATTTTTACATTAGCAACACAAATCATTCATTTCCTAACCCTCTTTTAAGGTATATATAGCCACTAATGCTGCTAGAGTTAAGACATTTATACCGTTGATGAGTTATTCATTCATACTTTTACTAATATATAACGTAGCTATGTAGGTAAAGTATTGAGTTTGCAACAAATCCGATATCCGAATTACATCTTAATTTTCGGTTCCAGGTGCTTTTAAGATCTCCTGTGTGTTTTTCTCAATGTTTTCTGTCTGTATGTGTGTGTATATGTGTGTCTGTTATCATTGTATTTTCAATTGTATTTTGCTAGAGAGTCTATACCCAACTCCGATAGACAAAGGTCTTATCCACGATGTTGGTAATGATGTCACATGATGTATGTTACATGTTTGGCAATCATCAGTTTCAAATGTTTTTCTGATCATTTTGGTAACTTTGTTTTACATTTTAACCGGGTTATTTTGACTTAAGTCTTTTAATTTTCAGTATACTTGCTAGTTTGCAAAAAAATATACTAATAAGTAAATAAAATTTAAAATTCAAAAGTAAATTTAGTCTAATTTCTCATTAAAAACATAAAATGCAACAATAATTACAATTATCTCATTCAACAACCTTATTTCAAATAATTAATGTACTTGGCCCACTATAATAAAAATAATCATTTCTTCAAATAATATTATCAATAAAATTTAACATAATTTGATAAAAAATTGTAATAGTTAGAGGTCCACTGTTAAAAAAATTGATAAGAGCCGGAACCAGACTCCCAAAAAATTTTTTTTTTTAAATAAAAATTGCATAATAGTTAAAATATTGGCAAACGCAGCTGCGTTTTGATAAAATATCACATACGTTTTTTGTATGAAACATTTTTATGATAAAAATAAGGCAATAATATTAAAAAATATTTGGAACTGATAAAATTTCTTTGTGAAACATTTTCGTCGTTATCAACAACCAGAAGCAAATTTGTATTAAATTTATAAAAAAAAAGTTTGAATTCATAGAAATATAATATGAAATTAATTGACCATGTGTTAAGTTGTACAATTCAGGAGTTATCATTTATTTAGTTATTACATCAGTGAATGTTCATTTCTAAATGACGGCCTTAAATTATTTAGAACTACAGTGAATAAAGATATAAACCACGCATAAAATGTCCGACAAATGATGTTCTATCGTTAAAAATATTTACTGGATTGGCTTAGAATTTTAGTCAAGAATCAATTAGCTACAACGATAGTCAGTTCCCTGACTTGTCAAAGGTTGCCTAGAAATTTTGACCTATACATACATACATACATTACATATATTAATATATATATATATATATATATATATATATATATATATATATATATATATATATATATATTATATCTTATATATCTTTCTCTCTCTGTGAGAGAGAGAAAGTGTTGTTTTTAAGTTGGTAAGTGCGTCTAATTTTGCATATGTGCTGCGATAACTCGTAATTAGCTTTAAATTAGTGTCCTCACCAGCCAATTTTTGAATCGTCTTGTTCTAATTTGAGTGATATCAAAGCCAAAAAGAAGTAAAGAGGCTTTTTTATTATTTTACACATTGTGTATACATTTTAAGTCTGTAAATCAAATTTATTTATTACGTCTGTTAAAAATATAATCCTCAACAGTAGCTGAGTTTAATATCATTTAAATTATACTAACTCAACAAAATTAAAACTATAACTTACGTACAAATAGTCATAAAAACCATCAAAATAAAAATTAGTAAAAGAGGTAAACTATTATTACTAAAATTCTAGAGTATTTATTGAGCAGAACCTCCGACAATAATAGTTAAGAACTATCATCAAAGGCAGTTAAAGATGAAGCAACTAAAAGACATAATAGTTTTATTTTATAGGCCTCAATATCAAGATGCCAAGATTAAATTGTATCAAAATACCTTAGGAAATTATAATGTGAAGACAGGTATATGATGACGCATTTAGAGTTTTTAAAATTTGAACTCTTTAAAACCAAAACAGAAATCCACTTTAACTGTTTAAGTGTTGAATAACATTTGTAACTTTTTGACCAGTGGTCTAACTTTTTAGTAATTTCTTGCAGCTTTAAAATTCAGACCAAAGGTCTAATTTTTATTGTGTTGCCTTGCATTTGTAACTTACAGACCAGTGGTCTATTTATTTAGAAAAACCTTCTTTATCGCATTTGTTTTCAAAGTTTGCTCTGTGCCTACTGAGTATTTTTATAAAAAATGTTGTAGGTCCCTTTTCCTAACTTAAGTTTGAGTTTGCTATTGGTTGCTTTGATAACCATTAATGCAATCTACAGTCTATGCAACTATTGTAATAAACTGACTGTGATATGAACCGATTAGACCCAATTGAATTTAAGAATCCAAATTAAGTTTAAAGATCTTTGGCGTTCTGTATATTTCGCTTATACTTCAAAAACTTTTCAAATTCATTTATTTCTTTATAAATCTAATAGCACAAGCACTTAACCGGGTGATAATTCTTATCATAAATTTTAATAAATTTATGGCTTTTATTAAACCATTAAAAATATATATACTATGATGTTTGATGTTTGATTTTTTAGGTTTTATTCTATAAAAAATCAAATCTCCAACAAACCAGTTACTCCTGGACTAGTATATGAAAAAATAGCCCATTTAAAATATCTAACCATTTATCTAAAATGTAAAAAAAACAAGGAAAATGTGAATAAAAGTTGTGTGGTTTAAGCTAAAAAAGAAAGCCCATTTAAAGAGAGCATTGCACCTGTTGATTTAAAAAAAATATCAAAGTGGTCGTAACCGCGAAATATATAACTTCTGGTTTGAAACGACGTATTTTTATAAAGAACATGAGTAGCGGTCAAGCACGTTTTTTAGATTTACAATTTTTTTTATTCTTTTAAACTACGATTTTGTAGAAAAAATAACCGTTTGTTTGACCAGAAGTAGAATCAGATTGGTTTTGATGTCTAAAACTATTTTACGGATCACTAAATATTATAAAAATCTTTAGATTTTTTATAGAATAATATTTCTTCTATAAATTTGAACTAAACACATTTACATGATAGGGGTATGCTTTTATTTATCTAGAGATTTAATTATTCTGAAGTTTTTTTTTCAGGTGTCATATCCTTATTATTTTTGTTAAGGCACAGTTGCATGAATAGGCTTATTGACATGATATTAAGATCCATGAACGTGTAATTAACACAAAATATTCAATCAGCATATAATTCTAAAATTCGCTCAAAGTTGGACTCAAATTATTACACTTATTAAACCGTGCTGCCAAGTAATAGAGAAAACATTGCTTTTATTATATTTTTTTTATTTCTATACATTTTTTTACCTTTTCATAGAAAAAGATAATGATATTATCATTTATGATAATTTCTCTCCACTAGAAATAAAGACTGAAATATTTTATTTTTTTCTTCAGAGACAGAAACAGCATATTTGGGCATTTCTCTCTCTTTTCAGAAAATATGATACGGCTCCCAAGGCGCTGTGTAGCGCGCACTAACTGCGCAGTCGAGGGGGGGGGGTCCCAAAAAGGACTGTGTGTCTTTTATACTCGGAGCATAACTCGTAATGAGAGGCTACCGGAGTAAACGCTTGAAACCGAGCCCATCTCCCAAACGGGAGATGGGCTGTCACCCGTTTCTACCTTTCCCTACTGAGCAATCCTGGTTGGAAAATTCAACAACACCCCAATCAGCTACCTGGAGAGTAAAAGCTGGCTGTCTCGACAGTCAGAAAGCAGTTTCAGAGTTTATTTTAACAATGGTCGTATTAAATAATACAAAACAACAACTATGTGGCCATACGTTGCAGAGCGGCTGAGGCCGACTCTTGGTTAAGGGGATGAAGGTCTTTTATTTATTTGTTTATTCATTTATTTCACAAGTCAGTAATATTTTTATATTTAAGCATTTTCTCTCTTTCTATAGATATGCTATATTTTAAGCAAGCGCATTTTCTCTAATGTCAGAGGTAGAGGAACCATCCTGTTAATTATAACCCGAATTTTTATATTTTGTGCATCTATCCCTCTTTTCAGAGGTATAATCTTAAATCTCTAACTTTATGTTAAACTTTTAAAATTATTCATAAAAAGGAAATGTTATATTTATTATTATATATTTTTTTTATAAATATACCGTTTATTAAATGTCTCAATTAGTAAATTATTCTTGTCTCATAAACTTGCGTGACTGTATCTCTTATTATTTCACTTATATTAATATAAACAAAATAAAAAATTAAGAAAAGAAGTCTCTTTTTATGTAAGTTAAGAAAAATATTCATATCTTTCTTAGTAAAACGACTTAAAAAATTAGAAAAGTTTGAAAAAAAAACTTAGGAATTTTAATTTTAACATTTTTTTATAATTTAAATTGTTTGTAAAATAAGATTTTATTTATTATTAGAAAATAAATAAAATGAGCAAGATTTTATTTGCTCATTTGATTTATTTATTTTATTTTATTAGCTAGATTTTAATTGGTAGGATGAGTTAAACAAAATAAATATAATATATTTGTGCTGAACGAAATGGATATTCTGTCCACTGTATTTAAGCACTTTATGTTTAGGTATCTATAATTAGCATATTAGAAGAGGTTTGCGGTGTTGTAATGGCAAGTTCGCCTGTCACCCAGACAGTCCGGGTTCGATTCCGGTCGGGGCAGTAGGGTTCGATTTCATGCGGGGGGTAAAAATCCTTTCACGTGCCCTTCGAAGAGGGACGTTAAGCTGGCGGTTTCGAGCCTTTACGATATTAGGTACTCGTAAAAGATTCTTTACCTTAAATGAACCTGGTTTTTGGTAAAATTTAGGGCACTCAATAGTACTTATGTATTATATATACATCTGCGTTGTAGTTTCGATAGCAAGAAAGTTTAGTCTGCCAGTGGGCCACGGCTCTTCTGTGGATTAGACGCAAAATGCTTGGAGTAGGACTTATCTAAGCGAGTTAGCAAAAAGGGCCTAACAACGTGAACTACTTGCTATGCGGATTCTCTTCTCCCTAATTACTATCATAATCACTAAGCATATTTCACAATAAATTGAAAGTTAAGGTCTGGTGTTCTCATAAGAGCCACGGACTGTAGCCTCTATTATTTCATCTTAGAAATTCATGAGATTCCCAGATATATAAAGAGAATGTGACATGAATTAAAGTTCCACATTTTGATTGCCCTATGGCTTGCTAAGGGTCTCTGATTTAAAATATTTATTATGAGCGGGTGAAATATCATTTGGGCATTCTTTGAGTAATGTTTCTTTTAATTTTACAAGCTATATAGGTTAAAAGTTAGCAAAATTGGATAACCACGCATGCTAGTAGCTTTTAACTGTAGTTTATTGTCGCATCTCATCACTCTTTATGATATAATGCATAAATCCATCAATTCTTTCTTACTTATTAAATTTTTACTTACTCTTCTTTATCAAATTTAGAAATTTAATTAGGGAATTCTAGATCGGTCTAACCGACCTCCCTCGCCAACTTCCTTATACATCATGATGTCAAATGAGAATGATATTAATTTACTTTGTTATTGTATTGCTTACAGGTAAATATTATTGGCTGGAGAATACATATAATTAATCAAGACATTTCATTAATTCTAGACGAATTAATTAGTAAGTTTATTTATTTAATCAATTTTTGGGAATTCATTAGGGAAAAATGAGCTTATTTTAATTATGAAGGTAATAAATATGTTCGAAAATTAAGGAAGCAGAATTTATATGATACCTCAATGTTTCATAAATGGGGGGGGGGGTTGGTATTTTAAAGATTTTTTTTAGGGTAGGGAATAAAAATACTTTTAAAGAAGGCCCTGGATGGTTAGAACAGCGGTTCTAGCTGATATGTTACCATGTCAAACATAGTAATCTGCTAATATTCGCTATGATCAGTTCATGGTTTGGTCTTGCCCTGCCTTTTTAATGTTAACCATATTGTAATCAGTCGATGTTTTACATTAGCTATAGATAAAGTAATATATAATATTAATTTATAATAAAAAACTTTTTTACCAAACTGAATAAGTACAGCTAAAAGATAAAAATATACTCCAACAGGTGTTTATTAATAACAAAAAGGGCTTTTATATAGACGAGAGAGAGAGAGTAGCAGATGAACTTGAAACCTATGGTCTTGGTCAGGTACTGACCATTACCTTCATGCATATATGAATAATAAAACCATGCAAATTCAAATATTGAAAGTGTAAAGAATTTAAGAAAAAGCTATAAGAAGTATCGCAACGTAGCGTTTATAATGCAACCATTATTTACATCTTTGTAAACAGTTTTAAATTGAAAACATTTTTAATTCGAAATAAAGATGTTAAAAAAGTTTGTATTAAAGAAGAATTTACTTTAATTAGTTTGACCGATTCTATAGTTTTTCACCATATTTCACTTGCATACATACATAGATGTTATGTATGTATATATATATATATATATATATATATATATATATATATATATATATATATATATATATATATATATAATATATATATATATATATATATGTACGTATATATATATATAAAACACGTTGTTAAATAACATTGGTGGAATAAAACTTTACCCGAATAAATTATATAATGTAATAATTTATGATAATATCAATAAAACTAAGAGACTAATTAATTTAATGAATGTCATGAGTGAATGCATTGTATGTGGCAAGTAAATGACAATTACAAGTTTATTAAATAATAATACAGGATACCATACATATATACAAAGTTTGAAAGTTGCCACTAGGTTACTAATAGATTTTGTATATTATATAAAAGTTAAATAAATTAGTTTTTAACAAATACTGATCACATAATTCCTCTATTTTAAACTGTAGTAAAGAATTATTAAAAAGCAATCTTGGGAAAAGAAAGCACGTGCTTTGAAGTGAATCCAGTGAAAAATCAAGTGAAACTGGAAAGAATCCAGTGAAAAAAGCGGGAAAACATTTTTCTCGTTCCTAATATATTTTATTAAACAATCGCAAAGTAGCTTCTTTTTATACCAGATTTTTTGTATTATTCGGTAATTTTATATCTGTTTTTACATTTTTAGTTGTTTGCAATCAATTAATATTGATTTTATTTATAGTTTACCTCAGTAAAATATTATGTAATGTAATGATTTTTTAATATTATATTTCGTTACCTTGTAATTTGTTTAGTCTACCTCAATGATTCAGGTAAATTGACACCAATTTATAAATATAAACAAAATCATGTAACCCACGTGCAATTTGAAGTTTTTATAGTCATCATTCTTTAATGCCATATAGGTGTTTTTTGTTTGAATTTTTAATTAATTTTAATTATATTTTTAATTTTTTTTATAAATTTTAATTTAAACTTTTTTTTTTAATTTTTTAATTAATTAAATAAAAATGCTTAATTGCTTTCTAAATTTATTTGCATACTTAAATGTACTTGAAAAAAATGAGTATTAAATCTAGAACAATAAATTTAAAGAAGTAAATTAAAGTAAATAAATTGAAAGTACCTGTTGATGTATCCGAGGGCTCTATGAAGATCTTATTTATTTTATTTCATTTCACATAGAAATAATTAACGGCACTTAAAGTCAGGTTAATGTCACTTGAGGCACAACGGTTTGATTTGTATTATAAAAATATAATTTTCTTACGGAAAAAAATAATTCATTTTTTCGTTACGAAAATTAATCACAGACTTGGTTTGTATTTTTTGTCGATTTATAAAGGAATGATGACCGGTCAAGGTTACGTTTTTTTTGTAGGAAAAGGAATGATTTTTATAGAGAGTAAAAAAAATCAAAGATGTTATTAAAAATATGAAAAAGGGTTTAATGTAAAAAATAAAAAAACAGAAAAAAATATAGAGGGCTTCGGGTGGGTAGGAGATATCAGCCCATCATCTGGTAGTAAACTGAAGAGATGGGATAGAAGAGGGGAGTATGCCTCTGATTCCGCTTGGAGCGCTCTTGTCCAAGCTGAGAAGGTAGTTTTAGAGCTTTGTGGGGTACCGGTGATACCTCCCCCACTGGTTATTGTGGGGTGGTCTCGATGCAACCAATCCGCTGCAACCCACCTGGCTAGATGCACTTCCGTATAGAGAGGGTTCAGAAGGCCACCTAATCATCCCTTAAAGTGTCGGCACCTTCACACCCTTGTAATTGTTAAGTCTATTGTCAGTAAACAGTCGGCAAGTAAGAGGCCTGTAATCTGATGAGGAAGTTAAATGCTTCACTGGATTCATCTCCTTCCTCAAACTCTTTCTTTGGCACTTCTAAATATCTTTCCTTTACTTAAACCTGCGTTTCACCTCCTTGTTTTATCTCGATCTATTATTAAACAAATAAAACCATATCTCGTCTCTTTGTCCATATGTATAGCGTTAAAATAAATTCTTAACAGCATAAGGTTTTAAACATAAGATGATTAAAATTTTCCTTTAGTTTGTAATTTTGCACAACAGCGCAGCGGCAAGAGAATAGTTTATTCTGGAATCACTTCATTAACTTGCGGTAAACATAACCTCTTATATAATGCTATGAAGGAAATAATTAAAGGATAATTAAACGTTTGGTGCTAGAAAAGCACTAAACGTTGAATTTTAATAACCGACGATGAAACGTGAACACCGTTGATATAAATGTAATTAATGTAACAACAAAAATACAGGCACTTAAATAATGAAAAGTTTATTATAAAAAGTAAAGCAAAAACAATATGTGAAAAGCAGACAGCGATTAATATATCGCATCTTTGAACAAGGTTACAATGAGGTTACAAAGAATCCCTGAGAGCCCTAGAAAGATGTTTCACCCCCTTTAGTAATATTTCTCTATGTTGCTAACAGCAGTGAGCATCAAAGTTTTTATTTAAATGCATCTTCATCTTCTAGTTGATATAAACTTTTAAAAATAAGGATTTCGAACAGTCTCCAAATCTAGTCGACAATTCTGGTGTTACCATTCTTATAAATTTTTCTTTAACCAAAAATAAGTTTCAGCAATCCGCACAAGTTTGTCGGAAGCTGCCATTAGGAAGGGGAAAAATATCGACAAAAAATGCAACATTTTTATTTTCTATTATACCTGATTGGTATTTATTTTTACTTTTCCTCTCCTACTACTGTACATATAAGAGAATGTTTTGATTTCATCGTGAAATTCTGAAACGAAGGTTTCAACATAATTATCCGTTCCAGGCATTTACATGATACTCTGAGTGATTGTCATCATGCTTTGTGTCTGTATCACGCATAACTCCCACTATGTTTGTACAAGAGAGTTAAAAACTTGGCACGAAAATCAGACTTAAGGTCTTGTTGAGTTGCCTAGAAAAAGATATTTTTCAGACTACTATAACTTATTTTGCTGAGTCATTGACATTCTAAACAAATTGTTAAAAATCGAACTAATTTACTGCTCAACTCTAAATTTAAGTCAAATGTACAACTATTTTGTAATATATTAACTGTTATTTTATAAATTTTTTACGGTCTATACATTTTAATTTTTCAATTGCTATTTTACGTTACATAACGTGAGATAGCGGACCTTATAATAAATTATAGTACCAAAAATTCTATAGCTATTGAACTTTTAGTTAATTAACTTAAGTTAAGTTATTGTTGAACATATATATTTTTTTGGTGCAATTCTCAAAATTATATGAAAACGTTTGTTCACGTCTTTCAAAAGCATGATGTTTTAACAGATACGAAAATCTCATAATTTGTATAAACTTAGTTGTTCTAAAGATCGGACTTTTGTTTTAGGTCCTATAACGTAAACGTTTTTTCTAATATTCTTTATTTTTTTTAAAATTACACATTTTACAATAATTTTATGAATTCATTATAAAATTATTGAAAATTTCCACCGCGAGAGGGAAATCTACGCAACTTTTCTCTCTACGTTTTCTTCGTTATAAGAATATTATAATATTAATGAATTTATTAGTGAATATTATGGTATTACGTAAAAAGAACAAAATAATAAAACATAATTAAAATATTTTGCTTATCTCAATCAAACCTCCTTCGAACATTTTCTCAGTTCTACCATTGCTACATAGGAAAAGTATTGTTGCTGAAATGAAAATTCAAACCTGGGATTTTAGCTAAGATTTCCAATTCAGGTGTTTTTTTAGACATCCTTAATAGTTTTCCCATGTTGTTTGTATGTATCTATTATTATCGCAGCTTCAATTGTGTTTGATGCTAGAGAAATAAAACTTAGCAAAAACAATAATTAGGTTTAGTTATCTACTATTATCTGGACAATAATATTTTTATGATGTCATTGTCTGGGATTAATAACTGCAAAATTTTGAAAATTTTTGCCACAGTCATTATACGGTCATATATGTAACCAACATATGAGCCAAATTTCATCTCATCAGCATTAGTTTAATTTGAACCAAATGACTTTTGTAAAAAAGGATTTTTTTTTTAATAAAGTTCTTTATTAGTAAACAGTTATCATTTGATACTACCGAGTTTTGCAAAACATGAATAGTTGACACAATATAATTGTGCGAGAGACACCTAGGAAATGTAACAAGCAAAATGCAATGCTTCATCTGAGAACTGTTGCATCATTTGACATTCGTCATCATTGATAGCTCGACATAATGTCATGTCCCACTCTGTTTCGTTACGTCTAACTCATCAGGGTGCCGACAGAGCCTGAACTCATTCTGACCTTCAACTAATTCCGAAGAATATAACGTGAAGTATTTACCAGAGACGAGCGGTGCTCTCTTACCGCCATCAGTTCAGGCTCTGTCGGCGCCCTAATGAGTTAGACGTAACGAAACAGAGTGGAACATGTTGTCGAGCCATCAATGATGACGAATGTCGAATGATGGAATAGTTCCCAGATGTAGCATTGCATTTTGCTTGTTACATTTCCTAGGTGTCTCTCGCACAATTATATTGAGTTAGCAAACAGTGTTTAAAAATTCAAAAATAATGCAATTGAGTTGAAATTTAGTCCAAGAGCCAGGCTTAAAAAATGTGACTCATTTTGTACTTCTTCAAACAACTTTTTCTGAAAATATACCTTAAAATATGAACAGTAAACATAGTCTGCCTATCCAGAATGTATAGCCCGCCCACCATTTGTACACGCTCACTCAAAACATAGTTCAACCCAAAACAAATTTCAGTTTTCTTGCAATAAGTGATTTCCCGTAGGTCTTGTGCAAACCATGAACCACTTATTTCAATAAAACTAAAATTAGAGCGATTTTATAACATTTGAGCAGCTTAATCATATGAAGGGGCTCCACTCTGTATGCTTTTCTTCACAATTTAAGGTATATTTTTAGAAAAAACTTGGTTTGAAGTAGTAAAAAATGAGTCACTTTTTTTCAGGCCCGGCCTTTGGAATATATCCCATTGTCTTATTCATTATTAAGTATTTTCAATAACTACGGTATTTGATTCCCATATATTCAGAAGCATCAAGCGAAACAGTACCTGCAAGGAATTGAATCAAATGCTTTTAACTGTCCGAGTACATGCGTAGCGAGTCTGATGTCGTAATGCAATATAAAATTGGTGATTTCCCTACTCTGAGGACGAGCCTTAAGAAGTGAGAATGAATATTGCGAATCTGATATTGTGTGGAAAAGTACATCTTACGGCTGACTCATCTTTCTCATCATAACCACTGAGTTACATTACCATAGTTTTAATTTTATAAACTCTTATCTTTAATATAACTATCTTAAAGACGGAAATGGCCTTAAAAAGTTTTTCTTTCTTCTTTTTTAAAAGACTATCTTTTTATTTTAACATTTTTAAAAAAAGTTTATTGAATAAAAAAAGGAAGTTAAAAAAATAATTAAATAAAAATACTTAACCCTTTTATACTCCTCACTCATTTTTTCAAAAAAAATATTATAAAAATTATAAAACTTACCTTAACTTGTGTTTACTAGTTCTTCAATCAAATTCAAAAAATATAACATACATCTTACCTTTTATATTAATTCTAGATATATTTTTTGTTTATTGTAATAAAGTTATTAGTTTAAATATATATTATTTTTAACTTATAATTTAAATTATTTAAAACCAGGAAAGTGAACAGTACCCTTTATATAAAGCAATGTATGATCCTCTTATTACTAATATGTTAAAAACTCATATCCTGCCTTTTTTACTTACTCTTAAATAAGACAAGACTGTATTGTGGGAACTTCTTCAAATAGGCCATATGGAAAATATATCTTAATCTTGATCTTTATTTATATGATATTATAATGTTTTATAATAAAATATCAATAATTTGGTTTGATTAAATTAAACTAAATTAGTTTGTAACTTTCACTTAAATTAACATTATTTTTATTGAATTGTGTTTCTTTTTAGTAAGTTATGAAATTGATTTAATTTATTTTAGAGATTTTATAATATGTATTCAGTGTTAGTTGGTAGGTAGAGGGGGGAAGGGAGTGGAAAATCTACTTGTTCCACACCAATTAAGTAAGCATAATTTTGAGCCAACGTGCCTTTTAATTTCGTATGATGCGTTCAAACGCGGGCTTTGCCGGAAGAATGAAAAACATGCGTTCAAACCTATGTTCAACCTCCTTAAGGATTTAACCCCCACCTTGTTAAACCTGTAGTTTAGAGAATTTCAGGGTTGAACCCTCTTAGGGGGTTGAACATGGAGTTGAACTCTCTGCAACCCCGCGTGGGTTTGCCATAGTCTCATTTGCTTGCGGCAAAGCTAGTACTCTTTTTCACAAATCTAGTTCTAATAATAAAAAAATGAGTTGCGGAGTCCAGATATAAGGAAAAATAAAAAACAAGTCTCTCCACTGATGTTAAATTATAATGACAGAGCCAGATTTCAGACTTGACAGTCCGAAATCGACTCGTTGAATTGGATCTCTTCGAGTTGGACGACTCAATCACTTCCGTTTCTTTCTTCGCATCTCGCCGGCACTGATGACGGACTGTCAAGTCTGAAAGCTGGCTTTGTCATTATAATTTAACATCAGTGGAGAGACTTGTTTTTTATTTTTCCTTAAATCTAGTTCTGTCCTGCCACATAGGGAGTCCCAATTGTGTAAAGTTTAGCACGTGAGTACGTCACTCAAACAGTCCCGGTTCGATCCTGGTCGGAGACTCTGGGGTTTTCTAAGGGGGGATTGAAATCCTTACTGTGCCTTCTTTCGAAAGGATATTTTAAGCCAATGGTTCCAAGCCAGTGCGATGTTGTGTACTCGTAAAAGATTTCTAACGCTTAATGAACCTGCATTTTGACTGAGTGATGACTTAATGACTAAGTGATTGATACTGATTGATTTCAATAACTGATTTGATTTCACCATTGATTGATTTATACTGATTGATTTCAATAACTGATTTGATTAATTTACTGATTGCTTGATACTATTGATTTAAATAACAGATTTGATTCCTGTCTATAAACTGGATATTTTAATATTCAGTCTATATTGAATATTTGTAAGCGTCAACACCATTCATTTTTTGAGGGAATATTTAAATAACTTCCAAGATACCGCTATTCATTTTTACCTTTTTAGATAAAATAGACGATAAAGAGATTTTGCCTCGTGGTATGCTCCTTTTGGTTCTTTAGAAAAGTTTTAATAGCAGCTCAGGATACAAATTTTGATTTTTAAAAAATTATTTTAAAATGAAGGCTTTGATTAAGTATTTAGTTCTTATGCCCAAAATACTTCTTATTCCTCTTTTTACTTTCCATCATTTATACCGTAGGTATAAATGAATATTAAAAAATTGAAAAAATTAATATTGTGTTTGCAAAAAAAACCGAATCGGGATTTCTCCTGAATTAACAATTTCAGTTGTTTTTAAGACCTACTAAGTAGCTCTACCTGCATGTGTGTGTATCTGTGATCAACTTAAATCCCTGCGTATTTATGCTAGAGTTGAAACTTGGTACAAAAATCAATCTATCTGGGTCTTGTTATGACCCAGAAAATAATATGTATGACGTCATTAAGCGGAAATAATGCCAGCAACAATCGAAAATTCATAAAACGCAAAATTGTGGATGGATTTGAGATTTAGCAGACATGTAGTCATATATAAGACCACCATAGTGCCAAGTTTTATCTTATTATCAGAATTAGTTAAGACGATTTAGGTCTTCCGGTAGTGACCCGCGTCAATGTAGATGAAGAATCCGACGTTTCGCTTCTACTGTGGGAGGCATCTTCAGGGATGTAGGACATCATGGGTAGAAACACAATGCTCTGTAAAACTAAACTGCCTGCGCAGTTTATTAAGATTTGTTAAATTTTTACCAAATGTACTTGTACGCGTTTTTTAAAAAATTGTAAAAAATAAACAAATTCTAAAAGTGAGTTGAAGTTTGGTAAAAGCATATCTCTTTTTGTAATAAATAAGTATGCTAAGTTTTGTTTCAATACAGTAAGTATATCTACTGGTTTTGTTGGATCATGAAACACAAGGAGCATCGAACGTGGTCAGTGCCTTGATGGGTGATCGCTAGGGATAAAACTAATGTAAATACTATCAGAGGACGAGCGAAGCGAGTCCGAAAACGTTTTGCAACATAATTTTGGCGTTTTGTTAATTCTGTGGATGAGCAAAACGAGTCCGAAGTAGTGTAGAATCGTTACGAGGTACCCCGTGCCTGATTTATTATATTAAATAATTAAAGTCATCTATTATGTCTGTAATGGCTATATATGAGTGGCTTATGGATATTTGACAGCGTTTTCTAAACAGTAACTCCATAAACAAAAGAAAAAGCAAAGAAGCTCAAAAACGTATACTTGAACTAAAAAACTTCATGCCTTATTACTTTTATTTAATAAAACTTTTTTGGCAATGACTCATTAAAAATTTAACTTAGGTAAATTATTTAATCTATACCGACAATGTTTCTAGAAAAAAATATAAAAAAACAGGTGTGCAAAACTAATAGATTTCTTTATCTATTATTTCTATTAGACAATTTGCTTTTCTACATTGTTTCCACAAAAGTATAATAACACTGCGGGAGTTATAAACTACTTTGTTGTAAATTACTACCTCGAAAAAATGATAGAAAAGTATTTCCTTTTATGTATCAATCATAGGAACATGAAATAAAGCGATGAATAGAGGGGTTCTTTTTTCACAACTATTAACTATTTACTTTATGAATTTATAACTAAGTTACTGTCGACTTTTTGACTTTAATTCTAGGTTTTAAAAAATCAAGTTAAACTATGTTTTGTCTAGGAATGAATTCCTGGTTTTAGGAGCCTAGATTTTGCATTATTTACCTAAGACTTTTGTTTTGCGATTAGATTTATATTTATCTTAAATACTTAAACTATTAAAAATGCATTACAACTTTTAACGATTTTTTAAAAATAAATTCCTATTTTTTACATATTTTTGACAATCAGAATGAATATAAATATAATAGACAAAAAAAAATTGTCATGCCAATTTCAACTATAGTTGAAATTAGCAAGTTAACTATGCTAATTTAGTTGATAGTTTTTTATGGAAGTTAACTATCATTGTTAACTTGCATAAACGAACTCTCTCCCAATACAGTGTAATTAAGCTTTAATAATTCGTTAAACCAATTGGAATGTCAAAAACTAAGCTTAAAATAGGACAGTAAAATATCAGTTTTGAATTTAAGTAAACACAATACTCTTATTGCCTTTAGTTGTTGGTGAAAAATGTTACAAAAAGAGTTGCAATAGCAACCACTTGCTCAGTGGATGGAAAACTTGTTACCATTTGTCATTTGTGTTTTTTTAAGTTAATTTAAAGTAATAATTAATAACAATTTAGAAATCAACATCTTATACTATCTTATGTATACAAATTTAAAGTTTAGTACCTATTGTTGACTTAATCTTACACATTCAATTTTTTTTTACTTTCCTCATTTATACCATAAGTATTAAAGAAAAGTATTGAGTTAGCAGGTGTTTGGAAGACCTTTTAAGAGGTTTTCACAAAGTTTTTTTTTCTATATGTGTGTGTGTGTGTGTGTGTGTTTGTCTGTCTGTTATTATTGTATCTCTCTGTATGTTTATCCTAGAGAGTTGTAACTTAGAAATAAAATATTTTGGTCTAATTGTGCCATTCAGTAATTAATGTTTTTATGATGTCATTAACCCGCAACAATGACTCAGCAAAACTTTCAACAAATCATAAAACGGGAAAAATGTTTTAATGTTGTTTTTTTATTTTTTCGCGTATAGTCATATATAAGACCAACATATGCACCAAGTTTCATTTTACTATCAGCACTTGTTCAATTTTTATTAATTTTTAATGATTTGTTTTTTTAAATATTGTCAAAAATCAAAAAATTATCTAATAGAGTTAAAATTTGGTACAAGTATATCCCTTTACCTAAGGGATATAACTTAGGAATCATAGTTTGGTTTTAATGCGCTACCTAAAGCTAAGTGTTTTGTTGGATTATAAAATTTAAGCAGCATTAAGCGAGAAAAAATTCCAAGGTACCCCGAACCCGATTTTTTATTACTTTTTTTAGTGTTATTAGTTGCTTAGTTATTTGTTTTTTTACTTAAGACTAGTCAGGATCGACAAGTTAAATAAATTCAGTCTTCAAAATGTAAAATAAATTTCATATGTATATTTTCCTCTATAATATATTGTTACTCTTTTTAAATTACTCTTTTTGTTTCTCGGGTCTCTAAAATTATGATAATTTCTTTATACCCTAGGAGCCATTAGTTTTGAAATTCCATGATGTTTTATGTTGAAATTCATTGAAATTTTCTTTTCTTTCTGATGTAAACGTTGAAATATTGACAAGATGCTATGTATCCTTTGTGCATATTCTGTAAATAAGTGTAAAATAAAAATGTAAATACAGAAAATGTAAAACAAACTCATAAAAATGCCTTCGTGGGAAATTTTTCATAACATGGAACAAGCTGCCGAATTAAAGTTCTTGAATGTTACACTCAAGTACTTTGGCTTGTCCGCATTTTTAGAATAGTTGCCCTTCGGTCTAAAAACCTTAACCTTAGTATGACTTTTTATTAGTTCTTGAGAAGAACCTTAATTCTTCATTCGAATGATTTTATTAGAACTACGTTTGAGCTAATTTTTAATTAACTTATGGATACAATAAATATGGGACTCAGAAATTCGTAGAATAACTTCCAGATACCCGCTATTGTCAAGTCTTTTTATTGGTAAAAATCATATGGAGGGAATTAAAAATATACCTCTGCTCTGACTCTGTAAAAGCCAGGAGGAAAGTACGGTGGATACAATTCAATTGGATTTGTCAAATTTCTTATTACATATTCACCCTGAAACAAAGAAGTAACAAAGAGACAGTAAACTTAACAAGGTACAAAGAAACGTTAAATTTAAGTCGAAACATTTTAATGCTTGTTAAATCCAATTATGTTAAATTATATCTACAAAACTAATAGTTGAGGCGTTTTGAGATTATGAACCCTCATAAACCCTCGTGCTGTTTTGTTTTGGCTTATACATTAAGAATAAGTTATTAGGAGGTATTATAATATAAAGAATAAGGCTGTGCGAGAGACATTTAGGAAATGTAACAAGCAAAAAGCAGTGCTAAATCTGGGCACTTTTCCACCATTCGACATACGTCATTATTCATGGCTCGATATAAAGTCATGTCACGAATAATGTCAGACATAACGAAACAGAGTGGGACATTACATTATGTCAAGCCATCAATAATGACGAATGTCGAATGATGGAACAGTGCCCCAGATGTAGCATTAGATTTTCTAGGTGTCTCGCGCACAATGATATTGTGGCATTTATCACCCTTTGATTTATATGTGTAACAGAAGATTATCGATAGTTTAGAAAAAGGTTAAAAAAAACATTATAATCATTTTAAAATCACAAAAATTGTATAAAAGTATTGTATAAAATTGTATAATTATCGAAATCGTAACAGAAGATATCGATAGTTAGATAGTAGAATTTCTTCTAATGTCTTTAAAATCACAATAATAGTATACAAACGTATGTTACCTTGGAAAATGGACATGGCTCGGGAATCATGGGAGGCTCTAAGATACTCATGAGTCGCTTAAATGAGTTTCCTATTATATTTTTCAAATCGGTACATAAGTGTTGAAAGTGGTATTGGAAGAAATTCTTTATTAATTTACCATTTTTAATGACATCGAATTTTAAGTCTATCTATAAATATCAAATATTCTTATAAAATTATACCAATATTTAATAGGTTGCATTAGGGTCAGGTTCTGCTGTCAAATGTTAAATAAAACTCGATATTCCAAAGAATCTTAGACTGGGATTTTGGTTTCATTATTCTTTCTATCTTTCGGCTTCCTTCGATATTTACCCCTCTTTTGATGATTTTTTCAATAACATTGTATTTACATTGTACTACTTATTGGTTGAAAATAAATCATGCTTTAAAAAATCATAGGATAAATGCATATAAAACTCTAAACAAGGCTGTAATCATCTTTAGTCAAATTAGTTTGTACTATGGGCTCTATAAGCTCGATTAAAATTCTATGGGCTCATGAAATTGTTCAATTTGTTCAGACAATAAAAGTAAAGTGTAGAGACAATCTGATTGGTTTGTTACTTAAAATAGATTATCATTAATCCTTACGGACAAATCAAAATGTTTCGTTATTTTACTATCTACGAATTTAGTCAATTATTAACAAATTTCTTTGGAAAAAAATCACTAATGAGATAAATATTAGGTTTCTAGATCCCACTCTGATACAAAAAATTTAAGGTACTTTAAATCAAACTTTTTGGAGTAGATAAAAATATCTTATTGAGGACAGAAAACATGAATCTGACTCGAGCTCAAAGACATTTCAGCCCTCTCTGGTTAACATAACCTCCATGAAGTCACCTAGTCTAAACAGTTTTTAAGTAACTTTCTAATATTAGTAAATTAAATCCGACCAGCTTTTTCGATGATATTAAAAACTTAAAAGTAAATAGATTAGAGAAAATTACTAAGCGTAGACTGGCATGAAACACCAAGGGGAAATAAACAGCCTTTAGCCGATAAATTTCTTTAAACACATTAAAGTACTTACTAAATTTAATTACATTGAGTCCGGCTGTTCTTAAGTATTTAAATTAAGCTGCTGTCGAACTTAAATTGAAAACAGCATAAATTAGAAAAAAAAGTTAATTTTATTATGTGGAGAACCGGAGATATTTTCATTTTAGTAAATTTGATCCCCGTTTTCAGTTGTAGAGTCCTAATTAATTATCTTACTTGATCCTCGTCAGTGACGTCGTAGGGAAGTGTTATGCTTGAACTCCAAACCCATTGATTTGGACCTACTTTTGTTATCGAGTTATTACTGTAAGAAATATTGTATGGTCCTCCCTCACACATGTCTATTGTTTTGAAGTAAAGTTCCATAACGTCCTGTTAACAAGTACGCTAATAAATTATTAGGATATAAACAAAAATAAGTACTGTAATAAAACTACGCAACAATACTGATGGTGAAATTTTTATTGAAGTAATTGAAAGGAGAAATTAAATATTATATTAATTTATGCATTCTAAGTGATCAAAAAGATAAGGTGTCGATATTAAATTGAAAATTTAGAAAACAAATAGTAAAAATAAAGAAATATAAACCTTATATTTTTGACATAAAAGTGATTTTTAACAAATTTCATAAGGAGAAATTATGATGAACGAAAAATATGATGAATGTTAGTATAAGGTCTAATAGTGCAATAAATAGTAAAATTTAGGTCTAGAGATAAACCAAAAATTAGATCATAAATAAATGTCAGTTTAATTTATGAAATAAATGTCCAGGTCTATTAATAAATTAAATTTTAGGTGAATGGATAAAAGAAATGTCAGGGCTATTGATGACTTAAACGTCAGATATATTGATAAAATAAATATCAGGTCTATTGATAAAATAAATGTCAGGTCAATAGATGTAATAAAAGTTACGTCATTTGATGAAGTGATTATCAGGTCAATTGAGGAATTTTATTATTAGCTCTTTATACGTTATACTTACTTTAATTGCAAATCGCTGAAAGATTTAAAATGATGAAGAATATATGTATAACATACTCACCTGATTAACTTGAGAAGATAACTTTACATTATTAAAGATCAAAAATAACCAGAAAATTGTGTAACTTTTACGTCCAAGTTTTACGTTATAGAAATAAAAATTTTGGTCGTACATAATAGACGTAATTATTCACAACGTTTAACTTATTAGTAAACTTATTTTTTTACACAATTTGATGCTAAATATTCATTTTAGTAAAAGTATTAAAATTATTTTTTTATTATTGATAAATAAATTGAAATGGTAAGGTTTTACCAAAAGCAACAAATATTTATAAATAAATGCAAATAAAGAAGGTGAATAGACTAAACTTTATCTTTAAAATCGACAATTATTTCACTGCAACTGAGCTGATAAAAAAGATGGTGAGTTGATAGCATTTCTCTGCTTGTGTATGCTAGAAAATGCAATATATGTATGTATGTTTAATACATAAACATGTTTATATCTACGGGAAATGTTAATGAAAGTAAATGCACGTGGGGCTTGTTATATTGCATAATATAGTTTTTAAAGTATCTTCGAATAAAAAAGGGAAAATTACATCTGATAAATAATCAGATAATTATAAATATATTTAATTACTTTTCCTCATTTATACCGTAGGTATATAGAAGTATATAAAAGTAATCGAAGAATCAGCTACCGTCGATACTTGCTGTTGGATATAAATATCCCTGGACCGGTTTCGGCATAACGCCATCATCAGCAGGCGGGGCAACACTCGAGCTCTCAACTAATAAAGTTAAATCAGTGATTAACTTCTAGTCTCAATGAGCACGACGAGCCCTCTGAAGATGATCTTCAGAGGGCTCGTCGTGCCCATTGAGACTAGAAGTTAATCACTGATTTAACTTTATTAGTTCAGAGCTCGAGTGTTGCCCCGCCTGCTGATGATGGCGTTATGCCGAAACCGGTCCAGGGATATTTATATCCAACAGCAAGTATCGACGGTAGCTGATTCTTCGATTGCTTCTTCAACTTGCGGTAAATATAACCTTTTTAATTTGTATATAGAAGTATTGTGTTTGCAAAAAAATCCGAAACCGAGATGAAACCAAAATTATCTGTTTCAGGCGTTTTAGAGGCCTCCTGAGTGGTTTTGTCAATGTTGTCTGTCTGTATGTGTGTGTGTATGTATGTATCTGTGTGAGTGTGTGTATGTTATCATCGTAGCGCCCAGTGCACTTATACTGAAGAGTTGAAAAATCAGTCTACCACTGTAGTTGTGCTACCCGGAAAATATTTTTTATGACGTCATTAACCCGCAATAATAACTAAGCAAAAATTTCGAAAAATCATAAAACTCGGGAAAATGATGCGATCGGATTGGGATTGGGCACGCATGACTATGTATGAGACGCATTTATATGTTTAAGCACCTACTGCCTAAACTACTGAACGAATTTTGATGTGTGAGGACTTTTTAGATTTGTCTTATGCTAGTGAACATTCCTACCTCATAAAATCTCAAATTCGACATTCTCACGCTAAAGCGCAAAACTAATGGCCAGTATGGGAGACCGCTAAGAATGATACGGATGCATTTATATTCTTAAAAGACGAGCGAAGCGCGTCTGAAGGCATGTTGCAGTATAAATTTGGCAAACTGTATTTCTCAGGACGAGCGAAGCGAGGCCGAAGCAGGGAGGATGAGCGTAGCAAATCTGATGCAATGAGGGAAAGTTCACAGGTAACCAATTTTTAGCGAATTTCCTTTGGGAATAAAATTCGCTAATGAGATAGGCGTCATGGCGGAAGTCGAACCTAGGACCACGACACAAATCCGTTTTAAAGGTCCCTCATGACGAAAACATACGTTTCGCAAGACTTTATATATATATATATATATATATAATATATATATATAATATATATATATATATTATATATATATATATGTATATATATATATGTATATAAAAAATATATTTTATATGTATATAAATGATTGAAAACCCAGTTTTCTGAGTCAGCAAAATTTTCAAAAAATCGGCAAAAGTCAGGGTTAATATTTTTTGCCGCAAAAAGGTCAATATTTATGTTTTTTGAGACGCTGTATCAAATGAAACCGGTCCAAAATCGATACGACCACTCTAAGTGACCAAACAGTCGAAAAAACCATTGTTAATTACCAAAAACCAAAATTTAGGTCGATGAAAAATAAATTTCGAGTAGGGTGTCGTTTTCTATGTATTTTTGGGCTCTGAATCGAATGAAACCAGTCCAAAGACAATACGGCCACTCTAAGTTACCAAAAAGTCGAAAAACCTCAAAAAATTATTGAAAACCAAAATTACGGTCGTTGAAAATTAAATTTCGAGTAGGGTGTCGTTTTCCATGTTTTTTGGGCTTCTGAGTTGAATGGCAGTTGTTCGAAGTCAATACGAGCACTTAAACTCAGGGTACCTGGGTTCAAATCCTGGTAGGGACGATAATTTTTTTTTTTTTATAGTTTTTTTTACTTAATATAAGTTTACAATTACAAAATAATTCTGGCGCGATGGTGTGCATGTCGGGCGAATTTCCTTTGGATGAGTGTTTCCGTGCTTAACAAAAATCCTGGTTGGAACGATAGTTTTTTACATTATATAAGTTTACAACTACTAAATTAAGGAACGCAGCGACGTTCCGGCCCGCCAATCTACAAGAAAAGCAATAATACCCCGCTTAGTTAGTAAAAAAATCAAAAATCTACTTAAACTGCCTGTGTATATTTATTATACTGTTCGCAAAAAAGTAGGATTTTTGAGGGTCTGTAGCGTGAAAACGGATATAGGTTCATAAATAATAATATAATATCCTTAAAGGGCGTGCCTTGTAGATCAAAAATAAAAAAAAATCATTACATCGGCCAAGCAGAAGTGGAGAAAAAGAAGTTTGAAAATGGCATTTTTGACGACTTCTTATTATTCTTCCTGCATTTTTTGTTGACGCACCAACAGCCTAAACTACTGAACGAATTTTGACATATGAGGACTTTTTGGATTCGTCTCATGTTTGTGTGCAATCCTACCTCATAAAATCTCAAATTTGTCATTTCTACGTTGAAAAGAGCGAAAAACTTAGCTAGCGAACGATTGTTTTATACATTGACGCACCTACTGCCTCAACTACTGAACGGATTTTGATGTGTGAGGATTTTTTAGATTTGTCTTATGCTAGTGAACTTTCCTACCTCATAAAATCTCAAATTCGACATTCTTACGCTAAATGCAGAGCGAAAAACTAATCTGGCGAACGATAGTTTTATATGTTTACGCATCTACTGCCTAAACTACTGAACGGATTTTGATGTGTGAGAACTTTTTAGAGTCCTCCTATGCTCGTGTGTATTCCTACTTCATAAAATCTCAAATTCGACATTCCTACCTGAACGCGGAGCGAAAAACTAACCTGCAGCCTAAACTACTGAACACATTTTGATATGTGGTGACTTTTTGAATTAGTTTTATGACTGTGTGTATTCCTACCTGATAAAATCTCAAATTTGACATTCTTATGCTAAACCCATCTGCACTCTTTACTAATGAATGGATTTTGGTTTTTTGGATTTTTTCTGATGTCTTTTTAACATAAAAAGGCAAGGATTTTTTTATCAATAAATCCCAATTTTATTAATCCTATGATTTACGCGCCGTAGAAAACAAAGCTTGAGAGTGGTTTATACAATACCTTGACACTCTTTACTACACGTATATTGTTTACTTCTGTTTTTTCATAAAAGAGGAGCCGTACAAAAAGTCATGAAATCTTACCAAAACCACTTACGTGGTAAAATACTCCCCGCCAAGTCTTTGGTCCAAAAAAGTAGGGAAATCAACTTTTCTGTCCCGCCAAGTCATGTCCGTATGGGGTGGAGACTGTCATAGGCGTGTCAAAGTGAAGTTGCTTGGTTGGCAATAGTTATGGTCCCTTTTTACATTGAGAGGTAATCATCAGCTTCTTCTCCTTGGCGGCGTGCCAGAAAAGTGAATCACCTTTAGAGGTAGTGTTTGCAAGAGTTTATAGGATATAGTGCCTGATTATATCGTACCCTTATCGTTTCATTTATTCATTCATTTCTTTTGTATACTCCTGGATTTATGCAGGTAAGTAAAACTGCTGCAATTATGACACCTGCTAAAATCTGTTATGATTAATCTCCACGAACACCTAAATTGTTTGATATCTCAAATATGGCAAAAGAAAATATAAAACTCGTTCACACCGCTGGCTTGCCGCCTAGAAGAAGCCGATGATTGCCTCTCAATGTAAAAAGGGCCCATAACTATTGCCAACCTAGCAACTTCACTTTGAAACGCCTATGACAGTCTCTACCCAATACGGACATGACTTGGCGGGACAGAAAAGTTGATTTCCCTACTTTTTTGGAACAATGACTTGGTGGGGAGTATTTTACCACATAAGTGGTTTTTGGTAAGGTATAATTTTAAAAACAGTCAAAGCAGGCTGTTTTGCTACTTTCTCTGTATAGAGAGTTTTGAGAAAAATCCCTTTGTTTCGACCCAACTTTTAACCCTTGGCAAGGAAAGTAATCAGATCCTTTTCCTGACGCCTTTCAAGCGATAGATCATCGAAACACTTCTTTCCTGACTAAAATAAGTTCAGTAATGCTTCGTTTTCTGTCGTGAGCAGATAACATATCTTTATTGAGGCTTCTAGAGCCTCAATATTTGGAGCCTTTATATTTTCTAAATAATACCTTTTAAGAGACATATCCTTATGTTTCAAGACTCTATGGGAGCTCTAGTAATATTATCTTTTTGGTTTCTGTCTTTTCCAGGGATACCAATGTTACATTTAGAGATAAATCGTGACAAAACTTTCGATTGCAGTCGCCTATTATCGCCTTCTTGCTCCTTTTATAATCATATTAATTGGTTCAAAGGTTCCATTTTATGACTATAATAGTCAGGTGTCTTGTTACACTTAAAATGTATAGAACATATAAAAAACGAAGGTTGAAAAAGATGAAAAGTCAATATTTATATTTTTCTTTCAACTTTTTAGTTTTGGCGAAGATTATAGGGTTTGAGAAGAAATAAAACTAAACAAGTTTTCGTCTCTCCACTCATTATAATTACTAATAACAAAGCCGACTTTCAACCGTTAACGCGTTCATCATCAATGCCTTTGAATATTAAAAAATAGACCAGTAGTCTATTTTTTAATATTAAGTGCCGTTAATGGCACTAATGATGACCATTAACGGTCGGCTTTGTTATTAGTAATTATAATGAGTAGAGAGACGAAAACTTGTTTAGTTTTATTTCTCCTTATCATAGCACTTCACAGCTCAATCCATCATATTATGGGGTTTCTTCTTTAATTTTCCTTGACTTTTTGATGAATAAATTATAATATTGACACGATGCCATGTATCCATTATGCATGTTCTAAAAAATAAAATCATAATAACATAAAAAATTCAGAAACATAAATGAATAGAATTTGAAACAAGTTTTATAAACAAAATAGTCGCATTGACGCCCTCTCATACCTCATTTAATAAGCGGTCCACGTAATAAAATTCATAAATCTATAGTAAAATGCTGTGCAAGAGCAATTAACAATGAAAGAACAAATGATTACAAATGTATACTACAACAGGTCTTCGGCCTCGCTTCGCTTTTGCTCGGACAGTAAATTCATTCGTTTTATTCCCAGTGGTCAATCATGCTGCTTAATTTTTATGATTTAACAAAACCGTAGATTTACTTGCCAACTTAAAACAACACTAGTATACTGATTTATTACATAAAGATATATATGTGGACATAATTTCAACTCAAATTATTTTTCAATTTTTTTTTTAAATATACAAGTCATTTGATAAAAATTGAACTATCGCTGATAATGAAGATGGAACGTAGCGCATATGTTTGTCTTATATATGACTATGTACGTGCCACATCTCAAACCTATATAGACAAATTTTACGCATTTTATGAATTTTCAAATTTTTTGCTAAGTCAATATTGAGGGTTAATGACGTCACAATTTTTTGGACAGTACAACTAGACCTAAAGATTGATTTTGGTACTGAATTTCAAATCTCTAGTATAAATACTTTGGTAGATACGATGATAACAGACACACACACACATACAGACTGACAAATTTGTGAAAACCACTCACGAGGTCTTAAAAAACCTAAAACACCTTAAAATCAAGTTAAACAATTGGTCCCTGCGGAGTTTTATCAAACACTATTGAATCTTTAAACGTGGTTTTTAAACACTCTGCTTCATTGAATCATTAAAACAAACGGAATCTATTTTGAAATAAAACAGAGTCTCTCCACTAATGATAAATATTTGACATAGCCAGCTTTCAATCTTAACAGATCATCATCAGTGCCTAACCAACAAAGTAAAAAATATATTACAAAAAATACTCTAAATAAAAATAACATACTAAAATAAAAAGAAATACAATACAATGAGATGAATTAAAATAAAATAGGGAAGCAAAATAAATACATAGACCAAATAAAAACAAATAAAGTAAACGAAATAAATTAAAATATAAAACATTAAATATACAAAAGTTAAAATAACTACCGGCGAGCAGCGGAGAAAAGAGTTAGGAGACAGCTCTTTTCTTCGCTGCTCGCCGGTAGTTATTTTAACTTTATTATATTTAAAGTTTTATATTTTAATTTATTTCGTTTACTTTATTTGTTTTTATTTGGTCTATGTATTTATTTTGCTTCCCTATTTTATTTTAATTCATCTCATTGTATTGTATTTCTTTTTATTTTAGTATGTTATTTTTATTTAGAGTATTTTGTAATATATTTTTTACTTTGTTGGTTAGGCACTGATGATGATCTGTTAAGATTAAGAGCTGGCTATGTCAAATGTATATCATTAGTGGAGAGACTCTGTTTTATTTCATTACTTGAAACTCCACAACTCATTTTTCCTTATTTGGAATCTATTTTGTTCTTACTGAATAGTAGTTGTCTAAGTGTCTATATAGGCATTGTTTGGTTTGAGTTAGAAGTATTTCATAGCTTCGCGCTTAAGGTTTTAGCAAAGACAAAACACCTTCTTTTTGTGATGGTAACGTACAATTGATGTTACATCCATAATAATAAGAAACTCTAAATAAACATGCAGTGAGACGTAAAAGTACAAACCTCTGCCCTGACTCTGTATAGACCTGGTGGAAAATATGGAGGATATAATTCCACTCGATTTGTAAAATTTTTCACTTGATACTTGCCCTGGAACATGTGGCACAATGATTACTATGCATTTTACCATTTAAAGTTTAATTGCCTTTCCATTAATACTTTAATACTTCCAATGAACAAGTGCTATAGTCAATTGATAGTAGCTTATGTATATTCATTGCAAATGCTATAGCTCCTTTTCCCAAAAATGACCTTTAAAAGACATTTTAGAAGAATTTTTGAAGACAGTTAATAAACGTTAGTGCATGTTATAATTTTAGAAAAGAAATATTGCTTATTTGGAATAACATTATAAGAGGGCGTAACTTACTCGGGAATCATCCCAGTCTGGTATTTGTTCACATACTGTTAATTTTTCGCAGTTAATATATCAAGTATTTTCGGTAGCGTTGACTATTATAACCCGAGTTTATGACTTTCGGATGGAAATAATATTTTTATTGTAACAAATATTTTATTATTTGTGTTTAGAGAATACCATCGACCGCACTGATTTCAAACATTGGAATAGTCCTCGACGTAGGTTACTTTATTTTTATTTTCTGCACTTAATTCTGCTTTGATCAAATAAAATAATTGGGTTTAACCTAAAAATCCAAAATATAAATTTAATCTAAATTAACACTTTTATGTGTTCTTAGGAACAACTTTTACTATATTGATTTTATGTTATATTTACTTATATTCTTTATCTGTGTGTGGGTGTGAACGTTTGTTTAGGTTTTAATGACCAGGGAATCTAAGTTAACATTAATTTCGTTGCGACCAAACGTGTTAATTAAAATGTTTTTCTTATAATTTACAATAGTTATATTTACCTTTGGCCGCCTCCGTGGCTGAGGTCGTTAAGGCGTTGGTCTTTAACGACCTCATGAGCCGCAAGGCTCTAAACTGGCATTATTATTATTATTATGTTTAGGGTTTTTTTCTCACTTTGAAAGTGGTTAATTGTAGAGCGGACACTGTGTGCCAAGTTTCTACAATTTTACTTTTTTTTATTTTATAATTATCTGGACAGATAACGGCAAACGATACTGCACGTGTCTAGAACTATTGATTTCTGCAGAGTTGTATAAATGTTATTATTATTATTATATTTACCTTTGGAAAAGGGCAAGGTTCAGGAATCATGGGAGGATGCATACTTTCCAAAAGTAGGTAAAATGTTTTTCCAATTAATGCTTTCAAATCCGAACACAGGTGTGACAGACGTTTTTTATAGAAATTTTTTATTAATTTTCCATTTCTATAGACATCTAATATTAAATCGACCTACAAATTTAACATAAAAAGTCTGTGTTTTAAGGAAATTTATCTCGGTTCCATGCCGCTTTGCGCCTCAGCTACTCTGCGACAACAGAATTGCAGGCCTAAGACCTGCTCTGAAGAAGTCAATTGTATTAAAAAAATTGGTTGTTGTTTTGTAATATTTTTTGTTTCTTTTTATTTTCCGTTTCGTCATGCGGACCGACTTTCAGATCTTGGAGGACTGCCTAGACCGCTTATTACAATCTGACTAGTAAAGTAGGCTAACCAGAGTGAAGTTAAAGATGCCCTTTACACTTCCTCCCCTCGCTTTAAAAAGCTATATATATATATATATATTATATATATATATTATATATATATATATATATATATAATATATATATATATATATATACAGTTTGTGCCACTTAGGATAGTCCCATGGAGCTCAAATCGGTAGCACAAAAACACCTCTTTATTTAGCAATGTACGCAAAGAGCCAATGACTGTAACGTGGAACAAAAAATGTCTTACTGGATAGCCTGAACCAGGCCCAGTGCCATGGGACATTGCCCCTTCTGACGAAGTAGATTTCAGTGGAATTCCCTTGTGGATGTGTGAATTTTACCTCCCTCTGGGATTGGTTTCGCCCCTCCCTAGAGTATTGGCTGGCTGCGGGCATGGCTCTTAAGCAATAAGAGAGAATCAATTAGGGCTTATTATTTAGAGAGAGAAAGTAATAAGTACTTTTTAAGATCTAAGGCGAGCGTTAATGGAGTTCATCTTAATAAAAGAGGAAGAAGTCTCTCCATAAAATTATATTTCTTTTTAGCAAAGCGCTTTCCAAACAAGAGGTCATCATCAGTGCTAGCCGTTGAATAAAGAAGAGGGTGATAGATGAGTTTTACAGATCAGATATCAAAGATAGGCTCAATCTATCACCCTCTTCTTTATTCAACGGCTAGCACTGATGATGACCTCTTGTTAGGTTGAAAGCGCTTTGCTAAAAAGAAATATAATTTTGTGGAGAGACTTCTTTCTCTTTTTAAGTAATTATCATAGATACTTATGAGAGGTATCAATTCGTAAGAATCTGGCACCAAGTGCTTTACAGCCCGTTACAGCTGTGCTGTCCGCAAGATAATATTTTCCAGACTACGATAATTATAATGTTGTCATCAAAAATTTGTTTGAAGTTATCTTACAGAATCCTCATCACCAATATCATAGGGTAGAGTAATATTGGTGCTCCATGACCATGTTTCAGGGCCAATTTTAGAAATTAGCGTTTTATAAGTAATATTATATGGACCTCCTTCACAGGTTTCTATTGATTTAAAAGTCATTTCCATAATATCCTATAAAAATATTAATCAAAGCTTAAATAAACAAGTAAATTACAATTAAAAAGGTTTTATTTACCGCAAGTTGAAGAAGCAATTGAAGAATCACCTACCGTCGATACTTGCTGTTGGATATAAATATCCCTGGACCGATTTCGGCATAACGCCATCATCACAATCATCACAATTCTTTCAGCAACACTCGAGCTCTCAACTAAGAAAGTTATATCAGTGAAAAAACTTAATTAGTTGAGAGATCGAGTGTTGACTCGCCTGGTGATGATGGCGTTATGCCGAAACCGGTCCAGAGATATTACTATCCAACAACAAGTATCGACAGTATAGCTTCAAGTAAATTACACTTTGAGGTATATAATTTTATTGACATCTTGATCACACTTTCTTTTGAGGTTTTGTGATTTTTAGATATAATTGCTGAGTCAATATTGTGGGTTAATGACATGCACATTTCATTAACTTTAGGGTTCTGAACGTTTGATTTTTGCACCGAGTTTCAATCAGACTCAAGGAAGCATTCGAAAGTTATCGTACGCCATAGAAACGTTTTAGAACAAAAATCTCGTACATACATAATACTTACATAACTTCATAAACACACACTCATATATAATATATATATATATATATATATATATATATATATATATATATATATAATATATATTATATATATATATATATATATATATATATATATATATATATTTATATATATATATTATATATATATATATATATATATATATATATATATATATATATATATATATAATATATTATATATATATATATATATATATATATATATATATATATATATATATATATATTATATATATATATATATATATATTATATTATTATATATTTATATATATATTCTTGATCAGCAATTCCCCTCCCTTTTAATAAAAACCCCTCTCGCCCCCCTTCATGACACTAACCTCATAAGCTATTTTTTAAAAAATCCCCTAAAACGCACCAATGGTCGATGTTTTTAAGACATTAGTGTTAATATGCTGACATTTTGCCAAAACTTGACATGTCATAATTGTAATGAAGTAAAGAAATACCTGATTTATCCCTAATGACGTATGAACATTATAGATGAATAAAAATAAAAATATTTCTTTATGATAGTTACTATAGTGAAAACTGATATTAAAACGACTAAAATTCCGATCTTTCATTTTAAATGTTAAGATTTTGTATTCTTTCTTTATTCAGATCTAGTATCATTTAGTCGAATTTATATCTAATTTAATAAAATAAAAATTATTAAAATTCATAAAGAAACTATTTGAATTGAGACGAAACTAACAATATCCGCTTGGTTTTATACCAGCAATGTTTGATGATATCTAGCCATTCTATAGAATTTAACGGACATAATGATATCTGATTAAAAAAAATTTCATTACTTTAATTGATAAAAAAAATCTAGATTAAAATCGATAGATAGTAATCTTGGTCAAACATAGCATCAACAAAGGATTCTGTATGATCTAATCACCATTTAAAAAAATGCACTATTTCTTCTAACATTTCCTAAAACCTAAAACGCTCATCAATAGGACGTATTACGTAACATACTTAAGATTGGGCTAAAATATTTTACGCATGCTTACTATGTATAGTTAACGAAAATACAAAGTTTTATTTTATTATGTACGATTAACATAAGGGGGCTCTATTAATGACACGTCCAGTGACCTATGATTATTAGTCTATACTCACATGTTAATCCATTTTTTTTAACTATTGCTTTTAAATCTTAGTTTATTATTAAAGTTATATTTTTGTTTAAATAATTTTTAATTTTTAACTTAAAATAGGATATAAATATCACTTCTCTAAATTTTTTTATAAAACTAAATCTTCTTAAAAACCGTTACAGCACCATGTAAACAAAATATCTCATAAACGCAACGCTCATTTGAAATTCGCTAAAATGAAACAATTGAAAAAAATAAATTAAAATGTCAGTATTAAAAAATTGACAAATAAAAGTAACTTTTATGTTAAGGAAAAAAAGTCATATATTAAACTAGTATTATTAAACCTTTTTGTTATAAAATGTTTTCAGAACAAATGTTAGATAATAGAATCGTAATAACTATTCATTTATTATTCTTTTTAAATTATTATTTCAGGCTTTATATTTTTTTTTGTAAAAAGCCTTTTTTGTTTTTTGTCTCATTTTCTTTTGTCTTTTTGTTAAGGGTATAAAGATATTTAAGTTTTTTTAATTTTTGTAATGATAGGATTGCATGACTTGATATTAATTTTTCTGGATATTTATTATTGTTTGCCAGACAAAAAAAACTAAAGTTAATAGATAAAAATGTTTTTAATATAGTTTTCACAGCATTTAAATTAGTGAGGAAAGTGTTTTAGACAGATTCATGATTTATTAACACAAAATTGGAATAATGTTGTCTGATTTTTTTGCGAATTTCCAAAAGAAACATTAGCTTTTCATTTTGAACAAAACATGATACAATGTATGTTTAATACTGCTAACAGTTATTGGGATCTTTTTTGACCTCTTTGATGTATTAAAGTTCCTCTTAATTTCAGTTGATGTATTAAAGTTCCTCTTAATTTCAGTTGATGTATTAAAGTTCCTCTTAATTTCAGTTGATGTATTAAAGTTCCTCTTAATTTCAGTTGATGTATTAAAGTTCCTCTTAATTTCAGTTGATGTATTAAAGTTCCTCTCAATTTCAGCTAATATATCTTTCAGTAAATACACGGCCTCCTTTCACAGATTTGCTCCTTTCTAAAGGGCAAATTGTTCGAGGTAAAAAAATCGGGTACAGGATACCTCGGAACTTTTCTGCATCACATCGGATTCGCCACACTTATCCTCCCTACTTTGGACTCGCTTCGCTCGTCTTCAGAATATATAAGTCGTAAAATGTATACTGCACCACGTCTTCAAACTCGCTTCGCTCGTGCTCAGATTGCAAAACATCCGTTTCTTCCTAGCGGGCACTGACCACGCTCGATGCTACTTTACTTTCATCATCTAATAAAAAACATATATATACTTCATACTTCAAATAGCTCAACTACAGCGGTAGACTAATTTTTGGACAAAAAACAAAAATACAAATTTCTAGCATACATACACTGGGCGCTTCGATGATAACAGACACACACACATACATACATGTTGACAGACAACTTAGCGAAAACCACTCAGGAGGCCTTAAAAACGCCTAAAACGCATCATTCCGTTTTTATACCGGTTTCGGGTTTTGTTGCAAACACAATACTTTTCCTATATACCTACGGTAAATATGAGGAAAAGTAATAAATATTAAATTTAAAAAACAGTTTATTGTTAAATTATAACATATTATTGTTGACTTTATTGAATAAATGTCCTACATAACAACATATCTATTACAAAAAGTTAATAGATATTTAATTTGAAATTAAATAATAATTTTTATGGCATGATTTAAACCAATTACAGAACAATTTTACGATAAAAAATTAAATGGAAAAAATGTTAAAATAAAAAGGAGCATTTTGTAGCGACATGCAACATAATGACAGATATTTCCTCATAATTGTGTCGCAGGATTTACATTATTATTTTACTCTAAAAACAAGTCATAATTTTTAACCCTAATTTAAAACTGTATGTTTTTTCGTTTTCTCAAAAAATGTAAAATTAGGGTTAATTTTGTTTAAATTATATTTAATAAGTGTTACAGTAGGTAATATCGATAATTTTGTAAATATAAAAAAGTTTAATGTTAAAAGTTAGCCTAAGTTTAAGATTTTTTTGAGTAAATAAAAAATGAGGATTATAAGGTCGCATTTAAAAGAGAAAAAAAAGAATTTCGACATATATCCTTTGCTTTACTTAGAGCAATATTAATTGTTATTTATGCACCAAGGGAGTAAAGAATGCTATTATTTCCCTGAGCAGTTAGTTGGTTCCTAAGGTGTAAGCCGAGGGAACCAAAGTATTTAACTCCCGAGGCAAAGCCGAAGGAGATACGACTACTAACTCCCGAGGCGAAGCCGATGTAGGTAATTGCGTGGGGAAAACAGCATTTTACTCCAAAGGTGCATACAAGATTTTATGTCCAGACGTGGAATTTATTTTAGCACGTTTTGTTGTATTTTATTCTAATTTTTTTGGGTCGGGTCCCCCTTATAAATTTTGGGGTTTCTGCCCCCAAAAAAATCAAAATATTTTATTGTTCCAAACAACTTCTTTTGACCTTAAACGGATTTTGAGCCAATACATTTTTTTTTTGGTCGGGCCCCTATTATAAGTTTTGGGGATGCCACCCCGGGAAAATTAAAAAAATTGTTCGGTCACCTGTATAAATTTAGAGAATACCACTCCCCTAAAAATTGATATAATTGACTCTAACCCAATAATAAGAAACACTTTTTCACTCCCAAGGGAGTGAAAAGTATCTTTTTTCCCAAGGGAGTGAAAAGCATCTTTTTCTCCCTTGGGAGTGAAAAGTGCTTCTTTACTCCCCAAAAACTAGTCAATAAACTTTACATTATACGCCGTCTGGAGATAAACACATTTTAAGTATATTTGTGTACAAGGAAAATTACAAAAGTCGAATAGAACCTTGAAATGTTTAAAAGATATTTCATTACTAAGTTACAATACTCAGCAGACAATGTCTTGTGAGACATCTCCAAGCACTGGAACCAAACAATAAGAGAACCTTTCCATCGTAAATTTGTCTCCTTACAATATAGTCTTAAACAACGACCAAGGAATCCTGATTTGATAAAAAAAAGGATTTAAAACTTGATTGCTTTATTTCATGTAAAGTTCGAGTAAAGACACCTTGATATGGATTTGTGACGGACCTTAATGTCTCTTGGGAAGCTTTTCTTGAGGTTATTTTTCATCTTGTTTTATTCTACTTATGTGAAATAACCATTTGTTGTGGGATTGTGCAAACTTCATGAGTTACTCTTAAGAGTTTTAACTATCTCTAAACGAGGTTTGTCTACAGAAGAGAATTGATCTAAATATTAGATCGGTTTTATGCTAATGTTACGTCACACCTTGCTCAAAAGTCTATTTTTTTCATTAAAATATCGGTTTATGCTTCATATCCTAAGCAGTGACAATTTCGCTTACTATTTTTTCCTATTTATCATAGTGCAGTGGCTACTATGTAGGGGCTTCAAAGAGACTAATACTTAAAGGGAGGATTCAACAGCTCTTATGGTTTCCTGGGTAGCTAGTAGCACAACTGTACATTGGTGACATCATTCGGCGATTTTTTATTATAATTATATTTTCACACAAACCTTGCATTATTTTTCGACTATTCTGTCTCACACTCTATACATTTTATCACTGTGCATTTTTATTTAAGTCCCTCCTTCTAAGCATTAGTCTCTTTGGGCCGCTTCGAATAATTGTATCATTGGTGAGATATTTCCAAAATGAGTATCGAGTTTATTTAACCTTTTCATATATTGTAATTATGACGTATCGTCTCTAGGAGGAATTAATAAAATTTATATTAGTTTTTATTTTAATATCACAGCCGAGTTTAACCTTCTCATTTGAATCTCTCTGGTTCTTCAAGAATCTTTTCACTGAGATGAACAATACCTTTGGTTAAATTTAAAAAAAATTAAGTATAAGTATTTATAATTAAGTAAAAAAATTAAATATAAGTTTAGACTTTTTAACTGATAAAAATATTAAAAAAATACCAGAATGCGAGAAAATGAGAAAAGAACTAAGATAATAAAAAAATATAAAAGTAATTTTAATAGTATAGAACGGTAAAACAAAATAATGCATATGTTTCTCATACTTTTTGTTATTATTCATGCGGTTACCATCAGCATAATTCTCATGGTTTTGGTTTTGAAAATTTAAACGTTAAATACTCATGAAGACGGGAGTTGAAATATGCCATCTTGACACTTCAGAGGCTGTTGTGGTAAAACAATCTAGAAGCGTATAATAAAAATATAAAAGGAAAGAATATCTTAAGGTTTCACGTAGTTTTAGAAGCTTAACATTTGCTCTTATTATTTTAAGATTACGCAGTTAGACTTTTTTTACAGATTCCTCTATTTTTTTTATTAGATCCTCTAATTTTAAAAGATTGAGAAGTGGTGGTATATATGCTATTCAAATTTTTGTTAAAAACTGGAGAGATCCTATTGATACCAAAGGCTTTTTATAGCCAGTTATGGAAATAATTAAATTGATAGTAGTAAAGTAGAGAAGACAGATATCCGTCTTCATACATAATCTTACTACTTAATCTTATACTTTAATTTAAAATTGAAGCTTAAGTATCGACTTTGGAAAGAATTCGCCAGGAGTAAAAATACCTTGTTTTGCTTCACAAATCATTTATTACATTCTTATAAAACAAGAGACCTTCAGCCTCTTAGCCGTATCGTGGCCTCGCACCTCCCTGTGGCCACTTCACGGCCACATGGTGTCCCTTATCAGTTTGTCATATTACTACTTTATATAAGTGGCATATTCCCACAATATAAGCGAATTTTCAAATACATTAACGTGATTTGGATGCATTATGTTATATATGTCAATGAATAAAACCGGAATTGATACTGATAATGTAATGAAACTTCGTATATTTGTTATGTACTTCGTTATATACTTCGTTATATTGCTTAAAAATGTCAGCCCGATCTAAACAATTTATAAAGATTTGTGATTAGTTTTAAATACTTGTGGGGTCAATATTGAGAGTTAATGATGTCACACATATTTCATAAACAATAGGGTGTGGGATTTAAAAAAGATTGATTTTCGTACAAAGTTTCATTTCAATCTGAGATTCAAAAATCTACACACACACACACACACACACACACATATATATATATATATATATATATATATATATATATATATATATATATATATATATATATATAATATATATATATATATATATATATATATATATATATATATATATATATATATATATATATATATATATATATATATATATATATATATATATATATATATATATATATATATATATATTTTATTATATATTATATATATATTATTGATCAACAATATATATATTTTTGATCAGTGAGTCCCCCCTTCCATAAAAAATATACCCCTCTATGACACAAACCTCATAAGCTCAATTTGTTTCAAAAACTCGCTAAAAATACATTGTTACTTTTTCCTTAAATCTATCTACAGCTATCTACAGCTGATAGATTAGTAGGGACTATATATATACCATATATACATTTAAATAAGTGTAAGGTTTAATGGATGATTTGTGTTCTTAAGCCAAAAATAAGTCATTTTTACTTTGGCCGTTTTATTTTAATGTCAATACTTAAGTATGGAGTGAAATTATTCCGCAATCTTTTTCCAAGAGATAGCGCTGCATGAAAATCAAAATTGCTTCATTTCGGAGTTAAAATGTCCAATGTGGGTGTCAGTTTTCACTAGAACACAGCGCTCTCTGTTTACATTTATCTCTTTGACTTTAACTTCTGTCATTGTGAGAAAATACATCTTTTTCATACAATGAGCTAAGAGAAGTAAAACTCAATTATTAAGAAGAGATAAAAAGAATAAAAATATTTTACTAAAATAGTTTTAAACCGAACAATTATTAACTTGTCACATAAAATGAAAATGTTTTGTTCCTAATGATGAGAAGCACTGTAAACCGCGAGATAATACTGCTCCCGTACAAATATTAGAAAATTAGTTTATCTACCGCAAATTACCGTTACATTCAAACCTTAGATCAATAAATATCCCAGCCATTAATAAATTACTATTTTGCAGATACTTTCTGATGAAAATTTTTAATAAAAACTTTCAAACAATAGTCTTAAAAACCGCACGTTAATGTGATGAGTTGAAGTCGCTGAAAATTGTTGAAGGGAAAAATTTCTTTTTAATAATTATTTTTGTACTAATTAACTGTTACCCTCTAGTATTCTCTGTTTAACCAAAATCAAGCACTTCACTGTGAATCGCTTGGCATATGTCAGGCTTTTTTAAAAAAAGTGCGAAACCCTCTCACGCTGAACTTTGAACAATATTTTGTTATGTCGGTTAGGAACAACTTCGAATTGCTATCATAGTATGGATTGTAACAACAATTACCAATAGCTAAAAGGATAGGCGTATTTTAGGGAGGATACCTGGTAAACAGTGTGTTACTAACTGGTAACCGTAACACGTTACTAAGCTCTAAGTTACGATACAAGTATAGGTTACTTGGGCATGGTGATTAGCTTACTAAAATGACTGAAGTACCTTATATATGGTACAAAGAGTCAATGGTTTCTATCTTTACATAATAGTCCAAGAGTCGGACCTGAAAAAATGTGACTTATTTTGTACTATTTCAAACCAAATATTTCTGAAAATATACCTTAAATTATGAAGAAAAAACATAGTCTGCATATCCAAAGTGAAGCCTTTTATATGATTGCATATGCTCAAAATTTTATAAAATCGCGCAAATTTCAGTTTTCTTTAAATAAGTGGTTCCCTGTGGGTCGTGTGCAAAACATAAAAAGAACATTTTTTAAAGGTGATTACATTTGCCATAAAACGAGTGCTAAATCATTAAAATCGAATATTTGCAACCAAAGTTATGGCTCTTACAAAAGAACTAAAAAATCGTTAATTTAGGCAAAGTCAGCGAATTTCTTTGGAAAAATATTGGCTTTTTGTGATTTTTTAGGCCATTTAACAAATGTTATAACTTTGGGTTTATTTTTTTTGATTTTGAAGAAAAAACACTCATTTCATAGGAAATTTTATCAGCTTTAAAAAAAAGTTATCTTCATGTTTTACACAAGACCTACAGGGCTTGTATAAAGGCTTTTAACCGCTTATTACAAGATAACTGGAATTGGTACGATTTTCTAATATTTTTAGCGAGCACATTTATATGAAGGGCTCCACTCTGAATAGGCAGACTATGCTTTTCCTTTATAATTAAATGTACATTTTCAGAAAAATTTGGTTTGAAGTAGTTCAAAATGAGTTACATTTTTTAGGCCTGGTTCTTGGACTAAATTGCAACCTAAAACTCTCTCTACGAAGACACTCTCAGAGTAAGCATACGCATTACACAATAAATCCAGCTATCATTCACCTAACTTATATGACTACGATAACCCATTTTGCTGAGTCATCAATAATTGAAACAACCTCATAAGCTCATTTTTCTTTGAAAATTCGCTAAAAGTAGTTAAAATCAAAAATTTGACGGATTCAGTTGAGATTTAACACAAATGTACATATGAAGATGGTCAATCGACCCAATATATGACATTTTAATATAGTCCATTTTACCGTAAGCAGGGACCTTTGAAACGAATTTTGAAAATGGTCCGAGTCCCGCCATGACGCCAATCTTATTAGCGAATTTTTCCAAATGAATTAGCTAAATTAAACCATTATCATTGGCATTATACATAACTTAAGGTTAATTCAAATCATAAATTAATATTTCGAAATGATGGCCGGTATTAAAATGAAAATTAGTGGATCTTTTTGACGCCTATAAGCAGGTAGATTTGCGTTGAATTTCAACTCTAATGATCAACACTGATCTTTTAGGAGTCTTTTACGACTCAAAAAAATCGGTTGCAGGGTGCCTCGGAACTTTTCCTCATCACATCGTATTCGCCACGCTCATCCTACTTCGGATTCGATACGCTCGTCCTCAGAATATACAAGTCGTAAAATTTATACAACTACATGTTTTTGGACTCGTTTCGCTCGTCCTCAGATAGTAAGTGCATCTATATCATTCTCAGCGGTCACCCATACAGCACTGACCACGCTAAATCTTGCTTAATTATTATGGTCTATCAAAAATCATAGATATACTTAGCGTATTAAAACAAAACTTATTGTACTTATTTATTAAGTAAAGGTGTACACTTGCACCAAATTAAAACTCAAATAAATCATTTTCTGATTTTTTACAATTTAAAAAAAAACGTACACAAGTCATTCAATAAAAATGTGACTAATGCTGATAATGAAATGAAACTTAGAACATATTTTATTCTTTAACATGGCCACATACGTGCAAAATCTCAATCCGATCGCATACTATTTCTGCGTTTTATGATTTTTAAAATGTTCGCTGAGTCATTATTGCGGGTTAATGACGTCATAAAAAAATCCGAATAGCACAACTACATCGGTAGACTAATTTTTGTACAAAGTTTCAACTCTCTAGTATAAATACACTAGGAGCTTGGATAATATCAGACACACTCACATACAGACAGACAACTTTGAGAAAACCTCTCAGGAGGTCTTAAAAACACCTTAATCGGATAATTCCTGTTTCATCCCGGTTTCGGATTTTTTTGCAAGCACAATACTTTTTCTGTATACCTATGGAATAAATGAAGAAAAGTAAAAATTACGTTGTTATATTTTCTTCCGGTAATGATAACTAGACCTTAAGTCAAATTTTAGCGGTAATTCTTAACACTCTTGCGTGAACATAGCGAGTGTAACGAGTTACTCAGATGCACAGATATACGTACGAACAGAAAGAGTATTCGCCTGATGAAAACTTCTCAGAACGTCATTGGATTGCCTGAAACACCACATTATTTTGATGAAATATCAGATTCGGGTTTTTTAGGTGAACACAGGTAAGGAAAAGTAAAACATCTTAGTAATTATTATTACTACTAGTAAAGCATTACTACAAATACTAGTAATCATTAAACCTCATTTTAATGACGTAATGATGATATGACGTAATATTACCCAAACGCAACAAGTGATTTTGCATGAAAACGGAATATATTTGACGTATTAACGAATTATTGTTAGCATATTTATTTATTTGTGTTAAAATTATATTCTTTTAAATTAAAATATTTTAGTAGTATCACATTTAGAGGAGTCAAATAACAATTTGCAATTTTTACATTTACACGGAAAAATAGGACACTTTAATGCCAAATATAAATTATAGATAGATTATCGATTTTCTTTTGACCAAATTAGGAATTATTGCTGAATTATAACTAAAAAATTGCTTTCATTAAAAATAAATATAAAGTATCCCACGAGAACAAAATTTTTCCTTGTAATAACATTAAAATATTTTTCTAAAAACTGCAAATTTGATTTATACTTTAAATTTTTTTTTGAAAGACATTGATCTTTTAAATCAATATTGATTGAAAAGAATGAAGCTTAATTTTTAAAATTTGATAGATAATAAAGGTGAATCAGCGTTATTTGATAAATAGAATAACTCAATGAGTTTTCGTGAGTATTCAATTAAATTATTTTAACTGAAGTGACGAGATCGAAACGATACTTGCTGTGTATATCTATGGACATTATGATAGTTAGGAAGCTTTACTTTATTCTTTTCCTGGGAAAAGTGTTACTAACCCAACTTGAAGTTGAGTTAATAACAAAATAGACTGTCCAAAATTTCAAAATTTGACATTGTACTTAAGTTATAAGAGCTGATAGAGTCGTAAATATGGATCTTTTAGTTCCGCTTACAATTTCGCCCAAAAAAATTGGGGACGAAGTACCTTGGAACTTTTACTCACCACATAAAATTCGCTACGCTCATCCTCAACCTAGCTACTAGCTAGTATCTAGATCAGTGGTTCCCAACCTTTTTTATACTTGGGACCCCTAAAATATTTTGAACTACTTCCCGGACCCCTTGCTATATAGATATATATATATATATATATATATATATATATATAAATATATATGTATAGTTTCATATATACACACACACACACACACACACACACACACACACACACACACATATATATATTATATATATATATATATATATATATATATATATAATATATATATATTATTAAATTTGTTGACACACACAAAAGAAAAAAAATCTATTATATAGTTTGTAAAATTGCTCCCGGGACCCCCTAAAAACTTATTTGGGACCCCCAAGGGGTCCCAGGACCCCTGGTTGGGAACCACTGATCTAGATAGTAATTACTAATTAGATAGCTATTAAATTAGTTTGATTCCCAGTGGTCACCCATACAGGCACTGACCTCGCTCGTTGCAGCTTAAACTTTATGAACCAACAAAAACTATAGATATATTTGACTTACAGACAAAATTTAGCTTACTTATTTCGTATATAAATACACTTCTAATAAATTTCTAGTCGATTAGATCATTTTCTGATTTTGTACAATGTTTTAAAAAACAGTTCATTCGTAAAATTGAACTAAAGCTGATAATGAGATGAAACTTGGCACATATGTTAGTCTTATACATAATCACATGCGTGTCAAATCTCAATTTGATCGCATCATTTTTCCGCCTTTTATCGCTGAGTCATTATTGTGGGTTAATAACGTCATAAATAAATTATTTTTCGAAAACAACTCAGAAGATCTTAGAAACACCTGAACACCGGATAAATGCGGTGACATCCCGGTTTCTGAATTTTTTGTAAACATAATACTTTTCCTTTATATCTACGGTATAAATGAGAAAAAATAATAATAAGAGTTGAAATTTGTGGGTTTTCGAATGCAAAGTCAAATGAAAATGGTATTAGGTTGGACCCACTCAAGTGACCGAAAAACATAAGAATTCAAAAATAAACTTTACTATCGTATGTTATACATTTTTGCTAAATCGTATGTAAGTGGTCTTGAACACATTACAAGTTACACATACAAGTTATCAGTCAAAGCGGCTCCGGCATTTATTTAAAAATGTGTAATACAAGGAGCTAATGGCCACGGCATAGCAGCGTGTCCTAATAGCAGAACTTACTTTCATTGGGAGTAACCAAATTTAGGTGACTTTTAATACCGAAGATTACTCTGAATCTTCAGAGGGCTCGTCGTGCTGATTGAGACTAGAAGTCATTCACTGATATAACTTTATTAGTTGAGAGCTCGAGTGTTGCCCCGCCTGCTGATGATAACGTTATGCCGAAACCGGTCCAGGGATATTCATATCCAGCAGCAATTATTGACAGTAGCTGATTCTTCAATTCAATATTGTAACCTCATTTATGAGGGACACATTGTATTGAAAAGTAGTGAAACAAAAATTAAACAATATATACATTGGTGCTAAAATCTTATAGTAATAAAAAGTTTAAATTATTATTATAAACCCACCTGTTTTTGCCAAGTCACGTAAAATTAGTTATATTTTACCGTTACTAATATAATATATATTTTACATTAATAATCTACATCACTTTGTACTCTGAGCTTTTCTTCGTCTACATGCCTTCCTTCATTACTACGAAACCAAGTCTACTGTGATTATTATGAATATTATTATTAATATTGATATTACGGTGATGATTATACATTTTTGGTACGTGCTAAGAAATGATTTTTTTTTTTCAAAATGAAAACCAACCAGATTGAATACCGGTTAATTTCACACAAATGGATTCTTGATTTTTCTTTTCAGTATTGGAATTTGATTAATACGGCAATTTTTATGGAATAAAAACTTTAATTTGAAAGGTGTATAATGTTAGAATTTTGGCTCGTGGATATCAAAAGATATATTTCTTTCTTTGGGTGTTATATTACACGATAGATTGATGAAGAATATTTTTCTTCAAATGTAGGATAAAGCATTTGTATTTCTATGGGTTGTTCTGGTTCTGGCCGTTGGATGAATTTTATGGAACTTAGATTTTTCACAGGATCAGTAACTTACTTTTAAAAGTGTTTTTTGATGTTTTTTACTTTTCCTCATTAATATAGGAAAAGTATTGTGTTTTCAAAAAAATTCCGAAACCGGATTGTCACCGGAATTTGTGTTTTATGTGTTTAAAAGGCCTCCTATGTGGTTTTCACAAAGTTGTCTGTCTGAATGTATGTGAGTGACTGTGTTTGTGTGCTTGTGTTCGCCTCGGGAGTTAAATGCTTTGGTTGCCTCGTCTTTTGCCTAAGGAACCAACCTAAGCAATAAATCCAACAGCAGTCTTTACTCCTTTTAGTTCAGAAATAACTATTATTTATTTATAAAAAGATGCTTTATAGTAAATAAAACAAATGTATAGGTTAATAGAGATAGATTAAGACTATGCTACTCTTACCTATGCTCGAATGTCCCAAATTTCTTTGTCACTATTTTTGTACAAGTAAAAATTACGTTAATGAGTCTTGCATATTTTTTAATGTCATGCTTAGAGAATCACTTCTCTAAGCAGGTGCTAGACCCCTTCTCAAAATTTATCGCGATTCTCATAATAATCGTAGCATTTAGGGAACAAAATAGAATTTTTTTCGTGATAAAAATGGACCTGTGTTACGACAAAAGGTAAACAATCATAAAGATAAATAACGAACTTGATGATCGAAGACCAATTTAAAAAATCGGGTGCGGTTTACCTCGGAACTTTTCCTCACCACATCAGATAGGATATGCTCATCCTTACTACATCGAGTTCACTATGCTCGTTCTTAGAAAATACAATTCGTATTTTAATACAAAACTTGTATTTCAACACGTCTTCGGACTCGCTTCTTTCGTTTTAAGAGAGTAATTAAATTAGTTTTTCCCAGCGCTCACCCATCTATGCACAGGCCTCCCTCGATACTGCTTAACTTTTATGATCCAACAAAACCCGTACATAGACTTGCCAAGGAAGTTTGAGTAAATCAAAATCAGAAGCATTTCATCCCACAAATCAACCATATTTCTTAAAAAAGGAAAAAACATTTATAATGGTATGATTTTTAAAACTTCTGATCCCAAAGAATGCTCTTGATGAGGTTTTATATACCTTTTTTCAAAAATAAAAAAAAACATTATTTTAAACTTTAAAAAAGTCCATTGTACTTTATTTTCTTCTAAGTCAACCATCAATCATAGAAAGAAGTTACTTCTTATAACTTGTTCATAAAACATTAAAGATACAAGAGAAATAAGTTCCAAGAACATCTTGCGATGGAATATACCAGAAAGACCAAGTTATTCCTTTAAACTCATTTGGAGACTATCAACTATTAGTGGCACACGATTTATACTCTGCCCTTCTTATTATTATTTATTAATATTGTTTAAAGATACATCTTGAAAATGATTTTTTTTTTATAATAAAGGTGCTTAATAAATGTCCCCGTCCCCCTCTCCCCTTTATATTTATAATCATATGGATCATTTATTTTATTTATTTAATATTTTATTTAATTTATTATTATTTTATGTATTTTATTTATTTTCAGCCGATATAATTATTTTATTTATTTGAAGCCAATATCATTATTTTATTAATCATAAGCTAATATTAGAAGTTTTATGATAAGCCAGTATTAGTATCATATTTATTAGAAACAAATGTTATTATTTTATTTATGTATAATGTTGCAACTATCATCTTAGTTGGGGCCGAAATCAGAAATTCTGATTGATGCCAACTGTTGCTACTTACACCCCAGTGGGGGCCGGAATCAGTAATCCTATACCAAATCTAATACCATGTCTGGCAAGGTATTAAAAAAGTCTTAAAATAGATAGAAAGAACGAATTAAGTTGTTTGATAAATAATAATAATAATGTCCGTTAAGAGCCTTGCGGCTTATCATAGATAACCCCTGCGGGAACGACCTCAAGTGGTAGTGGTAAGCGTTACACTCAAAGTATAATGTAAACTTAGCGATAATTTATTTGAACATTAATCTTATTTAAACTGAGAGCGTAACCTGGTATGCGAACCCTCGACCTCCGCAGTGTCAATGGTCAGTATAAATACTAACGTATTAACGACTTCGACCACGAAGGTGGATTTATGATGAATACAATTTCTAATAAAATTGACAAGCTATAACAATTAAGAGACGCATCAGGTCTCCCGAATTATTTTATTATTAATTAACTAAAATAATTCTGGTACGAGGACGTAAGCCGGGCGAATTTCATCGACATGCTACTAAATAGTTTTGCAAAACGTATATTTTCATGATTAGGGTCTCTGTAACACACGATAAGACACACATGAAACTTCATCGATCAAAATAGTAAATCATTTCAAATCGAATTCGCTCCAATCAGATCTATATTTTGAATATTTTTATAAAATAATGCAATCCATATTGTTATTTTTTTACCCTTTCTAACCTGGTATTATAAATGAATGTAGCACATTTTTGAATTGTGTGGTCAAAAAATGTTATAATGATCCTTTTTTAAGGTTCCTTTGGTCGGTATAAAAGGTTCAACAAAAAAAAGGGAATTTTTGTTACATTTTTTATGTGTGATAAAGGGGTTGGTGCTGTAAAAACTTTTTTTATGTGTACGTAATAAAAATGTAAAAAAAAAAGGTTTTCTAAAGTAATGTTTTTATGTGAAGGTTTCGTACTTTAAGATCTTATTTTTACGAAGAGTATTAAAAAGAGTGTTTTTGGGGTACTTTTTCCTGAAAGATGGTAAACAAGGTTAAAAAAATATGGTTAATTGGGTTTTAAAAGGTAAAGGTCTAAAGGGTAATGGTTTATTTCTTCCAAAATCATTGAGAGGCAGGTAAGGGCAACCCCAAGTCGGTACTGTGTTGTCTGGCCATCGTCTAGCCAGGTTCTTGAACGGGACGCCTACACTCGTCTAGTATTAACATCATTAAGATCTACATTAGTGGTTTTAGGTAAACTCTCATGTAGTGAAGATTATTAATCATGTAGCAGTTAAAATTGATAAAAAGCGTCTATACTTAGTCTTTCATATCTTGTCACCTTATACTCGTATAAAATATGTACTTATAAATAATTCTTACTAATTAAATAACTTTGAAATAAAACCCAAAATCTGGTACCTTGGAATTTTTACTCACCACATTGGCTTCGCTACGCTCATCTTCTCAGAATATAAAATTAATATACACAATTATATTGCAACCCATAGTTTTATTCCCAGCGGTCACCCATCCAGGCTCTAACCTCGCTCGATGCAGCTTAATTTTACTGCAGCTTAATGGACTTGACGTATTGAAACGAAACTTAGTAAGCTTATTAATTACTTGAAGGAATACCCTTGTTCTAAATTTCAACTCAATTAGATTTTTCTGAGTTTTTACAATTTTTTAAAAAAGGTAATCAAGTCTTTTAATAAAAATTAGCTTTACAGCTCAAGTTTACGTTTCCTCCGAAGAAGTAAACTTTATTAGCTCCCGAAACCGACAGGTTGAGAGGGATAAACATGTTATCTCTTATGATCTGACGGTCTAATCTCTTTTCGGTCGGCTTTTGAGGGTTGCCTCAATGGACATGACTAACCTTCGGAGGGATAAGATGTTCAAAATTCAAACGAGAAACTTTTGATCCACTCTGTATTTGAGGCGCCAGACATAGAGAACAATGAACGAAGTATAATAGGAAGATTATGTTTGAGCCATAATTGCAATGCGCACTAAACTTTTGCGATAAGGACAAGAAGAGACGTTTTAAAGGTTAGATTAGTTTATTTCACGAAATAAAACCTAAGATAAATTTTTCCTGACATTGCATCAATAATAATTCAAGGTTTATTTCTAAGCTTTTAAAGCAAAAGCTTTAAGCTTAAGCACATTAAAAGCCTTGAAACTTCATTAGAGCTCCATTAGCTTTCATTAGGGTTAGGCATAGGCACTACAAAGACAGATTGCAATCACTGTGTTTGTATCACTCATCAACTCTGTCTTCTCAAGCCGCTAAAACTGTTAAAAAATCTAATATCAATAACAATAATTGGTGTAGTATTACTTAATAAACAACCTTGATAAGCGTCATTTTCAGGACGAAAATTAGCTAAAAGGTACCAATTTATTTGAACAGCTCTTATTAATTATTCTTCAGAATCAAACTCAAAATAAATTTACATGAATTAAATAAATTTATAAGCATTTTTTTTAAATATTTTTTAGCAGTACCGCTTTTAATGTTTACAATCAACCTATCGATGATCGGTTATTTCATTTTTCTAAATTCTCTCAAACTTTTTTTCTTTGTTCTTAATATTTATTTATTTCAAAAATTTTAAAATACTGTGCTTTAACTTCTCTGTAATAAGTTAAATTAAAAAGAAATAAATAAGAAAATAATGATCAAAAAGAAAAGAATAAAATAAGCCGCGGTATTGTCAATGGTTACTTTAGTTCTTTTTTTCTAGGCAATTGTTTGTAAGTTAGGGAAACATTGGATTGAAATGTAGATGCTTATCTGGCTAAGTCTAGACTTATTTCCTTCCCATTCAAGTTTTATAGCCACTTAGTACGTACTTTAGTTGGTTCAGCTTTTTTTGTCGTTTATTTTTATAAATTTGCTTTGTCTTGACTAGGAATGTTGTTATATTATATTAGAATTTGCATTTGATAACGAATCCTAGTTTTGAATTAGAAAATTTTATGTAGTATAGTAACAAGGTAACCAGAGGTGAAACAAGAGGCCCTTTTGTCCAATCCGCTGACTCTAATTTTTTGTCCTATATTAGTTTGTCGTATTAATAATTTGTATGTAGCATACAGCCAGAATATTAGCGAATTTTCAACTTTGTTGGTTGAAAAACGTTAACTGTTAACTCATTGACTATGCCACCCCGAAAAAAGCAACATATTGCCTAAGCGTAAAGCGATTTTATTGCTTTGAAAATTCATTTTTATACTCGCTTTGCTCGTCTACAAACAAATATCCGCAGCAGTAAAATCTCATTTTACAGCCAAATTATATATTATGCAATTGATTTTAGATAGCACGGTTAAAACCGACCCTGTCTCAGTTAAGGAAAATAATTCTGGCGCGGTGGTCCGCATGTCGGGCGAATTTCCTTTGGATGCGAGCACTCAAACCCAGAGTACCTGGGTTCAAATCCTAGTAGGGACAATAGTTTTTTAACCTAATATAAGTTTACAACTAGGAAATAATTCTGGCGCGGTGGTCCGCATGTCGGGCGAATTTCCTTTAGATGCGTGTTTCCGTGCTTTTTACATTATATAAGTTTACAACTACTAAATAAATAATTCCGGCGCGGTGGTCCGCTGTCGGGCGAATTTCATTTAGAATGCGTGTTTCCGTGCTAAACAGCCCATTTCTTGACAAGAACCATGCCCATTGCGTGGTTCCGCGGTTCATGCTTTAGAACCTAAGCAGTTACTCAATTGTCAAGCACTGCTCGTAACTCATTTTGTCTGTATTTTTCAAAGGAAATGCGCATAACTGTTCAGTTGGTTGCACAAAACTATGCCTCTAAAATTAAAAGTACGCACTATTATTTGCACTAGTTTAAAGCTTAGTTACTTATCTTTAAGCTTAGTCAGTTATCTTTAAAGGTTTTAGCGCATTTCCTTTGGAAAATACAGACAAAATGAGTTACGAGCAGTGCTTGACAATTGAGTAACTGCTTAGGTTCTAAAGCATGAACCGCGGAACCACGCAATGGGCATGGTTCTTGTCAAGAAAAAGGCTGTTTAGCACGGATACACGCATTCTAAATAAAATTCGCCCGACAGCGGACCACCGCGCCGGAATTATTTATTTAGTAGTTGTAAACTTATATAATGTAAAAAGCACGGAAACACGCATCCAAAGGAAATTCGCCCGACATGCGGACCACCGCGCCAGAATTTTTGTATTTAAGATATTTTTTTCCGACGAAATTTAATGCCAATTTTTTAAAATTAATTAAGATATATTGATATTAATAATATCACTATATTTTACAATTTTCACTACAATTTACGATTTGAATGTTGGTATTACAAAACATTCTAGTTAGTTCTAAACATTCTAGTTATTCCAACATTCACATTTTGATATAAAAAACAGGCGCGCTGTAATTAAAACTTGGTCAATGTAATTAACAAGTAACATGGAAACCTTGCTCTATAATTTTCTTTCCATATATGCTCTATATACAAGTCCTATATCCTATGGTCAGGACTATTTGTGATTAGTTAATTTATGACAACAGACTGACTTATGCAAACTGACTTATGCAGATGGACTTTTATAGCACCCAAAATTAAGATTGTACATGAATCAAAGGTCTTCATTTCAGCTTCTTAGTCGAGCTCTAGTAAAAAGTTTACTTTATGTAATACCAGATCATTAATGATTAATCAGGGCCAGATTAGGTGCATATCTTCGAGGCCTCGGAGGGTAACTAGGACTCTACCCATTTCGGTGCAAGACTGATTTTGTATAAATATGGTTGAATTGTTTTTGAGAAACTTAATAACAGTAAATTCTAATAATTTTAAGGTTAATGATCCATTTGGATCAAGAAGTAAATTAAAGATGGTACTTACAGACTCAGCTATAATCATTTGTATTATAATTACATCTTCATACTTTATATTTAAACGTTTTAGCATAACTAAATATAGATGTATCAAAAATGCTTTGTATTAAAACATACTAAAATAAGACTAAATTTTCAGAAAATTATTCAAAGATCTTTTTCTAAAACAATTAAAATATGGTACAGAAACTAAGTTTAGATCTACAGGTGTTCCCCAAGGTTCAATACTCTATCTCTCTTTGTTTAATATGATGTTTAAATATAGACTATTCTGCAAGTTTGAATCAAACAACGTAAGCATGTACAAAAATTTAATATATATTAAAAATTTTATAAAAAAATAGCTTTCTAATCATTTTTGAATTCGATAAAGTATTTATTATGAACAAAAGTTATATTCTTCTTTCTAATACTATTTCATTTAGTTAGTAATCTTATTTTTATTTAAATATCTCATGTTTTTTTATACTTGCGTTGCTCTTTTTTAAAAGATATGTCCAAATTTGTTAACATAATGTTAATATGCTTAAATGGTAATAGTATCAAATTATATAGCAATGATTTAATATTTTATTATTTTTAAATTATTGATAGCTTTATAATCAACTTTGATATGATCTAATACTAAGAATATCTTAATTTGGGTTTTGAATAATATTATAAATACTTCATAATTTCAAGGATAAATGTAAATAAAAGAATATCGATTATGGCTCTATTGATAGACTTTTTATTGATTACGATATTTATTGTTAATTAAAAAAAAAAATATTATTTTGGTTATATGATGTCATTAAGGTCAATTTAACATGAAATCATAAGTTCAAAAAATGATTGTTTTAATTTTCAAAATTAAATTGTCATTAACAAAGTGTAACACGTTGTTATATTTATTGTTATTATATAATACTATAATTATTTATATATAATTATTTATATATAATTATTTATATATAATTATTTGGCTTTTTGATGCTCTTTCCAGCTAAGGTAGTTAGTTATGAATAGCCTCAAAACCCTTGAAATGAAAAATTAATATTGTATCAACAATAAATGACCGGGTTTTAACTTGATCGATTAAAAAAGAGTATACCTAGTTATCAATGCCTATAAAATGATAACAATTAACTATGAAGTTCGTTTGTATTATTAGTTTTTATGTTACTACTGCTTCAGACCATATTTTTAAAGTATACTAAATGATGAAGAAAAAAGATAATCTGCTTATCGAGAGTATTTAAGTAATTAACTCAGTTGTATTTAAGTAATTAAAAATATAGTCTAAATTATGGATCTTTGAGACCCATATTTATTATACCTATACGTTTAAGGTACTCATACAATGACTAGACCATGACAGATGCATGACGGGGGCCTGCGAATGATTGCGCTCGCTCAAAATGTTGGACAATAGCATAAATTTTAGGTGTCTTTATTTGGATTTAGGCGTAAACGTTAAATTGCATGTAAAACTCAGAGGGAATGGGCAATAAAATTGAAATAATAGCCAATAACTGGTAATTTTATTTGAGCGTAAAATGTTATACGTACTCTGAGGATTGCAGCCTTAGAGGGAGCATAGTACTAACACAATGGAATTTCATTGATATCGCAAAAGCTAGTTTACTAGTGATCTTAAAAGTTGGTGGCCTAACATTTTTTTTCATTTCGTTGTAAAAGTTTGACAATTGAAAAACTTTGTAATAAAGTAACCTTAAAAAAATAAATAAATAAATAGAGGTACCACTCTAAGAATAAAATAATTTGTCTTTCTTATTATGTTGCAATCCTTTTTATAGTTGGCGTCCTAGTACGCAAATTTTTGTTTCGTTTGAATATTTATTTATAATAATCCATACAACAATTGCATAAAATTTAAAGAGCCTCCTAGAAGAAACCTTAGTAACTAAAAGAACCTTGTAACTGGAGGCTCTTAAATATATTTTAAAATATATGATGTAAAATATATTTATATATTTTTGTCACCTATTAGTTCTTCTTTTATACTTAACTTATTTGAAGCTTACCTATGGAAACTGATGTTTGCATTGAAGACTCTTTGTGGTAATTTATAGCAAAACAACTCACTTTAAGAAAAAATTTGTTTGTCATGTAGGCACTGATGATGACCGTTAATGGTTGAAAGCCAGTTCTGTTTTTTAAATATAATAATTAGTGGAGAGACTAAAACTGTTATTTTATTATTTACAAATCATAATTAGCAAGTAATAAAGCATTAATTAAAAATTTATTTATTACTTTAACCGAAAGTATTGCCAACTTGCTAAATAAAAACATTTTATCTTGTGAGGCTTACTTATGGTCACCAGTGAATCGGCCTTCGTGTTATCAGCAGCGCTCCTTCTGTATATTATAGTATTATTCTAAGATTATGGTCCAATTATGCTGTTAATAGGACATGCGCATTTCCTAAAAATAAAATTAACTTACTAGTCAAAGTGACACCTATTATTTCCACTGTCGATTATAATTCTAATTGAAGCAAAACCAGAAATTATAAGCAAGACATTTAACCATTAAATCAATCAAAAATTGCAAAGGAAATTTGGTCGGGTTGACCAACTTCCTGTTGGGAAGTATAAATTAAACATAATGTGATTTTTTGTTTCAGGTAATCTACTTTTTCATGGTTACTTTTATGGTGAGTTATTTTGAACATGTATATGTGTTGTAGATGTAGTAGACTAAAATAATAGTATAACTAATTATGGTAAAGCTACTAGAAGATGATACGCTTATCTTTGGGAATGCTCTCTACAAATTAATTAATGTAGCCTAATTAATCCAACAGTTTTGCCTTGAATATGAATTTATTATTGTTATCCTATGTTAAGTAACTGACTAATCCGAGTAAGCTACCCTAATAAATTAAGTAACTGACTAATCTGAGTAAGCTACCCTAATAAATTAAGAAACTGATTAATCCAAGTAAGCTCTCCTAAGTTAAGTAACTGACTAATCTGAGTAAGCTACCCTAAGTTAAGTAACTGACTAATCTGAGTAAGCTATCTTAAGTTAAGTAACTGACTAATCCATGTAAGCTCTCCTAAGTAAAGTAACTGACTAATCTGAGTAAGCTATCCCAATAAGTTAAGTAGCTGACTTATCTGAGTAAGCTATCCCAATAAGTTAAGTAGCTGACTAATCTGAGTAAGCTATCCCAATAAGTTAAGTAGCTGACTAATCTGAGTAAGCTATACGAAGTAATTAATCTAAACCTAAGTAACAGCAAGATATCTTACCATTCTAGCCAAGTAATTAAAACTACGAAATCTCTCCACCAAATAAAACTTTATTTTGAGGAGAGACTTCGTAGTTTTCATTATTCGTAATGGACTCCATTCACGCTCATTCTAATCATTCATTCTAGTCAAGGATTCTAAACTATTTAATGTATTTCTATTATCGTCATTCATTAGGTCTTCCGGTAAATACCCGCATTAATGCTTATGAACCTTGGAAATTTTATCATCTCTAGGAAATCTACACAGATGTATCATTTTTTGAGACTTTTTCTTAATAGGTAGAATTTATAATCTCCACACCACATTCTATTTACTTCTTGACGTACCATCATGACTTGGACAGTGGGAAATTTTAAAGTTTCTTAACATTAGATAAAGTACTTAGGGTAGCTTTATCAGATTAATCAGTTACTTAACTTCATATTAAACCCTAACTAAAAATAACTCTAAGATTTTGACCATTTACCTCGATACAGCTACCAATCCCATACAACGGAAATTCTATCATACCATAAAATTCGATTTTATAAAAATTTGATAAACGATCCTACAACTTTAAACATTTCTTTGATTTCTCTACAATAACTCACTAAAATATAACTTACAGCTACAACTAGTTAATGGATATTACAAATCAAAACTCATCATTTATCACTCGGGAACGTCAACGACCGACGCGCACCCTTTCAACTGTAATAGTTCTATAAGTCCTATAATACCTTTCTTAAAATTTTTGTTTAGCCAAACATTAATCCATTACTATTATATTTAAACATTGAGTTAATCGCTTTTACCCCCTTCTCATATATGTGAGAAATATTGGATTTTTTTAATGGTTTTTATTTCAGAAAATCTCACATTCAGGAAAAAACGTTTTAAAGCGTATCGCCCTTTTTTTAAAACTTAAAATTTTTTTGTTATAAATGATGTGTTTTCTTGAGTTTTTTTTTCTGTCTATGAAAATGAGTGATCATCTTACACTTTGAAGTTTTTTTAGTTGTTTGTATTTTTTAGTGGGATAATAGTGTTTTTTCCCCTTTATAGTGTAGTTACGTGTGGGGTAAACTAATGATAGAGTGTAGTCAAGTGGATTTTTAGGAATTTCTTTACTAACCTGTCACCCAGTGTTGACAAATGTATTCGTCAAGATTTTTTTGTCATTTTTCTTTTTTTAGTTTGCATTTTTTACTCTCTTTTATTCTAGTTCATTATTTCAAATCATTGTAAAATATTTACTTTTTCAAGTTATATTTGTATCTTAGAATTACAAACTTCGGATTTTGTAAATTTTAGTTTTATTAACTTTAACAATATTAATTTTAAGTTTTGTATAAAAAGAATGCAAAGACATATGTAAGACCCTGAGTAACCTCATTGTCACCTTCTCCAAGTGTTTAATAACCTTTTAAAATATCAAAATCCCCGAAGATTATTGCGACACGTCTTCGGACTCGCTTTGCTCGTCCTTAGATAGTAAATACGTTCGTTTCATTTCTAGAGGTCACCAATCCAGGCACTAACCTTGCTCGATGCTGCTTAACTTTTATGATCCAACTTAAACCGTTGATAAACTTACCGTGTGGTAACAATACTTTGTTCAATAGTTATGTTACATTAACAGATGTATTTGTACAAAATTACAACTTAATTAGATTATGCTTCGATTTTTATAACAATTATTTAAAAAAAAAAACGTATGCAAGTAAAATAATAAAAATTCAACTAATGCTGTTGAGATTAAACTTTTTCCAGATATCACAAGTATAGACCTAAAGAGCGATTTTCGTACCTAGTTTCATCTCTCATAAATACACTAGGAGATACGATAACAAACATACACATACATGGACGGATAACTTTGAGAAATCTTAAAACGGATAATTTATGTGAAATCCCGTTTTCGGATTTGTTCGAGGATAAGAGAAAAAAAACATTGAACAGAAATGATGTCAACATATATTCTAACAAACTATCGTTATCCGTTGTTGAAATGGAATTTTTAGTAAACGCTTGGATCACACATGCTGTTAGTTCCAAGATAATGTTTTTCTTGTACGCGCGTAACTTAAACAATGACATTTTTTTAGTTTTTTGAAAAAAGGCATTATTTTCGGTTGCGAACGTTAAGATACTTAAACTTAAATTAAATTTACTTACTTATTGTTAAACTTAAGTTTATTCTTAAAAAAACTCTAACGGGAATAATACCTTTTTTCAAAACACGAAAAGGAATATAAATATTCAAAGTTTAAGCTACTTATGCTGGTCGTATTTACAGGTGGTTTATACCACCCGTAAATACTAACGCACACTTATATCAATAAAAATAATAAATAACAAACAAATAATTATATAACAACGAAAAAAACAACATTTTGTTCGGTTTTGTTTGGTAAACTAAACATGTCTTAATTTATTAGTAATAAAAATCTGGATCTGAAATCAATTACAATCAATCAATATTTAGAGGATCATTTAAATTTTATCGTTTTTAAATTTCAAAATAAATTATGAAAAAATAATTTTCAAAAATCGAAATAAATAATATTAAATGACCGGTCATCACTGGTTTGCGTTCAAAATTTTTTCGAAAGAATTAATATGAATTTGGATCTCAATATATCATTGGCTTTTTGGGGCTAAGCCCCACCTTAAGTTCTAAAATGCTGGTCAATGAGTAATCATTCAAAATGTCTCACATGGCTTCATTTTAATTTTAGATATAAATCGGCAAATACGTTTTTTGTAATCATTCCTGTATTTTATTTTGATTGGAAATCATTAATTTAAATTGAATTATTATTTTTTCTAATAATTAAATCTTTTGCTTTGCTTTCTGATCTTTTTAAGAAAGAAAGCTATGATATAGCAAACAAATATGACAATATATTTCATTTAGTGTGGAAATAGAGATACCATAAATATTAAATATCTCTTTTTAGGTCCTTAGACCTAATCTTTAGGGTTAGAAAAACCCTAAAGACATTTTAATGAAGTCATTTCAAAATTTTAAATATATTTTAATGCTTTAAAAACGATGTTCTAAAATTGTTTGTTTATTGTGTTCAGGGCCTAAGGTGGTTTTTGATATATTTAAGTCTAAAAAAATCGGGTACGGGGTACCACGGAACTTTTTCTTACAACATCGGATTCGCTACGCTCATCCTTCCAGCTTAGGGTCGTTACATTTATACTGCAACGCGTCGTCGGACTATCTTCGCTCGTCCTCAGATAGTAAATATATTCGTTTCATTCCCAGTGGTCATTTATCCAGGAACTGACCACGCTCGATGCTGCTTAACATTTATGATTCACCAAACATCATAGATATACTTATGATAGACAGGATAATGATAACGCTTTTACCTCTATTCCTTTTTCGCCTTTTAACGATTTTTTTTTCATTGCAAAAATAATGCGTTTATTTTTTTTGCAATATTACTTCTTACAATAACCTTTTTTTTGTTTATTTTTATTACAAATCTAAACTAAAAAAAGGACTGGCGAATAATGGTTCTATTAAACTTAGTGGTTAATATTTCAGGTAAATTGTTAAAATACTTAAAGAAAAAAACTTTATAGTCGTTAAAAAAATATTTTGATTGGAGAGAATAGATTTTGGAAGAGGAGTCAAGTGAGACGTGATCAAGTCCCAAGTTCAAGCTTCCTCAGATGTTTGTCTTGTTGGTTCAATCTCAAGTTGATTCTCCCAGCTTTTTGATTGTTTAGTTCGTGAGTTGGCCTCCTGTTACAGTAGTTATTTCTCTGCAAGGAGTTAAAACTTCTCGAGAAGCCATGTTCTTTTTTTAAACAACTTCTGACAAGAGCAAAAGTTATTTTTTAAAGATATTGATATCTTTGCTATGTATAATTTTCTTGTGTATACATATTTTTTATACATAATCCTTTATTTTATCCTTTAAGGATTTAATAAAACATCTTAAAGTAATGAAGAGAAGTCTGGCTGTCATTTATTTTAAATATTATTTGATGTTTTTATTTCACTCGTACAAGTTATGTCTGTCTATTTGAATATTTACAGTGGCTGTGTTTTATTTTAGATTCAGTTATTTGCTTACTGTCCCACGAGCTTGTAAAATTTACACTCAATGGTGGCGCTACGGGAGGCCAAGGTAGCTCATTCTAAACATTTTAGCCAATCCTGTGGGATATTATCAAACAATATAGAACGGCAGTGAAGTTTTATGTCCGTCCACAACTAGATCCTTTTCCTCACAGTTTTCTTTCTCTATGCTAGAACAAACAGGTAGATAAATTAGTATTAAAATACTTTCAATCTAACACGATAAAATCCTCTGTCTCTCTTAAAAGATAAAAAAAGGAAATATGACTTGGCTTTTAAATTTGAGCGCTAAACTGTTTCTTTGGTTCCAACCGCTGAACGTAATTATTAGCGATTTGCTACTAGAAAATTTCGATTAAGAGATAGGCCGTATAGAAGAAGTGTGTTATAAGAATATATTTATGAAAATTCCAAAAGCCGATAAAAAAAATTCCTCTAACATTGAGATTAAATATATTGCAAGATCAAAACTACCTTAATTTAATTCAATGGTCCTGTAATGGCTGAATGAATCATAAGTTTTGTAAACTAGAAAATCGCCCCTGGGCTCCCGCACTATGAGGCACAAGGGAAGTATAAACAAGAGGCCTTCGGCCTCTTGTTGTTATCCCAATCTCTTGTTGCGGCCCGACGAAAACACTTCTTGAAGATTTTTGAACCATAGTGGTCCTCAATAATGATGTACAAGTTTTATTCTTCGATCTGAGAAAGCGTTTGAAAATTATTGCGCTCATAGCAACGTCCAGGAACAAAAATCTCGTACATACGCCCACACAAACATTATATATATACATATATATATATATATATATATATATATATATATATATATATATATATATATATATATATATATATATATATATATATTTATTGATCTGTGGGTCACCTCTTCCCAAATATCTTTCCCTACCACAACCCCTCTTCATGCATCCAACCTCATAAGCTTTCATTTTTTTCTTGAAAAATTTAACCGACTAATATTGAGTGTCTCTTATGTTTGTTTTAATTACAGAAACTTATACTTTCCGTAATCTAGGATGGTTGGGATGTTAGATCATTTGTTTTCTGATCTTAAAAATATGCTTAGATAACGCTAGCTATACTTCGCCTAGGATCTTTTAACACCGACGCATTAAATCTTCCGGAGAGGTTCTGCTGGTCTACTAGCACGTGCTTTGCTCAAGGCGTGGGCCCATCTCTAATATCTTCATATTATATCTCGCCAACATCTACCTAATATTTTACATCTTAATCTATTCCTCGTGTTTCTAAAGAGCACTTCTTGATTCTGTAATAGCTACCCCATTAAATCACTTTGCATGCAAAACGAATCATCGAATTTCTTACGGTTTTTACACATATTTCCAAAAAAAAACCATCCGTTTAATTTGAATATGTTTTTAAATGTTATTCTATCGCATGTTTTACTTCAGTCCCGTTCCGGTTCAAATCTCTTAGTTTAGGACGTGTTTCAGCTCCCGCTGTTTAAGTTCCGCATCATGGAGGATATGTTTTATATTTCATTCCGTCTTGATGAGTGGTTTGTTTTTATATCTCTGCCTCCGATAGCAACAGGTGTTTTAATAAGATGAAAGACAGAAGCTACTGGGTTTTAATTCTGTTTGTTACAGTTTGATGGTGCTGATACAATGACCTGAAATTAAAGATTTTGTTGATATACCGTCCTTATAGGTCAAGGCAAACCCATGCTTAGGTTACATTTCAATGTTTATTTTTTTCCTATGTTATCATTGTTTTAGCTATTAGTGAATATTTATCAGTAATTTTCTGATGAATACTTGCAACATTGTAGAAGGTTAAAGTAAGGAAGAGGAGTGGGAAACAGATGATCAGAGCTCCGTCTGAGCTCTGATAGCAAAAATATTATGTCTTATATTTTCAAAAAATATTTTAATATTTTTAAATAATATAACCATACCTGGTGGTTATTATTAATTAAATATATAACTTAATATTTATTTTATTTATTTGTACTTATTTATTGTATTTATTATTTTGTGCTATTTTCATTATATATATATATATTATATATATATATATATATATATATATATATATATATATATATGTTATATATATATATATAGTATATATATATATATATATATATATATATATATATATATATATATAATATAATGTTATATTGAATTATATTATAATTCATATATGGATAGATGATTTACCGATTTCTAGACAACACCCCAATAATTTTTTTCAAAGAAAAATTCGCTAAAATGGATTAATTCTTATGCGGTTTCTTTTATGTGGTTTAATTACTTTTTGTAATCTAAAATTAAATTAACATAATTTTTTTAAACTAATCACGCGATAAATTTACAAAGTTTATAATTCATTAATGTTATTGTATTTCCTGTACTTTGCTTTTGCTACACTTTTGATTGAAGTCAATAATTCCATTTTTCTAAAATTATTGTAATAATTTACGTTTTATAGGAAAAAATATCATAACACCCCACGTCAGCAAGTTAACCAACATTGCGTGATGCGTAATTGAAGCATAAAAACGTTAGAAACGTTAACTTCAAAAATAATGTAAAAATTGATAATAATTTTTTCATATTAAAAAAATCAACAAAAACTAGCCTATGTAGAAAATCTCACGAAAATATAACTGACTTGCGATTCTATTTTTTTTGTTCGTTTACTTATTTAAAAAAGTGAAAAGCAAAACTACTGATTATCTAATATGACAATAACTTACAATAAAGAAAAATAAATTGAACACTTCATTAATAAATAAGTTTTTCTCTTCGAAAGAAATGTTTTATAAAATCAACATATCTTTGTGTAGTTTTTACTTTTTTGTGCATCATTTAAAATGCTTAAATAATTAAAATTACATTGGAAATTCTAATTTTGGTAAAACTTTAAGTTGCGACTGTTTTCTTTAGTAGTTGCTGTATAATAGTTACTTGAGTACAACCAAATTTCCTTTTATATATATTATATATATATATATATAATATATATATTATATATATTAATATGTTCTTGGTTCATCTTTGTTTCTAGAGTCTGTAGAAACTAATTTGTCTGTAGAGTCTAATGAAATAACTCGACTTAACTAAAATACCCAAAATAACCAGGCTTCTAGTGCGGTATGTAGCGAACGCTACGCTCATCCCCCCAGCTTAACTACATAGCACAACTACAGCGGTACATTGATTTTTCTACAAAGTTTCAGTTCTGTAGCATAAATTAAATACACTAGGACCTTCGATGATGACAGACACACACACAGACGGACAACTTTGAAAAAACTACTTAGGAGGCATTTAAAACACCTGAAACGGATAATGTCAGTTTTATCCCGGTTTCGGATTTTGTTGGAAACACATTACTTTTACTTTATACCTACGGTATAAATGAGAAAAAGTAAAAGTTTTAACATTTTCAGGCTCTTTACATCTATATTAGAAGTCATGTTCTGGTAAATAATTTATATAATTAACACGTGATATAGAGGAATAGGAGGTAGGGCATTTCAGATGCTAATATCAAATTCTACTAATCAATCTTGTGCGGGGGTTGCAAGTCAGGCAAATTTCCTTTGAAATGCTTAAATTCTTACTTAAGAATTCAATTCGTGCTTGATTGTTCGGTCTATAGTTTGATTTGATGACTAAGTCTGTCATTTTATCTTAACAAAGGATTAAATTATATCAAAACCTTTTTGAAAATACTACTTTTAAACATTTTTTGCCAAAGGACCACACCCTCTCATCCTTCTGATAAACGAACCAAAATTGTATCATATCAATACCTTGTCTCGACTTTTTTTTTATAAAAAAAAAATAAAGGATGTTGCAAAAAAAGACATCTGTAATGTTAAAGAAAAGATGAAAATGTCGAATAAAGTGTAAATAGATTGCAACCTGCAGGTGACATCTCAATATGTCCTTTTTATATTTTTTTCATTTTTTCCCTTGTTTGATTTTTTTTTATTTTTACTTAATGCCTACATCTAATATTTCATATCCGTGGTTTAAGAAAGTTAGACATTGTTACACAAGTAGGTGGCTATTAGGTATAGGGTTATCCTTATATATATATATTATATATATATATATATATTATATATAATATATAATAATGTACTGGTATATATCAATTTATACGTACTGTTGGTATATTTTTTTCGGACTGTGTTTTAGTTTTTGCCCTGAATCAACTACATCTTAGTTACCGAAACGTTGGTTAAGTAATCTGTTTATTTACAGCGTGACAAACTTTTTTATGAGCCTAAAAAGATTTATGTTTTTGCTCAATTCAAAAATTTATTATTTTACAAAAATTTAGTTTCATTTACTGATAATAGTTTTAAATTTTTGCTTATCCTGGACTGAAGATCTAAATTTGTTCTAGAGACCATTTTTTGCAGTATTATCACGTATTTTCAAAATTGTATTTTGAATTTGTTCTTTTCCTCCTTTATCGTATTCACTCTAAAAATCCAAAAACGAGGTTTCATCGTTGTTATTACCCGTTCCAGCTTCAGGTATTTGTATGAAGCTCTGAGTGGGTTGTATGAAGTGCCAGAGAGTTGGTATTTGGTAAAAAAAAATCAGTCAAAAGGTAGCTGAGTTTGCTGACAAAAGAGTTTTGCTGCCAGAAAGATAATATTTTTCAGACCGCGATCATCATCATCTATCATTTATTTATCATCATCATCATCTATTTATCAAGTCATCAAAAATTTAGTAGATCGAGATGTAACATAATACATACATCCATAAGTAGTGAATTGATCTATAAAATGTCATTTTGAAAGAATTCAGCATTTTTAAGACATTTACTTTTGAATTAAGAAACTTTAACTGCCTATAACTTTTAATCTTCTTACTGTTTCCAACTTAGGATATACTATTGTCAGATAGTGTAAAACATAAACATCTAGTTATCAAAATTAGGTATAATTAAGTATGAAAAATGTAAAAATTGAATTGTTAAGCATAAAACCATGCAATGCAAATTAATTCACCCGGCATGTTGATCTACGCGCTAGAGTCTTCTGAAATTATAAACTTATATAGTATAAATTAAATGATAAAAAAAAAATGATTGGCCTTACCAGGATTCGAACTTGAGTACTCTGACTTTGAGGAAATTCAAGTGCTTGTATTGACTCTGAACCGTTTTTAATCAACTTATAATCATCTGCTTTAGCGCAAGGTTTTATTTGATTCAGCGCTCCAAAAACACAGACAATGCTTTTTTCCTAGCAGCATATTTTGGTCATAAAATTTTCAAATATTAATCTTTATTAATCAGCAACCTGGGTTATTGACGTCACTTGAACAAGGTTTTTTCAAAAACAATTTGTATACATATGTATACACATACATTTTTGAAAACGTATTTTTTTGTTTGGGACCTCTGAAACGGATTTTTACTCTCTCGACTTCGACTTCCGCCATCCCACAATACCATTAGCGAAGTTTTCAAAGGAAAAGCGCAAAAATCAACTTTAATAAACAATTATTTAAAATTAACCCAGTTTTAATTAATTAATTACCATAAACATGTAAATGCTACTTTGTATGATAATTTCCACTTGGATTCCGTTTTATTTTTATTATTTTTAGTGAATCCAGCAACATTAGATAGCTCTAGGCAAATCTAAACGCCCGTGTCCTTCCTCATTTGCATTTAAAATACATTTCTTTTTCGTAAACATATAATTTGTGGTAAATATTAAAATAAACATTAGCAACAATTTATATTTTATTATATTGAAGAAAACTGTTACACTTACGAAACCGTGAAATGATTTTTTTCGTATTTAATAGAAATTAGAAAGAAAAATAATTTCACCGCCTTCTAGGTTCGTGTTTTATGCCAAAAGTTTTTCATTGTTCCAACAAGTTTTCATTATATATTCATTCAAATGATTTTGTTTAATTATTTAAATGAATTAATGTATTATATTTTAATAATTTTGTAATTTACACCATAAAATTTAATTAGGGTAAACTAATGGGAAACATTGTATAAATTGAGTTAAAATTATAATAATATTACATCATTTACGATAATATTTTTGGTACTAAGACCAGAAATTTTCTTATTATTATTAATATGTAATACCGCAATTGCACTTTTGCATACCGAACGGTCTCCGAACCAGCTGTTTTAATTATTGCAAGTGTCATTCCCATTGACATGCTAGCTATAGAGCACAAGATATATATATATAATATATATATATAATATATATATATATATATTATATATATATAAAATATATATATATTATATATATATAGATATATATATATATTATTATATATATATATATATATATATACCTGTAGGGGTATGTGTACGTGTGTATGTGTAGTTTTTTGTCCCACGATAATTTTCGAATGATTTCCCGGATGAGAATAAACCTTATAAAAATTCATATACAAGTACATAACCCTATTGTTTATGAAAGATATGACGTCATTAACCCACAATATTATTTGCAAAATTCACTAAAACTCAAAAACATTATAGATCAAGCATTCACAAACGATGTAACGAGTTATTATTTTTTTATCGTTTGACATTTATAATTTTCTGTATTGAAGTAAACTTTTACGACTAACTTATTTGGTAATACGCTAATATTGTGGCAGTATTCCACTTAAAAAGACTAGTAAGACGACAACCTTATACAGGTCAACAATTTGATAGCAAAGTGGCCTCAGGAGGCGCGATGTTGAAGATCTACGAATGTCTTCAGATTTTCTCTAGATTTTCTAATTTTTATAGTTTGTGTGGTGAATCTACTCATCAAACCGGGTGAAACAATAAGATCTTATCTGTTATTTTATCCATATTCATTTATTTCAAATTATTCTTATTACCCATAAAATTAGATTAGACAGTATCTAAGAATCGGTATCTTTTATTAAAACCTTTTAAATGTTTTTTTTTTATTTTCCCTCGATTTTTTCTGGATCCAATTTTTTGTGAGAAACACCCAAAAACTTGAAACCGCGGCCTTGAAGTACCTCCAGACTACATTCATCATATTTTTTCGGTGTATTTTAGACCCAACTTTTAATGATCTGTTCGGCCGCTATAGATATTTTTTATTAAAACATATTCATTTTATTTAAAAAAAATATTAATAAAGTTTTTAATTTTATAAAATTTTTACCTTGAATTTCAGTTTTATTTGAAAATGATTTTATAATATTTAATTGATTTCAGGCCATGAAGTTCTCTGCCCAAAATATTATTTAAGAAACTTAATATTTAATTTTGAATTTTAGTATAAATCCGGAGGTTGGGTAGTTTATACCTTATCAAAGAGTTATATATATATATATGTATAATTATATATATATATTATATATATATATATATATATAATATATATATATATATATATATAATATATTATAATATTGTGTGTGTTGTTTGTGCGTATATATACAATAAAACAAAACAAGCATTAAATAAAGTAGAAAAATCATTATTTATTTTGACTAATAATTAATTCAAATTCCAAACAAAATTGGTAGCATCTTCTTTATCTGGCAGGTTTTACGTTGTTTGAAATTAAAGAAATTTAAAGACTAACTTTATAATTATACCATGTGATTAATTTAACCAATAAAAAAATCCACTATTTTAACATGTTTGACCGGAAAAAGAATTTCAACTTTTTTAAAATTATTTAAATAAAACAATAATAATTTTATATTTTTCTCTTTTATACGTCCATTTATTTGATATTTCTTTCTTCAAATTCTCCCACTATACAATTATAGTTCATAAATCAATATTTATGTATTCTTTCTCATGTTCTCTTTTATTCTTCATCGCTCTTTTTTGAATTTATTTTTTATATTTAATAAAACCTGTGTAACAAATATGATTATTTTTGAAAATATATTATTTCAAAACATGAAATTAAACTTAAAATGTGAAGTTAAAATAAAGTTTAAAATGAATAATAAAAAAAAATAGTAGAATAACTTATTATTAATTTATCATCATGTTTTGAATATTTAGCTTCGTGGTTTAAGTAAAAATAACTAAGGCGATGTCTAACTGTTCAGATCTTCAGGAGATCTTCTTGGATCCGTTCAGGTTACCAATTTTCTGAACGGGCAAAATAATTCAAATTGTTAATTCACCGCAACTTGAAGAAATAATTGAAGAATAATGAAGAGCTACCTTCGACATTTTGCTGTTGGATAGAAATATTTTTGTCCTAGTGTAATATTTAAACATTTATGTGTATATTTGTCTTTGTAGAGAGTTCGGAGTTTTAGGTTGCATTTTAGTCCTAAAAAAGTGTCTCATTCTGTACTACTTTAAAACTTTTTTTTATAATATACCTTAAATAATGAAAGAAAAGAATAGTCAACCTATCCAGGGTGGAGCCCTTTAAATGAGTGCGCTTGCTTAAAATATTAGATAATCGCAAAAATTCCAGTTTTCTTGCAATAAGTTGTTCTCTGTGGGTCGTGTCAACTGTAACTAAACTTAAAACATTTGTTAAAAGGGCAAACAAATGCAAAAAAAATAAAATTATTTCAAAGAAATTCGCTGACTGCATGAATTAATAATTTTTGGTGTTTTCGAAAGAGCCATAACTTTGGTTGTAGTTATTCGATTTTGATGATTAAACAACCGTTGTATTGGAAATTTAATCACCTTAAAAAGTGCTCTCTTCATGTTTCGCTCACCACCCACAGAGAACCACTTATTCCTGAAAACTGGAATTGTGCGTTTTTCTAAAATTTTGAGCATGCGCAATCATATTAGAGGCTCCACTATGGATAGGCAGACTATGCATTTCCTTCAAAATTTAAGGTATATATATTCTAAAAAATTTGGTTTTAAGTAGTAAAAAATGATTCATATTTTTTTCAAATCTGGCTCGTGGACTATTAGGCTCAGACCACTGGCAACGTGTGTAAATGCATTTCTCTTTTAGCGAATTTCCTTTGGGAAAAAATTCGCTAATAGGATAGGCGTCATGGCGGAATTCGAACCTCGGACCACGACACAAATCCGTTTCAGAGGTCCCTAATGACGAAAAAAAAATTTTCGCGAGACTTTATATATATATATATATATTATATGTATTTCTAGACACTTTCTTGTAAACACTCTATCTTTCGAACGGATAATATTTTTTAACCAAACTTGGTACAAAAATCAACCTTTAGGAGGACACGAACCTAATGAAAACCAGGTTTTGTGACGTCATTAACCCGGTTTGCTGAGTCAGCAAAATTTTCAAAAAATCGGCAAAAATCAGGGTTAATATTTTTGCCGCGAAAAAGGTCAATATTATGTTTTTGAGACGCTAAATCGAATGAAACCGGTCCGAAGTCGATACAACCACTAAGTGACCTAAAATCGAAAAAACCATTGTAAATTACCGAAAACCAAAATTTAGGTCGATAAAAAATAATTTGTGAGGGTGTCGTTTTCTATGTAATGTTGGCGCTGAATCGAATGAAACCGGCCCGAAGACGATACGACCACTTTAATTTACCAAAAAGTCCGAAAAAAACCACAAAAAAGATAGAAAACCAACATTACGGTCGTTGAAAATTAAATTTCGAGTAAGGTGTCGTTTTCAATGTTTTTGGGCCTCTGAGTTGAATGGCAGTGGTCCGGAGTCAATACGACCACTCAAACTCCGGGTACCTGGGTTCACATCCTGGAAGGGTCGATAATTTTTTATCGTTTTTTTTACTAAATATAAGTTTACAACTAGAAAATAATTCTGGCGCGGTGGTCCGCATGTCGGGCGAATTTCCTTTGGATGCGAGCTCTCAAACCCAGAGTACCTGGGTTCAAATCCTAGTAGGGACAATAATTTTTTATCGTTTTTTTACCTAATATAAGTTTACAACTAAAAATAATTCTGGCGCGGTGGTCCGCAGGTCGGGCGAATTTCCTTTGGATGCGTGTTTCCGTGCTTTTTACATTTATTAGTTTACAACTAGTAAATAAATAATTCCGGCGCGGTGGTCATGTCGGGCGAATTTCATTTAGAATGCGTGTTTCCGTGCTAAACAACCCATTTTCTTATGCAAGAACCATGCCCATTGCGTGGTTCCGGTTCATGCTTTAGAACCTAAGCAGTTACTCAATTGTCAAGCACTGCCGTAACTCATTTTGTCTGTATTTTCCAAAGGAAATGCGCTAAAACCTTTAAAAGATAACTGACTAAGCTTAAAAGATAAGTAACTAATCTTTAAACTAGTGCAAATAATAGTGCGTACTTCTAATTTTAGAGGCATAGTTTTGTACAACAACTGTATGATTATGCGCATTTCCTTTGGAAAATACAGACAAAATGAGTTACGAGCAGTGCTTGACAATTGAGTAACTACTTAGGTTCTAAAGCATGAACCGGAACCACGCAATGGCATGGTTCTTGCATAAGCAAGAAATGGGTTGTTAAGTACGGAAAACACGCATTCTAAATGAAATTCGCCCGACAGCGGACCACCGCGCCGAATTATTATTTACTAGTTGTAAACTTATATAATGTAAAAAGCACGGAAACACGCATCCAAAGGAAATTCGCCCGACAATTTTTTTTAATGCAGTTCTCACGCGACAAATTTCTTTTAAACAATCAGATTCTTCAGAAATAATTTACTCATGACTGTAAATTAAAGTGTACAGCTATAATTGAGGTTTTAATTAATGTCGAGTTCTTGAAAGCTTACTGCTTTATGTTCTCGGACAGAAAACTACCGATTGACCCTAATATGATAATAAAAATATTACTTGTTTAAAAGGCATGCTACTCGTCAGGAACCCTAGCGGGAACCTCTTATAGATGTTGCAATCGTTATTCTTAAAGTGTACTCTAAAGTTGCTGACGATAGTTTTTATAAACAATAATCTTATATAAACTAACAGCGTAACCTGGGATGCGAACCCTAGACTTTCATGGTCGCAAAGGTACATACTGACCTCAACCACAGAGGCGGCTAATATTGACCCTATTTGCAATGTAATAATACAAATATATTTAAGCTATATCTTTATAATAATATGTATTTTAAATTACAACTCCTACTCATAAACTGAATAAATATTATATTTTTAATAGAATAAAATAACGACTCCTCAGCCATTAACTTACTAAAATACGAAAATCACCCATAATGATCTTAAATAACTTGTAAAAACAATTTTTCATTTTTTATCGTATTCAATCAATTTAAAATTGTATTTCTCTCTAATCCATAAAAATATATACATTTATTTTATAATTCCTTCATTATTGCACCAAGCTTTTGGTTCGTTTTGATTTAGTTTTAATTTATGTCACTCTTTAAAGTTTTAATTAGATGATATGTGAGCATTTAAATTAATTTAATATTGCAGTATTCACTCAAACATATTACAAATTTAAGTTTTTGATCCAATTATCTTTTAATTTTATTATATTTCATTGATTTTTTTAAAAAGAAAAAAACGTTTTAGGTAGTCGTTTATTTATTTTTTGTAAAATGGATCTATTGTTTATCGTAAAATATGGCAGTTTAAAAGAAATTTTAAACAATATTATTTATAACTGGCGATAAAATTCTGAAAGATCTTTATCAAAAGTATTGGTAATTTTATTGCCTAAGGCAGTAAAGTACGTAAAAAGGAATGATTTCATATGGTTTCTTCGTTGTAACTTTGTAAAATTATTTCTCCTCTCTTGAAAGATTTTGTTTAATATTTTTTTATCTTTTACAAAAATATTTTTGAAGCGCCAGTAGTTTAAATATGATATTATATAATTTATTATGTATTTGTGTTATTATTAAGATATTATTGTCTGGCGTATAAATTGAATAGTGTATAATTTATTGATCCCATATTTTAGATAGAATATGTATGCGGGAACATTGTTTAATAGTCTTTGGGTTACAGAGAATGTTATGGCTTTTTAAAATGCATTTGAGATATTATTGGATTATATGTTTGAACTTTAGGGTTTGACAGTACTATTTTATCATATCTAGTTCAAGTGGTTACAATGCAAGTTATGGAAGCACTAACCTTCATCACTAAAATCGTATGTGATTCAAATAAAAAAACCTACAACTAGGTTTTTTTCTCAAATTTCGCTTTATTACGGCATAACCTGCTTTCAGATTGTCATCAGTACCGGAATAATAATGAGCAGTCAGGTATCCAGAACCATCATTAAGAGTTTGGAGACGACTCAAAGATAAGGTTCGGCTTTGAAGGAGGTTTTGGATAGCGGATGGCTCAAAATCTTTTCAGCACTAATGATGGCATAATGTGAAAATATGTTCTGCCGTAATAAAAAAAATTGTAGGAAAGACGGATTTGTAGTTTTTTTATTATCAAAGACATTCCCGCAGCGTTATTTAATTGTTTAATATGCTTAAAGACATTTTAAGCAAAAATATTGACTTAAACATTAACACTCATGTAACCAGATACGTAACAACCAAACTTTTCCATACTGTAGTGTATAAGTTTAGGTCACATGGTGCACCTGCTGGAAACACGTTTCAAGCCAAATAATTTAACGATATAGACTTTGCCTGCTCTTAAAAAATCTTTTATTAGTATCAAAAGATTATACATGCATGTGTTTATATGTCTGTAAAATTGTTGGATCTTACGGGACCTTCCAAGTAAATTTGCTGTAGCAAACTAAAATTTAGTATAGTAAAGTTTTACAGAAACAGACCTCAGGTTACTAAGGCCTATTACTCTAAAAAAATTAAAACTTTTAATATTGAAATATTCTGATACACTAAACATCTACTTAGTCTCTCCCGTATCAGTGCGCTGAATCCAGTTGTGACATAAACATTCATTAACCCAGTTTCAACATAAACAAGTCACTAAGGCCTGCTCCTATACACTGTTCTGAAATAGAAAAGCAACGTGGCCTATTCGTCTGAACCATAGCTAAGTACTATGAAGTTTGCTATCTCTAGAAGATACCTCACAATATTTAGCCAAGGCTTAACATTTCGATATCAAAAGATGTTCGAGGACATGGCTTCGGAATAATTTTTTATTACATTAACTTGCTCACATCTACAAATACTATACATCCTTTAAATTTTGCTACCAAAGGCTCTTTTACCTATAAAAAATCCATCTATCCATTTACTCATGTAATCCAATCAACAGACTTTTTTCAAATGCTTACACATTCAAGAGCAACAAGAATAGAACGCATCTTGATTTTTTTTTGGAATTTTTATAAAAATATATTGGATTAAAAAAAAGAAATCGTTCACCCAAAATCTCAGTAAGCCTATTATAAAATTAAATCTCATTGACACAAGTCTATTATTCAAAAGTTTTATTCCACTTTTTGGTTTAATTTTTTTTAGAAAAAACATTTTGGGTATTTTCGTTCAAAAGACTGCTCCTGTTTTACCTACCTGAATTAAATGTTTTATCTTGCCAGCTTTATCATGAGGTTAAAGTTTGACAGAATGGTTGGATATCCGAACAATAATCTGAAAAAGGATTGGAAAAAACAGTAGTTTTAAATATAAGATGAAGCTTATTGTGTTGACTTATTTTTTAAGGATGCTTCAGTCTGTATTGTAGACATGAACTTCTTTTGAATCAACATCTATCGAGATATAAAAAAGATCTCTGAAAAAAAGTAAAATTAAAAAGATCTCTGGCTTAGAAGACAACCATGTATAAAATGTGTTTAAAATTACTCCATTCCTATTTGTCGTAAACTTGAATAAATCGTTAAAATTAATAATAATAATACCCGTTTTGAGCTTTGCTGCTCATCAGGGATAACCCCTGCGGGAACCACCTCGAGTGGTAGTAGCACCGTCATGCTCAAAGTGTATCTTAATGTTGGCGATAATTTATCTTTACAATAATCTTCTTTAAACTGATAGCGTAACCTGGGATGCGAACCCCAGACCTCCGTGGGTGTCAAAGGTCAGTGTAAAGACTAACGCCTTAACGACCTCAGCCTCGGAGGCGGCTTAAAATGAATGCTCGGCAAATAATTTTGATTATTCTAGTATTTTCTGACTCTCGATGTCATGCTTGGAATCTCAATTCAAGTCTATCTACCTTAGACACATTCTACAGTAATGAGACACTTGCATCAAGAAAAAATTCATCATGTGCTCTTGAATGTGTAAGCCTTTGAAAAAAAGTCCGTTGATTGGACTACATGAGTAAATGGAATGTGGATGTAAATGGATTTTTTATAGGTAAAAGAGCCTTTGGTAGTAAAATTAAAAGCAGTATTGTATTCATAGATGTGAGCAAGTTAATATAATAAAACAAAAATCGGGTATGGGGTACCTCGGAACTTTTCCTCATCACATCATATTCGCTTCGCTTATCCTACTTCTGACTTTATTCGCTCGTCCTTAGAATATGGAATCATCAAATTTATATTGCAATAAGTCTTCGCAGACTCGCTTCACTCTTTCTCAAACAGTTAATACCTTTATTTTATTACCAGCGGTCACCCATCCGGGTACTGACCTCGCTCGATTCTTCTTAACTTTTATGATCAAACAATAACCTGAGTTATACAAGCCTTATTGAAATGAGACTTAGTATACTTATATATTACATATTGGGATGCACTTGTACCAAATTTCTACTCGATTGAATTATTTTCTGATTTTTCATTTTTGTTTAAAAAACCGTATCTAAGTCATTCGATAAAAATTAAACTAATATTAATAATAAGATGAAACTTAGCACATATATTGGTCTTATGTATGAATATAAGAGAATATAATATATCAATCGAAGATATTTTCGTGTTAAATAAAATTTCGTTATTTTCGCTGTCTTTATTGCCGGTTAATGAGGTCATAAACATACCTACAGTATAAATGAGAAAGTAAAAATTATACTTAAAACTTGAAACATATTGTGTTCAGACAATAGAAACATTTTTAGTTGGTAAAATTAGCTAATATTTATTTAGTAGCCGTGGTTTCAGGGATACTAAACTTTTTACACATTTAATGAAAAATGTGTGACGTCATAAACCCATTGGGTAATCTTAAGCAAGTTATAACAATGCAAGATAACATGTTTGATTATTTAAGGTTAGTACAGGGAAAAATAAGTGCTCTCTTTCTCACTAGTAGTACACCCTTAGTTATAAAATTCATTTTACTCATTAATTTTCATTAAATCTTAAAATACATAAATAATCTTGTATCATATCTTAAATATGAAATAAATTTTACTGTATGGTATTAAATTTTTTGTATTATAATTTTCTTAACCAAGTACTTATCGGCATCTTTTTCACATTTTATTTTCTTTTAAGAATTCCTATTATGAATAACTTTTAACTCCAATATAGGTGTTTTTAATGTTCTTATAACGTATAAAACTTAACTTTTACCCTTTTTCTAAAGTCGTTACCAAGTATTTACAGTTTTGTCCTTACTTATTCGATAATAACCTTAGGCAAACCGTACTTTACTTGTAACAAAGGACTCTAAAGAAGTAAACCAAGTATTAAAACTGTTTAAGTAAAAATAATAATAAAAATAACTTTTAAAAATATATAAAAATTAGAGATTTCGAGCAAAAAGGGATTTACCTCTGAATTTACAAGTTTCGTGACTTAAAAGAAACTTCTCAGGGCTATTGAACAGATTTTATTGTATTTCTTGAAAAAAATAATGATCTTTGAAGTAGTGTCATCTTCGTGATCTACAAATAATTTAAGAATGTTATTTATTTTTTTTAGAGAATTTTCATTAGAAAATGTGCTTGTGAGGCTGTGCTCGATATAATATAATATATATATATATATATATATATATATATATATATATATATATATATATTATATAGGTTTAGAGGGAAAAAGATGATTCAAATACGAAAAACTTTTTCAAAAAGGAAACATTTTTCTTTTTTTCTATACGATTAAAGTATTTCTCAGACCTTACTTAACCAACCAAAACGTAAAAACCTCTTGAGTCAAAACTATCGTAAAAAGTGACTAAATCCAATTTCTATCATTTGATAATATAATAATTAATAATAGTTATAATAATGACTTATGTGCTTTTCCGCCAACCCTATATATATATATATATATATATATATATATATATATATATATATATATATATATAATATATATATATATATATATATATATATATATATATATATATATATTATATATATATATATTATATATATACATATATATATATATATATATTATATATATATAATATATATATACATATACATACATACATATATATATATATATATATATATATATATATATATATATATATATATAGAGTCGTATTTTCAATGTCTGAATCAATATTCATGATTATTACATAGTTATAATAGTTATAATAATGACTTATGTGCTTTTTTCCGCCAACCCTATATATATATATATAATATATATATATATATATATATATATATATATATATATATATATAGAGTCGTATTTTCAATGTCTGAATCAATATCCATGATTAATTACATTTGATGCACATACTAAATAATTAATAACACACTTTCCGAAAATAATAAATCATTGTAAAAAAAATCAATTGATAAACAAAATAAGAGGTCTTTGGCCTTTAGGTGAAACTATGAATTCTTATAATTTTTAAGAAATTAAAAATTGCACTAGTTCATTTTATAAAAATGTATTCTTCTATTAGAGTTCAGAAAGTTATTTTCTAATTTTGGGTACCACGACTAAGCTCTGACTAAGCAAAAAATAAATATTTTTAATATGTTTAATTGTATAAGTGCAAATAAATGGTTTATTCAATTATTTATAAAACAGATCTAACGTCTGAAACCTATAATTTAGTTGAAATCCCTGTTTAGGAATTTTTTGCAAACAAAATATTATAAACAGGTACAAATATTGTTCTATAAACTCGAACCACGCATTGATAATTTTATTTAATAAAATAATAATTTTACTAACCCCGCAATTAAACAGAGAATTGGGGGATAGTGTTGTTCACAACTATCAAGTTTTTTCCTAGCGGATTTCGAGCACTTCAAAGTCGAACGGGAGCTTCCATGGATTTGAAACCTTTGGGATAAACGGATAAAATATGCCAAAATGCAATTTTTTTTAATATTTTATGTGCCCATTGTATGTTTCTAAATCCTACAAACAAATCCTATGCTGTTAAGTTTTAAACTATTGTTTAGAAACAGAGTTATTTTCTGTTTAAGCTACTTTACTCTTGTTTTGAATAGAGACTTTATTAAGAATAATTTAATACACAAATCTATTTTTTGTTTCTTTTGATTTGGTTGTTCAAAGTATATACCTTGTTTTTTACTCTCTGATTTGATGTCATAAATATGAACGCTTTTACGTAAATAATATACATTGTATCTCAAAACTCATCTTAAGATCCCATTATTTCTTTTTTTCCTCTTTTTCATAAATATTAAATTAAGTAAAATAAAATGTCATAAAATTTTATTATCTGTAATTCCCAGCCTTTTCAAGAAACTGGAATTTTGAATATTTGTTTCATCCGACGCAGATTCTATAGAAAAAATTATAAAGAAACGTATTATTATGAAATAATAAAAGTTTTATTTTTCTGGAAAAAAAGCCTTAAGCTCCACTTCGAAAAAATTCTGGCCCGGTGGTCCGCATACCGGGCGAATTTCCTTTAAAATGCGTATTACCGTGCTTAACAATCCATTTCTTGCTTGAGGTTCCGGTTTATGCTTTATACCTTCAACAATTACTCAATAATTAAAGACTACTCGTAACTCATTTTTTCTGTATTTTTAAAAAGAAATGCGCGTAATTATCCAGTTGGTTATACAAAACTATGCCTCTAAAAATGGTATCGCATACCATTATTTGCAATAGTTTAAAGTTCTGTTAATGTATACCATTAAAGGTAGAAGCGCATTTTCATTGAAAAACATAGAACCTTTTATTGGAAAAATAATAACTTTGAATTTTATTGATTTTTTGAAAACTTTACGACTCAGCAAACTGGTTTAATGACGTGACAACATGGTTTTTAATAAAGTTCGTGTCCTTTCTAAGGTTGAATTTTGTACGATGTTAGAATAAAAAATCTGTTCAAAACATAACTTGTTTACAAGAAAGTGTCTAGAAATACATACCTACATAAATACATACATACATACACACACACACACACATATATAATATATATATATAATATATATATATATATATATATATATATATATATATATATATATATATATTATATATAGGGTCCTTTAAAAAGGATTTTTGGTTATGGCCCGAGGTTCGACTCCCGCCATGACAACTGTCCCGTTAGTGATTTTTCTCCACATGAAATTCGCTAAAATGTATTATAATGTTTTTAAGGAAGAATTAACATTTGAATTGTATTACAGGTTAATTTTGGGCATAAAAACTAAAATTATGATAAAGTTATTTTTCCATACTGAATTGAGAATAAAATGCAGTTAAACCTGTATGACGAAGCAGGATAACAGCTGCAGACTATAGGACAGTAAAATAAATGCAAAGAAGTTAGAAAATGTAGCTAAGCATCAGGATTGAATATTTGTGTGTTGATAAGTTCTAACATAGACCTTTGTCTGAAGAGCTTCGCTTCACATTATTTTAGTTGAACTTCGGTTCGTTTTTCTAAGGATAGAATAGTCCAAGAGCCGGACCTGACTCATTTTTTAATACTGTAAACCAAATTTTTCTGAAAATATACCTTAAATTATGAAGAAAAAACATAGTCTGCCTATCCGGAGTGGAGCCCTTCATATGATTGCGTATGCTCAAAATTTTATAAAATCGCACAAATTTCAGTTTTCTTGAAATAAGAAACGCCACTGTGGGTCGTGTGCAAAACATAAATAGAAAATGTTTTAAAAATTATAAAATGTTCAATCATAAAAGTTAGATAACTGCAACCAAAGTTATGGCTCTTTAAAAAATAGGTAATTGCTTTGAAAAAATATTGAATATTTGTACATTTTTTTGGCTATTTAACAAATGCCAAAAAAATAAACGAATTGCTTTGAAAAAATATTGAATATTTGTACATTTTTTTGGCTATTTAACAAATACCAAAAAAATAAACGAATTGCTTTGAAAAAATATTGAATATTTGTACATTTTTTTGGCTATTTAACAAATGCCAAAAAAATAAACGAATTGCTTTGAAAAAATATTGAATATTTGTACATTTTTTTGGCTATTTAACAAATGCCAAAAAAATAAACGAATTGCTTTGAAAAAATATTGAATATTTGTACATTTTTTTGGCTATTTAACAAATGCCAAAAAAATAAACGAATTGCTTTGAAAAAATATTGAATATTTGTACATTTTTTTTTGGCTATTTAACAAATGACATTACTTTAGTTGTAATTATCTGATTTTGACGAAAATACAATTGTTTTATAGAACATATTTAAATATGTTTTCACAGGATCTACAGAAACAACTTATTGCTAAAAAAATTGTGCAATAAAACTTTGTGTTTTTTGGAATTTGTGCGATTTGCTAATATTTTGAGCAAGCGCATTCATATGAAGGGCTCCATTATGGATAGGCAGACTATAATTTTCCTTTAAAATTTAAAGTATATTTTCAGAAAAATTTGGTTCGTAGTAGTACAAAATGAGTCATATTTTTAGCCCTGGTTTTTGGACTAGAACTGAATCTGATTTGTGCGGCTCGGTGACACAGTGTGTTCTAAGTGCTAAACTTTTGAAGAAGTGTTAAACAGTTTGAGCCTTTCGGCAATTTGGGCCTGTAAAAGCTTAACTAAGCTATTGGTCTTAGTGCATATTCTCTGAAAATGGTGAGAAAAAAATGTGTTTGCAATAAGAATCCGAAACCGGGCTTTTAATTGAATTTTATCCGTTTTAGTAATTTCAATGACTTTCTTTGCGGTTTTCACCAAGTTGTCTGTCTCCATGTGTATGTTTGTTAACATTGTAGCCCCAAAGTTATTATGCGGAGAATAATTTGACTTCATTACGTCTTTATTGACGTAATGGACTTACTTGGACGAGAGAATCGAGATTACAGACGTACTGCAATGCACATAGGTAGTGCCCATATTTTTTGGAAGAGCGAATTAGGTTGAAGTGTAGTGAATAAGCGTAGCGAATTCGATAAAGTAAGAATTAATACATTATATTTAATTGATCATTGAATATAATTGTTAATATAATTGTTAAATTCATAGGTAAGAATTAATACATTATATTTAATTGATCATTATAAATTATTTTGAATATAATTGTTAAATTCGATAAGGTAGAATTAATACATTATATTTAATTGATCATTATAACATTATTTTGAATATAATTGTTAAATCGATAAGGTAAGAATTAAATACATTATATTTAATTGATCATTATAACATTATTTTGAATATAATTGTTAAATTCGATAAGGTAAGAATTAATACATTATATTTAATTGATCATTATAACATTATTTTGAATATAATTGTTAAATTCGATAAGGTAAGAATTAATACATTATATTTTAATTGATCATTATAAACATTATTTGAATATAATTGTTAAATTCGATAAGGTAAGAATTAATACATTATATTTAATTGATCATTATAACATTATTTTGAATATAATTGTTAAATTCGATAAGGTAAGAATTAATACATTATATTTAATTGATCATTATAACATTATTTTGAATATAATTGTTAATATAATTGTTAAATTCGATAAGGCAAGAAATAGTTCCAAGACATCCCCACCCGACTTTTTTATTTATAATTAATAAAAAATGCTAAAACTACTCACAATTTTCTCGCTGACCAAAGGTAGGGGAAACGATCTCCTATAAACCTATTTTATAGCCATAAATGGTTTTTTATATTCATTATATTATCATTTTTAATTATATTTCTGTTTACCGAAATTCGTGGTTTTATATCACCGATATCCTCAGTCTACAAGAAAGTTATCTGTCTAATAAAATCTTAGCGAATATTCTGTCATTTAAAATCTTAATTATTTTGTCATCCTAAAAGGTTAAAAATGGCGTGGGTGTGTAAATAACTTTATTGGTTTTATCCTCTTTAACCCCAGTTCATTTTTTGTTAATTCTTGTATTCTTTACGATAGATTTTCCAAAATGATACGCATATTTTTGCATTATGTCTAAGAGTCATAATAAAGTTATAAAATGGTAATTTCCTTTTTATTTTTCCTTATTTATTATAGTATATAGGGAAAGTAATGAGTTTGCGCTAAAAACCCGAAACAGGGATTTCACCTTAATAATACATTTCAGGGGTTTTTACGACCTCCTGAATAGTTTTTTCCGTTCACTGTACGTATGTGTATGTCTATTATCATCGTAGCGCCCAGTGTATTTATGGTAGGGACTTGAAACTTTGTACAAAAATCAGTCTACCGCTGTATTTATTTTTTATGACGTCATTAACCCGCAATAATGACTCAGCAAAAATTTCGGAAAATCATAAAACCCGAAAAAATTATGCGATTGGATTTAGATTTGGCACGCATGTGACTATGAATAAGACTAACGTATGTGCTAAGTTTCATCTCATTATCGGCATTAGTTCAATTTTTTCTAATGACTTGTCTACGTTTTTTAAAAAATTGAAAAAGGCCCAAATTCAGTTGAAATTTGGTACAAGTGTATACCATTACCTAATAAATAAGTGCACTATGTTTCGTTTTAATACAAGTATATCCATGGTTTTTATTGGATCATAAAAATTAAGGAGCATTGAGCGTGGTCAGTGATGTGTAGGTGACCGCTGAGAATGATACTGATGCATTTACAATCTGAACTTGGTGAACTGTATTTCTGAGGACAAGCGAAGCGAGTCAGAAGCAGGAAGGATAAGCGTAGCGAATCAGATGCAATGAGAAAAAGTTCCGGGGTACCCTATACCCGTTTTTTTTAAATTTATTACAAATATAATTTCCTGAAATGGCTACACATTTGCATGCATAGATGCATGCACAATGCACACACATACATGTATATACTTTTTGTTTATTTTATTATTTATTATATGTATAAGAAGTGCATTGTTATGCCTTTAACCTATTGCAAATGACAGCACCTAGAGTAATCGAAGGAGGTGGCAGATTAGCTGATTAGTATAAGTCTATTAAAAATATTTTCAAAAGAGGTAAATGAAAAAATCACACACATAAAACAAAAGACAGAAACAAAAGACGGGGTTTGGTGTTAATAACCTGCAATATAAATAAGGTTATTTTCATATTCTGAGGACGATGTATTTCGAAGCGAGTCCTAAGTTTTATAAAAAAAGTTCCAAGGTACCCCGACCCGATTTTCTTTACTGTCATAGTTTTATTTTAAAAAAACCTTTAAAGGCTTTATTATATGTTTAGGTTATTACTTACTAAAAAATATTTACATGTAAAGACTCTTAATAAATATTCCTCAATTAAGGCAACTAAATTTAGTCATTCGTAATGCTGAAACGTGGCCTTATTCAATAAACGTTGGTTTATTTAATGCTTTCCCCTTTCAGTATAAAAACCTTTATATGCCAAAATATATTTATTTATATTTCTTCAAATTAACTAAATTTTACTTGTTTTGATCTATTTTTAACATAATTAACATTATTTTAACTTAGACGTTGTGAAAAATTTATCATTAGCCACAAACAAAACAACTATCAAAGAAACACGGTTTTTTGTTGTTTTTCCGAAGTAGTTAACATTCAAATTTTTAAGCGAGTTGACAAATGATATTAGATTGTTTAAGACGTTTATTTGGTCGCGTGCCAGATGTCCGGTGAATACCTTTTGTCTAAATTGTATTTTTATAAAAAAAAAACTCATAGTTAGGTTTGATAATTTTTTTGTTTTCGGTAGGCGCCGTAAGACACTTTTAAAGTCGTAATTCTTAACCGCCAATCCTTTCAAAGACTAATGGGAAAACAGGTGTCAACGTAGAGCTAAAACATTGAGGTTTTTATACCAAAAAATATAAAGATTCTTTTTACTTGTCTGAAAGTGACATATCTCATAGTGTAGTAAAATTTATTAAATTTTTGTTCCAACTTTTGAAACATTGTCACGTTATCTAATATACAACATGTGTTTTTCGTCTGTCTAGTCTGTTAAAGTTTATAGACATTGTTGTGGTGTTGTAAACAGACAATTAAAGTCACTGTTTTGTGATAGAAATATTTATTCGCATCTTTTAGCACTTTAAGAACTGAGATTTCTCAGAATGAACTTTTAGGTTTCGCCTTTTAAATTAATAATTCATTAATGTCTCGTAAGAAATGGTTCCTTTATTTCTCGTTGACCTAGGTAGGCAACAAGGAACATTAAGACTAGTGTTGCGACTTAACTCTATGTGTTGACTTACTTTACACAACAACGACTAAAAATAACTTATAATAATGTTGCTGATTGTCTGCCTCCGTGGCCGTGATCGTAAAGGCGTTCGATTTCGGCACCGGAGGTCCGGGGTTCGCAGCCCGGGCTATGCTCTAAGATTTTATGAATAGTATTTGTATTAAAATGATTTCGCCAACTTTAATTAATTCTTAGAGTGTAGAAGATGCAACCCCCCTGAGGTGGTTCCCGCAGGGTGAATACCCTGATAGGCCGAAAGGCCCTAAAACGGGCATTTCATTTCATTTCAATGTTGCTGATTAGCTGTTGTTACTAAATAAAAATAATCCTAAAATTATCTGTGATTCGATGAATTATATTAATACAACTACTTCAAATAAAAAATTACTTTAAGATTCAAAGTCATTTCGAAGCAATGAAAAAAATACTGAATATAACTGCTGTGAAGCTAACATAACCTAAGTACGGTTGTATGTGTTTATCTTAATAATTAATCTACTATTAAGTCTTATCAAAAATGAGTAAAACTCTAGAAGTTATAGGATCGGGTTAAAATTTAATATAAATTTACTGTTTATTTAAAGAAATTGACAAAATAAACTCTTTATATCAGCAGATGTGCTTTTATCGTTTGACATTTGTACTAATGTATGTAAAAATGCATAATATAGCAGTATGTCTGTCAAAGAACTACTTATACGCCCAACTACTACCGGACAACAACGCTATGGCCGCGAAATGGCCATAGGGAGGCCTGGGAGCCATATTGTAATTAAGAGGCCGAAAACCTTTTTTTAATGTTATTGGCATACATATACATTTTGCTATATGTGACTAAAGTGTACGTAAAGACTGAATTAGTACTACAAGGTTGGAATTATGAAAATTCTGGCGCGGTGGTCCGCATGTCGGGCGAATTTTCTTTGGATGCGTGTTTCCGTGCTTAACAACAATCCTGGTTGGAATGATAATTTTTATAGTTTTTTACATTATATAAGTTTACAACTACTAAATAAATATTTCCGGCGCGGTGGTCCGCGAATTTCGTTGGTTTTTCCATTGCGTGGTTCCGGTTCATGCTTTAGAACCTAAGCAGTAACTCATTGTGTCTGTATTTTCCAAAGGAAATGCGCATAATTATCTAGTTGGTTGTACAAAACTATGCCTCTAAAATTAGAAGTACGCACTAATATTTGCACTAGTTTAAAGCTTAGTTACATATCTTTAAGCTTAGTCAGTTATTTTTAAAGGTTTTAGCGCATATATAAAGTCTCGCGAGACGTATGTTTTCGTCATTAGGGACCTCGGAAACGGATTTGTGTCGTGGTCCGAGGTTCGACTTCCGCCATGACGCCTATCCCATTAGGCGATTTTCCAAAGGAAATTCGCTAAAACAGAATTGGAACTTTATTTAAATTATTAAAATCGTTTACGAAGACTTACCTTGTATATGTGAACATAGAATAACTACTATATTATGTATATCAGGTTGATTGTAACGAAACCGAAGTAACGCTGCCTTAAGTTATGGATTTCATTCTCAAAAAGGAGGGAGCGAGGCCGAATTCCGAATTTCCACTTACCCTCTTGATTTTTTTTTTATTTTTTAAATAAAAGTTAAATTCAAATGTAGTTGCGAAACTCTTTCCTCAGTTTTATTTAAAAATCTTCTATTAATGTGCTAGAAAATCCAAAAAAAATCCGACGAAATATTTGAATAATTGTGGTCTTTTAGAAGCCAAGTGTGAAGAGACGGTAGAAACATTAGTAACTTCTCGTTTACTGAATAATTAATGGTGTGAAGGTTCGTTGATTTTGTTTAGTAGAGGTGTTTTGTCAACATTTAAATATTTTTTTAAATTTATAGCAACAAGTAGGTGACTTTGTTGAATTTTATGAGTTTGTGTTCTGGATTTAGAATTTTGTTGTGAATCCATATTATCGTGATTCTTATAGAAGACGAATAAAGAGTCTATCTTTTATTATCAAACTTTTGTAAATAATTGATTAATATACCAATTTAACTTGATATTATTATATTATCTCGAGCCTCGTTAAGACTTACTTCTGTATCACCTTTTGTCTGGATAGCGAGGTATAATGGAAATTTTGGTCGTTTTTATCCCAGCTGACATTTTTCACTTGACTAGAAATGCATTGCATCAAGAACTCTCATCGGAATAAATTGTACGCTAAGTTTATATAAGCAATACTTAAATGAGGCTCACTTTGCTCGCTAGATACCGAATATCAAGCATAAAAAAGGACCTTGCTAGATCGAATTCATTAATAATACTAATATAAAACGGGTATTCGGCCCGTAGTCGCTACTCAGCCTCGGCCTCTCCGGCCACTTTGCAGACACACTGTCGTTGCTTTGTATTATTTGTTGTTTTATTATTATTTGTCGTTATGTAGCATTTTACCAAGTATTTAGCGAATTTTATCGACATACATACACATACAGAAATACAGCATAATAAAAAGAAGACTGTTATAAAAGTGTCTGAAATAGATGATTCTGATAAAAATAAATATAAATAAATAAATAAAATAAATATCGGATATTGGTTTTTGGGTCTTCACAACCCTTTTTCTCCTATGACTGTACGCAAGAAAAAGTTATAAATCAATTCACTCAAGCCTTATAAGCTTAAAAAGTTGATACGCGTTTTACAGAAAAATACATTTATTGAAACCCTTTAACTTTGAAATGATAAATAAAGGTGAGGCACATCAACCTGCTAGTTAAGTAAAACTTGTGACATTTTCTTCTTTAAAAAAACTGTTATAATGAGTAACGACGACTTCAAGTCGTTTTAATAGTGAAAACACAGATAAAATACCCCATATATGCTTGTTTAGCTCGCGGGTGGTCACATTTCCCACCCAGTGCTACCAATATAAGCTAATTAAACATGAAGAGCGAGGCTGTACGAGAAAACCAATGGTTTTTGTCGTTAGTGGATCTAGCAAATGCAGGATTTATTTCATTACCGAGATTTCTTTTAGATCGTGAGATGTCAACAATCACGCCTTTGTTAAAAAACTAGCAGCTTTTTAAGACTTTTAAAAGATTAGTGTATTTGATTTTTTTACTTTTACCGTAGGTATATAGGAAAAGTATTGTATTTTCAAAAAAAACTCCGAACCCGTGATTTCGCCTAAATTATCGGTTTTAGGAGAACTTATGTACATAAGTTATCTAAGAGGTTTTCTCAAAGTTGTCTGGTTGTATGTGTGTTTCTATGTATCTATGGTTGTATGTGTGTGTACCTGTTATCATCGTTGTTCTCAACGTATTATGTCAGTGATTTGAAACTTAAAACATAAATCAATATTTAGGTCTAGTAGTGCAATCAGAAAAAAAAATATGACTCCATTACCGGCAATAATGGCAATAAAAATTTCGAAAATTTAAAAAACACAGAATAATGTTTTTGTCGATTAGAAAATTTCTTAATCTAACTTAATTAGATCATCTAATTAAGTTGACATTTGGTATAAGTGTATCCCTCGTGAAAGACTCTGATGTTGTAGGGATGAGCGTAGCGAATCCGATTTGGTCAATAGGAGCTCTAAGGTACCCTGTACCCTTCAAAATTGAGTTAAATTATCTCAATTGTTCACAACTATTATATTACTTCAGCTTGTCTGATACTAATTTATTTTTAGTATTCCTTTTTTTGACATATTTTTGAGAATTCTTTTTTCTAACATGAATATTAAAATGTATTGAAGAGATCCTATGTCTTTCTTAGTAACACTAATTTATTGTTAAATTTAAATATTTTTACATTATGCTTTCTGTGCTCAACTCCTTGTGTTTATATTCATATGTTTTTAATGAGTACAAGTTATTTCTTTCTCAATGTATCCTCATTTTAACATTTTCATTGTTACCTATGTTATTATTTTTTGTAATTGGATATATATGTCCGTTTGTATATTAAGAAATAAAAATAAAATAAAATAAAAAAACTACAAACACTAGTTGTTTTTTCAATTTTGTACAAAATATATAGAAACCACATATCTTTCTTTCTCTTCTGCTTTTGTCAAGGTTGTTAAGGCGTTTTCGCGCCTTCAAAGTTCAGTAGACACAAAAACTGATACTTAAGATTTTTAAATAAATTTATATAAACAAATAATAAATTAAATAAATACATGTCTGAGGGCGAGCAAAGGGATTTTGAAGTCGTTAGAATGAGCGTAGCAAATAAAATGAGAAAAAATTACCTAAAACAGAGTCTTACACGGCTCACCGAGCTTTTACCATCTAAGAGGAAGAATTAGTTATTTGTGGTTTTTGAATTTTATTTGTGTCATGGTTTATTAATTTCATCTTTTCTCTATGGCACTGATGATGACCTCATGCTAGGTTGAAAGTGCTTAGCCAATAAAATATTTTTGTGGAGAGACTCGTTTTTTCCACTGGTGCTCAATTTCATCTAAAAGATGAGAAAAAGTTCCGAAGTACCCCATAACTGATTTTAGAGAATTTTAATCAAGAGAATGAACCTTATGAGGTTGTTCGGATGACTAAATGTTATTATTTTTTTTATCTGTTATGTAAATCTTCTATTTTTTTCTCCTCTTCGCCAAATTATTTAGTTATACTTGATACCTTTAAAAATGTATCTTGAAAATCACACCTTGAAATTTGTAGCAATGTGCAGTATGGTAGAAAGAGTTACATAACACGCTGCAATTTCTTTTTCAACAAAAATACTTATTGTAAACATCTGCTAAACCCTTTACAATAAAAAACAAGGATTTTAAAAAATAAAGTCTATATGGTTTATTTTTTACTCACATTTTTTTTGTAACACATCTTGAAGTTTTTATTGGTTTACCTGAGCTAAGGTTTATTGAGACGAGACGAAGTATTTTTTGCACATTTTCACCCCAGACATAACAAAGAATCTGAAGGCTAAAGTTCCAGGTGTAGTCGTTTCCTAAATCTGTCTAGCGTGTGGTCAGTGGCGTCAAGCTGTCTGCCCATTATTTTATCTATCACTTTTAGTAAAACAAAAAAAATGTAGCATTAGGAACTACCACTACATTCTGTAATGGTTTGCCAAAATTTCTTTTTAAGAATAGAAACACACCACATATATATATTATATATATATATTAGATATATATATATAATATATATATATATATATATATAATATATATATTATATTATATTATAAATATATATTATTATTATATATATTTATATATATATATATATATATATATATATATACTATATAATGTCTCGATATTTTTTTCTTTTAGACAAAGCTAGTTTAGCTTTTTGACCAGGGAGACTTTAATTTTGTGAACGTCAAAATTAAAGTCAAAAATTATTCATGAGTCATTTATGGTGTTCAGCAACATATATTTTCAAAACTCGCAGTTAAAATCTTTTCATTAAAACAACTAACTAAACAATTAAGAGTACCTAATAATTTTATAATTAAGACATTTTTATTGCTGAATAAATGGGTTTAACAAGACTGGCAAACTGAATGGAAGTGTTATTATTTGATTTTAAACATATTATTATTTTAAGCTGTTCCTTTAATTAAGGTATAATACGTTCGCCCGGTTTGCTACGGTTTATTTTATAGTTTTTATTTTTAAAACCATTTAACTTTTATTATAATTTTTTAATGAATTAGAGCATATTTTATGATATTTTTATGTTTATTTGTTGTAATTAAGTTATTTGTATTTTTTTTAAAAAAGTTTAAATCCCCCGTTGTTAAGGGTATACGTGAATTTATCTTTAATACATGGATGGTTCCCTTTTAAGATTTTCGCTAATAAGAAATTGATAACGGAAGGGCAATCAACGTTATGATATGGATACGGGTTTTTTAAAATTTTTTTCTTAATTTGATGAGTAACCTTTAAATTTTTTCATGAAGTGAATAATTTAGGTAATTTTATTTAAACTCAGTTAAAATAGGTATACGTTTTAGTTTTACTTAGTAATTCTTTTAGTTAAATAGGTATTTAAACTCAATAAAATCACTTTGGAAAACCCTTTTAAATGGTTTGTAACCAGTTTTTAAATACACTGATAAGAACGTGAAAAACACAATATTGTGATTTATTGCATTAAATTAATTAACAATAAATAAGTTAATTAATTTTATTTTTGAATATTTAATATATTAATGTTAAAGGTTTTTTCACATATTTTCGCATTCAACTGTAATAGCAATTAGGGGTATATATAACTTATTATATATTTCCGTGTGACATATATAATAATTAACACTTTTATTATTTAACACTTTATTAGAAGTATATGTAATTAGGGGTTAAATAATTATTACTGTAAACAACAAAGGTTATCGTTGTTATTGTGGTTAAAAAATTATAAAATAATGACCCATAACATCCTTTAGATGCCCCTCAAGTGTGTCTCACATAAATAAGTAAACAATTGGTTTTTTATACACAAACAACAAAGTTAAAAATAAAGAAATCGGGTATAGGGTCACCCTCCGACGAGGCATTTGTCCACCCCTATTTCTTCAATCAGTCTCAAATTCCTATGTCCACCACTGCACGTTACTGGGTTTACACTTCGACAGAAAACTACATGGGCACATCACACTAACAAAAACGTTTGGAAGGGAACGTCGTGTCGGATCCTCCAACGTTTACTCGATAACAGGTTAACCTTACACTAGATAACAAACTACTCGTTTACAAAAGCATTAATAACCATCATGGGCATACGGTGTTGAAGTATGGGGTTCACGAAACCATCAAATCTCAAACGTATTCAGTCTTCAGTCAAAAGTTCTCCGCAAAATAGTTCAAGCTCCTGGGTTCGTATCTAACTTAACCATCCACAATGACCTCAAATTCCGTTCGTCAAAGACTGTTTCCTCTCGTACAATTCCTTTCATTCCAAATTAGATTCCATCCTAACCCTCTTGTCCAAACCTACATTCCAGAACCATTCCTGCCATCTCACGGTGCTTCGACGACAGTGGCCGCGTGACTTTCTTTTTATAACCAATATTAATTTAAATTCAAAAACGCAAAACTTTCAGAAAATTCAACTATTCAAAAGTCAACTAATTTCTATTACTAATTTAGTTCAAAAGCCAAATTTTTATATTATAAGTAAAATTTCAACTTTTACACCACCGCAAGGAGTATCACCCTGGGTGATTCTTCCTATCAAGACTGCAAGTCACTTTACCAACATTAGCACTAGTCAAACATTTATTGTTAACAGTAATCCAATAAAGTTAAAAAAAAGGGTATAGGATACTTCGGTACTTTTCCTCGTAACTTAGGACTTAATTTGCTCATCTTCGCAATGTCATGATTATCTAAAGACTAAGGCAATATTACTTGCTGCTCTCTTAGAATACTTTAGAATTTAGTGATCAAAAGTAAATAATTAAACATTATAATATCATAATATTCATTATGCATTGTATTCATTATTATGTATTCATTATTATCTTTATACCTAAAATTTGTTGTAGAACTGTCAAATGCAACAACAATTATGAATTAGTCGTATTCTTTTACGTATATACACAACCAGATCACCTCAAACTTCTTTTGGAACATTAATAATTGCGTGGTCGCCTCCACTTAAGGATATTCCCGTTGCTTGAATGTTAAGGACGAAATGTAACGAGGAAATGTAAGGCTCTTAATTAAGCTTTTCTTTTTATATTATCTATGTTTTCAAAATCTACAGTCTGGCGCTTTACGTTCATTTGTTAACTCAAAAAAGATTTTAGTACCAAAAGCACTGAACTAGAAGCATATATCAGAGTGAAGAACTTTATTACGATTTTTTAAATTTCTGAAACTATAAAATTTTAAGTAGTTGCATCTTCTTAAAAAAGAAGTTACCGGAGCATAAAAAGCACTTAAAACAAGTTTCTGATGAAGATATTAACTTGAAGTTACTTCGGTATGAGAAATTGCAAATAAATGCATAAAGATAATTTACTGCACTTAATCTGAAGTTAAAAATGTAAAGAAATCTGAAAGTAAAAAAAAAGGCTACTCAATATATTAATAATTAAATATATATTTAGAATATTGACTTTTATCGTTTTAAATTATAACCCCTATAAAGCTAAAAAAATCATTTATTTTTTAAATTCTATTTAATATTCTATATTTTTTATGCTAATGTGTTATATGTTCTTTGGAATCGTGTTCAATGCTTGCTTACTGCAGAACTAGAAAAAATTGATCTCTCAGTTGTGATGTTATGCCTTAACATCACTTTTCTTCACGACCTAGCCCTTTCGAGATACTTAACCTTTCACAAATCACTTGAACTCCACTCAAATCCACTCGTACAATCCTTATCATCCCGCCACGTCCCTGATAACCCACCCAGAAGGCGCTGGCCTAGAGACCTCCTAGGCGAGCAATAAAATATATAGAAATATAGAAATGCCTTCTGTCAACAGACAGAGGGCAATGTGGGTACATTGTAAAGGAAAGAAAAAAAACACTCCCAGGAGTTCTACCAAGTGATAGCCTCTCCGTCAAGACCAGCAAGGGTTCTACCAATAGGTAGCCTCTCGTCAAGAGCAGGGTTTACATGGGTAGCTCTCCAAGACCAGCAGGAGTTCTACCTTTGGGTAGCCTCTCCATCAAGACCAGCAAGGAGTTCTACCAATGGGTAGCCTCTCCGTCAAGACCAGCAAGGAGTTCTACCAATGGGTAGCCTCTCCGTCAAGACCAGCAAGAGTTTTACCAATGGGTAGCCTCTCCGTCAAGACCAGCAAGGAGTTTTACCAATGGGTAGCCTCTCCGTCAAGACAGCAAGGAGTTTACCAATGGGTAGCAAGCTAACAAGCCCAACAACTTATCTCTGTTACTTGTCAGCATCTCTGTATATGATCGAATGCTGCGTATATAAAATAAATTTTAAAAAATTCTGGCGTGGTGGTCCGCATGTCGGGCGAATTTCCTTTGGATGCGTGTTCCGTGCTTTTTACATTACATAAGTTTACAACTACTAAATAAACAATTCCAGCGCGGTGGTCCGCTGTCGGGCGAATTATTTATGTTAATTCATGTTATTTCAGTGTATTTATGTTAAAGAGTTGAAACTTTGTACAAAAATTAGTCTATAGATGCAGTTGTTCTTTCCGGAAAAAATGTTATAATCACGTCATTAAACCGTAAAAATAACAGCGAAAATTCATGTTGCAATCGGATTGAGATTTTGGCAGGCGTGTGCCATGTATATGACTAACCTATGAGCCAAGTTTTATCATACCATCAGCATTTGTTTAATTTCTATGAATGACTTGTATAAGTTTTTTTTTTTAAATATTGTATAAAATCGGAAAATTATTCAATTGAGTTAAAATAATTCGGTACAAGAGTATATAGATTTATTTTACTTAATAAATAACTGTACCACGTTTCGCTTCAATGCGACAAGTAGATCTAAATTTATGTTGGATTATAAAAGTTAAGCAGCATCAAAACTTAAGTATTGCCTGGTTGGGTGACGCTGGAAATAAACGGATGTTGAGGACGAGCTAAGCGAGTCCGAAGTAGAGAGGATGAGCGCAGCGAATCTCATGTGATGAGGAAAAGTTCCGACGTACCCCTTTTTACCTGATTTTTTAGCGAATTTCCTTTGGGAATATAATTCGCTAATGGGATAGGCGTCATGGCAGAAGTCGAATTTAATTTTCTAAACATAATTTCAAATATATACCACAGGGTTTAGGTAATTATAAAATAAAATATAAAACATTAAATAAATAATTTGATTATAGTATTAACAACAATAACTTTTTAGATGATCATCGATCAAGAAGAGGGTTTTTTCTAAAAAAAACATAATGAACCTACGAATAAAGTAAAACAATACTTGCCCGAAGCTATGCATCGTTTAACTTGTTAAAAACAATGAACTAAGTATAAGTTTTTATCATAAATTAGGATTTTAAGAAGAATTTAAAGGACTTTTGTAATGTTTTATATTATTAATACTTTTAGCGAATTTCCTTTGAAAAAAAATTCGTTTTTAAAATGGCCCGTGTGGTGGGGGAGCGCCCGGGAGCGTGTCCAAAATCCGTTTTAAAGGTCTCCAACCAAAAAATTACGTTTTATAAAACTTTAATTTATATATAATATATATATATATATATATATATATATATATATATATATATATAAATATATATGTGTGTGTGTGTGTGTGTGTTTATATAGTTGATGAGTGAGGCTCCCCCGACCAAAAAATCTACACCCCCCCCCCCCCCATGACCTTACATATGCTTTTTTCTTCGGAAATTTACTAAAAGGAAGAAAAACCAATAGTTACAAAGAACATATTATCAGTACTATTTTTCAGCATAATAGGTTTACCTTGTATAAAAGTCCTTAAGACTTTAAATTTTAATTTGGTGCCAAGTTTAAGCACTTAGCTTTTAGTACAGGAAGCTTAGAATAATATCTAATAATAGAATAATATAATAAAGCTTAGAATAATATAGAATAAGCTATATATAGAAGGAGCACCGGACCGTAAACACAATGTAATTCCACTGATAACACGAAAGCCGGCTGACTGGTAGTCTTAAGTAGGGGTACCACCCTAACAACAAAACATTATTAATATCTATTAATAAAAAAATATCATAAAGAACAAATATGATAACTTAAAACACTTGCTGAGTATTTAATAAAACCGTCTTAGATGGCAAAGAGTAGGGGAATACAAGAATCTACATTTAGTTGACAAGGACTACTTTTATATAATTTAATAAAAAACGTTAAACTACATTTTAAATGCTTAAATATTAGAATGCACCCGATATTTATGTTATTATTTTATGATAAATCAATCATTAATTAAATAGAACATAAAATTCAGCATCCGAAGTATTGCCAACTTTTTTTTAGAAAAGTATATTGTTAGGGTGGCAGTATACTTAAGACACCAGTGAACCGCCTTTCGTGTTATCAGTAGTGCTCCTTCTATATATAGTATTATTCTAAGCGTAGAAGTTATTCGTGGTGACATCAATCTGACAGATGATAAGATTACGGTTTCGATATTTTAGCGTAAACACAATACTTTCCTTTTATGCCTACGGCATTAGGTTAAGAAAAAGTAAATATCGATATTTTGTTTTTAAATTCGCGTAAAAATCATAGCCATAACAACATCAATAAAATATAGAACTCTGACATATCAGATGGTTAAAAACAGAATTATTAAAATAAAGAAAGCAGATATCAGGACCGGAACTTAGGTGCTCTGTAGTTCACACTTAAAAACAACAAAATCTACAAAACAGTTAATTTTCCTTCTTGTTTTCTTAATAATTACTTTTGGATACGGTATTCTACCGTATATTAATTTAACTGTGCATGCCTTGAACTTTAAATACATTCCTTATAATTAAACATAATTTTTTTCGATAATTTCATTGTTTTCCTTACTAATTATTTTTTACACTTCTTGTTATCACTCAAACGCCGCAAAAAAAAGAAAGGAAAAATTAATGTACTTAAACATCTAACGAGAGTAACACAGCGTCACGGTTGCACAAATCTAATTTAACAATTATATTTAATCAAAAGAGTCCTTATCGAGAAAACTACAGCTAAAAGTTGCTTCGGTACTGATAGTTACAATTTTACTCACTTGGTGTTACTTACTAAGAGTTATTAACAAGATTAGAGTAACTGCACCTAGGTAATTATTTCTAAGTCTTTTTATGGTGTATATGTTGTACTAGGCAATTTATATTAAATTTCATCTTAAGTTAAAATAAGAGGCCAAGAGGCTTTCGGCTTCTTGGCCTATCCGCTTTGTCAACGCTTGGGGCCGCTTCGCGCTCACATGGTTGTTGTCGTAAATCAGTTCGTCTTATTAATAACGAAATTTTCTACTTCATTCAACTGCTAATTTGAATGTTAGTTCAACTCATAATTACTCATATATAATAAATGGAACTTCTTATAATACTTACCAGTTGTTCCACAAAGGATCCATTGAATTAAGCTATTAGCGAATATTCATCAGAAAATTACGTTTAGGAGGACGATGAGGGACTTAATGTATATATATTATAAAATGTCAGTCTAAGAGGTAAACATAGCGATAAATACTAGAGGGTACATAGCCTATCACAATACATTAAGAGGCCTAAAACATATTTTTTAAGCTCGCAGGGGCTCTCATTTCAGCCTCCTTAAAGAGTGAGGTAAGGTTTTAAGATTATTTTATATCGGCTTCCCGCAATTTTTTTTTTTTGTTTTGATTTGTATATTTAAAGTTGTACTATTATGTAATTTTCTACTGATAATTTGATTTTATTTATAAGCGAAGGTTATAAATAAAATCAAATAAGGTTATAAAAAGGTTCAGGTTACTTTTTCGATGTTTCAAAATTTAACTTATAGGGCCCCTCTAGTAATAATATCTCTATGGGAGGTAATATTACTTATAGTGTGTTCGATTTTGACCTTGTTCCACAAGGTAATTTTTTTTAAACTCAATTTAACTCCATATAGGACCATAACCATTTTCACTATTTACAATAGAATAATAATAATATTGGTTTTTGTGGAAAGCTGAGTAATTTTTCGAAAGGATTAAGTGTTTGAGGGTTAAGTGTTAAGTTAGATGAAATATGACGTGAGAACAAATTTTGCCAAAGATGGATAAACTTTTTTAATTAGTGCCTTTATAATAAACATTAAAATTTTTGCGCATTAAGCATTTCAATAAATTGAAAAAGTTCTGTTTTAAAAAGTAGTTTAAAAAGTAACTTAAGTTAAAAATGTAGCCTTTTCATCGGCAGACTTGTGCCGTTGGTGTATTATTGTTGGTGTAAAGTTGTTAAGTATTATAATATAAAATAAGTTAGTAGTATAGTATAGTATGTATAATATAAGTTGTTGGTGTAAAGACTTGTGCCGTTGGTGTAAAGTTGGTGTATTATGCTTAAAATACATACAATACAATACTTAAAATACAATGCAGATATTTAAATTGATTATTAAAGTATTAATATAAAACTAATTGTTTTAAGGAGAATAAAGAATTACAATTATAAAGTATACAGTCAATTTTTTTCCATTTTCCCACACGGGAAACTTTTGTTTTTATTGGCCATTGGAGTTAATAGTTGGCCCCTAAAAATTCCTGGGTTAAAAAAAAATACAACAATATTTTTTTTAATTATAAAAAAAATAAATTATTTTATATACATTATACATATATATCTATATACATACACACAAACACACACACACACACACACACACACACACACACACACACACACACACAACCACACAACACATATTATATTATATATATATATATATATATATATATATATATATATATATATATATATATGTGTGTGTGTGTAAATGTACCGTGTTTTATAAAGCATACAAATTTCTGAGCCAATCAAAAATAAGTTATTATTTGTATTATAAATTGTTTATGTCTACGAGTACCTAGACATTATACAAGAGTTGAGTAATAACTATACAATTTCTCATATCACAAGTCATGCACTCAATTTTGCAGTGATGTACTTGAAAATCAAGATTATACAAATTTGTCATTTTTATTATTTCCTCGCACAAAAGTAAATCTGGCAAAAATCCGAGTGAATGTCATATTTCACTTCTCAAATATATTTTTATTTTAAATAAATTATAAAAAATAAAAAAATATTTTGTTAAAAAAAACTTAGTACATATTTTCGAATCCATTTAAAATCTTGAGAAAAATCTGACTCCCAAATATTTTTGACTGATTGGTACCTTGACAAAAATTTAGATGGTTTTTTATTTTATTTTTTTAAAAAACAAAAAAACAAAACAAAAATAAGAAAAGTGTATTTTCTTGGAATGATACAAGATATTTTTTAATGTGTTTCATTTTTTTCTCGGAGGAAATATGATGCAGGTTGAAATATGAAAACATTGTTGGAAAATGTTGCCTAGTTTTTAAAAGTGTTTTTCACTTTTGACATTATTTTTTAAAAGTTAATATGTGTGGTCGGAGTTCACTATATTTTATTTGATTTAATCCACCTGTACTCTAATTTCAAAAATTATAATAAAAACTATTAGAAAATTTGTTAAAATATAACAGAAATTTATTGGAACAGAAATATATCGTTAAATTTATTGGAAAAGAGCTTTTAATTTTGCCCTTGTTTGGACTCGAGCATTCCTTTGAGAATTTAAGAGTTTACTTGAATTATTTTAAAGAAAAATAAGTTAAATAGTTCGTTATTTCTTTTAAGTAAAAGTTGATGTTAGCAAATAGTTACGAGGCAACACGATAAAGTAGTTATCTCAACTAACAATGACCGGACGGACTTGATAACGATCTGTTGTGGCAAGACATGAATTAGTTAAACAAATATTTATAACTTATGGCTTCTCATTCACAAGTTCTTGGGTGTTAAAAATCTCCAGATGTCCTTTTCCAATATTAAGGTTATTTTTAATAATATTTAACCACGACTAGTTAGACTATGAAAATAAAATTTAATATTATTTTTCTTTCTTTCTCTTAATTTTTCCAGTGGCATATTAATTTCTTATTAATATAATAAATAATTTATATTAAATACAACATTCCTTATATATTTAACAGAATTTGTTTATCTCTGTCAAATTCTAGTATAGTTTTAAAAATAAGTTAGGGCCTTTGGCCCCTATATAGCCGCTATGCGGCGTCCGCCCTAGCAATAGGCCGCTTCACGCCTTAAAGGACCTGAACTACTTAAGAATCATATTTTAATAGTAAATAAAGACTTCTGTGTTTTTTTAGATATGACTCTAATAGACAAGGTTAGGTTGTCGTAGGGGGAGTCTCAAAAAGGTATGCGTTACGAGGCCCTATTTTCAAAAATACAGTTTCTTCACAAGATTTATACTATCCAGGTATGAAAAACGCAAAAATATTTGCATATCCAAAGAATTTTATAAGTAATGCGTTTTCTATTGTCTTATAAGAGAAGCACTAGTGTGTGTGTGTGTGTGTGTATGTATGTATGTATCCACGTGTTTGTTCGTCTCTGACGTGGTAAACATAATGAATACATATTTAAAATTCTTTTATCTTACAAATATGAAAAAGGAAAATTGAGCGCGTAAAGATTTTTATCCATGCGTGTATTGATGTTTCATAGTTCATCGTGAGTAATTGGTAAATCATTTAAAAGATTTGGTTGGCAAGCTGCAGGAGTCCTAAATTTTACAACATAGAAGCACTTCTCTGGCTCGTCCACTGAATACAGCTCATTTTCAAATCCACAGCTGACTTCAACTCTCGCTGATCTGTTTGGTCCATTCCAACAAGCATCTCCGTTGTGATATAGCATGACTGAATAGTTATTCGGAGTCTCCCAATCTTTCCAGACACCCAAGTTAATTTCACAGCCTCCGTTAAGATTTGTTTGGCATATTTGATCAAATGGATACAAAGTGTAGTTGTAAGCGGACGTAGTGAGTTGAAAAGTTTGACCTGTTAAGGCAAAAAATTCGTTATCATGACCATAATCGACCTCTAACACTGCTTTTAATTCTTCTATTTGATTTTTATTATCTGTTAAAGCTTCTACTGCTTTTTCGTACGCTTCACGAGCACTTATAGTTTCGTTAATTATTAATTTGATTTCGTCATTTAAACTTATGCTTTCGTTAGCCTCCTTCTTTTCCTCATCCCCTTTCATTTTTGACACCAACAAAGCTTTTAATCTATTCCAAGACAGCATCCTAAATTCGTCATAGTTTAGCTCTTCTTTCATATTCATAATATACAAAATCTCTTCTTCTAAAGTAGAATCAATATCATCTTCGGTTATTCCCAATTCTTTTAATTTTATAAACAACTCGCTAGGTTGAATCAGTAAATCATTATTTTCGTCCAACTCCGTAAAAACGTTTTCAGCATCTAATTCGCTTTGTTCTTGAATTTCTATTAAATCATCAAATTCTTGTTGTTTCATTTGTCTTTCTGTTAACTCTTTTTGCTTGTTTTCCCACGTATTTTTATTTATTTCAGTGACATTCTTAGTCTTTTCCTTCTCTATAAACTCTTCTTCTAGTTTAGATAAAAGTAGTAGTTTTTGTAGCTTTAATTGTTTACCTTTAAGAGATAACTCGTGTCGTAAATTATAACCCTTTTTTATATTTTTAAATTTATTTACAAGCTCTTTAGTTTCTTTCTTCTTGAGATAAGAACATATATTGCTACAACGAATATTATTTGCATATTCATCCGTACCATCGCAACAGTCGCATATTCCGTCGTTGACTCTCGAGGATGGTATCTGAATCGATCTGTAGCCTAAATTCTCGCAATGAAACCATGAATTAACACAAGCCGATGTTGATGGCTCATCCGATCCATCTAAACAATCACAATAATCATCGTTGATCCAATCGTATGGGATTGCTTTCGATCCGTCAAAACAAATAAAATCCTTCTTCACGGCGTACAGTGGTATTTTATCTGTGGGAATGCCAATAAATGGAAATTTGCTGCCACAGTCAATACATCTTGCTAGTATCCTTGTCAGGCTTGCTAATATAATAATGTACTTCATTGCTGGAATAAACTTACACTATAACGAATCGTTAATTCTCAATTCATAAATCTTGACTCAATAAACAAACCAATCTGAATGATTTCTTTTGACATGATGCCTTCTCAGTAGCAAAAAATCTTTTTATAGAACTCCATTTTAAGAGAAAATATGATCTACATACAAATACAGTACTGAAATAAGTACTGTTCCAGGGTTGCCTGGAGTAAACCTGTTCCTTATGGTATCTTCTGTTCGTAACTCTTTGTGCATATTGACAAAATTTATATGGATTCATATTCATATGAAGGAATATGGTTCTATGGTCCATTTTCATGGACCATAGAAAATGGTCTCGTGTTGTGGTGTCACCTGGAAAAGAAGAACCCACAACAGATCAGATTGGAAATTGATAACCAATGTCTATGTACAAGCTTGGCTACCACCGTAATAAATAATAAGATAAATGTTATTATAACAAAATTATTTTGCTTAAAATCACAAAATTTTAATTATTGCTATAACATAACTCTCTCTTAACTAGAAGAAACCTATATATAATTTTTCCTTAAGAAGAAAATTTAATTTTTGATCCAAAATATAACACAACTGTAAATCAAGATGAATTTTACGAGTTAGAACTAAAGAAATTAAACTCGAATAATAAATAGTCCAAAACAAACAAAAAAATAAACAGAACTATTTTTTTTCCACAGCCCTTGGCTGACTTAGATTAATAAAAGTAAAAGAAGAGAGAAAAATCTTAAATTATCAACTTGAAACTAATAAATGGACTACTACTACTAATACTACTACTATATTACTTCCCTACCACCTAAACAGAAATGGAAGTGTTTCATTAGAAAAGACACAACAACGTACTCATTATATTTAATAAACTTTTATTGTATTCTAATTTTGAAGTTTATTGGTAGGGAACTCTACCAATAATTTTAGGGAATTTTAGGGCTGGAGGTAATTTTTTGGAAGGGGGGAAGGACTTTTTTGGGTGTGTGTGTGCTTGCGAGTGTGTGTGTATGTATTTATATTGTATATACGATATTTTCATTCCTTTTGTGAAACAAACGGCTAAAATCAGTTGACAGCGCGCCAAAAATCTGTTAGGGAATGAGTTCTATTAGTTCAGACCGACCACGCCTCCTCCCCAATCACCTCGGTACAAAAAATTACCTTTTTTTAATTAAAATCATAAAAAGACATCTATGGTTTTAGAAATATGTAACGTCGCGTCGCTTTTTCCCTCATGGTGCATTACGTAATTAACAACTTTAACTCCACTCAATTCATACTTCCGAACAAAGTTAAAGCAACACTTAATTGGGAACTTTAAAAGGTACAACACTGTTTTTACTTAAATAGTAATTACATTTTTTTTAAATAAAAAAATACGATATAAAATAAAATCAAATGATAAAATTCAAAACATAACCTGACTTACAGTGTTACCAGAGTAGGGAATTTTTTAGTTACTTAAAAAAAGGGATTTTTTTTTGTTAAAAAAGGGGGTTGAAAGCATTGAGATTTTGGCGGGCTGTCAAGTGATTTTAACCGTGTGTTATACAATAGACGTTTCTGTAGGACACAATAAAATTCGAACGCCTTTTCGGATTGAAATAAAACATTGTACAAAAATTAACCTTGTAAATGTCCCGAATCTCAATCGTTTATGAAATATGCGTAAAGTCATTTACTCACAATAATGACCCACTTACATTTAAATTCACAAATCTTCAAAAAGTGCCTTGATCGGGCTAAATTTTTATACACATATGCTACTGTATCTGATTAACAAAATTACCAAGTTAAATTTTATTATCAGCATTAGTTCCGGTTCATTTGTTGACATATATAACATAATGTAAACAAATCGCGTTTTTAACTAATACAATTTGAAGATTCGCTTATATCGTGGTAGTATGCCACTTATTATAATTTATTAAAATGAAAAGATTATACCGGACATCGACCATTTGGCCGCGAAGCGGACTTAAGGAGTCGTGGGGGCCCCAAGCGCCGACGCTACGTAACGGCCAAGAGGCCGAAAGGTCTTTTGTTTTATTGATGTCTGATGAAACAGTTAAGCAAGAAAAATGAAAAGGCTCCCTTGCATCATTCATACAAGGAAATTAATATTATATTACTGGGACATTAAAAATTTTATAACGTCATAATTATTATTATAAAGGTTATTGCAAAATTTTAAATCATTTTTGTCAAACTTAAGAAGAGCACCCGGAAACATCACCGGTTTAGCAATTATTGTTCTGAAAACACAATTATGTATTCTTTTATTGATACTATACTAATTAAAATATCTTACTTATGAATAATCGAAATAATCTAAATTTCAAGTATTTGACAGGGAAGTTACATTTCATACCTGATTGCCACTCTTAATTCCGCAATAGCTTCAACTTGAAGTGACCCCTCGAGATTTAGTTATATTTAGCACCTATAATGATGAGCAGTCAGTTCGCAGTAAAAGTTTCGACAGTTTTCATCTGAACTTATTTTTTAATACAACTGTCTTTATATTTTTGTTCTATACTTAATCTCTGACTTATTATTTATTTCAATTTAAAATTAATAGTTTCTTTATTTTTCAAGTTTAAATATCGTTATTAGCTGACTTTTTCTGTAAATGTGAACAAATCATAAGATTAAACTAGTGATAAGCTTAAAATAATTATTATAAAGAAGATCAAATTTAAATGCGAATAAGCATAAGAAGTATACAGAAAAAGTAATATACAAGCGCAAACAAATTCCAAAGAAGAAAAAATTCAAATTCAAATTAATTTAAAGGAATATAAGTATGATATAAAAAATAGAACTAAATATAAGGTTAAAGGAATAGACAGAAGACTGAAGAACAAGTTATAACCTAAATGCAAGCTTTACTTTCGCTATTTTTGCTGTGCCTTTTAGCCGCGTTAGCAACTATAAAGGTTTTATTTTTGAATATGGTGAAGAATTCAATGAAATTTTCTATTATCTTTGGTACATGTCAAGTAGTGGGGCTGGCGGTGATAGTAATGACCATAGTTTGGTCAGAATGTGACAAGGGTGGATTAGGATGGAGATGGTCACCTAAAGAGAGCAATGTTCATGCTCTTATGATGATTGCTTTTATCTACATTATGGCAAACTGTGAGTATTTACATTTTTTCCTTCTCAATATCAATAGCAAGGAGGGGACATCACTGTAATAATAAAAATTGTTGTACACTTGGTTTTATAAAATTTGCTTTCTTCGTCACTAATAGATAGAATGCATGGAAAGGGGAACAACTTGTTCAAACTGTTGTTGGGTCTAAACTTGGGTCTTAGTTACTAACTCCATGATGGGTTAACACTCTTAGCACATACTATGCAGATGCAAGTGAAACATTGATGATCCCTGGTCAGAGATCGTATCCCGGAGGGAGTAGTTGTATTGCTGTGTAGCTGAGAAGATTGAATAGCGAAGTGCCTTAGACCCCTCAATAAGTCCATGTACTTAAAAATTATAAGGATTGAAATAAAAAAGTATTTGCACTACAACAATAAGCTGACTTTCGGTCTTACAGTCCGTCATCAGTATTTGCAACAACAAAGTATAATGGATAAGACAAAAATAAAAAAGATACTGTTTTCTTTCAGTTCCTATTGTGAAACTCCACAGATCAATTTGATTAACTGATCATAAGTTTATAGCAGATCTACTAGGTTGCCTTTCTTTAGGCGCTCAAACATAGTCGTTAGTATACATTTTTTATGAACCCATCTTTCTCATCTGCAGACCAAACGGGCCAACCGATTCTAACTGAACATATCTTTCCAAAAAATTCATATGCGTAGAAATGATATTATTCGATTCTAGGGCCAACTCAAAGTAGTGGCCATATTAAAATTTTGGGGTATTAGAAAAAAAAATCTGGAAGGATTTCTAGTGCTAATCTCAAATAAGCTTAACAGAATTTTCATCTTTGCGCAAAGGTTGTTCGGAAGAGACGGTCAAGGAGAGGGAAGTAGGAAAGACGATTCCTGGTTTGATTTCACAAATACATCTCCTAAAAAGTTTACACATAATATATATATAGTATATATATATATATATATATAATATATATATATATATATATATATATATATATATATATTATATATATACGTGTGTGTGTTGTAAGAGTTTCTACCCTTGCGTATGGCGTACGATAGCACTCGATGATTTTATGATTTTTTTGAAAAAACTTGGCATATGGCGAGATGTTCGGGAAGTTACGAAGCCTTTTTTTTCCTTTTGCAGCACTGATGGTCTTTAAAGGTCTAAAAGGATATTCAAAGATGAAATTGAAACTATTTCACTCAACTCTGCATATACTTGCATTAGTTTGCGTCACCATTGGACTAATAGCTATGTGGGATTATCATAACTTTAGCGGACGTCCTAACCTTAAGTCATTGCATTCTTGGATCGGATTACTTACTGTCATATTGTTTGTTATTCAGGTATTGTGAGGCTTCTGTAAAGAGTTTTAGTTTTTTATTGTTAGCTAGCACTAATCAAGTCTTTAGGGATTCAGCAAAATTCCAAAATAGTGATTTCTTGCTTCTTGGAGATCTATTATAACGTTGTTATTACTATTACTGCTGTTCCTATCTAGTACAAATTAGGGTGGATCACTATTGTCTATTAATTATGTACTTTATCTTATGTACATCTTAACTAGTGAGAGTAGTAGACTTGGTTTTGCTCAGACTTGGTTTTATCATAGGATGTTGTTGCGAAGTGAAATGAAACTTAGCGATTAAGAAACTGCCATGTAGCAATTTAATGATGTCATAAGGCTGTCAGTTAAAGATGATACGAGTAATAATTAGTATATTGCCTCCTTAAAAGGAGGCAACCGTCTAAAGAAGCCTTGTTAATGTTACCCTACTGTTTGTCGAATTTGCTCTGTTAGTTATAGTAATAGTAATTATAAAAAGGCGATAAATTATTTTCCTATTTGGCTACGTCTTTGGGCCTTTTGTTCTAATTTCTATGGATAGAAAATAGTGTACTACCTTATGAGTTCTAGTGCAGACATTTTGCGCCAATCGATTTAAAAATGTAGTCCCCAATTCACTGTAGCTTTAATATAAAACAGCACGTGCCTTACTGCGAAACTACGCTTTTTTTCTGTCGAAACCATATGGCATGTATATATACATACATTAAGACAAAGAAATTGAAGAATTGGACAATACAGGATGACCAGCTACTAACTTGAAACAGGGGAGGTGGAGACTAGGGAAACTATAGCTAAAAATTAATGCGGAACTGCAGACGATGATAAAAACTGGGTATTATCCCTCAGATCCTGTCAGCAAGGCTTTGACCGATGAAGGTCGGTATATGTAAGGATTTTCATTCATTGTATTTATATCCTAGTAGCCAAGCCTAGGATCGAACCCGTACTGTCTAAGGGGAAGTGGCCCCCCTATCTAGTAAATCCATGGGATCTCTATTTGCTCTACAATATATATATAGGTTTTCATGTTATTATTTCTACTTCCAGTGGGTATACAGTTTCTTGGTATTTCTCTATCCTGGAGCAACGACAATAATAAGAGGTAAATGTATGAAACCTCATGTTTTCATGGGTTTGTGTATATTCATTCTGGCTAATTTAGCAGCTTTTATGAAATTGAAACCCAGCAAGTAAGTTAAATTTATCTTTAATCAATTTATTAATTACTTATTTATTTTTGCTCCAGAAGATAAATGAAAAACTTATCATCATTACAAGATATTGTAAAACAGATGATAAATCTTTAAATTGCGGTAAACATCCGGAAAATTTAAAAACAACTTACAACTGTTAAAAACAAATTTAGAGTTGAGTGTCGTTTTCCATGTTTTTTAGGTGCAAAGTACTCAAAGCCATGCGAGTACTTTGCTCTGAGTACACTTTACTCTGTGTAAAAACAGAGTATTATTTGTACTCGAATAAACGAGTACACATATTGTTGTGCAGTATCGATTTTGGAATGATGACTATACAGTTTTGTATAATGTATGGGATAAGTATGCGCATTGCTTTGAAAAATTTGTGTAACATGTTGTGACGCTACTGCTTTGGTTATAAATCCGAAAGCATACACAGAAAACTTGGGCAAAAACATTTTTTGCCTAAGTTTTCTGTGTATGCTCCATGCATACACATAAAGTCCATGACTTTAAGCAAAATATTTCCCTATCCAAAGAAAATCCTACGTATTGTAAGAATTTTTTATACTAACATCGGCCTGTTTTGATAAAACTTGTTGCTTGGAGTGAATTACTCTGTTCGTATGCTTATTAGACTAATCTTTGCTTTTCAGGGCGGACGATGAGATCTTCACCAATGTTTTTGGATTGCTTATAATTTTATTTGCTGTGATGGTTACTTATGCAGTTACGAATTCTGAATTCAAGAATGAAAAACAGGTTGAGCAGTCAGATAATAAAGACAATCCTAATATAGAATCATCAATAAAGACAATGTCTAAATGAGTGATTATGAATGATTAGCAGAAATCAAGGCATGTGGTTAAATGAGGATATTGCTATTTATAAATGTTTAGTCTATTCATGGGATTATGTTGAGTGGTAGTGAGAAAAATGTCTACATATAAGACTGTGAATAGGATAAGCAAAAGCAATATCATACAAAAGCATTCGATATTATATAAAAGTAATATCATACAAAAGCATTCAGATATTATACAAAAGCAATCATGTTTTGGATTAGTTAAACGTCAGTCATATTTAACTATGGGATCATGTTAGCAGAAACAAGGTGCAAAGTCAAACAGCAGCTGACATTGAGAAGCACAATACTTAGAAGCAATAAGGAAGTGGTATTTGCTTCAGGGCCAACCTAAAAAAAAAGGTTGCTTAACGTAGAAAATAACATAAATGTACATATTTTTTACATTTTTTCCTCAAATATATCACCAATCATCAAATATATTTTTTATAGTAAAATATTTTCTTTTCTTTGCTTATAAAACATCATCTGACCCAACTTTATCCATCGCTTAACTTCATTATTGGTCATTAAATACCTAATAGTGGGCAGGCTGTAAGTAAGCCTATATTTAGGGTTGGAATGGTCGCATTGACTTAAACAACTTTGCTTTATTTATTTAAAGGCTCATAAATTAACTTTTTGGGTATTCGATTTACCGCAGGGGTCTACTGTGGAGCTTTTTACTGTTTAGCAAATTAAAATAGTCAATTCAAACCCAAACTATTTTATTAAAAGTGAGCTTTCATTTCCTTTCATCAGAAAAAATGTATTCCTATAGTAATTTTATCTTAGAATAAATTCATATATATTATATAAATACAATTATATAAATTCATATTTAGTATATATACATATTTCATCTTAGTATAAATTCTAAAATTAGTATAAGTATTATATATATATATATATATATATATATATATATATATATTAATATTATATATATATATATTATTTTAAAATAGAATATCTTTTGCGTTGTTCAGATTTTTTTTATTATATTAAGGGAATTATTTATTTTGTGCCTTATTTTTTTAAAAAAGCACTTTGGGATTCTTATCTTAATTTTTGCACTTTCTTTAATTTGTTCTTGTTTAATATGCACTTACATAATTTAATTTCTTGCATTTAAAGAGTACGCGTGATATACTAACTGAGGAGAAGATTCTGAAAATAAGATAATCAGACTTGAGGAAATGTATTTTTTAAGTTGTGCTTTTTCCGCGGAGAGTTATCAATTGGCGGAACTAAGGGATAAGTTTTTTTTCGTTATTAAATGCTTCAATATAAAACATCAACAAAACAAAGTTACTGATAAGCAGGTTTTATATTAGATAGCTTTATAAATATATAAATGTTTGATCAATAAAAAATTCAACAATACCGCAAAAACCAACGAAGTTGGAGGCTGGTCAGTTATTATTATCATAATTTACAAAATATACTTTTATGTAAAAGCGATGAACAGCGATAAAGAGGGGATTACAAAAATATATTGGAAAGTAAATAAATGTTTTAAAATAATAAAAGAATAAAAATATTGATGGCTCAAATTTATCAATTCATATAACATTCATGTAATGTTAACTTTAGTTAAATTGTATTTTGTGCAATAACTACTATTTCTTATAAATGCCGTTACAAAAAAGAATATTTATAAAAATAAGTATTATCAGTATTTAATATAAAAAATAATAAATTTCTTTATTTTTATCACATACAATCAGTTATTTGTGTTTATAATTTTATTCTTTTTGAGGATTATTTCGGAGTAATTTTTTTATATTTAAAAGAAAGGAAGAATTAGTGAAATAACAGAGAAGTAGAAACATTTAGGAGTCTGCTATAAAAAAATTTTTATATATATATATATATATATATATATTATATATATATATATATATATATATATATATATATATATTATATATATATCGTTGTTTAAATTAACTTATTTTTGGATCCTAGAAGATATGTTTCTTTGCCATTTACACAAAATATATTTATATTATTTTTATGAATATACAATTTAATAAAATATTTTAAGCGTGATCTATTATTTCTTGAAAAATGTGCGAGATACCCCGCGGCACTTGATCATCTCCTAAAGATATAATGAATGAATTGGATTATACGGACAATCATACATAAGTAGAAATTTTCAAAACAATACCAAATTTACCATTCACTCTTTAGATCTTTCCCTTTGATTTAGACAATCTGATTATATCCCGGATTTTTTATTATCAAATTTGGAATAAATAAACATTTTAACGTTTTAGAAGAGTGGATTTTTTAAATTAGTTTATGTAAGCTTATTTAATATATGGAAAGTAAGAAATCTGCTTATACCATTGGTTAGCTATAAGGCTAGCTTTTTTAAAAATTCTGAAAACATGTGTAAAAGATTGTACAATACATTGTCTAATTATTAATTTCTGTCAGTATTTTGTTGCTTAGTATTGAAGGTAACGATTGACGTATTTAGTTATCTGTATTCTAGCCCTGATTAACGAACTTTAAATTTTTGCTTATAGAATGTCTGTAACAGATATTTTTATTTTATTTTAAAGTTAATTTCATAATGGTGGTATTTTATGTAAAAATGGTGCTTATTGGTGAATTTGGTGGTTTTATTCGTTAATGGATAATTTCAAATAGACACCTATTGTAAATTATTTAAGTTGGTAGCACTGACTGGCGAGACGGGCTATGATAAGGCCTTAAGGTTTTAATTAATAATGTGACTATGTGATTTGACAAAGAGTTAATTCATATTTAAAATTGTCTAATATTTAATGTAAAATTGTATGGGTTTTAGTTAAATTGTGTGTTCTTATATTGATTATTGAAAAAGGTCAGTTTATATGAAAAATTCCTATCCCTATGTAAAGGATGTTTAGAAAATGTTTTGTGGCGAGAATTCGAAAACCTCCCCGTGAAATAGCCTATAAGTTACCTTTGGTGAACTGTCTATTAATACCAAGGATCTTAAATAAAGGGGATGACGCATTAAGGAACTTTTCTCACCCCATGGAAGTTCTATAAGATAAAGAAATAAAAGCAAACTTACCTTCCCCATGGTTATAATGAAAAAAGGCGCCAAACGCAAGTTATGTAGCAAGGTTGTCGAGTTTATTTCTTAATTTTCTTCTGTGCTTCTCGTGATTGTTACATTTGTGGTGCTTGTTAAGTCATTTGTGCTTATTTAGTTTTAAATTTTGGACTCTACTTAGCCTTTTTAGTGAGTGATAATTTAAGCGAGTTTATAACCTTCTCAAGCAATAAACAATGGGAAACTATTGAGAGGTAAGTTTGCCTCTAAAATGTAAGACCTGCGCTGTTATAATAATTGTAAGCATGCGCAGTTTGTACCAAGCATATGCAGTTGGTTTTTGACGGGTGTTTCGAGTTGCATTCTCTCTATTTTTTGGTTATACCCTAGAAATGGCCCGAAAAGCAGGTTATGTAACTAGAATAAGTCGAGTTTGCTTCTCAACTTTCTTTTGTGCTTGTTGTTCTATGCTTGTCGTTCTGTGCTTGTCGTTCTGTGCTTGTCGTTCTGTGCTTGTTGTTCTGTGCTTGTTGTTCTGTGCTTGTAGTTCTGTACTTGTCGTTCTGTGCTTGTCGTTCTGTGCTTGTCGTTCTGAGCTTGTCGTTCTGTGCTTGTAGTTCTGTCGTTCTGTGCTTGTAGTTCTGTGCTTGTCGTTCTGTGCTTGTAGTTCTGTGATGTCGTAATTTTAGTTACCTTTGGAGCTTGACAAGTCAATTAAAATGAAACAGTTATAAATAGATATTACGTTTAATATGTGTTTATAATCTTCTTAATAAGCAAAACAATGGGAAACCATCATGAGGTAAGTTTTCCTCTAAATTTAGGACTTGCGCAGTTCGCACCAAGCATGGATTCTTCTCAATTTTATTATCCTTAACGGGGTCACATTGCTACATGTTAAATGTACTAAGTGCGTCGTCTCCTTAATTCAAGATCCTTGATTTATTTAATACTGTTTTTCACTATTCATTCCATAAGCAGCACTGCTCAAAATTATTCGCACTAATTCTAAGCTGCGTTCATCCTAATTTTCAAACGTTTAGCGCATTTCCGTTAACATTAAATACATGTTAAAAAAATGTTTTTTTTTTATTTTATTTTATAGTTGTTTAAAATAACTTTTAAAAGACTACAATTTTATACAAATAGATATTCATGGGCATCAAGATGTATGGGTCGTAGTATAAATTGTCAAGTAGTAATAGTTTATCATTAAATTCCATTAACAATTTAAGTAATCATGTTCTAAGAGTAAAAATTATAGTCATAATTTATAACGATTAATTTTCTAATTTTTCTTATTAAACATTGTTTAGGAATAATTAAAAATAATAATTTTGGATTGAATAATACAAACGCGGTAATGGTATTTGACATGACGGCTAACCTTGAATCATATTACTTCGAAGGTTAATCACATTCTAAAATAATACAAAGAATCTGCCAATCTGAGATGAATATCTTGTTCGACGTGTCTCAATACCCAGATAATCGTGACCCACCAATGCCATGAGAGCTTGTCATTTTTTTATTTTGTATAAATGTCATTTTTAACAAATTTCGATTTGTTTTAAGGTTATTTAAGAATTATATAATCTCTACCCTTTCTAAAAATGTTAGGAAGAAATATATAATATTTATTGGCTTTTAGTGAATTTTGTTTAGGTATTATTTTCCTGGAGACTTACCTTTTAGCGAATTTCCTTTTATAGCACACTCTAGCGAGCGAAGCAAGCCTTTTTATACTATGTATTATAAATATACGCAATTTGGCAAGCGAAGCGAGCCTTTTTTACTATGTATGATTATAAATATACGCAATCTAGCGAGCCCTTTTCCCCATGTATACATACACACTCTAGCCAGTGAAGCAAGCCTTTTTTTTATTTTGTATTAAAGAAAATATACGCAATCTAGCAAGCGAAGGGAGCCTATTTTACTATGTAAATTTTAAACATACTTAATTTAGCGAGCGAAGCTATCCTTTTTTACGGTGTATTTTTATAAACATGGCCACTCTAGCGAGTATGTCACTTTATAGTTTCACTGTACCATCTATACCTGAAAGCGCGCCTGTCGTTGTTTTAGTAAATGACTTCTGGCATTTTGTCCTAATAGTTAGTTACTAATTTGCCTTAATATTTTTTTTTAATTGATAAGTATCAATGTCGATGAGATACTTGTGCCGTTATAATGGTAATAAAAAGCAAGGTAATTCCATAATAATAACCTATAAAAATGGGAAGAATGTTTTAGTAATGAGGGATAGTCTCAGATATTAGATCTTCCGCCAGAGACCAGCACCGAGTTCATCCCTATGTTCTGTCTGACGTGCTCGTATACCTTCCGACATTCTATGCTTACATTATATTCTTTGTATTACATTATATGTCGTATATTTTATGTCTTCAAATTTCTCTAGTAGAATCACAGCGGAAGTAATGCGTGTCACATACTCCTGACACAAACACACACAGATAGACAACATGATGAAACTTAATGAAATTGCATAAAACAGTTTAAATGATAACACCTCGATTTTGGAATTTTAGGGTGAACACAAATACTTTTACTATATACCTAGGGTAGTAGGTATGAAAAAGTAAAAATGTTCTTATAAAATGTTAAAATATGTTCTTTTGTCTCAACATTATTTATTACATAGCCTACACTCGTTTTACTAATGAACTTTATAAAAAATACCAACACTATACAAATACGTCAAAGTTGATTCTATAAAAACAATACTTTATTACCAAAATCACATAAAATTGCGTAGAAAATACTGTAATCCCCAGCTTAGTGTAAAATTAGCCTTTCCTTCATTTGTCTACATGACTTCAAACTTTGACACATTTCTGTACTTAAGACTTAAAAAACCTTGTTACACTCTTTCATACATTTTATTTAACCGACAAACGTTTATCGTATTTTATGTGATTCTTTGAAATATTTTATAACCATTTTCCGGTTTTGAATATGAAAATCAAAGATTTTAATTCCGTATTACTTTCATATTGTCTAGAAATAAGTTTATTGAAAGTAAAATAGCTATAAAAGAAATAAATGTATGTTAGAGTTATTTTCTTTGCGTATGGGATAAAATAACTCTCGAAGGCTTTCTAAAAAAATTTCTATTTAATAAACAAAATTTTCTTGTCTATTACAATTATTTGTAACATTGTAAAATTTCTACCCAAGTAGAAAGAGATATTCTGAGTTACAATTTTATTTTATTAATATAAAACTTTAGTGTTTATCGCCAACTTTTAGTTTATTAGTAATCTAGTGCTCAATATGAGTTTTTAAAACGATTTTTATAAATATAACTTATTGTATTTTTAAAATAATTGCATTCGAAAAAATTTACTTTTTTGAATAAATCTTGGATTTAATAATATTTTGACACTTTGTTTACAAAAACTCTTGTAGGTTACAATACTTCGTAATTATATTCGTGAAACTCTTCATTTCGACACTTGTAGTTACAAGTTGTATGTACAATAGTTTGTAAAATTTGTGGTGGAGATAATCAAATTTGATTGGAGTTTCGACACAAATATGCTCGTTTCCTAGGAAATCTAAGGTAAAATTTGTAACCTACTAATGTTTTTGAATAAAATTGCATAAAAATGCTAGTAATTACCAGTCTATTCTTGTACTTCAGTGAAACTAATTTCTTACAATTATTAGTCAACTTGTAGCTTTTTACTTGTTGTGTATAAGACTTGTAATTTCGTGAAACGAGGTCCTGATTTTTTTACACAAGTTTTAACTCTTTAGAATAAACACAGCGGGAGTTATGCATAATAAAGATACAGACACCATGACGGCAAACAAAACCAGAAAAGAAAATAAGTTGTGATGCTACTGCTTAAGTTATGAAGCATGTGCCGAAAACTTAAGCAGAAAATGGATTGCAGAGAAAAAATCACGCATTTCAAAGTGGGCATGGTTCGTGGAATCTGCGGCAAAATTTTAACTATGAAATCTTTCCATTCCTTTTAAGAGAAAAAGAAACAGCAGTTCAATGTTAAATTTTTCTTGAAGAAATACGAAATATGTTAATAAAGAAAGCATGAATTATTAGTTAAATAAAAAAAAGGCACAAAACAAATATTTATTTGTAATGTACAGTTTTCAATACTGCTTCTATTGTAATTTTCTTTATTAAATTCATTTTTGTACTTGTTTGTTCGTGTAATATTTTTTCTTTTCTGTTTCTCATTCTATTTTTCAGAGTTGTAAGACGTTTTGGGTTTTTTTGTTCAATTCATTTTCATTCATAAATTGCATAAAATTACAAGTATAAAGTTGTTTATTTATTCTTGTAGATTTGTTTTATGACTTTTTCGATGTAAGAATTTGTTTCATGTAACATTATTCAGAAGGTTGGGCTTGTTCATTGTTTTCTTCGAATATGTTGTAAATATTCTTTTATTTTTATGTAGTTTTGTTTTATTTTACGTCAATTATAAATCATATGCAAAATGATAATGTTTATACTTTTCCTCGTATATGTATCGTAAATATATGGCAAAAAGTATTGTGATTGTACTAAAAATATATCGTAAATATATGGCAAAAAGTATTGTGTTTGTACTAAAAATCCGAAACTAGGGTGCTGACTGAACTTTCCATTATAGGGATTTTAAACTGTTAGTGCCCGTAATTATTTGTTGTCTCAAATTTTAATGAAATTTTAGGTTTTGACTGATTCTGGCCCCCAAATGGGGGAAAAATATTGAGCCTTTGAGACAGCAGTGGTGCAAAAGGTCGATGCCACATGGCATCGCGGGGCACTCAGCGACATAAAATATTTTGAGCTACATAAAGAAGTTTTACTAACTTTCTTCTATTCTACCATCCTATATCGGAACTTATGGTTGTTAATAAGTTATAATTATTATTATAAATTATGAACAAACAATGTTTTTAAGTTGTTTATATGTTTTGTTATATGTTGTTGTTTATATATTGTTTATAAGTTATAATTGTTCAGTAAACATTTAATTGATTAATTTAGCAATTAATTAATAATTGAATTGTAAATATATGAACAATTGGGCAATTTAAAGATTCTCGACTAACATTAGCTGCATGTAATAAGGTGTCTTATGACTTCTTTTAAAGATAAAAACGACTTTTATTCAAAGGAAACAGTTCATTTATATTTAACACATAAACAATGTACAAAAATACATACACAAATTATAAAGAAAACTCCTATTAGGTGTACATTATTATATAACATGATCATTAAATCCATGTATATGTCGTTAAAACTGCCAATAATCGAATCCCACCCATTTCCTTTGACCATTTCTGTGCGTTAAGAAGCTGGTTTAAAATGTCTGTAGAGTATGTCTGATGGAGTATGTGATGGTCTCTATTATCTATGTTTCCATGTACTGGATCCTTAGTCTGGTTTAATTGGTTCCATTTATATACATCTGTAGGCTAATTTAGGATGGATCTTCCTTATCAGCATTATCTTGGATTAGAGTTTTATAGCATTCTGGACGCTCATGTCTAGAAATTTAAGAGATTTATAAATTAGTTTTAATATTAATTTCTTTAAACATATAATAATAAATTATATAAAAAATGATTCCTCTGGTTTGTCAAATACTTTAGGTTGCTGAGTGCCCAGCGATGCAATCACTGACATGCAAAAGAATATTACATGAAAAAAAAAGAAAGTGCAAAAAAAATTGCTGAGTCGTCGGTCAGAAATTTGACCCATTGAATTGAGATTAGACACAAATGTACATCTATAAGCGATTAATCGATTCACAAAATTTCATTTCGATATCAGACGTCATTTAGAAATGTTGATGTGTGTGTCTGTTATCATCGTAGCTCCCACTTTAGTTATGCTAGAGAGTGGAAACTTTGAAATTGAGAGATTGATTGAAAAAATCAATCTGTAGGTGTAGTTGTGCTATTCGGAATATACTTTTTTATGACGTCATTAGCTCACAATAATAGTAACTTAGCACAAATTTCGAAAAGTTATAAAACGCGATATTATGTTGCGAATAATTTATTTGAGATTTCGCACGTATGTATAAGATACCATATGTGCTAAGTTTAATCTTATTATCAGCATTAGTTCAATTTATATCAAATGTCTTGTTGAATTGACGTGTTTAGAAAATTGTGTAAAATCTAATCCAATTGTGTTGAAATGCGGTAAAGTGTGTACTTCACCGTAATAAAGGGGCGCAGTAAGTTTCGTTCTAATACGACAATTATATCCTTGATTTTTGTTGGATCATAAAAGTTAACCAGCATCGAGCGTGGTCAGTCCCTGGATGGTGACCGCTGAGAATGAAAGGGATGTACTAACTATCTGAGGACAAGCGAGTTCAAAGAAGGGGGACGAGCAAAACGAATCTGATATGATGAGAAAAAGTTCCGAGGTACCTCGTATCCGTTTTTTGCTAACGCAATGAAAAGAAAAGGTTTTCACTTAGAAGAGTAATTATCTTTTTGTAATTCCTAATTACTTTATTTCTTTTATATTAAGAGGCTGCTTGCAATTTATTTTTTTATATTTATTATTCATTTTTACTTTTCCTCATTTATACCGTAGGTATAGGAAACGTATTGTGTTTGTAAAAAATTTGAAACCGGGGTGAAACCCCGGTAATTATCCGTTACAGGCGTTTTTAAGCCCTCCTGAGTGGTGTTTGCAAAGTTATCTGTCTGTATGTGTGTCTGTTATTATCGTAGCGCCCAGTGTATTTATGCTAGAGAGTTGAAATTTTGTACAAAAATCAGTCTACTGCTGCAGTTGTACTGTTCGAAAAATAATTTTTTATGATTTCATTAACCCGCTATAATGACAAGGCGAAAATTTCGAAAAATCACAGAAGGCGGAAAAATGATGCGATCAGATTGAGATTTTGCACACATGTGATTATGTATAAGATTAACGTAGTGCTAAGTTTCATCTCATTATCAGCATTAATTAAATTTTTATTGAATGTCTTGTGTACGCTTTTAAAAAATTGGAAAACAATTGGAAAATGGTCTAATTGAGTATAAATTTAGTACAATTGTATATTATTACCTAATATAAATAAGTACATTAAGTTTCGTTTCAATACAACTTTTATACCCATGATTTTTGTGGGATCATAAAAATTAAGGAGCATTGAGCGTGGTCAGAGCTGTTTGGGTGACCGCCGAGAATGATATGGTTGCATTTACTATCTAAAGATGAGCGAAGCGAGTTCTAAGGTATGTTGCTGTATAAAATTGACGAACTTTAATTTTGAGGACGAGCGAAGCGAGTCCAATGCAGGAAGGAGGAGCGTAGCGAATCCGATGTAACGAGGACAAGTTCCGAGGTACCCCGTACCCGATTTTTTTCTATATAATTCTATATAAAGAATTATTTTTAATGTTTTCCATGTGAGTAACAATGTAAATTAAATCCAAAATCAATACTTTTAACTAAGTAATTAGTTTCTTTTCATTTCTCTTACACACAAGTACAAAGCTTAACGAGGCGTTAACGCTGCAATTTTTTAATGAAAATTAAACAAATAAATAACAGTAAAAGCATTATTAAACAATATTATTAAGCAAAATTAACTTTAATTAAAAATAATAATAACTGATAAAACTAATAAAAAATTAAAATAAAATAATACCTATCATTATTCCAAGTAATTAAATAATAATGTTTTGTTTTTTAGTTTTAATAATACATAAAAATTATTTACATATAACATTTTATAAGTATGTAATAAAGTAAGGTTTTTATTTAATTAAAATTATTTTTTGCCTGAAAATTACTACAGAATATTCAAGTTACAAACATACAAAAGTTATAATTTGCCAAGTATTTAACGTTCTATTACGCAACATATATTTACACTGACGACGTTTAATTTTTTCATATTTTATTATAAATTATTTTTCTTATTTAAACATTTTGATGTAATCATGATAGGGCATATTCGAGGGATGCAATCTTCATTATTTGACAAAATCTTTATTGTAATCTTCAGTGAAAGTTATAAATTGGTTTTTATAGGAAATATGAGAATAATGCAATTATCTTAAAGTTATTGCTTAATAATGTAAATTTTTAATGAAATGTAATTAGATATTTTCTTTGATGTATAAGTATCTATTATTTAATGATTTTAATTATTGTATAATGTAATATCATTGAGAATTACTCTTTTTAAATTCTGATAATGCGCTTTTATAATCTTATATATATTATATATATATATATATATATATATATATATATATATATATATTATATATTTATATATATATATTATATATGTAAAAGTACTTCAACTACTAGTAGGAGTAGATCTAAAATTGTGTTTTTTTCTTAGTTTATAAACGTTTCAGTATAAAGAAGCTGCACAGACACATGTACTCACACAAACATATAACTTGTTAGATCCTTATCAAGAGCTCTTGGAAAACACCTGAAACGGATAACTTAGTTTAAAATCCAGTGTCAGATTTTTGGTGCAAACTCATTACATTTTCTATGTATCTGCGGTATAAATAAGAAAAAGTAAAAAATGTAGGTTTCTTAAAACCAAGAATAAAAAATATAGGCTTCTTAAAACCAAGAATAAAAAATATAGGCTTCTTAAAACCAAGAATAAAAATATAGGCTTCTTAAACCAAGAATAATCTAAGAATTTCTTTTATAATTTAAATACTGAAATTAACACTACTGACAAAAGCACTTACTAGAACTCTCCCTCACGGCACTGGCCATGACTCTTGTAAGGAATATTCTCCACATATTTTTATATTATATATTATTTTTATATTATGTATCTGTACTAAAATGATGTAATTTAGCAAATAAAGATAATTAAAAAAAGAATAAACTTAATAAATAAAGCAACAGTCCTCCACAAATGTAAAAGCTATATTTAACAAAGCCGGCTTTCGACTGTTAACAGCCATCACAGTGCCGTAGAGAAGCGAGAAAGGAAGAAAAATATAGACTATATCATTGAGACAGAGGTTCAAACCTCTGTCATTTGAGAAGTCAGATTTCAACCTCTGTCTCAAATATATAGTCTATATTTTCTTCCTTTCTCGCTTCTCTACGGCACTGATGATGGCTGTTAACAGTCGAAAGCCGGCTTTGTAAATAGCTTTACATTGTGGAGAGACTGTTTGCTTTATTTATTAATCACTACCTCCACGGTTCAGGATACATAGAATAAACTTAGTTTCTTAAAACCAAGAATAAACTTAGTTTTAATTATACTCATGAATTTATACAATCTTATAAACCTATATTTCATTACAAAAAATATATAAATCCTTTTTTCAGTGAAAAAAAAGATTCAAATCTAAACAATAATCAGAAACATTTTTCTTTAAAAAGAAAATAAAATCCTTAGAATAATTTTCATATAAATATTATTTTTTTATAATCTCATTATCTCACAACCCTTACACTAAGCAAAATAATAAACAAAATCTGATGATTATAAACACAGAATTAAATCTGTTACGGAACTAATTTAAATAAAATATTAGTTGATTAATTAATTATACTTATTTTTAATAGTAATTTTATTTTAATGACTAATAAAGCATTAAAATACTAAATTTAATTCAATATATACATATAAAACCTTAATGGTATTTTTGTCGGACATTTGAAGATCATCCAATAATATGAGATATGTGAATATCATAAGGAATAATTATAAGCAGTAAAAGGGTAGAGTCCTAAATAAAAAATTCGCCTGAAGGTATAATATTATTCATAAAATATGCTAAATTGTGTACCTCTAAGGCAATTATATTTTTAAAGATTTCTTTTAAAAGTTAATAATGTACTTTAACTTTTTTTTCAAGTTCTGATTTTTTTTAATCTTGTAGAGTCGAGATTTGTTAGAAATGATCTTATTAGATATTCACAAAACAAGCAATGGTAGGCATCATTAAATTTATGGGGGAAGTATGCGTTCAAGAAAGCAATGTTTTGTAAATTAATAAGATTTTAATAAAAAGTCTAACTCCTCACTGGAGATGCATAATCTGATTATTCAATACAAGAAAACCATTATTTATTTGTATTGTTTAGAAATATGTAAAGTGCAGTATTACGCTGCTTTTCCTATAATGGTTTTTTAATCTTTAGTTTTAACCTTAGTAAGAACTACACTGTTCTAAATACACCTCTATTTTTTGTACTACATTGGGTTTGCCCAAATATAGTACAAAAATACTACATTTGGCAAACTTAATTTAATAATCGTTTGCCACACATTATTATATTTGGTCTTTTTTTATCTTTCACCCCAGGAGGAACCCAAAATATTATTTAACAACCAAAATTAACTACCTTAAACCAAGAATAACCACCACAGACCAAAATAACTACCTTTAACCAAAAATAACCACCTATAACTTTAATAACAGAACCAATGCTTAACTACTAGTCCAAGAGCCCAGGGGTGTTTTGTTAATAAAAAGTGTAATGGCTGGAACCGGTCTCAATTTTTCGTAAATACCTTCCTGAACCAGGATCTGCAATTCTGCCGACTCGTATCAGATGGGTGTCCCAGGCAGAACGCACTTTAGGGGTCAAAGGTTCTGCCTGGGACATTCATCCGATACGAGTCAGCAGAATTGCAGATCCTTGTTCAGGAAGGTATTTACGAAAAATTAAACCTGTTTCTAGCCATTACACTTTTTATTAACTTCGGTGGTAAATTTGTCATGTAAAGTGCGTTCTGCCTGGGACACCCATCCGATACGAGTCGGCAGAATTGCAGATCCTTGTTCAGGAAGATATTTACGAAAAATTGAGACCGGTTCCAGCCATTACACTTTTTATTAACAAAACACCCCTGGGCTCTTAGTCTATACCTTAAACCAAGAATAACTTGGAATAACCCAAAAATATATGCCAAAACTTATAAAATGGCTTTGAAAACCTTATAATGGTTAAAAGCAGTTAAGGGTTAGTTGTGAATATATGATAATGAACTGGTATATGATAAAAATCTTTCACTTCTATAAATTCTTTAAATGAGCACTTATAAAGGCTTATAAAATACTATGGTACGGAAAATGAATAAAAATTAACCTGTTAACCTCCTAGTGAATAGAATGGTTTTGCCTTTGGATTGTTCAGTTAAAGGCGTAAGTATCCGGAGAATGTGTACGATCCGTTCACATTTAAAAGGTGTAAGTTCGTAGGCAACTTAGTAACCTAACTAATATCGAAGGTGATAATTTATATCATCTTCACTACCGCTTATCTTTTCATTTATTTTATTTTAGATTTTACCATTTTTTAAAGATTTTTTTCACTTCTTCTTTTTTATTTTTTCTTAAAAATTATTTTATTTTTTTTTTGTATTCAACAACATTTTAAGAAGTAGAGAAAAGTGGATTTTAATAGTTTGTTAGATTTATTTTAAGTTGTTCAATCATTTCAGAGTACGTGCTACTTATCTTGGTAAACCTTTATAACGACTGACCACTTTAAAAAATAGTAGAAAAAATCGTTTATAAAGAACGTTAGCGTTAATTTTTTCTCACATTTACTGTTTTTTCGAATCTTTTATTATTTCTACTTTTTGTTATTTACAACCGTGGGCGTATAGGAAACATTTTTTTTACCCTAAAAATCTTAAACCAAAATTTCACCGAGAATTTTTCCGTTTTAGGTTGTTTTATGGGTTTAAAGGGCGTCTACAATCTGTTAAGTAAAATTCTTAAGTTAAAACTTTAAGATTTATTCCTTAGAGTAGTTTGTTTCAGTAATGCGTACTTATGTTTTATACGCAATACTAGTTAGTTTTAAGTAATTGTATCTTAGGTATAAACTCACAAATATAGAAAAAAAATGTTTTAGACTTTTTAGATTGAACTTCGGCTTGAGCATAATTATTCTTATAATATAAGGTTTACAACAGTAGCTAAGGTTGATTTAGAATGAAATAGTAAACCTAAATCAAGTTAGTTACGACTTCAGACTCGCTTCGCTCGTTCTCAGAACGTAATGAATACCCAAAGGTAGTATTACTTAGGTCTCGCTAAGCTCAATTTAGACTAATTTTAGATAACCAAATTCATAAGATTGTAAAACTTGAAGTTAATTAAAGATTTGAAAAATATTACTGAAGGTGCCGCTCAATAATGTAATACGAAATGTACCTTTCTTTGTTCACAAAAATTTGGTTATTGGTGACCGTTATTTTGGTTTCTTGTTATATTACATGCTTTCTTTCACATTTTGGTCACTTAAAATGGTCATATCAATTCTGGACCGGTTTTATTTAATTCAGCGGCCCAAAATACTTACACATAATATTTTATTCCGGCAAAATATTTTAATAATCAAATATTGTAATCAATTTAAATATTTTAATAATCAAAATATTTTAAT